>CAWUFW010007100.1:0-600000 GCA_963921515.1 Calotriton arnoldi
TGTACTTCGTTCAGTTACGTATTGCTGGTGTTTGAGTGTCTATATAGGAGTAAGAGTGCATATGATAGTCCTGTACTGAGTGACCATAAGTATGAGTGACTGTACGGGTGAGTGAGGGGATGTGTGTGTGTAGACCTAAGAATCAGTGAGTGGGTATGTAGTTATTGGTGTTGGAGTGTCTATGGTTTTGCGAATGGCACTCTGTAATTTAGATTGGGTGTATCAAAGGTTATATTAGGGTGTGAGGAGCTGCATCAGATTATCACGTGGATGATGTCATCAGTGATGTCATTTGAGATGTCATCAGTGATGTCATCAGTGATGTCACTGACCATGTCATGAGTGATGTAATATGTGACGTCATCAGCAGTGCATTGCGGGGCGTGAGTTATAGTTAGCTGAACTAACTATAACGGGGAATTTCACGGGTTTTGTACGAGTGCAATGTCCAACTAACTATAACTGTCCCTAAAACCTATGGTTTTTTCAGTGAATTTCAAAGGTTTTTAAATGCTAATTTCTAACTATAACGTGTCTGAAACCTATGGTTTTTTCAGTGAATTTCAAAGGTTTTTAAAATGCTAATTTGTAACTATAACGTGCCTGAAACCTACGGTTTTTTCAGTGAATTTCAAAGGTTTTTTAAATGACAATTTTTAAATGTATTAATTTTTATATTAATTTTTTTCATACTGATTTACTACATTTTTAGAAACAATTTCTTTTACATATTTTATTTTTTAAATTACATTGTAATTACATTATACATTACATTACAAAAAATACTTTCTCAGAATGAATTACTTTAGTTTAAATACTTTGCACATAGGCAAAAGACTTTTAAGTACAGTAGTTACAGTTGTTGCAATGGGCAACACATTTTCAAACACAATGCAACATTCAGCTCAATGTGAATTTCTAGTTAAATGCAATTAGTTACTTTATGGATTACTTTTCTAACCACAGGACTGGATCCTAGATTCAGTCCTGGTACATCTCCTGTAAACAGTTGAGTAAAAGCGTTTTGGTTACAGTCGTGATTTTTAAGGAATATTATTGTATTTTAAAAGTTGACACTTAGAAACTTTTTCTCATAGAATCACCAATGTTATCCTATGGAAGGAAATTCACTTAGCAGGTAAAAACTGTTATCGTTACTTTTTCTTACTCAGTGTTGGATCCTGGATCCAGCACTGGTGCATCTCCTGTAAACAGTTGAAAGAATGCGTTTAAGTCATACAGGCGATTTTTAAGGAATATTTGTAGTTTGTGAAAATCGACACTGAAACTTTTCTGCTGAAAACCAGACAATGGATTCCTATAGAAGAAAATATAAGTTACTGGTAAGTACGGTTAAAATTACTTTTCAGGACCAGTACTGGGCTGAAAGATACAGCACTGAGGTCTCTCCTTATAACAGGTGAGTAAATCGGAATTCGTATTTCGGCTGATTTTAGAGGAATATTTGTATGTTTCAAAAATCAACACTTAGAAACTTTTTCAGCAAAAAGCAGGCAATGATATCCTATGGAAGGAAATTCAAGTTACTGGTAAGTACGGTTAAAATTACTTTTGAGGATCAGTACTGGGCTGAAAGATGCAGCACTGAGGTCTCTCCTGATAACAGATGAGTAAATCGGAATTCGTATTTCGGCTGATTTTAGATGAATATTTTAAAGTTCCAAAACTCCACACTTAGAAGAATTTCCAAGTGAAACCAGTCAATGTTAGCCTATGGAAGGAAATTCAAGTTACCGGTAAGTACGGTTAAAATTACTTTTCAGGACCAGTACTGGGCTGAAAGATACAGCACTGAGGTCTCTCCTGATAACAGGTGAGTAAATCGGAATTCGTATTTCGGCTGATTTTAGATGAATATTTTAAAGTTCCAAAACTCCACACTTAGAAGAATTTCCAAGTGAAACCAGTCAATGTTAGCCTATGGAAGGAAATTCAAGTTACCGGTAAGTACGGTTAAAATTACTTTTCAGGACCAGTACTGGGCTGAAAGATACAGCACTGAGGTCTCTCCTGATAACAGGTGAGTAAATCAGAATTCGTATTTCGGCTGATTTTAGATGAATATTTTAAAGTTCCAAAACTCCACACTTAGAAGAATTTCCAAGTGAAACCAGTCAATGTTAGCCTATGGAAGGAAATTCAAGTTACCGGTAAGTACGGTTAAAATTACTTTTCAGGACCAGTACTGGGCTGAAAGATACAGCACTGAGGTCTCTCCTGATAACAGGTGAGTAAATCGGAATTCGTATTTCGGCTGATTTTAGAGGAATATTTTAAAGTTCCAAAACTCCACACTTAGAAGAATTTCCAAGTGAAACCAGTCAATGTTAGCCTATGTAAGGAAATTCAAGTTACTGGTAAGTACGGTTAAAATTACTTTTCAGGACCAGTACTGGGCTGAAAGATACAGCACTGAGGTCTCTCCTGATAACAGGTGAGTAAATCGGAATTCGTATTTCGGCTGATTTTAGATGAATATTTTAAAGTTCCAAAACTCCACACTTAGAAGAATTTCCAAGTGAAACCAGTCAATGTTAGCCTATGGAAGGAAATTCAAGTTACCGGTAAGTACGGTTAAAATTACTTTTCAGGACCAGTACTGGGCTGAAAGATACAGCACTGAGGTCTCTCCTGATAACAGGTGAGTAAATCGGAATTCGTATTTCGGCTGATTTTAGATGAATATTTTAAAGTTCCAAAACTCCACACTTAGAAGAATTTCCAAGTGAAACCAGTCAATGTTAGCCTATGGAAGGAAATTCAAGTTACCGGTAAGTACGGTTAAAATTACTTTTCAGGACCAGTACTGGGCTGAAAGATACAGCACTGAGGTCTCTCCTTATAACAGGTGAGTAAATCGGAATTCGTATTTCGGCTGATTTTAGAGGAATATGTGTATGTTTCAAAAATCAACACTTAGAAACTTTTTCAGCAAAAAGCAGGCAATGATATCCTATGGAAGGAAATTCAAGTTACTGGTAAGTACGGTTAAAATTACTTTTGAGGATCAGTACTGGGCTGAAAGATGCAGCACTGAGGTCTCTCCTGATAACAGATGAGTAAATCGGAATTCGTATTTCGGCTGATTTTAGATGAATATTTTAAAGTTCCAAAACTCCACACTTAGAAGAATTTCCAAGTGAAACCAGTCAATGTTAGCCTATGGAAGGAAATTCAAGTTACCGGTAAGTACGGTTAAAATTACTTTTCAGGACCAGTACTGGGCTGAAAGATACAGCACTGAGGTCTCTCCTGATAACAGGTGAGTAAATCGGAATTCGTATTTCGGCTGATTTTAGATGAATATTTTAAAGTTCCAAAACTCCACACTTAGAAGAATTTCCAAGTGAAACCAGTCAATGTTAGCCTATGGAAGGAAATTCAAGTTACCGGTAAGTACGGTTAAAATTACTTTTCAGGACCAGTACTGGGCTGAAAGATACAGCACTGAGGTCTCTCCTGATAACAGGTGAGTAAATCGGAATTCGTATTTCGGCTGATTTTAGATGAATATTTTAAAGTTCCAAAACTCCACACTTAGAAGAATTTCCAAGTGAAACCAGTCAATGTTAGCCTATGGAAGGAAATTCAAGTTACCGGTAAGTACGGTTAAAATTACTTTTCAGGACCAGTACTGGGCTGAAAGATACAGCACTGAGGTCTCTCCTGATAACAGGTGAGTAAATCGGAATTCGTATTTCGGCTGATTTTAGAGGAATATTTTAAAGTTCCAAAACTCCACACTTAGAAGAATTTCCAAGTGAAACCAGTCAATGTTAGCCTATGTAAGGAAATTCAAGTTACTGGTAAGTACGGTTAAAATTACTTTTCAGGACCAGTACTGGGCTGAAAGATACAGCACTGAGGTCTCTCCTGATAACAGGTGAGTAAATCGGAATTCGTATTTCGGCTGATTTTAGATGAATATTTTAAAGTTCCAAAACTCCACACTTAGAAGAATTTCCAAGTGAAACCAGTCAATGTTAGCCTATGGAAGGAAATTCAAGTTACTGGTAAGTACGGTTAAAATTACTTTTCAGGACCAGTACTGGGCTGAAAGATACAGCACTGAGGTCTCTCCTGATAACAGGTGAGTAAATCGGAATTCGTATTTCGGCTGATTTTAGATGAATATTTTAAAGTTCCAAAACTCCACACTTAGAAGAATTTCCAAGTGAAACCAGTCAATGTTAGCCTATGGAAGGAAATTCAAGTTACCGGTAAGTACGGTTAAAATTACTTTTCAGGACCAGTACTGGGCTGAAAGATACAGCACTGAGGTCTCTCCTGATAACAGGTGAGTAAATCGGAATTCGTATTTCGGCTGATTTTAGAGGAATATTTTAAAGTTCCAAAACTCCACACTTAGAAGAATTTCCAAGTGAAACCAGTCAATGTTAGCCTATGTAAGGAAATTCAAGTTACTGGTAAGTACGGTTAAAATTACTTTTCAGGACCAGTACTGGGCTGAAAGATGCAGCACTGAGGTCTCTCCTGATAACAGGTGACTAAATCAGAATTCGGATTTCGGCTGATTTTAGAGGAATATTTGTATGTTTCAAAAATCAACACAAACTTTTTCAGCAAAAAGCAGGCAATGACATCCTATGGAAGGAAATTCAAGTTACTGGTAAGTACGGTTAAAATTACTTTTGAGGATCAGTACTGGGCTGAAAGATGCAGCACTGAGGTCTCTCCTGATAACAGGTGAGTAAATCGGAATTCGTATTTCGGCTGATTTTAGAGGAATATTTTAAAGTTCCAAAACTCCACACTTAGAAGAATTTCCAAGTGAAACCAGTCAATGTTAGCCTATGAAGGAAATTCAAGTTACCGGTAAGTACGGTTAAAATTACTTTTGAGGATCAGTACTGGGCTGAAAGATGCAGCACTGAGGTCTCTCCTGATAACAGGTGAGTAAATCGAAATTCGTATTTCGGCTGATTTTAGAGGAATATTTTAAAGTTCCAAAACTCCACACTTAGAAGAATTTCCAAGTGAAACCAGTCAATGTTAGCCTATGAAGGAAATTCAAGTTACCGGTAAGTATGGTTAAAATTACTTTTGAGGATCAGTACTGGGCTGAAAGATGCAGCACTGAGGTCTCTCCTGATAACAGTTGAGTAAATCGGAATTCGTATTTCGGCTGAGTTTAGAGGAATATTTTAAAGTTCCAAAACTCCACACTTAGAAGAATTTCCAAGTGAAACCAGTCAATGTTAGCCTATGGAAGGAAATTCAAGTTACTGGTAAGTACGGTTAAAATTACTTTTCAGGACCATTACTGGGCTGAAAGATGCAGCACTGAGGTCTCTCCTGATAACAGGTGAGTAAATCAGAATTCGGATTTCGGCTGATTTTAGAGGAATATTTGTATGTTTCAAAAATCAACACAGAAACTTTTTCAAGCAAAAAGCAGGCAATGATATCCTATGGAAGGAAATTCAAGTTACTGGTAAGTACGGTTAAAATTACTTTTGAGGATCAGTACTGGGCTGAAAGATGCAGCACTGAGGTCTCTCCTGATAACAGGTGAGTAAATCGGAATTCGTATTTCGGCTGATTTTAGAGGAATATTTTAAAGTTCCAAAACTCCACACTTAGAAGAATTTCCAAGTGAAACCAGTCAATGTTAGCCTATGAAGGAAATTCAAGTTACCGGTAAGTACGGTTAAAATTACTTTTCAGGACCAGTACTGGGCTGAAAGATACAGCACTGAGGTCTCTCCTGATAACAGGTGAGTAAATCGGAATTCGTATTTCGGCTGATTTTAGAGGAATATTTTAAAGTTCCAAAACTCCACACTTAGAAGAATTTCCAAGTGAAACCAGTCAATGTTAGCCTATGTAAGGAAATTCAAGTTACTGGTAAGTACGGTTAAAATTACTTTTCAGGACCAGTACTGGGCTGAAAGATACAGCACTGAGGTCTCTCCTGATAACAGGTGAGTAAATCGGAATTCGTATTTCGGCTGATTTTAGATGAATATTTTAAAGTTCCAAAACTCCACACTTAGAAGAATTTCCAAGTGAAACCAGTCAATGTTAGCCTATGGAAGGAAATTCAAGTTACCGGTAAGTACGGTTAAAATTACTTTTCAGGACCAGTACTGGGCTGAAAGATACAGCACTGAGGTCTCTCCTGATAACAGGTGAGTAAATCGGAATTCGTATTTCGGCTGATTTTAGATGAATATTTTAAAGTTCCAAAACTCCACACTTAGAAGAATTTCCAAGTGAAACCAGTCAATGTTAGCCTATGGAAGGAAATTCAAGTTACCGGTAAGTACGGTTAAAATTACTTTTCAGGACCAGTACTGGGCTGAAAGATACAGCACTGAGGTCTCTCCTTATAACAGGTGAGTAAATCGGAATTCGTATTTCGGCTGATTTTAGAGGAATATGTGTATGTTTCAAAAATCAACACTTAGAAACTTTTTCAGCAAAAGCAGGCAATGATATCCTATGGAAGGAAATTCAAGTTACTGGTAAGTACGGTTAAAATTACTTTTGAGGATCAGTACTGGGCTGAAAGATGCAGCACTGAGGTCTCTCCTGATAACAGATGAGTAAATCGGAATTCGTATTTCGGCTGATTTTAGATGAATATTTTAAAGTTCCAAAACTCCACACTTAGAAGAATTTCCAAGTGAAACCAGTCAATGTTAGCCTATGGAAGGAAATTCAAGTTACCGGTAAGTACGGTTAAAATTACTTTTCAGGACCAGTACTGGGCTGAAAGATACAGCACTGAGGTCTCTCCTGATAACAGGTGAGTAAATCGGAATTCGTATTTCGGCTGATTTTAGATGAATATTTTAAAGTTCCAAAACTCCACACTTAGAAGAATTTCCAAGTGAAACCAGTCAATGTTAGCCTATGGAAGGAAATTCAAGTTACCGGTAAGTACGGTTAAAATTACTTTTCAGGACCAGTACTGGGCTGAAAGATACAGCACTGAGGTCTCTCCTGATAACAGGTGAGTAAATCGGAATTCGTATTTCGGCTGATTTTAGATGAATATTTTAAAGTTCCAAAACTCCACACTTAGAAGAATTTCCAAGTGAAACCAGTCAATGTTAGCCTATGGAAGGAAATTCAAGTTACCGGTAAGTACGGTTAAAATTACTTTTCAGGACCAGTACTGGGCTGAAAGATACAGCACTGAGGTCTCTCCTGATAACAGGTGAGTAAATCGGAATTCGTATTTCGGCTGATTTTAGAGGAATATTTTAAAGTTCCAAAACTCCACACTTAGAAGAATTTCCAAGTGAAACCAGTCAATGTTAGCCTATGTAAGGAAATTCAAGTTACTGGTAAGTACGGTTAAAATTACTTTTCAGGACCAGTACTGGGCTGAAAGATACAGCACTGAGGTCTCTCCTGATAACAGGTGAGTAAATCGGAATTCGTATTTCGGCTGATTTTAGATGAATATTTTAAAGTTCCAAAACTCCACACTTAGAAGAATTTCCAAGTGAAACCAGTCAATGTTAGCCTATGGAAGGAAATTCAAGTTACCGGTAAGTACGGTTAAAATTACTTTTCAGGACCAGTACTGGGCTGAAAGATACAGCACTGAGGTCTCTCCTGATAACAGGTGAGTAAATCGGAATTCGTATTTCGGCTGATTTTAGAGGAATATTTTAAAGTTCCAAAACTCCACACTTAGAAGAATTTCCAAGTGAAACCAGTCAATGTTAGCCTATGTAAGGAAATTCAAGTTACTGGTAAGTACGGTTAAAATTACTTTTCAGGACCAGTACTGGGCTGAAAGATGCAGCACTGAGGTCTCTCCTGATAACAGGTGACTAAATCAGAATTCGGATTTCGGCTGATTTTAGAGGAATATTTGTATGTTTCAAAAATCAACACTTAGAACTTTTTCAGCAAAAAGCAGGCAATGATATCCTATGGAAGGAAATTCAAGTTACTGGTAAGTACGGTTAAAATTACTTTTGAGGATCAGTACTGGGCTGAAAGATGCAGCACTGAGGTCTCTCCTGATAACAGGTGAGTAAATCGGAATTCGTATTTCGGCTGATTTTAGAGGAATATTTTAAAGTTCCAAAACTCCACACTTAGAAGAATTTCCAAGTGAAACCAGTCAATGTTAGCCTATGAAGGAAATTCAAGTTACCGGTAAGTACGGTTAAAATTACTTTTGAGGATCAGTACTGGGCTGAAAGATGCAGCACTGAGGTCTCTCCTGATAACAGGTGAGTAAATCGAAATTCGTATTTCGGCTGATTTTAGAGGAATATTTTAAAGTTCCAAAACTCCACACTTAGAAGAATTTCCAAGTGAAACCAGTCAATGTTAGCCTATGAAGGAAATTCAAGTTACCGGTAAGTATGGTTAAAATTACTTTTGAGGATCAGTACTGGGCTGAAAGATGCAGCACTGAGGTCTCTCCTGATAACAGTTGAGTAAATCGGAATTCGTATTTCGGCTGAGTTTAGAGGAATATTTTAAAGTTCCAAAACTCCACACTTAGAAGAATTTCCAAGTGAAACCAGTCAATGTTAGCCTATGGAAGGAAATTCAAGTTACTGGTAAGTACGGTTAAAATTACTTTTCAGGACCATTACTGGGCTGAAAGATGCAGCACTGAGGTCTCTCCTGATAACAGGTGAGTAAATCAGAATTCGGATTTCGGCTGATTTTAGAGGAATATTTGTATGTTTCAAAAATCAACACAGAAACTTTTTCAGCAAAAAGCAGGCAATGATATCCTATGGAAGGAAATTCAAGTTACTGGTAAGTACGGTTAAAATTACTTTTGAGGATCAGTACTGGGCTGAAAGATGCAGCACTGAGGTCTCTCCTGATAACAGGTGAGTAAATCGGAATTCGTATTTCGGCTGATTTTAGAGGAATATTTTAAAGTTCCAAAACTCCACACTTAGAAGAATTTCCAAGTGAAACCAGTCAATGTTAGCCTATGAAGGAAATTCAAGTTACCGGTAAGTACGGTTAAAATTACTTTTCAGGACCAGTACTGGGCTGAAAGATGCAGCACTGAGGTCTCTCCTGATAGCAGGTGAGTAAATCGGAATTCGTATTTCGGCTGATTTTAGAGGAATATTTTAAAGTTCCAAAACTCCACACTTAGAAGAATTTCCAAGTGAAACCAGTCAATGTTAGCCTATGAAGGAAATTCAAGTTACCGGTAAGTACGGTTAAAATTACTTTTCAGGACCAGTACTGGGCTGAAAGATGCAGCACTGAGGTCTCTCCTGATAACAGGTGAGTAAATCAGAATTCGGATTTCGGCTGATTTTAGAGGAATATTTGTATGTTTCAAAAATCAACACAGAAACTTTTTCAGCAAAAAGCAGGCAATGATATCCTATGGAAGGAAATTCAAGTTACTGGTAAGTACGGTTAAAATTACTTTTGAGGATCAGTACTGGGCTGAAAGATGCAGCACTGAGGTCTCTCCTGATAACAGGTGAGTAAATCGGAATTCGTATTTCGGCTGATTTTAGAGGAATATTTTAAAGTTCCAAAACTCCACACTTAGAAGAATTTCCAAGTGAAACCAGTCAATGTTAGCCTATGAAGGAAATTCAAGTTACCGGTAAGTACGGTTAAAATTACTTTTGAGGATCAGTACTGGGCTGAAAGATGCAGCACTGAGGTCTCTCCTGATAACAGGTGAGTAAATCGAAATTCGTATTTCGGCTGATTTTAGAGGAATATTTTAAAGTTCCAAAACTCCACACTTAGAAGAATTTCCAAGTGAAACCAGTCAATGTTAGCCTATGAAGGAAATTCAAGTTACCGGTAAGTACGGTTAAAATTACTTTTGAGGATCAGTACTGGGCTGAAAGATGCAGCACTGAGGTCTCTCCTGATAACAGGTGAGTAAATCGGAATTCGTATTTCGGCTGAGTTTAGAGGAATATTTTAAAGTTCCAAAACTCCACACTTAGAAGAATTTCCAAGTGAAACCAGTCAATGTTAGCCTATGGAAGGAAATTCAAGTTACTGGTAAGTACGGTTAAAATTACTTTTCAGGACCAGTACTGGGCTGAAAGATGCAGCACTGAGGTCTCTCCTGATAACAGGTGAGTAAATCAGAATTCGGATTTCGGCTGATTTTAGAGGAATATTTGTATGTTTCAAAAATCAACACTTAGAAACTTTTTCAGCAAAAAGCAGGCAATGATATCCTATGGAAGGAAATTCAAGTTACTGGTAAGTACGGTTAAAATTACTTTTGAGGATCAGTACTGGGCTGAAAGATGCAGCACTGAGGTCTCTCCTGATAACAGGTGAGTAAATCAGAATTCGTATTTCGGCTGATTTTAGAGGAATATTTGCACAATGGTGAAGGGAGGGGCGGGGCCTGAGGTGACATCTGTGCAAACGCGCCCCGTGGCGCGTTTTAAGTTGGGGATTAAGTCCCCTTGAATCATGAGGGTCCCTACGGGCCAACTAGCCCACCAGGAACCTCCAGTATGCGCCAGGGGCTGCGTTGCAGAGACATGTACAGAGGCCACACCCCTTTTACACCTCTCTGCAACGCAGCTCTGTGGCGCTTTCTGGACGTACCTGTTGGGCTAGTTGGCCCCCAGGGACCCTCAGGATTGAAGAGGATTTAATTCCCCATCTTAAAACGCGCCACGGAGCCTGTTTGCACACATGTCACCTGAAGCCCCGCCCCTCCCTTCACCACTGTGCAAACGCGCCCGTGGTGCGTTTTAAGTCGGGGGATTAACTCCCCTTGAATCCTGAGGGTCCCTGGGGTGCAACTAGCCCACCATATACCTCCAAAAAGAGCTATAGAGCTGCGTTGCAGAGAGGTGTAAAACGGGCGTGGCCTCTGTACACCTCTCTGCAAGGCAGCCCCTGGCGCATACTGGAGGTTCCTGGTGGGCTAGTTGGCCCCAGGGACCCCCAGTATTCAAGGGGAATTCGTTCCCCTCTGCAAACGCGCCAGGGGCACGTTTGCAGAGTGGTGAAGGAAGGGGCGGGGCCTACGGGCCCGATCGTTTTTTTTGTTTTGTTTTTTTCCCCCTGAAGGGGGCTGTGTGGCCCCCTTCCTTTTTCCTATTTTTAGGCCCTGGGGACCCCATCCCCCAGGGCCTTACTCCTTTAAATTTAAAAAAAAAAAAACGGGAAGGGGCCGCGTGGCCCCCTTCCTGGGCCTGTATTGGCCCCGGGGACCCCATCCCCGGGGCAAGGCCTCTTTTTTATTTGGAGGGGGGCTGCGTGGCCCCCCTCCTCCAGGCCATTTAAGGCCCCGTGGACCCCATCCCCGGGGCCGGCCTTGCCTCTTTTTTTTTTTTTTTCCTTTGGGGAGGGGGCTGCGTGGCCCCCTCCGTGCCCACTTATGGCCCCGGGGACCCCATCCCCCGGGGCCTGGCCTCGTTGGGGACTGTGGGGGTCCCCAAACCCCCCACAGTCCCGCCGGCTCCCCGTGTCCTACGGGAGCCGGCATTGCTTACACATGGGGAGCAGCTAACATGCTGCTCCCCATGTGGAAAGCAATCAGCTTGGATATTGGAAGAGAGAGCAGGTTTCCTGCTCTCTCTTCCAATATCCAAAGCAGTTTGCAATGACAGGACGGGAGCCGCGAGGCTCCCGTCCCTGTCATTGCAAACAGCAGTGTCCCGGGGTAGGCACCCGGGACACTGCAGGAGCCGGCCCTGGGGGTGGCGGTCCCCAGGAGCCACCACAGGCTCCAGGAGGGGGCCGCGCGGCCCCCTCCCTACATTTGAAAGCCCCGGGAGGTGGTGGTCCCCGGGGCTTGGAGGTCCAAAACGGACCCCTATTTAAATTTTTATTAGTGCCCCGGGAGGTGGTGGTCCCGGGCGTGTGGGGGCTGGAGCCCCCCACACAGGTTTTTAATTTAAAAAGAAGCCCCGGGGAGGTGGTGGTCCCCGGGGCTGCGGGAGGGCTCAGAGCCCTCTCGCACCATTATTCATAAAGCCCCGGGGGTGGTGGTCCCGGGGCTTGGAGAGCCCTTAGAGGCCCCCACACATAAAATTAACCCCCCAGCATGCCCCCGGGACTTGGCCCACCCGGGGCCAGTGCTATCGAGCGCGGGAGACCGCGCTTCGATTTTTCCGGCAGGATTTGCGCTCCCTGAGCGCATCCTGCCGATTTAAGAAAAAAAAAAAAAATTTGCCCAGGGGTCCTTGTGGGACCCCTGAGCAGACCTAGGGGTCAGGGTGTTTCTACCCTGCCCCCTTTGTGCGCTTTGCGCACTTGTTTCTGTCCCTCGGTTCTACCAAGGGACAAAATGGCTGCCAACACTTCCTGATTTGGAGTGTTGACAGCCAATTAACATAAAGCTCGTGCTCGGGAGGATCCGCGGCCCTAGATATATCTATCTTTTTACTTTTGATTTTCTCAGCAACTACTGAACGGATTTACACCATTTAACAAAAAGGGTTCTTTCTGAACCAAGAACTACCTCTTTGCCAAATTTGGTGTAATTCCGTTCAGCAGTTCGAGGCTGTAGCCGTGTCTAAAGTTTCCTATGGAAAATTGCATGGGAAAACGCGTTTTGGGACCCCCTTTTTCTCGGCCCCGCTTGACGAATCCCCGAGACTTTCAGGGTAGGAGCGGACCGGAGCGCCCCACAAAGTTTGAAAATTTTGCGAAGATACGTCAACCGGCAAGAGAGTTATTTCAAATAGAATGTCGCGGATTTCCTATGGATAATAGGTTGTAACTATAACTATCTACTGGCGACCGCCAGTAGATTATATATATATATATATATATATATATATATATATATATTTCATTTCAAATAGCTTTATTCGACAGCATATGTCATAAAAGCATCGAATAGCATATATACATTAAAAATAGCTTCTGTACAATAAAAAAGAGAGAGGAATCATATAATACAGAGGGTTGTTTAGCAGTCTCATAAGTTATAGTTAATAGCAGCATATTTGGTTAAAACCATTAAACAAATATCATAAAAGAGAATTCATTCAGGGGCACTGTGTACATATATGTTGTTTAATGGTTTTAACCAAATATGCTGCTATTAATTTTAAGGATAGCACTAGTACCTTATACATACATTGTTATATGCTGCTCATCATAAGGGACAAGTCAATTATGATGAGCAGCATATAACAATGTATGTATAAGGTACTAGTGCTATCCTTAAAATTAATAGCAGCATATTTGGTTAAAACCATTAAACAAATAACATAAAAAAGATTCCATTCTGGGACACTGTGTAGATATAAAGGGCAGGTCAGTTATGGTGAGCAGTATATGACAATATATATGTAAAGTGCTAATGCTATCCCTAAAATTAATAGCAGCATATTTGGTTAAAATCATTAGACAAATGTCATAAAAGAGATTTCATTCTAGAACACTATATACATATAGGGGACAAATCAGTTATAGTGAGCATTATATAACAACGTATAAATAAAGTGCTAATGCTATCTATATCATGATTAATACTTTAAAAATTACATTGCAGACCAATATAGTATGTGATTTAAACACCTATAATAGATCGTGTGTCTACATTGGGGTCACACTTTGTATGGCTCTAATTCTTATTAGCCAGGCCCGGCCTAAGAACTTGGCCACTCCACATGAAAAAGGACGCTGGGATCAGATTTTAGAATACGCAGAGCAGACCGGAAGTCACGAGTGCCCATGCCACTACATATTGGTTTTATCCACTTGCTCCTAGGTGTAGCATATGCAGGGCAAGCAAAGAGGACATGGGCAATGCATTCGACCAACGCTCCGCAGCACGGACAGTGCTCTGTCTTGTTCTCGGCTGTATGCCACTTAGTAATATAGGTATTAACGGGAGCGTGCCGAACCTAAACTGAATGTACAAGGTCCTATCTCTTGGGACCTGGATCACATCTAGGTAAGGCTCCAAACATCTGGCTTGCTTAAACAAGAGGAACTCTTCTGACAATCTACCCAACATTGGCTTGCATACTTCTTGCCTGTCAAACCAGTCCCAATAACATCTCTTAAGTTCCGCTTTACACGGCGGTATCTGGGTATCCCATGAATCTTTAAGGCCAAGTTGCATCATTGTTTTCTTCACATATGATAGCCACTTGACCTTGTGGTTCACATCCAAATTCATTATCTCCGTTAGAGCTAAAGCATAATTAATGAGCTCTTCGGTACGCCGTATGCGAGCCCAGAAGAGCAAAGGTCGTAGCCTGGCTATAGCTCCAAATGGACGCCTACCCATGTCGTGCATTAATGGTATTAAAGGAGTGTTTCGTGGGAGCATCACCAGATCCCTCAGAAATTTGTGCTCTGACCTGCTTATTTCATCCACATTTTCAAACCCCCATAGCTCGGCTCCATACAGAGCCGAGCTAACTGCTTTTGCTTCATAGACTGCGGCGCTGGGGCAACAGGCCTACTATATGAGGAGCGATGTTCTTTGCTTATTGCCCCAGTCACGCGTCTATGATTCAATAGCATTTTAGCTATATGGGGCCTCCAGAGCATTTTGTCCGAGAGTCGCATGCCCAAATATTCAAAATTCCCGACTCTCTCAAGGGGGTACCATTAAGTAAGAAGTTGTTCCTGAAGGATTTAGGAGGGTTGAAAGCCATAAGCTTTGTCTTCGTAGTATTGATAACTAATCCCCGAGCATCACAAAAGGATTGATACCTACTCAACAGTTTTTGAAGCCCAACTGGAGTCTTTGCCACCAACAAAGTATCGTCGGCGAACAGGAGTGTTGGCACTTTGTCACCCACCAAGATTGGCGCGTCGGCTGGGTCCTCCTGGAGAAACTTCACCACCCCGTTCACATACAAAGAGAACAGGGTGGGAGCCATCACGCAACCCTGGCGCACTCCCTTGCCAACAGGAATCTGCTCCGTTAGCTGCCCTTGGACACCCCATCTCACTTGAGCATAAGTACCCTCGTGGAGACGTATTAGTAAATTAAGAATTAATGGTGGGATGCCCATATCATTTAAAATCTGCCACAATTTATTCCTCGGTACCAGGTCAAACGCTGTTTTAAGGTCAATAAATGCCATATAGAGACTACCTTTCCCAATTACAACAACTTTCCAATATATGAGCATTAGCCCAAAAACCTGATCAATTGTCCCGGTATTGGCCCTAAAGCCCGCCTGGTATTGCGAGAGGATATCCTCCTCAACCGCCCATGATTGTATTTTCTGCAAGAGAACCCTACCTAGCACCTTTTGCATTACATCAGTTAGGCTTATTGGCCTATAGTTCGAGGGTTCTTCCTTGTCGCCTTTTTTATAAATAGGCACCACTTCTGCACCTTTCCAAGAGTCTGGAACTGGGCATCCTGCAGCTATGGCATTGAACAAAAAGTAAAAATAACACGACCACCCTCTAGGATCAGACAAAAATAAATCACCCGGCAGGCCGTCCGGTCCTGGGGCCTTAGCGGGAACTAGCTTCAGGATTGCTGACTCTATTTCGACCCGCGAGAAATGTTCTCTATTGTTCCCTATAGGAGAGATGTCAGGGGTGCCGCATAGCTCCTCCAGACATCCATCCTCTGTAGGGGAATACAGGTTCACAAAATGGTTATACCAATCCAATCCAGCAATATGATTGGGTATGGTATTTAAGTTCCTATCTTTTCCCGACTCACTAGGGACCAAAAGAGATTCTTATTTTTACTCAGACTAGCATCCTTCAGCTCTAACCAATATCGTTCGTCCCACTCAATCTTAGCTTTATGTAGGGCTACTTTATAATCTTTCCTAGCACTTTTAACTCCAGAACAGTTTTTATTTCTGATCGCTAGGTACAAGGATTGTCTTTTATGTTTGCAATCTAAGTTGTACCAAAGATTTTGTGTTTTGTGGTGGACACGCAAAGTCCTGTCCTTACAAGGAGCCTGAAAGTACGAGCTAAGTGTCTCTACAGTACTGACGTGGACTATCGAGATCATATCACGCTTAGATTTATCCGAAGCCACAACACTAAGTTCTACTGTTTTCTCGGACAAGATTTTACGAATAGCCAATAAGTTTTCTTCGTGCAAAGAGACCCTATTCCACTTAAGATGCCTCTTGCAATTAGAGGGAACGATGTTAGTCGTACAAGTTAGTGCCCTACTAGTCGAGGGATTTAGTATGGAAACCCAAGGGTTGGTCATGGTCATGCATAAGGGATTATGGTCGCTATCAGTCGTAGCACCTACAAACATGTCAGTCTTCTCGTCCCATAAGTTTACATCTAGTAAAATATAATCTATTCGAGAAGGACAGCCAACTCTATTAAAGGTATATGCCCCTTTTTGTCTGAGGGAGTCCTTCCATTTGTTGCCCTAAGATCAAACTCTGTAGCCAGTGCATTAAGTTGAATGGCTAGACTAGTCCATTTTTTAATGGGGGATAAATTAAGTCGAGGTATTATCTTTTTACCATCAGCCCTATCGTACTCCATCAAATCATCTGAGCTCAAGGGCTCGAAAGTGCAATTTAAATCACCTGCAATCATAATACGATTTCCTGGCGGGCAGCTGGATAATGCCTGCTCTAAAAGCGTGATAGTGGGTGATTGGTTACCCCCCTTAGTTCCTCTGCTATAGACATATATATATATATGATCCATCAAAGGCACAAAGCTTTTTAGAGGGTACACAACAGCTTGCCCGCCCTTTGGCATTACATTTCTCCGAACTTACTGCCAGTTCTGGTGACTTTTCTAGCCGACGCGTTTCAAGGCATTACGCCTCTTCTTCCTGGGCTTTAATCACAAACGGCAACACGAACTCGCTCGTTAGTGCATTTCCGGCCTTGATGAGTGGCACAGAAAATAGACAATTCATGGTATTATACCGATATTTAATGGATGTGTAGACTGAGAGCAACTCTATCAGATAACGTGAATTATTATACTGTATATATGATTTTAAACTGTACGATCTGTGACGATGTTATAAATTAATTTTTAAAAAACAATAATGTGAGAAACATTAGATCAAGCTGAAATCGTCAAAACGTATGAGTTTACAGATATATATTTTTTCTATGTTCATGACAACCAAATCACATGATACAATTTGGATGAGGTACTATGACTTTAAATATTGCACATTCTGAACTTGCCACCGTCATGTGATCAAGGCTCGGACGAGCCGAAACGCGTAATGGCGACTAAAGAGGAATAAAACAATTTTGCACCAAACCTGGGTCCGTGTCCGTTCTTGGAGATATCCTGTGGTTCAACGGAGTAACCTGTAATATAAATATATTTTTTTTTTATTGCCTTGGTATTGTTTCATATTCCCTGCGCAGCAGGCTCTTGCCCAAGCGCATTCTCCCCCTCGCAGTTTCTCCCGCTGTATGCTCTGCGCGCGGTGAGATCCTGTCAGGCGCGTCTGGTCCGAGCGAGGCAGCTCCGTCGAGCGGTCCCGCTGGTCTTTACGCGCGTTTGGGAATCCGGTCACTCATTTAGTGTCCGCTTGATTCCCGACCAACCCTCGCCTAATTTTGACACCGCTACGCGGTGATTTCCCCACACGGCCACGTTAGTGACCAGCGCCACCTGGTGGTGGTAGTGGTATTGCGCCTCAGTCTATTCTTATAACAGCTCGGGGAAAGCCCAGCTGTTGGAGCACCGGCGAGGGGGCTGTCTTAAGGATTTTAAGGGCATTTGTTCTGTGCTCACACCCTCTGCTATCATGTCTTCTCTAGAAGACCATTTTTACTCCTCCTACCAGGAAGTGGAGGAGGAATGGCTCCTCAACTTCTCCCTCCAGCAGTGGACCAAGCCCTCTCTCTGGCTATTTCTAGGGCGCTGGCTCCTCTTAGGGATCAGGTTGATAAGCTGGCAAAAAGCATCCCTGGGGTGTTCAGTGACCCAGATCTGGTGGTGGCGGGTCCAAGTAGCTCCCAGATGGGGAATAAAAGGGCCGTTAAGCATAACGCGGGCACTTGGAAGGATTTGATAAACTTACGGAGACCTTCCTCAAGAGTGCGCGAACGCTAAAACATGCACCCTGCCGGGAGGAGGAGGGGCCCGGAGAAAATTGCGACACTGTCACCACTATTGTAGACCCCGACGGTGGGTTTCCCTTAGAGGGAGAGGGTGAGGGTGTATCGGAGGACGATTTCTCCTCCGATGAGGATAAGGACTCGGGGCGTCCCTGGCGTCCAGAGTCCCACTCCTCTCAGTCCCCGGTTGGGGACGGGGTCCACTCGGACATGTTCGAGCCTACCCAAATTTACCATCCGAGGTCGGCAGAGTGGACACCTGACGCCAAAGTGGCAGAGTATGTGGTGGGGAAAATCCATCAATCCCTTGAAAGGGAGGTCAGGAATAGGATGAGGGGAGAATGCCCCAGGCCCTCACTGAAGGGGAAGGTGGCACATACGCCTGAAATTGCTGAGAAACTATGTACCTTTTTCTCCAAGTATATGAGGGATCCCAAGAAAGGAATTGATAGGTCTTAGACGTGGTAGGGCCCTTGACCCAAATTATTCAATTGACGGAGCGTTCCAAAGAGTCAGGATCCCCTTTGTCCACGGATATTGTGGCTGGTTGGGCGCACTACCCTAAACCCTAAAACACTATCCCCTCCACTACCCAAACACCACTGAACTACCCTAAACCCTAAAACACTACCCCCAGCACGACACCCTACACTACCCAAACATAACTGCACTACCCTAAACCCTAAAACACTACCACCAGCACGACTCCCTACACTACCCAAACACCACTGCACTACCCTAAACCCTAAAACACTACCCTCAGCACGACTCCCTACACTACCCAAACACCACTGCACTACCCTATACCCTAAAACACGACCCCTACACTACACAAACATGACTGCACTACCCTAAACCCTAAAACACTACCCCAGCACTACCCCCTACACTACCCAAACACCACTGCACTGCCCTAAACCCTAAAACACTACCCCAGCACTACCCCCTACACTACCCAAACACCACTGCACTAACATAAACCCTAAAACACTACCCCCAGCACAACCCCCTACACTACACAAACACCACTGCACTACCCTAAACCCTAAAACACTACCCCCAGCACGACTCCCTACACTACCCAAACACCACTGCACTACCCTAAACCCTAAATCTACCCCAGCACGACCCCTACACTACCCAAACACCACTGCACTACCCTAAACCATAAAACACTACCCCCAGCATGACCCCCTACACTACACAAACACCACTGCACTACCCTAAACCCTAAAACACTACCACCAGCATGACCCCTACACTACTCAAACACCACTGCACTACCCTAAACCCTAAAACACTACCCCAGCACGACCCCCTACACTACCCATACACCACTGCACTACCCTAATCCCTAAAACACTACCCCCAGCACGACCCCCTACACTACTGCACTACCCTAAACCCTAAAACAATACCCCCAGCACGACCCCCTACACTACCCAAACACCACTGCACTACCCGAAACCCGAAAAAAGAAACCCCCACCCCATGCCCAATCCCCCTTACCTCTCACTCCTCATGGTTCCTCTCTCCTCGTGGTTCCTGCTTCACGTCATCTCTGAGGGGCGGTGCACGTCGTTGTGAGGAAACGGAACAGCCTCTGTTTCCTTAGAACGGATCGTCTACATGTTTTTTAGAACGCATGGTCATTTACCATACATACCTTTACAACAAAATTCGTTGTAAAGGCATGCGTGGTAAATGACCATGCGTTCTAAAAATGCGTAATAATGACTTCATGATGTTCAACGCATGCGTGGTAATGCATGCGTTGTAATGGTATCGCAAAGTAAAAAAGTCGTTGTAACGGCTGTTTACCGATCGAAGCTGGCCCCTGTTCTTCAGTGAGACGTTTATTTGATTAATTAGGGGGAAGGAATGTTGTTTTTTTACTGAAAAGTGCATTCCCGGCTGTTGTATTGTGAAAGTGTCCGTGTGGCCTGGTTTCACTTCCGGTGAGAGAGTGGAAGAGTCTGTTTGGATCTAAAGGAGTTCTGTTGTTGGACGGGGCCGGCGCGACATGTCATCAGAAAACATAGCTAATGGAAAGCGTCCTCCCTGAAGTGTGGAGCAGTGCCATGAGAGGTCAACGAGTGTGCGTCCCACCGCAGTATGACCGTACTGCGTGACCCATGTGCCGCCTCCAGGGTACGGGAGGCAGAAGCGGCATCGCAGGTCCTCTTGAAGACCGTTGTAGCACTAATTCTACATTTTGGTACTAGGGCATTTTAACTTCGTTGTTCCTGCCAGATACAAAGAGAAGATCCTGTGTTATTCAGTGCCCTCGTTACCTTTTTGTGGGTTGTGGTGCTTGTCACTTCGCTGCCCCGCTGGTGCACACGACTGGGCACCCCACCTCGTGTGCCATCTGCAGGGCCTCTGCCCTCGGATCACTGGTTTCGGTTTCTGGAGTGGCAACATAAACAGTTGCTCCCAAAGGACTAGCCTGAACACTTAGGTGAATATCCCCTGCACCAGCATTCCACGGAAATTCTTTCCTAGCTCTCCCACGTCAACGAGCACGGCTCCGCTCGCGACACCGTATGACGTCATCGGAGCCATAAGAGGACCTCGTCGGCGTGCTGACGTCAGTTCCACCCATTTTTCCGTGCCACCGAGGCAAACAGGGGACCGAGACATTTTCACATGTATACATAGTATAATAAATATATATATATTCACTGAAAAAACCATAGGTTTCAGGCACGTTATAGTTAGAAATTAGCATTTAAAAACCTTAGAAATTCACTGAAAAAACCATAGGTTTCAGGCATGTTATAGTTAGAAATTAGCATTTAAAAACCTTAGAAATTCACTGAAAAAACCATAGGTTTCAGGGGCGTTATAGTTAGTTGGACATTTCACTCATACAAAACCATAGAAATTCCCCCATTATAGTTAGTTCAGCTAACTATAACTCGCAGCACTCGCAATGCACTGCTGATGACATCACATATTACATCACTCATGACATGGTCAGTGACATCACTCATGATATCACTGATGACATCTCAAATGACATCACTGATGACATCACTGATGACATCATCCAGTGAATGTGTGTTTTTCTGAAAATTAAATATGTTTTATATATGTATATCTCAAGGTCGATGGAAGAATAAATGGGTATATAAGTGTCTAAATGGATGATTTTTTTGTAAAATTGATTGTATAACTGACTAAGTGTATCTTAGTGAATACATGGGTTAGTGAGTAATGTTTAAATATGAAAATATCTGTATCAGTCTCTCACTTTGTGTATAAGTGGCTGCATGGGTTGGTGAGTAGCTACATGAGTGTCTATATGGGTTATTAGTTGGTTTTGAGTATCAGTATGAGTGTCTGAGTGTCTGTATGGTTCGGTGGGGGTATTACTTAGTGCATAGATGCATGAATGAGTGACTCACTGTTTGTATGTGTTGAAGACAGCATGTGTGCAGGACTGTATAGGTGGATGAGTATGTGTATGGGTGTGTTAGTGAGTGAATGACTGTCTCAATAGTGTCTTTATGAGTAACTGCATATGTTTTAAACTAGTATATGTGAGTATTGGTGTATATAAGTGAGTATATGTGAGAGTGAGAGATTGGAAGAGTTCCTGTACAAATAAGTAGGTGTTTCTATAAATGATTGTTTAAGAGAGTAAGTATGTGTAAGTTTCTGTAGAAGTAAGTGTGGTAGTGTGTGAATAACTCTATGGATGAGTGGCGGTGTGTAACAGGATGTATAGGTGTATGAGTACATATGATGAGTGAGTACATGTATGAGTGACTGTATAGGGACTGTTGGTGAATGAGTGGATATGTGTGTAGATCTTGGAATTACTGAATAGGTGTGTTGTAACTGGTATTGGTATGTCCATTGTTTTGAAAATGTTAGTTTGTATTTTTGAGTGTGTGTATCAAAGGTTATATTAGGGTGAGAGGAGGTCTGCCACTCTATCACAAGGATGATGTCATCAGTGATGTCATTTGAGATGTCATCAGTGATGTCATGAGTGATGTCACTGACGATGTCACGAGTGATGTAATATGTGACGTCATCAGCAGTGCATTGCGGGCGCGCGAGTTATAGTTAGCTGAACTAACTATAACGGGGGAATTTCTATGGTTTTGTACGAATGAAATGTCCAACTAACTATAACGCCCCTGAAACCTATGGTTTTTTCAGTGAATTTCTAAGGTTTTTTAAATGCTAATTTCTAACTATAACGTGCCTGAAACCTATGGTTTTTTCAGTGAATATATATATGTATATAGATAGATAGATAGATAGATAGATAGATAGATAGACAGATAGATAGATAGATAGATAGATAGATAGATAGATAGATAGATAGATAGATTCCAAAAGCACAGCGTCCCATCTGTGCCTCCGTCCCCTCCGACTACTGCACGTGCTTGAGTGTGGGAGAACCCAAACACATGCAGTCCAGTCCTTTGCAGATGCCAAAAAAACCGCATGCGCTCTCCAGATGAAGTAGTATCCAGATTTTAAATGTGCTGGCAGTGGAATACTCAGCGTGTTTTGAGAAAACAAGTTCTCCTGCTCACAGGTAACCCTTGTTCAGTTAAAGCACCGTAAATAGACTTTCACCAGTGATATTGAAATAAAGGAGGGACCATGAAGTAACACAATAAGCTGAAAACATGGGCACGACTTTGAAGGAACATGCATATATGAACAGAGCTTAACATAAAGCTAGAATCATTTGGGTAACGAAATTACACTGTATGATCAAGTTAAACAAACAATTAATCTCATTGCTCATAAACATTCACATTTAATAATGGGGAAGAAAGCATGACCAAATATAGTTAATAAACACCGGGAGAAGGTTTCTTCCATCTCTCAACCCGGAATGTGGTGAATACGATAGCACGTTCCGCAGCCCGTTTTAAACCACAAATCCTTGCTGGCATTCCCTCGCAGATAATTGTCAAGCAATATGTGATGCCCAAGTGGGGGGGCGGCCAACACTCACATATCTGCACAACTAATGTAATGCAGTACAGTGTTATGCAATGCACTGCGTCAAGCGCATTAGAGAAAGTATTGCAGGTCAAAGTATTACTACTTAAACATTCCCCAGCTGACATTATGCTCTCAGGAGGCTTGAATCCCGTTACATAATAGGGTTCAGCACACAACCCCCACTGGGTTCGAATATGGATGAAGAACTGGCTGTGCATTTGGGTTGAGTGAGGTACCCAGTGAGAATGGATAGGGGTACTTGAGCTGTTGATGTACTTGGCCTACAGTGTCTCTAATGATATTTGCACTCTTTTCTCTTCTCCTTTTTTTAATATTGAGGATTTGTATGAATTTGTTTTTTATCCTCTAGTCATTCCACTTTTTAATCACTGTTATTTTGATATTCATTCACAGGTGCACTGTTTTGTTGGGGGAGACCACAGAGTTAAATAGGCATCTGAATGAGCTAAACAAGAAATATCTTTTTACATTCACCTATTTTTGTCTGTAACTTCCTTTTGTTTGCAGACGTGGCTAAAAGGCCCACTACACAATATATACCCGGCAAGTACTGGATAGTGGCATATGGATCATTATTCTAGATTACCATGGGCAGACGCACATTGAACATGGAATATTATGCTTGAGTGTCTGTAGGAAGGTAGGATCCTTCTAGCATGGTTACCCCCACTTTTTGTCTGGTGTCAGTATGTTTTTTGACTAGTCTGGCTGGGACCCTGCTAATCAGGACCCCAGCCACTGAGCTTCCTCTCTAAATTTGACATGGTAAGTACTTTGGTACCTCCACAATTGGCTACTGGTGTACCCTTGTAAGTCCCTAGTATATGGTTCTAGGGTACCCAGGGCATAGGTACACCAGGGGTCTTCCATGGTCTGCAGCATGTATTATGCCACCCATGAGAGACCACTCAAACTGTGACTACAGGCCTGCCATTGCAGCCTGTGTAAGCTGGTGCTAGCACCACTTATGATAGATAAAAGTTTCCTTATATCTGAGGTCACTACACTTAAACCCTATATGTCCCCCCTAAGGCAGGCCTTTCAATCCTGAAGGCAAGGTGCTGGGTTATAAGTGTGAGGGTGCCCCTGCATGAGCAGGACACCCCTACAAACCACAGAGTCTATTCTCCAGGCTTTGTAAATGCGATCAGCCATTTTGATACATATAGTTGCCTGCGTCATTATGCGATGGCTAACTATATATTGGCTGTGCCGAACCTGGGCATGTTTGGTATCAAACATGTTGGAATCATACCCCAACACTGTTACTGGTGTTGCTGGTATAATTCAATGCACTGGGGGGCTCCTCTGGGAAGCCCCCAGTACTCCCGGTAACAGCCTTCCAGGGTCTGCCAGCAAGCAAGTGCTGCTGCCAACCCTAGACACGATTCTGCCCTCCTGCTGCTGAACTGAGCTCGAGCAGGGGAAGGTAGAACAATAGGTCTACTGTCACAAGGAGGTGTGATCACCTCCCAGGCAGGAGTGTATTGGGCCAGGGTGGGGTCGCTTGCTAGCGCCACCAGACTGCTTTGAAGGGCATATTTGGTACTCTCCTTGCATACTCTATTTAGAACCAGTTCTGGGAGCCCTTGGCTCCAGCTCTGGCTCGAAACTGGACAAAGTGCATGGGAGTATCCTCCCCTCTGTCCAGCCCCTCCTCTGGGAGGGACCCCTGAGTCATCTTAACTCCTTTCTTAGGGCATAAAAGGGCTTCCCTGTGGGTGGGT
Organism: Calotriton arnoldi; assembly: GCA_963921515.1. NCBI lineage: Eukaryota > Metazoa > Chordata > Amphibia > Caudata > Salamandridae > Calotriton > Calotriton arnoldi. Next base: position 24,716 of record CAWUFW010007100.1, read on the forward strand.
CCTTAGATTTGCTGTGGGACAAGACTCAAGCCTGAAACCACGTCACTCTTCGACCGTCTGGACACTTGGATTTCGCCTGGAACCTGTCATGATTCTCTCTCTGCGCTCTAGTGCCTACCACCAGGGGGCCGCATAGTGTGACTTTCTAATGTTCTAATATGCTACTAAGACAGTCCCCTGCATGCATATCCTGACTTCAAGCTATTTGGACACTATTTGGGAATTGACATCCATTCCCAATCCATGCCGGGTTTTGTGGAAGTCAGTCTGCTCATGCTGGAAACTCCATTAGCTATAATCCCCTGCTCACTGCTCCATCTCCATTCCTGCAGGGCAAGGATGGGTGGAGGAATTCAGCTCTCCTGTGGCTGGCTTCTGCTAGCCTGCTCACACCTGATGCACATGATTGCTGTGAGCTCTTTTAAGCCCCAGCTACCTTCAGTCCAGCGTTGGTCATTGTAGCTGTGTAGCCATGAGACTGACTCTTGTTTCCTGGGCGTTTGATATCCATGTTTCCAGAGTTTCTGAGTTTCTGAACATTCCTTGTTCCTGAGCTGTAGCTGTTTTCCTTGATCCTAAATTAGCACTGCCTGCAGTGCTACCTTGAATCCTGAGCCTTAGCATTCCTGGTTCCTGTTTCTGAGCTACAATTTTTCCTTGTTCCTGTACTAGCACTACCTTGACTCCTGAGCTAGATCTATATTCTTGTTCCTGAACCAGCACTGCCTTTGGTACTACTTTGTTCCCTTGATTCCCTAACCAGCACTATTCTAGTATATCTTTGTAGACTCTACTTCTGTATATCCTTTCCAGTCCCTGCCTTTCTTCCCATTTCCTTGGTTCCAGTCCCTAGTTTGCTGTCTTTCTATTCCCGCTGTCTTGCTTCTAGTTTCCTTGTATATTTGTTACTTGTTTTCTGCCAAGTGTGTCCTGTGATTTTCTTCCTTTTCTGTAAGGCACTCCTCCTTGCTAGCTCCTTGTCTATCGTGTTTGTTTTTAGTTCTACACCCTTGCGCTTACTGCCTTGCGTTTTCCTGTTTGATCACCAGGATCCGTGGGTATAGCTGACAACCTAGGTGGTGGTTCCTGTTCACTGAGTTTTGTCTTTGAGTTACATTTATAACATCACCATAGGTATCAGCTCCACAGACCCTTCCTTTTCCTTGTATATCCTAAATGTGAGTATTTACAGTCAGTATCTGTAACAGCAATTGTGGGTGAGGAACTTACTGTGCTTCAGTCTAACTGTGTGGCGCTCCAGAGTTCTTATTCTCTTGTAAAGAGCATCCTCTTTGGATTCCCTTTCTCCTTTGACTCGATGCTTGATCTGGGGCAGCTCTGTACCCAGTATTCTGCCTACTTTGTCTTCCCTGCCACCAGTCCTAGCCGGAGTCCCTGACACATGCCAGTGTCCCGGACTGAGTCCTGTCATAACCGAGACTGCATCAAGGAAGACTCCTGCTGCTCCTGGTCTCGCTGTTCTGCAAGTCGTATTCGTCGTCTGTGTCTGTGCTTCTTCCAAGATCTTCAAAAGAACTGTGGGCATCTCCCTTGGAGTGAAGGAGTCACTCCCCTGCATCTGCAGGCACTGCAGTGAAGCTGACCGATCTGCTGCTCCTGACTTTCCATGGACTTCGAAAGGCTCAGCAACACAGGTGGTGGTTCTGCAACTTCCTAGAGGCCAGACCTGTCCTCTCTGCAATTTTGGGGCCAATATCCCTTGTGGGAACCGATGGGACCGAACCCCTGTGCACTGCGTCGACTTACCGTTGCATAGGCGTGTTGGCTCTGCACCCCAGAGATATTCGGGCTACAAGTAGCTCCAGCCTCCAGCATCTCTTCCTGCCAAGATCTTTGTTCTCACTGCATCCTCTGCACCATGGGCCTCCATCTTTGGTGTTTTTAATAAAGCAATCTCTTTTTTTTTTTTTTTAAATGCACCCCAATTTCCTTAAAGGAAAACGGGATGTGTTTAAAAAAAATAAAATGAAACGTTTAACTTTCCATTTTTAAGAGTAGGCAGCGGTCTGTGGCAGCTGGCACCACTGCCTGCCCTTAAACAATATTGTTTCAACATTCAAGAGGGGAAGGGGACCCCTTCCCATTTGCTAATGGTTACCACCTCCTTTGAGGTATCAGTAAAGTATGAATGTTTTGGAAATGTAATTCAGTTGCAATACATTCCTACATATCACTGCGATTCTTTATTTGGAAGGGACTCCCTAAACATGCCACTTCCAAATACCAAATCGCCCAAATTGCGATTCGGTACCAAGTTAACTAATTGTAATTTGGTATATGTACAATGGAAATAGCTTTTTTGCTATCGCACACGGGCCGATTCTGCGAATCGGCCCATTTCCGACAGCAAAAAAAATGTACATTTGCCGCTTTGTCTTTTTTGCTCCTAATGCATCCTCTCTGTTTTTTGGTACATACTAGTGCTTCATTTGAGGCCACTAATCTTGTTCAGCTCCCATGAATCAAACTAAAGATGCCAACCTAAGTTTTGGGGCCAGATGTACGACCATTGGAATTTGCGACTAGCAAATTGCGACAAATTGCGAGTCGCAATTAACGAGTAGCAAAATTCAATGTACAACAGTGTCTGAGACACTGTTTGCGATTCCCAATGGGTCGCAAATTGCATGCCTCATGAATATTAATGAGGCTGTCGCAATTTGCGACCCCATTGGGAATGGCAGGCACTCCCAGGGATGGTGGTCTGCTGTGGTCAGCAGACCTCCATGTCTGGGACTGCTTTTAAATAAAGCAGTTTATTTAAAAAAATGCAGCCCGTTTTCCTTAAAGGAAAATGGGATGCATTTCAAAAATAAAAATGAAACTCCTCAGTTTCATTTTTTAAGGAGCAGAGCAGTGGTCCCTGGGATCACTGCCTGCCCATAAAAAATATTTGTGCATCCATTCCCACAGGGGAAGGGGTCCCCTGAGGACCCCTTCCCGTTTGCGAGTGGTTTACCACCCTTCTGAGAAGGGTGGTAAACTGCTAATGTTTAGCGACCGCAATTGCGGTCGCAAAACATTTATATATGGGCTTTTGAGTTGCTATTAGGAGGGGATGCCCTTGGCACGCCCCTTCCTAATAGCGAGTCGCTAACCCTATTTTGCGAGTCGCTAATCAATTAGCGACTCGCAGAATAGGGTTAGTACATTGGCCTGACCTATTTTGCAGTCGCAAAGGGGCTGACATCTCCTTTGCGACCGCAAAAATCGGTCGTACATCTGGCCATTAGTCTCCAATTTCAAATCCCTTCACATTTACAGAGCATTTTACATTTTTATTTTTATGTGTACATACTTCATTAAACTGCTAATGTTATTTAATTTTCCAAGCAGTCACTGACCCCTGAATAGGCTTCATGGACCCCCTTCGATCCAAGACCACAGATTGAGAATGCTGCAATAGAGTGTTGAGTTCTGGCAACCATATAATTACTTTGACACACATGAACTAAATTTGAGTAGTGCGGTTGTTTCATTGAGGATAGACTATTTTGAGAGTCTGATTACTTGTCAGATGGTCCAAGATGGAGTTGCCCATGTATGACAGGACAGGGTGGATGGATTTATTCCAGCCTCTCAACATGCTATAAATCTTATGTTGTGTGTAAGTAATTGGGTTATTAGTTGAAAGGTGTGAGAGCACCACAGTCGTTGTCAGGGTGAACCACAAAAGTCATTAAATAAACCTGTGCTTAATTCTCTGGTAGCTTGGCTCAAAAGCAGTCAGGCTTAATTTAGAGGCAATGTGTAAAGTATTTACTAAGCAATCAAACCATAATAAAGTGAAAACACAATCCAGGAAAAATCCCAAACCAATTTAGACACGCTCAAAGCCAATTGGTTTCAGCTATGCGACATCTTGAGCCTTTGTCAATCATTTTTTAGCGACACCACATAGCAGCGCAGGTTTTTTGATTAAACTAATATTTATGGTGTTTTATAATATAAAATATGCCTGGAAGCAACAACCCCAAACACAGAGCCATAAAAAACTCGAAACCCAGCCACTTTACTAGCGAAGGTAAAACCACTGCGGTTTATGCGACAACCTCTAAAAGGCCAAGGGGGCGACAACCATGAGACCACCTCCCCGGGTTAAATGTTGGTAATCCGCAAAATATCAGGATTTCTTTGAATTGGTGCTTTTTTAATTCAACAGCTACTAGTAATATGTGAAATAAATCGGGTTATATACATGCCATAACATGCAATGCAAGAAGAAACAGGAGTCGCTAGGTATATGACCAGTTAACCCTACTCACAGGAGGAAAACAGATCAATTCATGTTTGAAGGAAGCTCTTATGTAAGAGGGCCTGGAAAGCGTTTTTTACGTCTAAAACATAAGATATGTCAGATAGCTTACTGAGATGAATGCTGGGCGCTAAATTAGGCAATCATCTGAAGGGCAAGTGGCAAGGTGAATCAGCCATCCGTCCTTCCGAAGTGGGTGCACTTAAGTGCAAATAATTGGGTAATAGTAAAACCTCCTGCTTGCCGCGCTTAGAAACTACAGAAGTGCAGTTTAAGGCACTATATTCAATACAGTATTCCCTTATGTAGAAGCAAACCAAGTCAGTTTATCTGGGCAATTGTCTCTAAAATTTGACCGCAATTGGATAGTTTATGAATGCAATATTGCGACCGGGTGCCAGAGCCAAAAAAGATAACACAACTGTCCCCATAAGAGAGAAGACGTCAGAGACTGATTCAGGCACTAAATGATACTTATATGACAGCCATGAGACACGATTATACTTTCGGTGCCAATGAGATAAAATATGCAACTTTATTAGTGCAACAAAATCATACACGAGACAAATAGATCGGTTCATTTATCCGGCAGATTCATGAGATGATAGAGACTGAGGCCCTGAATTGCAAAGGTAAGCTTACACTATTGTGTACATTTATGTTTGGTTTGGAATTCACAAACTCCGATTTAATAGTAAGCTTACGACTGCGGAAGCTCCACACATAAAAATATAGGCATGTTGTGTCTTTTTATGTGCGTAGTTCTCCGCCCGACTGCAGAGTAACCATGAACAACAGGAGAAGGCATTGGTGGGTTAAACAAGCCACTGACAGCTGGAGGGTTGGGGGTGGCTTAAACAAACATGGGCAGCAAGAGTGGTGGGGGGAAGAAACAGACAGCGGAGGAAAGCAGCACGAGGGAGGGAGCAGCAACAGCTGGAGGAGGGCCGGGTGAAGGAGAGGGACAGCAGAGACATGCAGAGACATGCAGAGACATGTAGTCTGTCAGAGGGCATGTCCAAAAGTGAAAAAAAAGAGTACCTGCAGGAGCCTGCGGCCAGTGGAAGGACACTGGCCACAAGAAGCTCCATGGCACGGACACATACACAAAGCTCTAGGACAAATCTGAGGTGAAGAGGAGGCTGTGACCAATAAGAAGCAAGGAAACAAGAGGGATGTTTGAGCCAACCAATGATAAGTAATCCCCTAGAAGTATCCCACATGTCCTGGACACTTGGCTGGTATCAAAGTGTACTCCCTTTGCTTCAGAATTGAGCTACAGGTAAAAATCCAGAAGTTGGGGCACTTTGCAAGAGGGCTCCTCGCGTCAGCAGCGAAAGCTGTTCCTCCCACCAGCGTAAATTTCCACAGGTGACCTGCTTTCTGCACCAAGCAGGGACTGCTCTTGCTTTCCGCCAGTACGAAGCTCCACCAGCAGCCTGCTCCTTGACGGCTCCGATCCCGGCGAACTACAAACATGGCTGGTCCGCTACTGCGCATACGGGGGGACCGGCAACGGAGCTCAAAAACTCTATGATCCCGAGCTGAGATGCTTCACGTTCCAGCTTCGAGATACAGGGCATTCCTGTTCCGGCTCCTCGCCCTGCCTTTCGGGTCTCCAGTTCCCCATTCCTCTCTCGTCGGTGTTACCAGCTCGGGAATTCTGCTTCCATTGTCGGCGTCTCCAGCTCGGGCATCCTGCTTCCCTCATCGGTGTCTCTAGCTCCGGCGTCCAACTTCCCTCGTCTATCGAATCCGCAGCGTCCTCTCTGTCTTCCTGGTCGCAGCTTCTGCTCACGTCCGCTGGCTCTCCATTTCGGCTCTCCTGGCTCCCATACCAGCATATCTCCTGACAGTCCTATAAAGAAAGATAGAAAACGAGAAAGTTGCATAAACTCTCTACGGTAACAGCGCTTTCAGCGATGAGCATACTACTTGTCTTGTTGCCATTTATACTTATCAGATGTGGAACCCCTGTCTGTGGAGGTCTGTCTTTTCCCTGCCTTTTTGATTTGCGCAATAGATTTGTCCTGAAAATAAAGGAATTTCAGTTATATATACCTGACAGTAAGGTGGATTTTACTTTTACATCTACTGTATATTAACTTCATTCGACTATAGTGTTTGGAGGTATAAACTAAGTCATTATTGGACCCATAGGTGGGTTTCAGTGCTCTTTTCCTTCCTTTTTATATATTATGGGTTTTTTTGGGTCTTTTATTTACGTTTTTTCCTTTTCTCTGTTTTTCAGACTATAAACGCTCCCACCTCCCCCTTGAACAAATTATCAGAATGCATCAAAGAAGGGAATCTTCCAGGTAGTTAGAATTCCACACATGTTCCTCTATAGGCTTATAGGTCTAGTACTTCCCTGTATACTTACATTCTTTTTCTTTTACTCTACAGACATATTTCGTGCATGTTTGGTTCTATCCTAGAGTGAGGGATCGTCGTCGGACACACCTCCTCTCCCTCTTTTGTTTTCCCTTCTTCCCCTGGTCTCTGTTGACACTTTGACACTGTTGGGTGCGATAAGTGATCAGGAGAGGTTGGGACCTTTTGTCTTTTGCATAGTGTTCCTGCGGAAACGTGAGTACAGAGTTTGACAGAACGCGAAGCCCAAGGTTTAATTTCCGGCCCGAGCGCTATGGAAATGAGTCAGGTGACACTCACAGATTTAGCCCACATGTTGGGTAACCTTCAGAAGGAAACCCAAGCCTTAGCTGCACGGGTAGACACCATTTAGATGGGTATGAGGCTTGAGCCTAGTGTAGGGAACCTGGCAGGAGGTGCAGGGGTTCAGTTTCCATCTTCTTCCCAATCTCCCAGTTCCAATGTCCCTGTTATACATGCAACTACACCTCAGTCTATTCCCCTAGCCCCTCCAGAGAGGTTCATGGGGGACCCCGCTAAGTTTGCTGCCTTTATTAGCCAGTGCCAGCTCCATTTCATGTGCAAGGCTTCCTATTTTACAAATGACCAAGCCAAAGTTGCGTTTGTCATATCCTATTTGGGAGGAACAACAGCCAACTGGTCTACCCCTCATTGAAAGAAATGACCCCTTACTGCATGATTACGTAGCCTTCAAAGAAGAGTTAAGGAAGCTATTTCCTAGACACTCCTTCATGCAGTCAGTGGATACAGAACTGCTAAACCTGAAACAGGGATCAAAGGAGTTAACGTCTTACATTTCTACATTTAACAGACTGGTAGCCGAAGCTCGATGGCCTGAGGCAAATCGGAGTGCCTTGTTTTATAGAGGCCTGAGAGATGAGCTAAAAGATTTATTAGCATAAGTGGTTGATCCCCCAAGTCTTGTAACGCCCTTATAGACTTAGTAGTAAAGCTTGATCATAGAATCAATGAGAGGAAAAGAGAAAAGGGGCGTTCAGAAGGTTGCGTCATTACCTACAAACAGAAAAAACCAGACTCAGAAAAAGCAGTAGAAGAACCGGAACCAATGCAGATAGGAAGCATACGGGGCCCCCTTAGTAAAGAGGAAAGACAGAGAAGGCGAGATAAAAAATTATGTTTGTACTGCAGAAAACAGGGTCATTTTCTTAGAGAATGCCCTGTGAAGCCCAAGAAAAGAAACAATTCGGAAAACTAACAAGCCCGAAGTCTGATGAGACAAAGATTTCGGGTAGGTCAGGGTTACTTATCTCGCCGCAGTTTGCTCATTCAGATACTTTCTTGTCTTCCCCTCACCATTTTTTCTTTTCCTCCCAGTTGGAATGGGGACAACAGGTCATGGATGTTCAGATAATGGTAGACTCTGGAATTTTATGGATCTGAGTTGGGCACACAGTAAGAATATTCCTTCAGTTACCAAGGCCTCTTGGGAGGAAGTCAAGACCATAGATGGCAGTAACCTAAAATCAGACCCTATTACGCACGCTACCATTGAACTAACACTTATAATTCAGGAAGAACACCGTGAGGTTATTGTATTTGACCTTATTCAGTCCCCTCAGTTTCCTGCCATACTGGGTCTTCCATGGCTTTGCCATCATAACCCTCTTATCAATTGGAAAGAGTTGTCATTAATCTTTAGTTCCGATATCTGCAAAGAACATTTTTACAACAAAAGGAATGACCAAGGAGAGGTAGCAGCAATCATAAACCCTAAAGTACCAGAATTACTCCCCTTCTATCATGATCTGAAGGAGTTTTTTGACAAGGAAAAGGCCACTACCCTACCTCCTCACAGATCCTATGACTGTAGGATTGATTTTGGTACCCGGAGCACGCATACTATGCAGCCGAGTTTATGCTTTAACGGAACAGGAGAATTTATACCTGCGTGACTACTTAGACAAAATGCTTAGGATCAGTTTTATTCGACCTTCTCATTCACCTGCCTCCTCATCCCTCTTCTTTGTAACAAAACGAGAAGGGGGTCTTAGGTTCTGCATCGATTACCGAGTTCTCCACGATGTAACAATCAAGAACCGGTATCCTTTGCCATTGATTTCTTCCCTCCCTGATCAAATAAAAGACGCCATAATCTTCACCAAGTTAGATCTGCGTGGAGCGTACCATCTTGTAAGAATCAAGGAGGGGGACCAGTGGAAAACAGCCTTTTGTACCAAGTTTGGTCTCTACAAATATCTAGTAATGCCATTTGGTTTGTGCAATGCCCCATCTGCTTTCCAGTTTTTCATTAATGAGGTACTTAAAGACATGTTAGACCTTTTTGCTATTGCATATATTGATGATTTCTTGATCTATTCTTCTTCATTACAGGAGCATGAGGTCCATGTTAGAAAGGTGCTCGAACGATTAAGGGACAATCATCTATACTGCAAGTTAGATAAATGTCAATTCCATACGTCTCAAATATGTTTCCTTGGATTCATAGGTTCTCCCCAGGGAATCAGTATGGATCCCCAGAAAGTGGAGGCCATAACACGTTGGCAATCTCCAAAGAATGTGAGGGAGATACAGAGTTTTCTTGGGGAAGCACTTTTCTCCTGCTCCTGCTCCCGCTGCCGTGAGGGGAACGGCCACCGCGAGGAGACTCCAACCCCCAGCAGCCCGAGCGGCAGCGCCAGCCGTGACGCCGCTTTCCGCGCCCGGAGGCGCGATAAAGGTTCAACAGGCCTACCGCAGTGCGGGAAGCACTTTTACCTTTGCACCAGCCGTGAGGGGAACGGCGAACGACAGTTCTCTCCTGCTCCCGCTGCCGTGAGGGGAACGGCCACCGCGAGGAGACTCCAACCCCCAGCAGCCCAAGCGGCGGCGCCAGCCGTGATGCCGCTTTCCGCGCCCAGAGGCGCGATAAAGGTTCAACAGGCCTACCGCAGCGCGGGCAAAGCCCGGGCCAAGGGCGGGCCCGTCTGCACCCGTCAGCGACAGGAAGAGGCAGGGCAGGGCCACCCCCCTTTCATCTGCATCTGAGGATCATCGTGCAGGGCCAGGAGTTTGTTTGGAGGTACTGTTGGCTCTGTGGCATATTTGACTTTATTTTTTGGATGTCAATAAGCCCAATGGTCGCTTCGCCATCTATCCATCCTTAGCGTAGTTTGTATTGACATTGACGGCTAAGGAGTGTCTACATTACTCTCCCTAAAATAGGTTTTGTATCTACTCTACGCCCCAGGCTTCTGTATTACACTCTGCATTTTAGAGCTTGCATTGTGCTAAACCGATTTTTAGTCAGATAGTAGGGGCGTGACACCGGAGTCTCCTACTCGCCAGGAGGGGAACGGCCCAGCAACCACAGCAGTCCTGGCCCGCTGACGGCAAAACAGCGCCATACCAGCGCCTCCTGGTACTCGCCAAGCGCTGTTCAGGACCAAGGCGGGTTAATTTGAGACTGATTGGGACTGGTTTGGGCCACCAACCGTCAAGCTGTTTTGATATGCCTAATGATTGACCTTGGCTACATTTTGTTGAATTAGGGAGAGTCATTTATTTTTTATTTTTTTGGGTTGTAGGGTGTGTTGCTCTGGGCATGAAGTACAGCTAGCATTGTTGGGACTTTGTTTACCTTGCACAGTTGAAACATAATTTTATTTGAATTTCCCTTTCACCAGGGTTGTACAGCAATTGTGCAATTATGGGGAAGAGTACAGCCCCGACCCTAAGACCAAGCACTAGACAGAAACCATCTGTGCGAACCCCTAGTGTGGAACCCACTGCTATTGACACTGCTATTGACAAAATGTTAAGACAGGCAATTGGGGCTGTCTCTAGTGAGATAAAACGCACTGAGAGACGACTCTCCCTAACACCAATGATCCTAAGCACTACACCGACCATGGGAACTAGAGCACCCGATTCCCCCCAAACAGTAAATCTATTGATTACTCCTGATCTAATGCTTGCTCAAGAAGTTGTAATCACTGATAATGCAAATAAAACTAATACGGGGGGGTAATTAGGAAAAATGGCCAGCCGAAACGAAAAGCTCGCAAGGGGGTGAAACAAGCGAAGCACCCATCGTTGGTAGACCCAAAGGAACAGACAGTGGGTCATATAGCTAGTGAAAGTCACCTAGACCTAATGGAGCAACCACTTTGGGTGCTGAACCTAGTTAAAGATCTTAAAATTCACCTCGAAAAATCTATCAAAGCTGAGCTAGAAGCAGTAATGAAACAAATACAGAAGCTGACTTCGCTGGTAGATACTTGGGGGAGTAAAATTGCTACAATCTTAAACACTACTGAAACAACTAAATCTCTGGACCAGGCTCCAACTTCCGAACGGAATGATGTGATCCCTTCTGCTATCCCGGCTCCCTTTGTATCCCATGGGTTAAATCTACTAGTGCAAACTAATGCTCCAACTAGGCCTACTCCCCATCCCCATCAAGACACAGCCCCTATTTCTATCCAATATGGGGCAACACGAGCCGAAGATGAAGCTCTCGGCTCTAGGACAACGACAACAAGCTTAGGGATGATGGTGGAACGTAAATCACCTAGCAATTGTATTGGAGAAAATGGGAGTACATGCCAATCCAACCTGAGGTTAACAAACTCCACCCTGCCATGTATAGATCTACCACCAGCCTCTACCCCCTATGTTGTTATACTAGCCGGAGTACCTGAGTTGAAAAAAGGTAGTGGGGAGTCTTACTCTGAACTAAAGAACAAAAGTACTTTTTGGCTAAACAAACATAGACCTCTTCCACCTCTAGTACAAAGTGAAATTCTATTTGTACGTAGGGTTAGTTGGTTGGGACAGAGGTGGAAAGAAATCCCGGGGGATTGTATTCTGATTAACTTTAGGGATACCAGGGTGGTTCAACACATTTTTAAATGGGGATCATCTGGGGAGTTTGGTGGTATACAGACACTCCCCTTAGGCTATTTTTACCCCCCCAGTCCCCTGTTAGGAAGAATGGGAAGTGTATATAAAAAATGGGAAACGAGAGCTCAGACTGGCAATTTACTATACACGGGGAGGGACTTTGAAAATGTCTCGCCTTTTAACATTCCAGTTAGCAATAGATACAGCTCCTTAGATCTGGTCGATTGACTGAATTCTACAGCTAAACAAAAGGAATGCATAGCAAACTACCATCTCACGCACCATTATTGTGAAAGATCTGAGCCTATGGATCACCCATCTAGGATGACTTGTGAGGCCACAGTGGCATATAACAGCTTGGGTGCTTCCACTAACTCACCAGGGAACCTGGAAAGCACCCCACAGGGTCAGGAAGGGATCCCCCATCCAGCATTCCTTCATGAGCAGGGCCACTTGCATACACGGACCAACTCAGTAAAAGTCCAGCAGATCACCAAGATCTTATCCTGGAACATAGCAGGTTTTACCTCCAAAATGGACCTCCCTGATTGGGGAGAGTACATTGACACACACGAGCTATGTCTTTTCCAGGAAACTTGGTCTACTGTAGCACTGCATAGAGCGGCCTATGTTGCATACTGTACTCCAGCTCTCCAGGGGCCTAGGGGGAGACCCTCAGGGGGCCTTTGTATTTGGGTTGCTATCCACCTTTGTTGCACCATTAAGAGAATAGACACTCACTCCCCGGATATCCTATGTATCCTTCTTTCTTGTGATGACTCCCTTAAGATGGCTGTTATTAATATTTACTCTCGACCAGTTAGGCAGGGGCAAACCTCACAGACCCTGGACTGCCTGGCTAACTTCCTCCCTACTTTACCAGAGTCTGTACATATAATTATTGGAGGGGACTTTAATTGCCACTATGAACCTCTTAATGGCCTATGCACTACTATATCAAGTGAGGAAGACTCTGTTTGGGCTATTCCTGAATGTAATATTTATCCAATAAGGGGTTGGACTCCCCTCTTTCTCCAAATGAACTCACTTACACTCAGCCACTCGCTCAGGGCATGTAATGGCCGATTCCCCTCCGACAGCCCAGGCAACCCAACTTTTAACAAATTGGGACAGGCCTCCACCATTGACTACATCTTGGTAGACGTCGAGAACTGGTATAGAATTTTGGACTTTTCGGTCCAATCTCGATGTGAAAGTGATCATAATCCATTGGTGTTAGAGATAGCCTACTCCCAATTCAAAGACGACCAGGGCCTGACAAGACAACCTGCCCCAAACTTAATTGCAACAGAAGGAGGGAGAAGAGTACGTTGGGGAACATTTGCAGCCTCTATTGAAAAGAGGGCCACCCTGTATGAACAAATTATTCCCTTTTTAGAGATCGCGTTTTGTCTGTCAGGAAAGAGTCAAGGCTGTGAATATCAGCTGTTGCTAGGTAGGAATCACCATGACATGTTTTTAAATTTGGCGGAGTTCTTTTATACCCCGAAAACAATAACAACCCCGACCCCAAACTTAAACATCCTTGGTATAACAAAGCATGTAGGGAAGCAAAACGCGGATTGCTACTTGGGATAAAGAACAAGGATACCCTATGTATCAAAGCTAGCAGGACACATTATAAAAAATCCTAGCCGAAGCCAAAGCAGCCTGGGAGATTGAAAAATGGGAAGCAATTAAGATAGCCCTAGACAACAGAGACATGAGAGGCTTCTGGAATCTTGTAAAGACCGGTAAGTTTGAAGGCAACTCTGCCATCGAACCAAACCTGGGGGAAGAAGCCTGGAGATCCCATTTTAAAGTTTTATATTCTAGCCCCATAGATGAAGGTGCAGTAAATAGTGCAATTGACATAGACCAAACCCCCCTAAACACGGGTACACCACCCTGCACATTGGCAGAAGTTATCATGGCGCTGGGAAAATTGCTACCAAACAAGGCTCTGGGGTTTGATAGAATACCAGGTGACCTGTTTAGAAATGAACAAACAGTGTGGGCACCCTATCTACAGATCTGGTTCAATGCCATCCTCCAGGGTATGGCACTCCCTTCGACTTGGGCCGGTGCAGAAATTATTCCTATTTTTAAAAAAGGCTCTCCGCATAATCCGGCAAATTATCGGCCAATAAGCCTTATCGATGTCACCCAAAAGCTATTTGCCCGAGTCCTTTTGGGTCGGCTGCAATCATGGATGGACGAGATGAATGTACTTCACCTTTACAAGCAGGCTTTAGGTCTAAAATCTCGACCATCGATCAAATTTTTAGATTGCAGCTGATCCATTGGAAAACCGTAACCTTGGAGGGTGGCAGCCTTTATTTAACTTTTGTGGACCTTAAGTCCGCATTCGACTTGGTGCGGCGTGACCAGCTTTGGGGCCTACTCCACGATATGGGTGTACCAGTTTATCTCTGCCAGCAGTTGAAGCGCCTACATGAAGGCACCTACGCGAGGGTCAGATATGGTAGGAAAGGAGAATTGACAGCCCCCTTTCCAGTAGAGAAAGGGGTGAGGCAGGGATGTGTGTTAGCTCCAACTCTCTTTTCCCTTTTCCTAAATGGCCTAATAGAAACGCTCCTGTTGGTGAAGGACATAGACTCACCAAGGCTAGCGAACCGTAAAATACCAGCTTTAATGTTTGCGGACGACACCCTACTTTTGTCTAAATCACCAATGGGTTTGCAGCGGGTTTTGGAAGAGTTTAGTGCATTTTGCAGGAAGAGGAATCTGGAGATAAATCTCCAGAAAACAAAATATATGGTCTTCCATGCCAACACCACCAATTGTCCGCACCCACAATTGGAGGGTAGGTTTCTAGAGAAAGTCTCTATTTTTGACTACTTGGGTCTCACACTTAATGATAAGATGGACTGGGGGACCCAAATTAAGAAAGCTAATTTGAAATTAGCTCAGTCAATAGGGGGCATTTTAAAAGTCCACAAAAATTGCACCCAAAAAGTGGTTGGTCCGCCAGCAGAAATCTATAAAACCCAAGCGAGGGGAGCCTCACTTTATGGAGCTGAACTTTGTGGACATTGTCCATCTCAGACCCTATCCGCTACAGAGAACACATTTATTAGGCAATTATTGGCCCTCCCAAAAAGTACTCCTTTAACTCCACTTAGGATGGATTTAGGTATAGGACCTATTGCTGATATAATTGCCGCTCACCCTCTTTTATTCTGGCGTCGCTTATGGAGCACCCCCGAGTTATCCACCTATAGGGAGGAACTGAGGGATGTTATGTCCATATTGGGTGCTGGAAATTTACCCTGGTTGTCATACATTAGGAGAACTTGCCATTCTCTAGGATGGGCAAATATGTGGGCATCCCCTGAAGAGACCTGCCCGTCCATCCCCAAAAAATCCCTATCTCTAGCCTTTAAAGAACATAAATTGGCCCTATTGTTCTAGAGTATGAATTCATGCTGCTTGACATCTAAATTTTTGGATGTCAAGCAGCAGTATAAATTGGAACTGGTCCTGGACAATATACAACCGTTCATGGCAAAGAAGTTGTTTTTACAATTCAGACATGGGACGCTCCCTCTCCGATCATTTACAAAAAAATGGAAGGGAGCAACTAGATTAGATTGTCCTGGGTGTAATCTTTCAGAAGAAACAGAACTCCATGTCATGCTATTTTGTCCTGCTTACAAAAGGTCTAGATCTAAGTGGGTTCTTCAGCTTTGTAGAAACTTGGGGTTGAGAAACCACATCGAGGTTTTTAGGCTACTGAAATACGAGACACACCCATTATTTGTAGTTGTTACCTCAAAATTTTTATTTGCGATGTGGTGCATACGTAAAGGCATTATAAAGGGAAATGAGATGGGCAATACTTAAACTGTGGCATTTTATTAGATATTGTTATGTACCATTTTTGCACAACACTTTATTTAGGGGATATGTCTTGAAATGTTTATCTCCTGATGTCTAATCTTATTTTTCTCTTTTAAATCATTTTTTAAATGTTTTAAATCCAATTGTTTTAATTGTTTTTATATGTTCCCACATAGGATATCCTGGCTATACTTGATTTATAGGGTCATTAATTAATTTAATGGGGTTGAGTAGATGGGGGATAACAAATGCGGCATCTCAACCCACACATATTTGATGACACTTGTATAATAATTTTTAAACTTTTTTGCTCATAATAATCAATTGTATTTTATGTATTGTCTTAATTATCTGTGCTTTTATGGCTGTATAGCCGAAATAAAGATTTTTTGACTTGACTTGACTCTTGGCTTTGCCAATTTTTATAGACGCTTCATTGACAATTGTTCTGACTTAGCCTCCCCCATTACCAAACTACTGAAAAAGGGAGTTAAGTTTGTATGGACCTCAGCAGCGGAAGAGGCTTTTGGTAACCTGAAGAAAGCATTTACTCAAGCACCTATATTGAGACATCCAGATCCTTCTCGTCCCTTTGTGGTTGAGGCAGATGCCTAACAAATAGCAATAGGGGGGGTTCTTTCTCAAACAGATCCAAGTACAGGATGTCTTCATCCAGTTGCATATTACTCACATAAGTTGCCACCTGCCGAGTTAAATTATGCCATAGGAGATAAAGAACTTTCGGCCATTAAGAAGGCCTTTGAAGAATGGCAGCAATATCTATTAGGTGCTAATCCCAAAGTAACAGTTCTTACTGACCACCGAAATTTACAGTTTTAAAAATCAGCTAGAGCCTTATCCATGAGACAACTACGTTGGACTCAGTTCTTCAGCGACTACGATTTCATTATTCGGTTTCAGGCAGGGAAGAATGGAAAGGCAGACGCCCTGTCCCATTTAGGTTACGAAATGGAAGAATCTCAGTGTGAACCCCCCATATAATAGCTAAGGAACGCATTTTAGGTGCTATTTGCTCTGAAGAAGAGTTCCTGAAAGCAGTTGAAGAGGCACAGGGGTCTGCAGGAATAGAGGAGTTAGGTCAAACTCATGATGTCACTAAAATCCACGACCTGTTGTACATTCAAGGGGGATTAATACTCCCTACCTGTCGCCTCCAACAACAAGCATTAGAGTGGTGTCATACTCATCCTCTTTCTGGTCATCCTGGGTATAAAAGACCATAGAACTACTTAAACAACATTTCTGGTGGCCCAATATGATGAATGACGTCAAAGAGTTCATTCAAACCTGCCATGTATGTGCACAAGGAAAAGCGTCTCATCAAGCCACAGTGGGATTAATGAACCCATTACCGACTCCGCCTAGCCCATGGCACACGGTGTCTATGGACTTCATTGTGGATTTGTCAAAGACCACTCAAGGTAACACGACTCACCTTGTTGTGGTCGATATACTGACTAAAATGGCCCATTTTATCCCTTTGAAGGCAATTCCTACATCTAAAGTATTGGCTTCTTTGTTTGTACAACACATTGTACGCATACATGGTCTTCATTCTGTTAAAGTATCTGACCGGGGTTCTCAATTCATTTCTAACTTCTGGAAGGGGATGGGTGCCTTTCTGCAGATAGACATAAGATTGTCCTCTGGTCATCATCCTCAGACAGACTGTCAGACTGAAACAGTGAATCAAAGTTTTGAACAGTACATAAGGTGTCAACTTCTACATTCCACAGCAGACTGGGACACATTTATATGGGTGGCTGACTTTTCGTACAATAGCAGTTGTCACTCTTCTACTAAGTGCTCCCCTTTTTTTTGTAATTATGGGTTTCACCCCCGAGCCATACTATCACGCCTCCCGTTTCTCACCCTGCTTTGCATGATATTCAGAGGATAGCCATAGATAACGTAGAAAAGGCTAAAATTGTGTATAAGGAAAAGGCAGATCTCCATTGACGTGCGGAGCCAGCATATGCCATCAGAGATAAGGTATGGTTATCCACCAGGAACCTTACCTTGAAGGGGTCTTGTAAATTCAAACCTCGGTATATTGGTCCCTACAGCATATGTAAAGTTATAAACCCTGTCGCAATGAAGCTTGACCTCCCTGCTACACTGAACATACACCTGGTTTTCAATGTCTCCTTACTGAAACCTGTTGAGTCTGGCACGCGTATTCCCACACATCCAGCTCCAGTGATGATTGACAATGAACCGGAATATGAAGTCGGGGCTATCATTGACTCAAGAAGGGTGGGATGCATGTTACAATATCTCATACACTGGAAAGGTTATGGTGTTGAGGATCGCACATGGGAACCAGCAAGCCATGTTTCACGCCCTGAGCCTATTGCGTCTGTTCCATAGACGTTCCCCTGAGAAACCTAAGCCGGTAGGGGCGGCCATGGGGGGGTGTACTGTCATGTTTGCCGACTCCGATGCCGGTGAACTACAAACATGGACGGTCCGCTACTGCGCATTCGCGGTGACCGGCAACGGAGCTCAAAAACTCTATGATCCCGAGCTGAGGAGCTTCGCGTTCCAGCTTCGGGATTCAGGGCATTCCTGTTCCGGCTCCTCACCCTGCCTTTCGTGTCTCCAGTTCCCCTGCCTCCCTCGTCGGTGTTGCCAGCTCAGGAATTCTGCTTCCATTGTCGGTGTCTCCAGCTCGGGCATCCTGCTTCCCTCATCGGTGTCTCCAACTCTGGCGTCCAACTTCCCTCGTCTATCCAATCCGCAGCGCCCTTTCCGTCTTCCTGGTCGCAGCTTCTGCTCACGTCCTCTGGCTCTCCATTTCGGCTCTTCTGGCTCCCATACCAGCATATCTCCCGACAGTCCTATAAAGAAAGATAGAAAACGAGAAAGCTGCATAAACTCTCTACGGTAACAGCGCTTTCAGCGCTGAGCATATACTTGTCTTGTTGCCATTTATACTTATCAGATGTGGAACCCCTGTCTGTGGAGGTCTGTCTTTTCCCTGCCTTTTTGATTTGCGCAATAGATTTGTCCTGAAAATAAAGGAATTTCAGTTATATATACCTGACAGTAAGGTGGATTTTACTTTTACATCTACTGTATATTAACTTCATTCGACTATAGTGTTTGGAGGTACAAACTCAGTCATCATTGGACCCATAGGTGGGTTTCAGTGCTCTTTTCCTTCCTTTTTATATTTTATGGGGTTTTTTGGGTCTTTTATTTACGTTTTTTCCTTTTCTCTGTTTTTCAGACTACAAACGCTTCCCCCCCCCTTGAACAAATTATCAGAATACATAGAAGAAGGGAATCTTCCAGGTAGTTAGAATTCCACACATGTTCCTCTATAGGCTTATAGGACTAGTACTTCCCTGTTTACTTACATTCTCATTCTTTTACTCTACAGACATATTTCCTGGCTGTTTGGTTCTATCCTAGAGTGAGGGATCGTCGTGGGACACACCTCCTCTCCCTCTTTTGTTTTCCCTTCTTCCCCTGGTCTCTGTTGACACTTTGACACTGTTGGGTGCGATACGTGATCAGGAGAGGTTGTGACCTTTCGTCTTTTGCATAGCGTTCCTGCGGAAACGTGAGTACAGAGTTTGACAACACCAACAACAATCTCTTTCCGGCCCCTGCCAACATAACGCTCCAATTGAGACTCTTCTTGTGGACTTGGACTGAAAGAAGGTAACTTCTTCACTGGGATGAGCCTGGTCACTGTATCCAAACAGCGCTCCATCTGGGTCAGATGGAACTTGTGAGTTTGACCCTGTCCAGTGCAAACCAACCATGAGTGGCGCTTTGAGCTTTTTTGGAGCTATTTTTACCTAAAACTTTAAAAATGCACAACTAAGGTTATACTGATTAGATTTTTGTCCTTTTGCTGTCATTTCATTTATCAAAATGTACTATTTTTTAGGTTTTAGCCTGCACAGTGCTTGCGCTGTCATTGTGGAATCTCTTGTAAATAAAATCAAAAGGTTAAAGGGGGCTTAGAGCCAGCCACTTACTTACCTTACTGAGAACGATCTTTGACTACCTTCTCTTCAACTGCTGAAACAAGACTCAGCTTTTATCATGGTAGTTTTCATGACTAAGCAGGTACCTGGCAATTTTCCAATTGTATGCTGTGTTTTGTTCGCCTCATTAGTGACTCAGTGCGAGAATGCCGCATTGGGATACATAATCACCCTAAAATTCATAAAACGACATCTCCAGGAGAAGCAAGGTAGATTAGAGGTACTCTGGAGAAGAGATCCCAACACGGCCCAAGGGCTGATTAAAAATCTCTACCAAGAGAGATAACAATGTATTTTTATATAGAACTAAATTCTGCCCTTCACCTGTTTCGAAGCAGTGTATATACCAGATATCATTCTTACCCAATTCATGATGCTTTCTATATTGACCTTGAAAGGATGGAAGGTTGACTCTGCCCTGCCAAGATTCAAGCACTTGACTTAGGATCAATATTTTTGTCAGCAGTAGCTGAGCTACCCTACCACCCCGCAAGAAGGAAGAACTAATTCTTCTGCATAAAGTGGAGGGATTTGAGAGGGATTTTAAAATATAATAGGGATGTATCACAGTAGAAGAGACCTTCACATTTGTAGTGTAGGCGTGGAGCTAAAATTGGGTCAGACGTTTATGGAGACTGAGAAGTAACATGCCCGTTTTTAAAAATCTCAATTCACTTTCTATGTATTTGTGTAGCCCATACAACGAAAGTGCATTTTTAAGTCTCTGAAATTGGAATATCATGGGAAATTGTGACAGAATATAAGAGAGAACAATCCATTAACATTTCGGAGAGGGGGAATTCAGACCAAAACAGTATGTTTAATAGGAAAAAATATATAATTCACATTATTTATAATACAAAACAAGGAAGTCATAAAGAATCCTTTCGGAACGTCAGTGACAGTGAATCCATTAAGATTCCAGTACTCCTAAAGTATTCTATATTTACAACACAATTCAAGCTTCCTTCATTTTCCTTGCTTAATATACTACTTGAACCATTGATTTTAATGAGATATACCAATATACAAATGATTATTACTGAGAACACATCACCTCCAGAGGGGATTTTCGAGCTTTCACGTTCAGAAGTCTGAAATAAGGAAACATTTACAGTGACAATTTCGATATAAATCACCACTGAACACACACTCACTTTTAAACGCCTTTCTTAAATTGCCAACTATAAAAAATTCAGCCAATAAGATCACGATATAGCAGGGCCCTCTTTTAATGTCATGGTACTTAAATTGAGAGAAGTTTAAGCATACAACACAGTACAACATGATGGATGCAAATGCTTGAATTAGTCTGAAACACTGGTAATTACTGAGAGTTCATCACTTTGGCTCATCTTTACCATTGCAGACAGGGACCAATCATATAAAAATCAGTCTTGGACAAGACTCAAAAGGTTCAATTCAGCCTGTACTGCTAGGCCACATCCTCTCTGACAAGAGCATAATCTATAGCTGCACCTCACTGATGAGTCCAAACAAGGGCAAAGCAGGTGCAGCGTTGCTTCTGTTCCTTTATGGAGGAGGTGTGGTCCTCACCCTTTCAGCTGAAGTGTTCTTTTTGTGTGAGTGCCAAGACTGGTTTACATATGGTTAGTCTCCGTATGTAGTGGCACAGTGACCAGAAATTATGGAATGTCACGTACACTAATTGTTAGTGGCTGAGATTCGTTTGAGCATTTTCACCGTCACATGTTGTGCTTCTCAGTGTGTTACCCGGGTGGGAGGAGGACTCCTGTGAGTGTATTCTATAGCTCTCTGTGCCATAGGACTCAAGCTGCCCCTCATTAATGAGGCCCAACATGTCTGAAACATGTCTGTAGTTGCTCCTGTTCCCATCTATATGGGACGTGGCCCATCAGTTCAGGCCAGACTGGGGCTAAAACTGATTTGCATATGGATTTTTCCCATCTGTAGTGACACAATGAGAGAAAAAAAACTGTCCATAGTACCAGTGAATTATATTAATTCAGGCATTCCATCCATCTCTTATCTTATCATTGTCCTCATATTAGGGCGTACTTGTAAATTTCTGTAAAATAATTAGTAAAAAGATATTCTAAGGTCTAACCTATCTGGACCATGGCATGTGGTTGAAAGGACCTCAACGGATACACTCTGACTGATCGTTTTATGTTTCAGGTCAGTGACTTTGAGAGAGTTTTAGACGCAACCCGTTGACTGTAGCAGGACCAGAGCTGTGCCTCTTTCCAGTGCTCAATTTATAAAAAAATAAGTACTTTACAGAGCGGGGATGTTTATCTCTCAATCTTCGTGTGCCACTGGTCATATGGACCTTTGCGCGTCGGCGAAGAGAGTTTAAAAGGAGCAACCATTTACATCAACCTTTCAGTATCAGTAATAATTTGACATTTGCAAAGTCAATAAAGACAATTTGTGTGAGTTAAAGGGTTTTAGCAACAATTTACTAAAGTCAATAAATTTTATTTAGGTATTATTATTCTTTAATCATTGTTATTACAAGTTCAAATAATCCATTAGTCAATATTTCAAAACAAGATAAAAGAAAATATTAGTGAAAATTATAGCTAAGTAGTAATAATGCAACAAGCGTGTTCCAGAAAGGAATTTCCCTAATTTAAACTAAATTGGTGTCAGTTCAGAAACCCAATAAAGAGTTCTAATGAGAGAATTAAATGCAAAAGCATGAAACCTTTGCACTTCAAATAAAAGAGGATTATTAAGCTGGAAAGTATTCTCAGCTATAAATCAGCCAACATCTAGTAAATAGGAATAGGCTCAAAAGTAATCTCTTCTAAAGAGAGATATGGTCTCATGAAACCCAGGGAAGAATCTCCAGAATGCGATGACCTACTCTAGGAATACACGCTAATATAAACACAGTGAATTATGAAATGAAACAAATATCACATTCTCAGTTCACAGAAACCTATAGGATTTCAATAAACTCGGGGAGTAGGTAAACTCCCCAGTTTCCCACGTCTTAATAATAGGCGCAGATACAAGCCCTTGAAAAGATACTTCGTTCACATTTTGCGGTTCAAACACTTCTTCCCATGAATCATCCTTCCTGTTGCCTCCTCTCCTCCCAGTGAAAACCTCAATATCAGTTGTCTAATACAAAATAAAATGCATATTCACTAACTTACAGAAGGCTTCCGGAAAGTTACAGCATCTGCAGTGAAAAAAAAATTATCTTGGGCAAAGCAGCAGCTCATCGTGAAGCATAGACATTTTAATGTTAGCATATAAATCTCTTTTAATACGGCATCAACAGTTAGGCTAACT
The DNA here is from genome assembly GCA_963921515.1 of Calotriton arnoldi. Classification (NCBI taxonomy): domain Eukaryota; kingdom Metazoa; phylum Chordata; class Amphibia; order Caudata; family Salamandridae; genus Calotriton; species Calotriton arnoldi. The sequence continues at coordinate 47,423 of CAWUFW010007100.1, forward strand.
TAAGTCAGTACATTATTATATCTTTTGTATGCTTGTAATGCCTAAGTATGATTACTTACTGCAAAGTTTATAATACATAATATGTGTCTTATTTAACATGGACTTTTACACTTTTTCTCTAAATGCATTTTTGCTTACAATATCAAGAAATTCACTTCATCAGTCCCACCCCCGATGGTTAAATTCACCATTACAGTTTCCCACAAATGAATCTCTAAGATGCACCTTCCTTCTTTGCAATGTCATTAATTTTGTTTTTCAAGGTTTCAACTTCCTTCAGCTTTTTGTACGTTTTACTTTTCCTTTCTGATATTTTTTATTCCCTTTTTTTTTGCCTTCCTCTTTCTTTATTTTTCGTTCTTGTTAAATAACATCTAAATCCCTTATATAAAGCATATAAGCATTTTATGCAAATGCCAATGATTAATACAGGTTTTAATATGACTCCTAAAAATCCACTCCCTATAGTTCCAAGCAAATTATTTATAGCAGAAGCACCTTTGCCTAAGGTTCCTAATATACAAGTAGTTTATAGAGTTTCTAATTCAGGTTTTAAATCAGAAATGTTCTTTGCAATTTTTCCTATCTTTCTACTCTCGTCAGGTATGAATGAATAGGAATGTTGAGCCTTCAACATCTTACAGACTCCGCCTTTTTCTGCCAGCAATATGTCTAAAGCTAACCAATCTTGTAAGACCATTGATCTAATAGCCACTAATTCTGTATTAACTACTAACAAAGCACCAGATGTAATAGTAGCCAGCTTGTATACTAATATAGAAAGGTGTCTAATCTTCTCATCATTCAGAATTACTCCTACAGGTGGAATGATTGCCCAAAAATGTCTCCCACTAATTGTGTCCCATCAAATGTACTACATGTATGTCTGTGGGATGGAGTCATTGTTAAAGCATCTATGCTATTTACATGATATATCTTAGGGTATAAATACAGCTAAATAGCAAACCCCTTCCCAGTCAGCAGGCAAGTGGAAATATGCATCTTGTCCACATATAAAATACACTCCAGGAATAACTCCCTTTCTCCTGTTAATATTTGAACAGGCCCTCTAAGAACTTCAAATGTGTGTTCACAGCTACTTATTCCAATGTGTCTTTTTCTCAACTGATTTCTCCTTTTGTAAACACATAGTTTTCCTTTTTTTGTCTATCTAATTTACATTTGTGATATATCATTTTCTTCTTGTATTCATCTTCTTCTTCATTTGCCTTATGAAACGTATGAGCTTTTCTCTTTTCTAATGCTAGAATACATTTCTTTTCTATTGGTCTCATTAGACATGTCAAATTTTGTTTGTATGTCTTAACCTATCTTTGTAGGGGATCTAAATACATACCAAGCTACTGCTATGTCCTCTGCTTGTGGATGAGGGTTTTAGGTTTAATTCTTTTCTGAAGGCGAACTTTACAAAGAATCATGTTATGATTGGAAAAATAATATTCAAAACATTCTGGTTTATAAAATAAGCTAAGTAATACACTACATGTAACTGCATATGAAAGTGGAATGTGGTGATAGGTCACATCTTCAGCAGCTGAAGAAGGTATGTATGTGCAAACGTAGCAATCCTTAGCGTCTAAAGCTTGTGTGTATTTCTGAACTAATCTAGTACAAAATCTGACGTGAAATCTACATTTGAAGCATCTATAAAAGAATCCTTTCATTTCTTCTCATCGATCATGTATGCAGGTGATGTCGGTGTAGGTGTAGATCTAAATGTTTCTGTCTCTGGGGTTAGACTCATACCAACTAAAAGAACTATAAGTGGTAACAGAACGGCCATTAGTGTAACAATTAGATTATTCTACATCTATCTTTGGTAAGGAAGCACATGTTTAGACCTTTAATAGAATATAGTAGCTGGCAGATTCAATAGTGTGCAATGACTTCTACTTCAGTGAAACAATCAAAACGTTAGGTGATTAACTTGTGGTTATTTTATTCAGCTTATTTACATTACTCTTTATAAGGCATCCCTAGCCCTACTCCGTCTTCTTCTAGAAGTGTTATCCCTACTCTTCTACTGCAGCCTTAGATCCTAGAGAATTCTTCTTAATTCTTTTTATTTGTCTTTGTTAGTGAATAATTGTCATGTTCATTTTCCAAAGTCTTTATTATTTGGTTAGACACCGTTTATTGTTTGTAGAATTAGATCTCTCTACTTTGAATTAGCTAAATATTGCTTGTCAAGTCTTATTTTGCATTATTGTTTCAGGAATTTAAATCAAATGCTGTTTTAGTGTGGCTTACCATGCAGGATCAAGGGATTCAAGGGATTCTGATCTTAGTTTATTGGGATCTTGATCCATTGCATTAGGCATGTTCTCATTATAGTAAGTCCACTCCGGTGCTGAATACCTACGAAAAGGTACTCTTGCTCTCTTAGTTCTCCTTGGTGTCTGTTGATCTTCTTCTGACTCGCTTATATCACTGGATTCTGTTTCTTTGACAATGGTTTGTGTATGCATTCAACTGCCACACTACATCTCAAATTGTCTCCTACTACGTGGGCATTCTGATCTCCATTGAGGTCTTTCTCTCCTCACACCTGTTCCTTCACTAGGATCATTCATTTGCTCTGGTGGCAATTCAACAGCACCCATATTTCCAGTTCTCAGTTCAGCATTTTCAGGGGATATTTCCACACCACTTTGTGAGATTTCAGGAACTTGAACAGGTGAGGAATTCTGCTGTACTTCACACCCCTTCTGGTCCTTCAAGACGTATGGACACAGGTGGCCTCGGGCTTGGCTCAAAGGTCACCACTTCATTAAGTGGACACCTCATTCTCTGGGTGTGTGAGGCATGCAACCAATTAGGTATCCCAGCACATTTCACAGTAGTGTTGATGATTAAAATCACCTGGTAGGGGCCCTTCCAACCCGGCTCCAGGCAGAATTTTCAAACATGCTATTTGATCAGAACCCGGGGCCATATTTATCAAAGATTTGCGCCACTCCTGAACGCAACGTGGTGCAAGTGCGACACAACTCTTAAGGCAGATTTTCAAGCCAGGCAAGGCCATCTTGGGTGGCCTTGCCTGGCTCGATAAATCTAGAGTAACGCAACGCAAATCGCTGCATTGCATTACTCTGCCCTGGGAAGGCACTTGTTGCACTGCATGATATGATGATAAATATGCCACCCAGTCACCAGGGTTAAGATCGTGGTACTGCTCCTGGCTTGGAGTGGCAGTGACAGCTCCAACCTGGTGAGAAACAGAACACACCACATCAGCCAATCCTTTGCAATGGTCGAGGATCGTATCATCTGTGATATTTACAAGCGCATTCGCAGGCAGTCACATAGCATGTCCCATGAGTATCTCGTGGGGCTATAATCCAGTCCTCCTGTCAAGGGTACTTCAGAGACTCATAAGCACTTATGGCAAAGCATCTGGCCCTTTTAAAGAGGTGGCTGCACAGACTTTAGCCAAATGTGATTTTAAAGTCCTGTTCAGTTGTTCGATAATACCCGAAGCTTCTGGACGATAGCTACTATGCAATCTCTGTTCCACTTGAAGTGCCACACATAGCATTCTAAGGACCTCATTGTTAAAGTGGGTTCCTCTGTCTGAATCCAGAGGAAACTGGAAATCGGAACCGTGGTATGAGTTCATGCAACAGCAGTTTGGCCACAGTGAAACTGTCATTTCTCCAATGTTGGTAGGCTTCTACCCATTGGGAGAAAATCCACACTATAACCAGGATATATATCAGCCCGTTACAAACAGGCATTTCAATAAAATCCATCTGCATCCTATTAAAGGGTCCTGCTGATCTTCCTATATGGCTCAGTTCTCCATCCTACATTAATCTGCTGACATGTCAAACACCTATGGCATAGTTCTTCCTCTAAAACTCAGAATCGGGGATTAAAGTAATTCTGCCTGAATAATCTCACCATTGCATCTCTCCCAATGTGTGCAGGGCCATGAAAGTGTCTTGTCATGGGAAATATCTGGCAACAATGGTGTTTCGTCTGCTGAAACCCAAATAGCATTGGTATGTTAACAAATCCTAATCTAACCCATCCTTGTTGCTCTGCCTCTAAAACTTGCAACTTTTTGATTTCTTGCCATGTATCAGCTACTGTCAACAGCATTGAAATAGTGGTGTCCTCATCAGATTCATTTGTATATGCTCTGTTAAATGTGCATGTCATAATCGCACAATACAGAGCAACTTCATCAGCGTATCTGTTTCCACCAATGACATAGTCATTGCTACTTCTATGGGCTGCACATTTAACTACAGCAATTTCCGGTGGCAATTGTAAACCTTCCAACAATTTCATCACATATTCCCCATTCTAGATAGGTGATCCAGATGAAGTCATGAATCCCCTTTGTGATCACAACTGTCCAAAATCATGGACCACACCAAAGCCATACTGACTATCTGTAAATATAGCCACTCGCAATTAAGCTGAAAAATTGCAGGCTCGTGTAAGGACGATCAATTCTGCCACTTGTGCAGAGGCAACACCTCGAAGCCAGCGGGCTTCCACCACTTCCTGAATCATACAATCAGCAGAAGCTGCTCTCAAAGTCCCCTCATTGTCTCTGAAACATGAGCCATCCACAAAGATTACATAGACAGACTCATCAAGGGGTTCATCCTTACTATCTGGTCTTTGCTTTGTGATTAAGTCCATAACGTCAAGACAGCCATGCTCAACCTCTTCCCCATCAATTTCATTTTCAGGCAATGGTAACAATGTGGATTAAGAGTTTAACATCTTTTTAATACTATATTGACTGCAGCAAGAATTTGTTGTTCGTATTTTGTAAGTCTGCTGTTTGTCAAATACTGGGTCTTAGTACGAGTGAGCAATATTTCCACTGAATGTGGGTCTATCGCTGTAGGAGGATGTCCCATCACTATGTCTCGCTTCTCTCAATACTGACACCAACCGCCGCAACCATTTTCAGGAAGCCAGGCAGTCCTGGGGCAACAAGGTCAAGAGTAGTTGAAAAATATGCCACAGTTCTTCGAGAGTCTCAATGCACTGAGAGAGCGCAGCCCTCCCTCTCCTGCAAATCAAGGTGAACATTTTACTGTAAACAGGCATTCCCAGTGCCGGGGCATGTCAGAGACTTTGTCTCAGCTCTAGGAGTGCTTTTAAGCAGTCTTTGTCCTATGGAAGTGGGCCAGGCACATCATTGTGCTTCAGCCTCAGTAACGGCTTGACCATTAGGGAAAAGTTGGGTATTCACTGTCTACAGTAGCTCACAATTCCCAGGAACATCCTAACTTCTCTCTGTGTTCTTGGTGGGTTAATGTTTTAAGATCGTTGTGATTCTCTCTTGTAACACCTTTCTCATTCCTTTTTCTATGTGATGTTCTAAATATAGGACCTCTTTCTGTCAATATTGCAACTTGCGTGGGGACGCGTTGTGTCTATTCTCAGCCAAATGATTTAAAAGACCATTAGTATCCCGTTTATAAGCTTCTTGTGTAGTTGTCACCACAAATAGGTCATCAATGTACTGTACAAGAGCTGAGTTGCAAGGCATTCATAAAGTATCAAGATTCTTTTTCAAGATCTGATTAAATATTGAAGGGCTCTCTGTATATCCTTGGGGAACTGGGCACCATGCCAAAACTCTATCTCTGAATATAAATGAGAACAAGAATTGACTGTCCTCATCAACAGGATAGAGAAAAAAGCCTGGCAGAGATCCACAACAGTAAACCACTCCGTGTCATATGGAATCTGAAATACTATTGAAGCTGGATTCGGTAATACTAGACAACTACAATTTTGTTAATTTTTCCAAGATGCTGTACAATTCTTTACTTGCCGTTGGACTTCTGCAAATCCATAATCAGCGAATTGCAAGTGCTTCCAACAATTTCTCTCAAAATCCCCTGTTTTAACATTATTTCAGTCACTGGAGTGATTCAAGCCACAGTTTCAGGCGTGAGATTTTATGGTGGTGTTCTTGGAAACACTGCATTTTGCTTTATTGTGATTCGGACCTGCATCATAGGGACTTGTGACTGATTTGGTGTCTGCATTCGCTGAACTGGAGGTTGAACTGGAACATTTTGCATTTGTGTTTGATTTACACCTTGCATCGGCCCATCACCACTTACTCAGTTAGGATTCTGTTTACCCTCCCTCTTCCAATGCCCGAGCCTGTTGCAATAGTGTCAAGGAGCTTATATCTTCAGTGTTGCAATAGCTACCCCTGAAATGGGATCAACCGGAACACCTCGCCCTCTACTGTGTGAAACGCTAACTCCACCATGTACCATTTGACCTCCAATCTGAAAACCAACACCTTGCAATCCACCAACATTCCCTACATACTACTGATTCTGAAATCCTTTCTGAGTCTGCTTCGTCTGAGCGAACATACATTTTTCCTTAAGCCTTTTCTGCTTCATCTCTTGCTCATCACTGCAGTATTTTGCATACCTCAGGATCTCCTCTAAGGGCTTTGTTTGCCAAAAAATCACATTCTGTTGTATGTGCATGCTGATTTCTGGCCACAACCCAAGAACGAACTGTGACAAAAAGCTCCTCGTACCGCCCTTTATTGGGATTTTCTTGTCTACTGTGCTGTTTAAACAGCTGCAACAATCGTTCATAATAAACATGCACTGACTCATTTGCTTCTTGAGTAGTTCTATTGATCTTTAACCAATCAATGTCCCTCGCTGGAACTTTCCTTTTCAAAAGGGTAATCACCTTATCATACCTTGTCATCACCAGAGGTGAGGTTGCACAAATATGCACTTCTCTTGGAGGCTCTGTAATTGGCCATTGTACAGCTATCTTACAGTCAGCCCATAGATCACTCGGTACCACAATATCAAATCTGTCCACAACACCTTCAAAATTTTCATACACCTGTTAACTTGTGTATACCACTGGGCAGGATTATCTCTCAGTTTTGGAAAGTTTTTTGTGAATGTCGCAGGATCACCCCTACTCCATGGTACATGTACGTACTCTCCACCTCATAGGGAAAGTTAGAGCCCCTTCTTCATCTGGTGGTGCTGCTTTACCATTATCCATACTTGTATAGTATCTTTTTATTTCTTTTTCTTCCCCTGTTTCTTTGCCCATTTACTCTCTAATCTGTCAAACTCACTCCATTACTGAGTGAACTTCAACAATTCAGCAATGTGTAATCTCATTCCTGAGTACTGTATGGTTCCAATTGCTTCATCTTCTAACTGTGTCCTAAAACGTTTCTGTAAAGGGATGCTTTCAGTGAGATCTACCTCATACTTCTGTGCCAATTCTGTCAATTTGTTTTGTGTTGCTGCTAGTCTTGTGATTCCTTAGTTGGATATATCAACTCATTCACCTGGTATTGATTCAAATGTGAAATATCTAAGCATCTCCTAATAATCTCTTCCACCTTCCATTTTGGTACGTCTGAGGGTTTTGCCCTTTCATGGCTAGTAGTTAGTCTCACTGTATCTCCTGTTCCTTTATTTTCAGGAGTTTCCTCAAACCACGGGCGAAAAATCCCATCATCAAATGATCCCATCTGTCCCTGTGCAATTGGTGTTGTAAATACGGTACTTCTCCCTTCTCTCAGTGATTGAATATTCTAGGGTGGGTCCAGGCAACAATCTGTGAATTTTGTGACATTGGGATAAACACTGTTGTGGCTACTCCTCCTACAGCACCTGGAACAACAGAATTCGGTAAAATATTGATTGGCAAAATTGCAACAGGAATTTCTAATGTCTGAGCTGATACCACTTGTGATACTGGTACAGGAACAGTCACAATAGAAGCTGTAACACCTGGACCAATTACAGTAGTGACTGCTACAGCTGGTGCAGCTGTAATTGAAACCATTGGAGGTGGTTCAACACTCTGAATCACAATTGGGTTAACTGGGCGCCGTAACCACTTTACCATTCTTGGTTTTTTAACCCGACGTTAGAGCCACATATGGTGGTGGACGTATGGATGACAAAGCATCTAAAATGTCATCCCCTGGATCACTATCAGTTTTCCTTGTAGACTCCTCATCGTCATTTCCTTGTTTCCGATTCTTTTTAGGTTTTTCTGTTGATATTGCTGAGTACATTTTAGCTCCCTCTACTACACATTTCCTCCGTCTCTGTTGTCCTTCATCCCATTGAGCATCTGCGTAGTTTCGCACTGCTTTCTTGGCTCTGTTCTGATACCTTTCTTTCTCTTTGGCATGAGCTGCTCGCTCCCAAGCATGTAATGCTTCATACTGTGTGGGTCTCGTAGGTGGTTTCATTTTATATAACCTTTTCCGCAAATGTTCAATAATCTTTCAATCAAAAGTGCTACATTGTGGAAATCTAAATGCTCCTTCTTTTTCAGTGATTTTGTGCAATTGACAAAGCCACAAAACATGTATGAAACTCTACGTTTGTCACCATATAATGACTTAACGTACCTTCTGGGGAGCCTCCTCGTCCTCATAAACAGAGACTCGCACATCACCTCTCATTAAATCTCCAAGAGCTGTAAAGCATTTCATGATTGCAAAAATTCAACATTAAGTGAACAAATATCGATTCAATAATTTCAGTGTTATTTCTTTTATTTTATCCACAGTCCCATACAATTCAATATATTCCTCTCATCCAAACACTCTCCTTCCCTGCAAGTTTATCACAGTTCAGCTCCTGATGATTCACCAACCAATTCAAGTGCGGCACTTCGCATCAACTGACCTATCCCAGCGTGGCACTCTGATGTAATTCTCACTCCTCGCGGTGGTTCACCCTCCTTTAAAAGTTTCTCGTACATGAATTTCTACAGCTGTAAGCAAGCACAATAAACAAATTACTCTTTTCTGCTTCACTAAAGAAATCAAAATAGTTCACTCACACAAGAAACAATCACAAATAAAATGCTTCCGACTTCTTTACATACACACAGATGAAATTTCGACCAGCGGAAGATCACCCTGACTGATATAATTTCCCCTTTGTCCAATAGGTTCAACTAACACCAATCGCTATTAGTAAAATCACAACAATTTGTTATATTCCCTATCGCAATTGTGCAGTCGGTGGTACATCATGAATCAACACCTCGAAACCTTAACAGACAAGTAATATCACAACTTTTTATTTCTTAACTATCACAGGATCTTAGACCAATCCGAGCCAGATAACAACTTCAACTGCTCAACATCAAATGCCTAAACTCAACTAAATCAGCCACGTATACTAAAATAAAAAAATACATACTTCAGCACAGTAATGAAATCATAACCCTATTGATACTCACACCTCCACTACTACAACCACTTCCGGAACTGCAAACTCCTTCAGTCTTCAATTTCAGGGTTTGAACTTAAGGGACATTGGCAATTCTAAACTTGGGCAATTTATTTTAGTTCCTTTCTCTCTCGTGACATAAACCATCCTCTTGCTACCACTTGACGGAAAGTGGATGTTTATCTCTCAATCTTCGTGTATATTCATTAAATAATCCCCGCCATTGGTCGTATGGACCTTTGCTCATGGATAAAGAGAGTTTAAAAGGAGCAACCATTTACATAAACCTTTCAGTGTCAGTAATTAATATGACATTTATAAAGTAAATAAAGACAATGTGTGAGTTAAAGAGTATTATGAACAATTTAATAAATGCAATCATTTTTTTTTTTTTTTGGTTCAACTCTTTTTTTAATTAAAGACTAGAAGGAGACATATCGTGTACACAGTAAGCCGCCTACAACCCTACAATGGGCCGGCCGCGAAGTTTGATGAGCGTTCAATATGCATAAGAGAGCCATTATAGGACATTGCAATAATGTTGGAGTACACAGCAAGCCGCCTACAACCCAAACAGGGCCGGCCGCGTCATGAAACAATCGTACGTGGTAGACGCAATTTTAGAGCTCCTTCATATAATAGGACCAACAGAAAAAAATTAACGCCAACGGAGGAAGATATACAGAAGAGAGGAAGAAGAAAAGGGAGAATTCAATCAATTTTATTGAGGTATTAGAATTCTTTAATCATTGTTATTACAAGTTCAAATAAACCATCAGTTGATATTTGAAAACAAGATAAAAGACAAAATTAGGGAAAATTATTGTAAAATAGTAATAATGCAACAAGTGTGTTCCATAAAAGAATTTTCCTAATCTAAATGAAATTGAGAATAAGGAGAAAATTCAAGAACCCAATAAAGAGTTCTAATGATGGAATTAAATGCATAAGCATGAATCCTTTGCACTTCAGATAAAAGAGAATTGTTAAGCTGGAAACTATTCTCAGCTATAAATCAGCAAACATCTAGTGAATGGGAATAGGCTCAAAAAGTAATCTTTCATAAAGAGAGATATGGTCTCAAGCAACCCAGGGAAGCACCTCCAGAATGTGACAACCTACTCTAGGAACATACTCGAACATAAACACAGTGAATTATTAATTAAAAACAAGTATCACATTCTCCATTCATAGTATCTAATAGGATTTCAATAAACTCCTGGGAGTAGGTAAACTCCCCCAGTTTCTCACATCTTCACAATAGCCACAGATACAAGTCCTTGAAAAGATACTCCAACCACATTTTGTGGTTCAGGCAGTTCTTCAGATGAATCATCATTCCTGTTGTCTCCTGTCCTCCCAGTGAGAACCTCACTATCAATTGTCTAATACAAAACAAATGCCTATTCACTAACTAACAGAAAGCTTCTAGAAAGTTACAGCATTTGCAGTGGAAAGAAAAAAATTGTATGCAAAACAGCAGCACATCGTGAAGCATAGGCCTTTCAGTGTTGCCAAATAAATCTCTGTTAATATGGCATTGACAGGCTAAATTGAGTCAGTACATTACATGATTTTTTTTTGTAAGCTTGTAATACCTAAGTATGATTACTTACTGCAAAATTTATAATACCTGTATTATTTAGCAAAAACGTTTACACTTTTTATTCACAATATCAAGAAATTCGCATTTTCAGTGCTGGGGCCCAAAATTATGCTCAGAGTCCCATGGCCAGCACTACAAATATCAGTGGCGCTGAATATCAAGACTGTGTAGTCTTGATTCCACCTCATGCCTTTTCTTTCATCCACCACCATACACTCCCTGCCCTTTATCCCACTCATGCAAGTTCTTTTTTGTCCACACTATCTCCCTTTGCCACTGTCTTCCTGTCTTTCTCTTTCTTTCACTTTCACCTTTTTGTGTTTTTATCTCTCTTTATCTGGGTGAAAGTCTGATGAGGACGTAAGTGCCGGTCCCCCAAAAAATGAGTGCCAGTGAGCACCACATGAAACCACCGCCTAATATCAGGCCTTCCATCACTATTTCAAAAACACATAAAATACTTTTTTGTTAATTTGTACATAAGATATAGAAACATGAAATAATTATTCTCTTCAGCAAAAATTGTTAAGATTAAGCAATCAATAGCCCTTACAATGTTTGGTGTTCTCTCAAGGAAAGGTGTTAAACTGACAGTTTTATTACCTCAGCCAGTCCTCACAAACCATCACCTGAACCCGGAAGTCACAGATCTGAGTGAAGCAGCTCTTTCAATAACATTTCTAAAAATTAGCCCGGGGAGAATGATTAATTGCTGGTAGGTTCTGCTGTATCGAGGTTCTTCTTAATGAACGGCTTGATGTAGAAGATCTTGACGAGGATAATGGAAGGCGACAGCTTTGTATCTTTGTGTGAGGTTCAGTGTATGAGGTGAGGGTGTGGGTATGGTGCAGGTAGAATGGTATTTTATTATTAACTCATGGTTTAATTATTTGTCAATCTACTAACGATTCTGTACTGTTTCGTACTACAGAATTGTTTACTTTGCATAAGAGACCTTCCCAACTGGTGCTCATGTGTAAAGCATATAGATACCAAATGTTTTTTGCTGCGCCATATAAAAATGTAAGTAAATAAATAAGTAAATGTACAATACACCCAGTGTCCTTGATTAAATGAGTTATTTATGCTTTATAATGTGCACAGATCTGTGTTAACACAGCACAAAGGATTCCAAATGGAAGGCCGTATGAAAGCAGGCATGTACGATCAACAAAATGGAGACACCGAATCAGGGGTGGGGCAGGCACTGGACAGTTCTACACCTTGTTCTGGGTTGGTGCTGGCCCTGAGAATAAGTAAGAGGTGGATAAATAGCGGAGATCATATCCCAATGCAGGTTTCATGGCAACCATCCATGAGTTATTTTCCTAGTCAGGGGTCAAGGAAAGGGGACCTCAGATTCGTTGTAGACCCATATTCCTGTAGTCCTATGGATGTTCCACTATGACTGATGTTAAAAGTCAGCCTGGACGTTTTGGTGTGTATTACCTACAGGGCACCAAAGGAGAGGACATAGTCAAACGATCAATAATGTGGAAGGATAAGAGGCATCTAAAGCCTAGAGAGAGAGAGAGAGAGAGAGAGCGAAAGAAAAAGCACAAGAGAGTGTGAGTACACTTATGTGTACTTTATGACTCAGAGGTCGAACTCCTAAGACGTATTTATTATTTTTGGCCAGCCTATTTGGTATTTTACCCAATAAAGGAGTTTAGTGCAGTGCTATTGCATCTATGCTCATTTAGGGTGTAATAGGTTGCAGACTGTCTAAATCGAGGTTGAAGAACTAAGCATGCATGGCTTGAGGGGTTATGAGATGCTGCACATCTTTTATTAGATCTTGGATTGCATGTGGACAAGCAAAATAGATAATACAGACACACATTGTAGAGTTTTCTTTAAATGACTACTTAGCAGTGAATGCATATGGTGGATCATTCTATCTCTTTGCAGGAAGGCCAAGGACCTGATTTTGATCTTGGTGGTATGGTACCACCATCACTTTTTCAACAGATTTCCGCCCGCCTACTTGGCGGTCCGCCAGCTTGATTTAGATGTTGGCGGGTCCATGGACAAAAGACCGCCAGAGTTCCGCTAACACAGTCAGGCATTCTTACCCGCGTCAACAGCGACATAGGCAGAAGCCCAGCCAAGATGACTGCCGAGCTAATCATGATTTGGCTTTCCTTCGAGAACACTGTGGCAGGAATACCTCCTACTTTGAATTGAGAGAATAGAAGGAAATGAGGTAAGAACTTACCCTTTTTACTGTTTTCCACATCCATTTCCTTCTTGAACCCCATCGCCCAGGTCCCTTCGTTACTGCTTTGACTCCACCACAATGCCAAATGACTCTGTTGTCGCCGGGATATAAGGTAAGCAACTTTTGCAATTGTTTTACTATGAATCGTGTGTTGACAGTTGCTGTAGCTTTGTGTATTTTTGCATTGATCTTACATACAATTTTCTTTTATGTGTAATGCAGTAGTGTTCATTTTAGAACTTATGAAGGTAAAATGAACACCCCTGTATTGACACTTAAAAAACAAATATTGTTGTTGTGGTGCTTGGGGGTGGTATGCTTGTGGTGACTGTGGGTGTGCATTCAATAGTGTGTGTGTTGTTTGTGTGGCATGCAATATGTAACAAAAAGGAGCATAACACATTACCTACATATGTTTTTGAGGCAAACACAATATATATGTGTATTGACACGGAAAAAAGTTGTACTTACCAGTCTCCTCTCCATCAGGGACTCACTCTGTCAGCAAACCACTGCTAGGACTATGCCAGCACAATGGGGACATCTAAATAGGCTTGGCGGAATTCCGCCGGCCTGATGGCGACGGAGACAGCAGAGCCAGCACACATCTAAATACGGCAGGCAGGACTCTGTCTGCTCGACAGAGTACTTGAAACCGCCGCCATGGAGGGGCGGCAGGGGTAATGCAAATATCAAAATCAGGCCCCAAATGTCGTACTGCCTAATGGACTGTTATAAATGTTCCCTGTTGTGGAATGACCATTTGAACGGCCAGGGGCTTAAGTTCCTCTGTAAGCAAACCTAAGAAACGCTCTTCAATAATGTGAGCAATATGAGCGGGAATGAGCAATATGAAATAAAGAACATGCTTAGATTGTAAGCATTAGGAAGGATTTATTGTAAAAGGAGATAGGATGGAAGATATAGAGAGAGGGGAATGTCAAGAGCTAAATGAGGCGAGAGAGAAGGAGAAGATAATCTTATTTCTGAATGGGTGGAAGAGGAGTGCTGGGAAAATCAAAGCTTGACGAGAGCAATTAGACAAACTGAGATGTGATTATGAACAGGTGGGTCAAAGGGGAGAAAGAAAGATTTTTGAATCATCTAACATAAAAAGAGCTAATAAACCAGAAGATGATATTACAGACACCAAGGGACGGCCCAGCCACGAAAAAGACTAAAGACCAGACCAATGATGGCCTAATGACAAGTAAGATAAGTATTTCCAAGAAACTGAGTTTGAACACATAAATAAGAAGGTAACTGTATTTTGTATTTATTCTGTTTCAGAAATATTGTCTCTTAGTTACGGTGGTAACTAAGTTTCTTAAATGGATGAAGGAATCCCCAGTAAGCTCATCTTCCTAGCAGTACTCAATAGTGTTAAGCAGTTTTGAATAAAGTTTTGCATAAGAACCTCAGGACTAAAGCACTGCCTTAAGAACAATTATGGTGGTGATAGATCTAATGCGTAATGAGAAGGAGTCCTGGAAAAGCAAAGGAACTAAACCTGGAGACTACACAGGAGGGCCAGAAAAGTAGTGCTCAGTTTATAAGTGAAGGGAGACGTTCAGGTTGTGGATGGAGATGTCCTGAGTTATCTCTTAGATCCAGTCTGAAGAAAGAGAGCCCCAGCTGATTCAAAAACCGTGGTGGGGAACTGGTACAAAACAAATGTGGGAACAACTATTGTCAGAGGGCAGAAAAGATGACGTTTTCGAATAACAGTTTTCTAAGGGCAAGAGAATTGTGAGTCTTGCTCAACAAGAAAAAGAGATCAGATGGATATTGTACATGTAGAGGAGCTGAGTTGATGTAGGATGGCAGCCATCTGTGGATTTCAAGGTGAACTCAAAGTTCCTAGCAGAGGGTCATATGGTGTTGGCATCAAGATGAGGAAGGGTGGAGGGGAAGATCAGTGGACAAGAATCTCTATTTTGGAACTACTAGAAAGTTGTCAAAGAGACATCCAGTGCCGAATAGCAGTGAGACAGTGGGTTATTCTGGCTTCAGTAATAGAATTTTAGGAGAGAAAGAAAATAATATTTCGATGACATCCAGGAAAAGGTGAAAGATAAAACCAAATGAAGAGATGATGTCATAGGTGAGGTGTTGTGTAATCAAAAGAGATGGAATCAACAGAATGCCCGCAGGTTGAAGGCATTCCAAACGGTTTGGATCTAGGACTCTGTGGAATCAAATGCATCTGAGAGTTAGGATATGAAACAGGAGAGTGCTGTACCACTGTTAAATATATTGTTAAATATATGCCTAAAGTAGTGCCAAGATCTTACCAGAAACTACAAACGCTCAAAAAAGCAGAACAGCAGCTTGTGTTGTCAGACCATGTTAATAGATGCTGAGCTTAGAAATGGCTGAACATCCTCACTGCCTCGACCGCTGTGGTGTTTCCATGCTTGTGGTCACCCAGAGGGTTGTAGCATGAGCTGCCTAAATGTCGGCCATAAAGGGTGACAGCAGAACTGCAGAATTCATCGCTCAGCAAAGGATGTCAAACGTTCACTTCTTCATGTACCAAACAAATGCTATGAGTTTCGAGATGGTGGACCATCCATAGGATGCTATCTGAGGTCCCAAAGCCAAGATGATGTAGAGTCTTTTTCTGTGATGTCAAATCCTGTTTAAATCATACAGAAGGAGGAATTTGGAAGTGATGGATGCATTGTAACACAGTTGTTCCCCAGTTTTTCAAAAGGTTCTTCTTCCTCTTGCTACTATTTTTGTCCCTGACTTTTGCTTCTAGCAGTTTGGACCTCTACTGGATTCTACTTCTGGATATTCTTGCTTGGCTTTTTTCTCCTTCATGATGTCTGGAAGAGATTGGTCCATTGGTAATCACTTCAATATTAAACTTCATCTTCAATCAAGAGTTACAAGAGTATCCTTTTTGTTTTTTCAACCTAACTGGGATCACCTTAAGGAGATATTTGACACCCTTCACATGTACTATTCCATGCAGGGTGGATTATGGAAAGAGTCAGCCTTTCATTGATCAGTCAAGAAGGGGGCTGACCCAACCAACCTCCTCTGTGTCCAGTCCTTGAAAAATTGTGATTCCAATGACTTCTTAATATTGATAATGCTATTGATCGTTCCCAGGACCTAGCACAAGGTAACAACAAATGTGCCTTGAGGATTCAGCACTAAGGCAGACTTTGGTTTTATGGTCTACAGACATCTCAAAAGTGCCTAACCCAAATATTGTAATTTTGTAAATTGTTTGGTTAAAGAGACATATTCACATACCAATTGGCCCGCTTGAACACTGTCTTTGTTGTCACAGTTTTATCATGATACTTTTTTGCTTCAGGATATTTATGGTCACCGAGTGATGAGATAAAGGACTCCATATCCAATTTAATAGTGATTAACCTTTCTTCAGTTCAGAGTGAATATGCTGTGAGATTGAGTCTTGTAACGCTATTAAATCAGATCATGGAAACAAAACAGCTAAGAATGATGTACTTTCATAGCGGGCTGTTTTTTGTAGGTTCGAATTGCTGGCTTGATTTTACTACTTTTTCAAAGATAATGATATTACAATGAAACCTTTTTATTTTTTTCTACTGACCTTGAGACTTTGAGGCACAACTGGACTGGGCTTGGCAAATTGTTTACATTACTTATGAGACTTGGACATTTTTGTCTCGGACACGGGCCTTTCATTACAATAGCATTATTATTTGTTTGAAGAAATGATATAGTCCCCCTTTTCTGTTATGAGACTTGCTGGGTAGGAAATTGTTCACTGGCTGTACTGGAATGTAGTAGTTTCTGATGTCCAACTCTTGGGTAGAGGATTTTGTAATAGATCCATATATATAAGTTCAATGCCTCTGATTGTTTTTTCTTTGGTGTTTTTTGATCTATCAACATCAATACAACATAAGGAACAAACACACACTTCTACTTGAGTCATAACTGGATTTAGTACAGCACATGTTTTAAGAACTAATCAAAACGTAACAAACAAAATCGAAGAGGTCTGAGATAAAAGAACATTAAGCAGTCAAACAAGAGGTATGTAATTTATATCTCCCAATACAATTTAGTTCAAGATGAGTATCAGGCCTTAGGTAAAGAAACATAATTTATATCACCATACAATAAGTCACAATTTAAAATACAAATCAGTTTTCTTAAATTCATGAGACAACGTAGATGAAAATATTTTTTTCCAAACTTGCAAATACCTAACACTGAACCACCCATGGAAATGACAGAATTTCATAACAATTCTAAGTTAATGTGACCAATTAACCACAAACACCTTGATGCATTTGATGAACTAGGTCTTAAGGATATAAAGAATATCAATTATTATACTGCTTAAAGGAAGGATCATTTTTTGACACAGTAGAAAAACGCATTAAACACATTCACATTAAATTCAAATAAAGTGGTATGGTTGGCTGATAAAAGTGGAGCTGTGGTTACCCTGGATTCATCTTTTTACCAAGAAAAATTGGACCACCCTCTCAGTGATAGTTTAACATATTTCAAACTGGAACACAGTCCTTCTAAAGAATATCAGCAAACATTGAATGAAATCCTGGATAAATGAAACTATGACCAATTTTTTACAAGCCGATCATCTGAGAATAATTCACATTTGTTTACTCCCTAAAATTCATAAAGACTTGTTCAACCCATCTGTGCATCCAGTTGCTTCAAATCTGGAGCATTGGCATCAATCATTTGGAAGCATTTAGATCATTTTTTTCTAATGCCTTGTGAAAAGCATGCCATTGTATGTTAAAGACACAGGAGGCTTCTTGAGAAAGTTGGAATACATAATTTCACATAACTCTGAAAAATTCATTTTATGCAGAATGGATATGAATTCATCCTAAATTTTGAGTCCCCATTCTGAAGCATTAGAGTTATTAGAATCGCCATTACTGACTCAGACAAAGCAGGTAACATCTGCATACATTTTCAGGAATGTCAATGGGCTTTGGTGCCCTGCCCAGGTTTGGGAACATCTTTATGTTCAAGTATGAACATGAGTATATTCTAGCTAAAGAATGTTGATCCTCTGGGTTAAAACTATACTTGAGATACACATATGAAAGATTATATATTTAATCTGTGGATGAAATTAAAAAGGGGTCATTGACTAATATCGAAGATTTGAATAGGACATATCCCAATATCACATTCATGCATAAATTTGATAAAATGAGAATTGAATTTCTTGATCTAAAAATCAGTCAAAGAAATGGTGAATGGCAACTAATTTATTTCCTAACCCTACAGATTGCAACACTATGCGGTATTTTCAATCATTTCATTCTTGGCAACTTAAACAAAATCTTCCATATTCACAACGTAACTGAATATAATGCATTACCACCATCCCAGAAGTACAAAGTGAATCTATGTAAGAATTTCTTGGACATAGCCTTTCCTCAGGAAACTTTGGGTAAAGCACTAAAGAGAACTGATCACTCACATCTTAATTCACTTGGAGGGCATGAGCATAACTCAAGAGGTGGGGAGGGGAGATTGGGGGGACCCTGGTGGGGGAGATGTGAAAGACCACAAACATGGCGAGCACAACTAACTCAACAGCAGGGGTGATATTTCTATCCTGAAATGTCAAGGGAATGGATCCCCCTCCAAGAGACACAACGTTCACAGATATATTAAAGGTAGAGGGGTCCAGATCGCCATTCTGCAGGAAACACATTTGGCAGGGTCCGAAAATAGATAGACGGAGATGGCGAGGCCAATTTTATGCCACATCCTACTCGGGATAGGCCAGGGGCACCCTAATTTGGATAAAAGCGGGAACGCCATTTGAATTAACTCACACCGTTATAGATAAAGACGGCAGGTATGTTCTAATAGGAGGCAGATTATATGGCAAAGAAATCACCATAGGTAGCATCTACGCCCCAACCAAGACCAGCTAAGCTTCCTCCACTCATTATCTACACATATGGCAAGTGCGCCACCGATACATTCCTATCAGGAGGTGACTTTAATTGCGTCCTTGACATACAGCTAGATAGATCCTTTCCCCCGCTAAAGGGGACAGTAATGAGAAAACTGGCGGAGGGGCTACGAGAGTGGCTTGGTCATTGGGGACTGGTAGATATATGGCGGACGCAACATGATACAGACCGCACCTAGACATACTATTCTCACGTACATAACCTCCACACTAGAATAGATCGCTTTGTAGCTCCCATAGAATGTCCCAGAGTGTAACATACTCCGAATATTTGGGGAGGACCATTTCGGATCATAGCCCTGTACTACTGCAACTCACCCCCATAGGAGAGAGACCGCAAGCCCCGATGTGGCGGCTTAATCCAACTTTACTAGAAGACGCCTGCTACCGTAATTCGTTAGCAGGGGCGATCTCTGATTACTTTCTCAACAATCAGGGATCCGCGTCCACGAAACTGATTAAATGGGAGGCCTTTAAAGTGGAGATGAGAGGGCAATGTATCAGTCAGACAGTGGGAGCACTAGCGGAGCTGCGTAAAGAACTACAGGCTCTGGAACAGAAGATATGTTTATTGGATAACACAGTAGATAGACACCAGGAAACCCTAGCAGAAGCTCAAGGCATGAGAAAGCAATATAATGCTACATCAGAGAAGTTGAGGACTCATGATTATAAACAATACATAACAAAGATGCATGAGGAAGAAGGTAGAGCAGGACGGATGTTAGCGTGGCTCATCAAACCTGAGTCCAGAGGTGCACCCATTACAAAGATACATGCTCAAAACGGCCAGCCCATACACTCCACCACATTGATCAATCAGGAATTCTGCAGCTACTACATGAATTTGTACACTGCACCCCCTCATCTTGCTGAGGAAACACTAGATGCATACCTGACGCAAATACCCCTAAAACAATTGACCGGAGAACATCGCAAGGAACTAGGAGCCCCTGTCACCACGCAGGAAATCCGCGTTGCAATAAAGGGAATGGCAATGGGTAAAACACCTGGCCTAGATGGCCTCCCATCGGAATTTTATGCTACATACCTCGGGACACTAGCTCCCCGCCTTGAACAACTGTACGCTGAGGCCTTGGGACTGGGCACACTCCCGAAGGCCACTAGAGATGCAGTTGTCATACCCTTACCCAAAAGCAAGAAACAGGGAGCGAGAGTCACAGAATACCGCCCCCTTTCCATGCTGAACTTAGACTTCAAAATCCTGAGCAAGGTGCTAGCCCTCAGGCTTCTCCCACACATGCAGGAATTGGTGCATGCAGACCAGAACGGGTTTATCCCCACACGCAACACTTCACACAACCTTAGAAGGCTCTACCATGTAATGTACCACCTGATAACACAGACAGACCGCAAAGCGATGCTGATGTCGGTGGATCTGGAGAAAGCCTTCGACACAGTACCTTGGGATTTTCTGTTTGCAGTAATGAAAGGAATGGGCCTGGGGGAAGACTGGATTAAATGGGTCAGGTTATTGTACATGGCCCTAACGGCGAGAGTCTGAATGGGGACCACACTCTCGCCGCAATAAGAGGTTCACAGAGGCACCAGGCCTTCTTTCCCCGCTCCTGTTCGCCTTAGCAATCAAACCTCTCGCTGAACAACTCAGGCAGGGGGGACGTGGTTGGGGGCTGGAAGTGGAAGGTCAGGAACACATTATTTCATTATACGCCGACGATATACTCCTTTATTTTAGGGACGGTTCAATAGGCATTCCTAAAGCCATGGAACAATTTCAACATTTTGAATCAGTTTCAGGCCTACGGGTTAATAAATCCAAAACATATCTATTCCCCCTTTGCCAGGGACTGGAGAAACCTCCAGAACTACCACCTGACGTAACTTGGTCCCCTGTATCCTTCAAGTACCTAGTGATACAGATATTCCATTCGATGGAAGACTTGCGAGACAATAACCTGGGAGGAGCTTTACACTCCCTGAAAGCTTGTGTACACTTTAGGAGATCGTTGAAATCACCCATTATGGCCCGGACAGCGATCTTCAAGATGGGCATGTTACAGAGGCTAATATACTACTTTGCCAATATGCCCATATACATATCGGCCTCCTGGTTCAATCAACTAGACACCCTGTTGCGGGACTTAATATGGGGTTGGGAACAGACACAGAGTATCCCTGGCAACACTCTGACGTCCAACTGAGGAGGGAGGTCTTGGAGTTCCAAATTTTGAATTATACTTTCTAGCATCACAGCTCCAGTGGATTACATTATGGTTAAATGGGGTTAACCAGGATGAGATAAGACAATCAGGACAGACAAAACAAATAGACCTTCTTCTGGCTAAGCTACTCAACCCCTCAATAGTGATTCTCAAATGGGGAATACTGTTGGCAACGGCCTTAAAATGCTGGCCAGATGTGTGACAAAAACTTGGGGAACAGTTTTGTATGCCCCATCGCTACCAATAGCGGGACTGCCACATGGAGACCTCCTCACATATTTTACCCAGAGGCAGGTACCTGTCTGGACTGACGTGGGAATACTTACAGTGGGGGACTGCTACCAACAGGGAACGTTGATCCCAATGGATGACCTAATGGACTCCTACCAGCTACCTCCCGGACAGTTTCTTACGTATGAAGCATTGACACGAACATTTCAGGAACTAGGGATTGGAGAAGGGGTGGAACCTGCGACACATGGTGCCTTGCAGCTGGTGGTGTCTAAGGGGGGGCACGAAACACTTGGTGACTTGGTTTTATAGATCCCTTGCAGAGATGACCAAAGGCACATTAACTGTGTTACGGAGCAGATGGGAAAAGGCTCTCCAACGAGAGCTATCAGATCCAGAATGGCAAAGAATACTAGCCTCACCCAAAAAGATATCTAGAAATACTAGACTAAAATATATCCAATACAACTATGTGCATATGACCTACATGACACCACACAGGCTGCAGGTTACCTATGGCGGTGATCCCCGATCCTGTCCTAGGTATGGGCACATAGACGCAGACTTTGTACATATGATATGGGACTGTACACGGTTGCAACCATATTGGTCGGAGATCCTGTCCGCCCTAGACCATACACAGGGGCGAACTCCCCCTCGCACACTCGAGGCATGTATCCTGGGATTATACCTGAGACCGAGCTCCAAGAAAGTAGGCACTAGATTTTCAGACTTGGCATTAGGACTGGCCAAAAGAAGAATAGCAATAGATTGGAAATCAATGACAGGGCCTTTAGCCAAGACGTGGAAAACAGATGTCACACAATGGGCAAGAGCTGAAGAACGGGCATTGATTAGAGAAGAAACTAGGGGGGTAAGACTCCACCCAATTGCAGACCTGTGGGCAGAAATACTGACAATGTGGGAACACCCAGAACAGAGCAGTAGTAATGAGCCACAAATAAACGCAGACACAACAGATGAAGAAGATAATGAAACACTGCCCGCCTCTGTAGATAAAACGTTAGGCAGTTAAAAAGATGGGGAAGCTACACAAGACTAGGATAGTTAGAAACATGCTGTAGAAAAACACGCCAGCAAATAAAACACAACCCCACCAGACATGTTATCTTGGACACACTCCGCGCCGCAGGCCAAATACAAGGAGTTATTAGGTGTCCCAGACACCACCCCCACCAGATATTACGCTATCAGCCCAAAGCTCTCCTTTCTTTACCTTTCTTCTTTTCTCTTCTTTTGTCGTTTAAAACTAGTTTTGTGGTGTATGTGGATTGAAGAAATGAGATTACATGTGAATACATAACATCACTGTATCTCTTTAAACAAAAATGTACTCCTAGATCCTCTAAGATATGATACGTTGTATTTTCATATATTGAGACATAGTATCTTAAGTGCATACAGAGCACTTAATGATATTGGCCCGCAATATCTAAAGAAGAGAGTTCGCAAATACCATCAGTCCAGGACCCTAAGATCTAATCATCGTGAGTGCCTTGTCATCCCCCGTTTTTCTAAGTCTAGAATAGGAGGACGGTCCTTTTCCGTCAAAACTGCGACCCTGTGGAACTCCATGCCTGATCATATTAGGAAAGCCAAGTCGGAACCTATCTTCCGGAAGGATTTGAAGACTTGGCTTTTCAGTCTCCTTTAGCAAACTAGGACTCGACAATTTTAACTTGCCTTCACCCCCCACTGTATCTGCAAGCGCCGGGACACCCCCGTTGGGGGTACCTGAGCGCTATATAAGCTTAAATACATACATACATACATCTTTTGATTGTCATAAATAGCATGTCTAAGATGAGAACACACCAGAAATAGATACTGTACAGTGGCTGAGAGACAACAAAATGTATCATAATTGATATTGCAATGATACCCAAAAACGCTAACTGTATGTTATTGTTAAAAAAATATATATTACTGTTTGTAATTGACACATAAAAACACCAATAAAAAGATGTTTTAAAAAAAAGAAAACTGATCAGGCAGAAAAGAGCACCTTATTACTGGACAAGCAGAAGACGCAAACTATAAACTAGTCATGGTAACTAAATATTCTAAAAAGAGCAGGGGCATTCAAAAATTCATTTGAAACTTTGCACCATCATAGGAGCTAACAACAAACTGAAAAGTCTTTTACGGGGCACCCTTATGTTATTATACAGCAATAGCAGGAACATCAAAGAATGTGTTACAACAGGCTTCCCAAAAACAATAACAGTACAATTTCAAACAGAACTGTACAATATCTGAATTGCATCATTTGAAACAATGTGATCAAAAGTCCTGTATTATGCCATCCCTCCACATGTGAAAAATTTAATTAAAATATACAGCCGCTTGTGACACCTCGTACTGTGTTTATCTATTGAAATGCCCCTATGGTAAGGGCTATGTGGAAACAAAACAGAGAAAAATGAAAATAAGGATGATAGAACTTAAAAGTAAACTGAGAACTAAAAATATGAAGTCAGGAATGACCATGCATTTCATGGAAAGAGGACACAGTGTTACACAATTGACATTGCATGTTTCTGAACTTATTCCCCAAACTAAATAAGGTGGGGACCGGCCCAAAATGTTGATCAAAGGAGAGATATGTTGGAAAAAATACATTGAATACAATCAACACATTCGGTCTAAATGACAAGCTGGGACATATCTGCTACTTTTAGGATTGCCTCATTTCATTGCATAGATTGCTTTACAGATTTGAACAAATTTTGGGGAGTAATTACCCATTGGTGGTCGACACTGGGTAGTTATAGTTAGGCCAATGTTTCCATAGAAAAATCCTTTTTGTTTTCCTAATAACTCTGGCACCATTTGACAAATCTTCACAAAACTTTAAAAAAAATGTTCAACCCTCTCAGCTCCTAAGTGGAAAGTTTTGAGATGATTCATAAAGCGGTGGCCGAGAAAAGGAGGGGTCTCAAAACTTGTTTTCCCCATTCATTTATCTATAGGAAAATTAGACACAGCTACAGCTCAAATGGTAGAATGGAATTACACCATAGTTTACAGAAAAATAGATCTTCATCCAGAAAATGTGCTTTTTTGTTATTTGGTGTAAATATATTCAGTAGTTTTTGAGATATTATGACTCAAAAACGTTGCAAATTTCATGTCTCTGAGGATCCGTGGAGCTGACAGATTGGACTGGCTGACCCCTGATGGAGCAGGGTAAACGAAAAAATGTTAACCTCCTAATATTTATGTTGAATAATTAACACACAGGTTCGTCTCAGTAAATAACCAACCATGTATGTTACATGAAAAGGGTTATGGGTAACACGCTATATCCGTGCAAACTAATTTACTTACAATTGTTAACGTGGATAACATAAACCTAATAATTTGCGTACTAATTAGAATAATAAATGCATGATTTGTGCTTGGAAATAAACTGTGTAGTGGCAAAGTAAAGTGGTTGGTAAGTAAGAAATGGCTTTATATGTCGCTTTTGCTAGGCAATACTTAATTGGGGTACGTAGAATGACGGGAGGGAAACGAAAAGGCTTATATTCTTTATTCTTAACTATGTTCTGTTTATCTTTATAATAGTTTGCTTAGGCCTGTTGTGCCGCGATGTAAAAATGGCTGCCATGGCAAACAAGCTAGAGTACGCAAGCGCGAAGTGGGTTCCGAAAGCGAGAAAGGCTGTGAACAAAAGGGATTATGTGACCGTCCCAAAGCCTAGGATGGAAGCGTGGTCAAGGCTGCAATGACCTTATTATACAAACGTGTGCCAAAGAAGGACATAGCGAAAAGCGTGAGAAGTTGCAGTGAATATGTGAATAAACAATGAACTGTTCAACTTAAAAGTATCAGAAAAGGATACAGATTGAAACCAATGTGCGGATGGGTAATGTCATGAACCCGTGAGAAACAACAGAAGTATGAACTTTCCACAAAGAACTGGTTGGAGCAAGGATATTCATAATGAGATGTATACTGACCCCAAATGGACCAATTAGAGAGAATCTCGCCCACAAAGATGTAACATTTTCACTTAGTAAGCTAGTATTAGGTATAAGAAGACCTACTCTTAGAGGGGGGGGAAGAGACGCTGCTATTTTATATTTTTGATTGGGAGAGAAGCTAGAGAAGAGGGGAGCTGCTATTTTATATTTTTGATTGAGCACGAGACGCTGCTGCTGGAGAACCTTTTGCTTTTAATAGATTTTCCATTTAATACTATTAGACCTTTTTATTCTTAAAATACTAAAGGGGAAAAGAACGGGATTGTGGCGGGAAACATCCTATAGATGGTCCGTCGAGAAGGCCTGATTTTCAGGACAGATAGACAGTTTTTCGGGAGTTCTATGCTGTGATCTGAATTCATTGCTGTGACGAACTTTGTTTTTCCATCTAATAGGTATGCATTGCAATTTCAATTTATTCTTATAATGATACTAAATGTAATAATCTGAATAATAAATTTGAAACTTATTCATGCTTCTAAAAATTATATAAACTTTATTATCTTTAAACAATGAGTCAGTGGTTCTTTAGCTCAATGATAAATGTAAATGTTTAAAGGTTTATAGTGATTGAGCTGGTCTTAATCACCATCAACTGATTCCTACTAGTTGGTCCATCGACCAATGAGCGGAATACCTTAAAGCTTGAGAAGTATTATGTCGTTTTAAAAGGTATCCCGTCTCCTTCCAGCAAATCATTAACTGTTTTCTCCTAGATAAAAATGGATGAAATCCAGGGAATATATGAGAGAGTGAATGTTTATGCGGTGTTATGGGCCCCACCGTCATATGGATATAGTTGTGGAAAGAGGGATATTTGTACCTGGACGTCCAAAGCATATAGGAGAAGAAATGTTATTGATAGCGCTGGATCAGATTTCTTGGTAGCAGAGTTATGGTTACTATAGATTAGTTTGGTGATTACTGATTATTGATTATTTTTTATTGATTATTTTTTTTATGTATAACACTTCATGTTGTATGGTATCACGTTATATGTAAGTCAAAGGTTTTGAAGCTTCCGGGAAGTAGGAAGTGGACACGTGTGACAAGAGAAGTCACATGGAATAGTGCATTGTCTGAGTTCATATTGGTGATAACACAGGTTGTGTTATGATAGGGACATATTCTGTATAAAAGGTGTGTGAGTGAAATAGCAACCGGTTTTCTTGTGAAACTCTGGCCTTAATTCTCAGGAGCAGTGTAGTCTCCACATGTGTTTTATCCCCAGAGAAACGGGTTTACCCCTTGCTTGAAAGAAGGGTAAGGTAGAGGGAAGTGCTACACTTATCGAACGAAACTGTATTCTTGCGAGCTAGAATAAAACTGTCACTTTTGTTAGCGAAATCAGACAATGGAAATGTGTTTTTAATGTTGTAACTAACAAAGAACTGTTGAAAAATAAATTGCCGATAAATTTTGTAAAGGAGGGGTCAGGAGCAGAACTGACGTAGACAAAAGCCGCGCTGGGATTGGACAGTGCACTAGTTATACAGAAGACGCTCTGATTGGAGCGTTGGTGTGAGTCGCACTAGGAGTGGTTGGATAAACCAGTGACGTAGAAGCTTAGGATTGGAGCGTTGGTGTGAGTCGCGCTGGGATAGGTCCGAATAACGCATAGAGAATAGTGTTGAATTGCGGACTTTTGAGAAGGGAAAGAGATTGTGAATTATGGCTTATTATGAGTATGGTAGAGAGAAAACGTTGTGGATGGCGAAAATTAAGAACTTTTTTAAGAAAGACAAAAAGGTAGTAACTAGAGAGGGACAAGTAATTCCTCCGCCGAAATCACCAGCTTCGCATATGATGCTGAAGTACGGATATCATACCTGCATATGGTTAGAAAATTGGACTAAATATACTCAAAATGATGGAGTATTAGCATTTCCTGAGAATGGTTCATTTAGTGTAGCTGTACTTCGGAATTTGAGGGAGAAGATGACGATGCTTGAACCTAAACCTAGACCGACACAGTTTGAAGCTTTAAGTGAATGGGAAGATGAGATGTATGAACGAGAAAGATTCAGAGGATTAAAGAATCATGATTTTGTGCCCGGAAGGTTGTGGGGAGTGAATCATGAGGACAGAATAAAGCGTTGGAGATATGCTAATATGACAGGAGGTTTGTTTCCAGCTTTTACAGTTGAGGAAGAAGCAAAGAGAAAGTGTACAGAGAAAAAGAAACATTTGGTTACTGAAAAGTATGGGTATGGTGGTAGTGAGACGGAAGATGAATTGCTGGAAGATATTTTAAACAGAAACCCACCTCCATACCAACAGAATTCTGCGGTGGTGACACCTAATGCACCGCCAATGGAAACTGGGAGGAATAAAAATCCCGAACGGGGATATGAGATAAATAGGTCACAAGATCAATTGAAAACCCCACAAAACGAGAAGATTGAAAGTGACAATACAACTGAATTAGCAAAAACCACAAGAGAATTGACTGAAAAGATAAGAGAATTAACAATGAATATGGAAGCTGTAACTGTACCAGTAATGATAGGTCCAGTAATACCAGTTTTTGAGAATCAGAAAATAGAAGAGCATTCTTTAGTCATTCCTATGAATTCACACTTGCAAAGAAGGAAAGAAGGGATGGAATTAGACAATGAAGGTGCAAGAAATTTGGTTAGTTCATATAGACCAAGCCCACCTACTAATTTGACGGTAAATGAGAATGAGTTTAGGAGGATACCTATGGGAACTGAGTCTGCATCAGAGACACCAGAAAGAAGTAAAAATTGGATAGAATTAAATAGTACGCCTGTAGGTCCGACTCCGGATGAATTGAATGAATGGATGAAAACTCTAAAAACGAAAGAGACAGAATCAAAACCATTAGATGTAATTAGGTTAAAAATAGACATGGAGGAATTGATTTTAGGGACAATTGGCACAGAAAAACTGAAAACTTATCAGGATGACGAGATAATGTTCTTATGTAAAAGCATTACATGGAGAGCTAGGAATTTACATGACAAATTAGAAGAAACAGCAAATGAACTAGGAGTAGAATTTGTAAAAGTGAGAAGTTTGCAGAAACCATATAGAGTAGATTTTTGCGAGAAAGATATAGAAAATTTGAACACATCAGGACGGTTAACCCAAATAAAAGAATTAATTGTTTTGCTGAGGAAATGGGGTGATGTGGATAGATGGAGAAGCAGGTGGACTAAAAGGAATGAGAAAATGACAGATAAAGCGTCTTTGGCTTTTGCGGTGACAGACAAGGAATCAATTGTAAGGGAGTACCCGATGAGAGAAACTCCAGGAGGTAGTTATGTGCATGTCCCATGGTCTAGACAGGATATACTGTCATTTACAAATGACTTCCCAAAATTGAGAGAGAAACCAGTAGAATGGTACAGACAAGTGAAGAGGTTTGTTAAAGTTTCGAAGGTGTTATGGATAGATTTGGATGGATTATTTGATATAGTAGTACCAGCTGATTTGTGGACAGAATGTAAGATTACTATTGATTGGCCAACTGTAGAATATCCAAGAGATGCTAAAACAGGAGCGCCAGGACCAGAAGTGATGAGGAAATATGACCAAGTAATTACCTTTTTGAAAAATAAAATCCCACCCAAAGAAACGGATTGGGTAAAAATCGACAGAACCACACAGGAAAGTAAAGAATCTGTACACGCGTATTATGAAAGACTACTGTTAGTTTTTAAACAGTATAGTGGCTATGAGACGCTAAATGAGAAGGATATGAGTCATTTTGTATATAGATTTGTTTATGGGTTGAAACCAGAGATAAGTGAAATGATTAAACAGCATATGATTTGTTGGCAGAACAGCACGGTAGATGAGGTTTTGAGATATGCTAAATACTGCAGTGATGACATTGAGAGTAGACAGCGTAAATTAAAAGAGAAAGCAATGTGGGCACAAGTGAAAGTTGCAGAGAAGCAAGAAGCTCAATTGAATAATCAAGTTAATGAGGCAGGACAGACTAGATCTAGACCAAATATAGGTAAAGGAAAAGGTCAAATGAGCATAGAAGAGGCAAAGAAAAAGTGGCCATGCCACAACTGCGGAAAGTTAGGACATTGGAGAAACGAGTGTAAATTCCCTCCAAAACTTAATACGGAAAATCAATCATTAAATCCACAGGTGCAGAGTGAGGTAGTTACCCAACAAAGTCAGGTGCCTCAACCACCACTTCCCAAGAGTGTTAATCCACAGAAATACAGTGCAGAAATAGGATTCTACGGAGGAGAGCAGGTAACACAATTGCCGCGCGCAGCTGCCATATCTCAATACTGGTTACGACAGGATGGTAATGAGTTGGATGAAAGTTTATGACGGTGCCTAGGAGAGGAAGAAGAGTGTGTGCTTGGCGCAACTCTAGAGGTAGATCAAGCAGGTCCATTTGTGGATGGAGAAGTGAATGGTGCAAATGTAACATTGATTGTGGACACTGGAGCTACCCGTTCTACTGTTAGGTCAGTGGAAATTCCAAACCTTCCTCTCTCAGGTGAACATATCCAAGTCGTTGGTGTTTCGAATCAGCAAATTAAGGCGCCTCTTACCAAATTAGTGGAGGTAAAGATTGGACCATTCAGTGAAATGCACCGATTTGTGGTGTGTGATTGCAGTCCTGTGAACCTATTAGGACGCGATCTACTTTGCAAAATGAATTGCACCATCTATTGTACTCCAGATGGGATTGCATTTCAGACCCCGGATGAAGATGTATTATATAAAATGACAATGGTAAATTTAGAATCAGAAGTGAATGATTTATTTCCCATATTTGACGTAGAGAAAATCCCAATTGAACTGAAAGAAACAGTGAAACAGGAAGTGTGGGATCTTACGGGAGAAGATATAGGGTTAATGAAAGGAGTAGACCCTGTTAAGATCTCTGTTAAAGAAGGAACGAGTTACCCAAATACGCCACAGTATAAATTGACACCAGAAATAATTGAAGGAATAACACCAGTAATAAATAAAATGATTGAACAAGGGATTCTGAGAGAAATAATGAGCAGTCCATGCAATTCACCGATAATGGGACTGAAAAAGCCGAATGGAACACATAGAATTGTACAGGATTTGAGAAAGGTAAACAAAATTGTTGTGCCTTGCTGCCCAATAGTACCAAACCCTGCTGTAATTCTATAACAGATTCCCCGCGAAGCGGAATGGTACACAGTTATTGATTTGTGCCATGCATTTTTCTCTATTCCATTACATCCAGATAGCCAGCCATTATTTGCGTTCAGGTTCGGAGAGCGTATTTTGGCATGGTGCCGAATTCCTCAGGGGTATACCAAAAGCCCCTCGATCTTTAATCAGATTTTAAAGAAATCATTGGAAGATTTAAAAATGCCAGAAAAATCTGTGATGGTTCAGTATATTGATGACCTACTGGTGGCATCAAAAACAAAGGAAGCATGTGTTAATGATACAATTGCTTTGCTGAATCATTTAGCAAAAAGAGGACATAAGGTATCCCCATCAAAATTGCAGTTTTGTCAACAAGAGGTCCAATATTTAGGACATAAGATTGAAAAGGGAGTGCGAAAGGTAACGACTGAAAGAATAAAAATAATTCAAGGAATGAGAGCTCCAATGACACAGAGAGAAGTAAGAATGTTCCTAGGAATGGTTGGATATTGTCGACAATGGATAAGTGGATTTTCATTAATTGCAAAACCATTACAGAGATTGACAAAGAAGGATGTTAAAGATCCTTTTGAAATGAATGATGAGGAAATGAAAGCATTCAGAGAACTAAAAACAAAACTGTGTGAAGCCCCGGCATTGGGAATGCCTGACTATGAAAAAGACTTTGAGTTGTATTGTAGTGAAAGAGATGGGTGTGCGTTTTCAGTCCTGGTGCAGAGACACGGAAACATGAAAAGACCCATTGCATATTTTTCAGCTGTCTTAGACCCAGTAGCGAAAGCGTTGCCTGGATGTTTGAAAGCAGTTGCTGCTACTTGTGTAAGTCTGGAGCAGAGTGAAGGCATAGTGATGGGATATCCACTGAGAGTATATGTCCCTCATTCTGTGGAAATTCTTTTGACAAGAACCAAAACCCAATATATGACACATAGTCGGCTGACTAGGTATGAAAAAGTAATTTTGAGTGCAGACAATGTCACCATTGACAGATGCATAAATGTGAATCCTTCAACATCATTGCCAGATGAAGAGAGTGTGATTGAAATGGATGAAGTTGATCATGATTGTCTGAATGTACTCGAATATTGTACAAAACCGAGACCCGATATACGGGATGAGCCTTTAAAGGAATCGGATTATATTCTGTTCGTGGATGGCTCATGTTTGAGAACGAATGATGGAGTTCTGAGTGCAGCATATGCAGTTTGCACAGTAGCTGCTGTAATGGAAGCATCTTGTTTGAAAGGGATACGTTCTGCCCAAGTAGCGGAGTTGATTGCTCTAATTCAAGCATGCAAATTGGGAAAGAATGTCCGAATCACAGTAATCACGGATAGCCAATATGGCTTTGGAGTGGTTCATGATTTTGGGCAGATCTGGTCCCAGAGAGGTTTCTTGACGTCTGCAGGAACCCCAATAAGAAA
Source organism: Calotriton arnoldi (assembly GCA_963921515.1). Taxonomy (NCBI): domain Eukaryota; kingdom Metazoa; phylum Chordata; class Amphibia; order Caudata; family Salamandridae; genus Calotriton; species Calotriton arnoldi. The sequence continues at coordinate 79,504 of CAWUFW010007100.1, forward strand.
TGGTGAATTTGTGAAAAAATTGCTTGAGGCGATACAGCTGCCTAAACAGATTGCGGAGGTGAAGTGCAATGCACATAAACATGGGGAAGACTACATAACTGTTGGCAATAAGTTTGCTGATGAAATCGCACAATACTGTGCCAAAAATGTCGTCTCACTAAACAGAAACAGAGAAAGAGAGCATATTTCATGTCCTTTGCTTTTTACTAACCCTGTCGAGACATGGGATGAGGTGAGACAATTACAGGAAGCAGCAGATGATGAGGAAAAAGATAGCTGGATAAAAGCAGGATGCAGAAAACGGGAGGAAAATGATGTTTGGGTTTACAGGGATGAAAGACCAGTTATGCCTGATAGCATGATTTCTGACATGGCACGGATGTACCATGGACAAGCACATATTGGAAGAGATGCAATGATCAGACTTTTTAGACAAACATGGTATAATCCAAAATTCAGAGCCATAGCTGAGAGTCTTTGTCAAAGGTGTCTTATTTGTCAACAGCTAAATACAGGAAGAAAGACAGTAGTGAGTCTAGGAACAATAGGACGAGAGGGAGGTCCTTTCACGAGAATGCAAATGGATTTTATAGAAATGCCCCCGAGCAATAGACTAAGGTATGTCCTTGTAGTCGTCTGTTTGTTTTCCCGTTGGGTGGAAGCATACCCGACCAGAAGGAATGATGGAATTACAGTAGCAAAACTTATGCTGTGAGAATTCATTCCAAGGTATGGTTTTCCAGTAACGATTGAAACAGATAGAGGAACACATTTTCAAAACGAATTGATTCAACTGATTTGTGAAGCACTTAGTATTAAACAGAAACTGCACTGTGCATACAGACCAGAGGCTTCTGGAATAGTAGAGCAAGTGAATGGAACAATTAAGAACAGGCTAGGGAAAATGTGTCAAGCCACAGGACTCAAATGGCCAGATGCCTTGCCATTGGTCTTAATGACTATCAGAAGTATACCGGAAAGAAAGACAGGACTCAGTCCCCACGAAATAATTATGGGACGAGCAATGAGACAAGCACATGTACCTGTCAACAAACTACTGGCTATAACTGATGATCTGGTGCTGGATTATTGCAAAGGATTGGCTGATGTGGTACGTTCTGTGTTTCATCAGGTTGGACCGGATGCAACCACTCTTGAAAGAAAACCAGCTCACGATTTGAATCTAGGAGATTGGGTCCGCATAAAAGTCCACCGAAGAAGAAACTGTTTGGTTCCTCGCTGGGACCAACCACGACAAGTGATCCTGGTGACAACAACTGCAGACAAATGTGCAGGAATAAAACACTGGGTACATGCCAGCCACACCATCAGAGTTCCAGAACCTGAAGATCGACCTGTGAGTCGACATCTGGAAGTATTGGATACCAGTTCAGCATCTGATGCAGAAGAAGAGACGAACAGGGCTCCAGAAATTGAAGATCGACCTGTAAGTCGACATCTGGAAGACCCAATTACAAGTGCAACGACAGGAGGAGAGGAGGAAATAGCAGAAGTTCCAGAATCTGAAGATCGACATGTGAGTCGACATCTGGAAATATCAGACACCAGTTCAGCATCTGATACAGAGCATTCGGATTGTGAGGAAAATCTGAAAGGAAATTGGAAATTTGATAGCATTAAAGAAGAATCTGAGGAAAAAGACAGTAATAGTGAGCAACCAAGTACAAGTTATGGTGAAGATCCTTCAAAAATTATATTAATAGACGAAGAAGGGATAGTTTCATATAGAAAGATAGAAGAATCGGAAGACCCCGAGGAGCAATAGGGACAGATCGACGAACAAAAGAACAGGGAAACTTAGAAACAGATAGAGAGATTGACACAAATTCGGAAGAACCTCGAGGAGGGACAGAAGTAGGTGATCAAAGGAAAACACGAGAAAAACCAAAAATAGATGAAGGAAGTGAAATTCTAAAATTTAAGATAAGAGACAATAAAGAAAGGACTGAAACAGAGTCAGAAGAAAGTGGAGAAGAAAGAAACCAGAAACTAGAGTCAAGAAAGAGAACTTGGAGAACAGAAAGAGAGGAAAAAGAAAGTGAATCAAAAAGGCCAAGAAAGGGAGACAATTGGCCCCACGAAGTTAGAAGATTGAGATACAAGATCATAAGGCTAGATGGAAAAAGTGCAGAACAAGTAAATGAGATAACAAGTCAAAAAGAACAAGAAAAACAAGGTGGAAATCACTTGCAGAAAACAAAAAGAGTAAAGAAAGCAAATCTGAAATATAAATCGCCTGAATGGTTATACATTGCGTTGACTGATATCAAAGAAGAAGAGATCACTCACGAGAACCCGGAACAAAGCTACAACCTAATGGGTGAAGGTGAAGTGCAACAAATTTGAAGAAATTTGAACAAATTTCTACCGGATTGGACAAAACACTGGATTTGACAAAGAAAGAGTTCTGAAAAGAATTAAAAGAAGGTATCAAACAAGACAAAGTGAGAGTGTAGGGTGACTAAGAGGTCATTTCTGAGGTGTGGTGACACATTTTTCTGTACATATTATAAAATAGGTAATAGAACAAGATGGTAGATACTAAAGATAGAAAATATAGATGTGAGTTCTTAAGTAGATGGTGTAAGATGTGCTTTTTTTGTACAGGATTATTAATGACCGTATGGGTTATTTTAGCAATCACCATTCCAATTAGATTAGCTGTAGAAGAAACGTCTATATTAAAGAATAACACAGAGAAAGAAAAAGGAGCTAACTTGCAAGAAACAGCTATATTAGAAAGTAGTGCAGAATTACATAAAGACAAATCAATAACAGATTTTTCAAAAAATGTTTTCACTAAATTATTGTATGAGTATGTAGAAACAATGGATATAAGAGATTGTTATGTTTGTATGCAATTGCCTGCGTCTGTTGCAGAAGGTGTGACCTATCATCACCTTCCTTTGACGTATGGAATAACATGTAGTATTTTAGCAAGTCTATTTTATAAGACAGGAAGATTAGAATATTATTACACTGATATAGATAAGATTTTTGCAAAGATTCCTATAGTTTCTGAACTAAACAAGGTGAAAGAGGCAAGAACATTTGGTGAATTTTTCATAGAAAATAAAATTCTAACATTAGATGATATAGTTAAAGACAACCTTACCTGTGAGTTAAGGAATGAAGAAAAGGTATTTTTAGAAATGGTCGAGGATAGAAGAGTGAAATTTCAAAGAATAGTGATAGAAGAGACAAAAACACCTCTTTGGGCGTTTGAGGAAGTAAATCATGACAAGAAAAAGACAAATGCAGCTATGACTCTGGATTGGCCCCAACATGGAAGGTTGTGCATTAGAAGAAATAGAACAAGATATGACAATTATTTCGTGGGTTCCAGTGATTGCCATGACGATTATAAAATTTTAGGAGGTTGGGGATTGAAAGGGGGAAAAGATCCAATATTTCCTGGGATCTATTATATTTGCGGTAACAGAGCTTATTACAGGTTGCCGGACCATTGGTATGGATCATGTTACTTAGGCCTGGTCTTTCCAAAGATTTTTCATGTAGATAGAGCAGAAAAGGGAACACACGAAATGATAAAGACATTTACACGTAGAAAAAGAGAAAGTTTTTCAGAAATAGTAGGTGATATTTTTGGAGCATTGATACCAGCAGTGGGAATATCTTTGAATGCATTTAAAATTCGGAAGTTATCCACAGTAGTAGATCGTTTATCTACAGATACTGCTGGAGGGTTCTTGATGGTAAATACCGAAATGGTTGCCATGAGAGCTATGGTGATGCAAAATCGACTTGCCCTTGACATTCTTTTGGCAAAAGAGGGTGGAGTCTGTGGAATGTTGAAAGTCCAACATTGTTGCACTTACATTCCAGATAAAAGTGAAAATATACAAAAGTATATAAAGAATATTACAAATTTGCATAAAGAACTTGTTCCACTGGAGGTTGAAAATGCAGTGGGAAAACTTGGTAAGAGTTTTTCCTCAGTAATAAATTGGTTTACTAGAATGAGTGGATTAATAATAGGGAAAATCATAATAGTAGCGACCATAATAATCATAGTAGTTTTAGTACTGAAGCTAATTATTATATGTATAAAGAGAAGAAAAAGACAGAATAAAATAGAAAAAGAAAATAAGATAAATAAAGAAAGAGAAATAGAAATGGGTGGAATAGAGCTAGAGGAAATAAAAGAAAACATGTATAAGAAAACAAAGAGACAAGATGAAAGGGATACAGTTGTGTAAACTAACAAAAACAAACCGGACAAAGAAATATGCTATCTGACAGAATTGTGTAACATGGGTTTTTGTGGTGATATTAAAAATCACCAAAGGGGGGAGTTGATGGAGCAGGGTAAACGAAAAAAATGTAGCCTCTTAATATTTATGTTGAATAATTAACACACAGGTTCGTCTCAGTAAATAACCAACCATGTATGTTACATGAAAAGGGTTATGGGTAACACGCTATATCCGTGCAAACTAATTTACTTACAATTGTTAACGTGGATAACATAAACCTAATAATTTGCGTACTAATTAGAATAATAAATGCATGATTTGTGCTTGGAAATAAACTGTGTAGTGGCAAAGTAAAGTGGTTGGAAAGTAAGAAATGGCTTTATATGTCGCTTTTGCTAGGTAATACTTAATTGGGGTACGTAGAATGACGGGAGGGAAACGAAAAGGCTTATATTCTTTATTCTTAACTATGTTCTGTTTATCTTTATAATAGTTCGCATAGGCCTGTTGTGCCGCGATGTAAAAATGGCTGCCATGGCAAACAAGCTAGAGTACGCAAGCGCGAAGTGGGTTCCGAAAGCGAGAAAGGCTGTGAACAAAAGGGATCATGTGACCGTCCCAAAGCCTAGGATGGAAGCGTGGTCAAGGCTGCAATGACCTTATTATACAAACGTGTGCCAAAGAAGGACATAGCGAAAAGCGTGAGAAGTTGCAGTGAATATGTGAATAAACAATGAACTGTTCAACTTAAAAGTATCAGAAAAGGATACAGATTGAAACCAATGTGCGGATGGGTAATGTCATGAACCCGTGAGAAACGACAGAAGTATGAACTTTCCACAAAGAACTGGTTGGAGCAAGGATATTCATAATGAGATGTATACTGAGCCCAAATGGACCAATTAGAGAGAATCTCGCCCACAAAGATGTAACATTTTCACTTAGTAAGCTAGTATTAGGGTATAAGAAGACCTACTCTTAGAGGGGGGGAAGAGACGCTGCTATTTTATATTTTTGATTGGGAGAGAAGCTAGAGAAGAGGGGAGCTGCTATTTTATATTTTTGATTGAGCACGAGACGCTGCTGCTGGAGAACCTTTTGCTTTTAATAGATTTTCCATTTAATACTATTAGACCTTTTTATTCTTAAAATACTAAAGGGGAAAAGAACGGGATTGTGGCGGGAAACATCCTATAGATGGTCCGTCGAGAAGGCCTGTTTTTAAGGACAGATAGACAGTTTTTCGGGAGTTCTATGCTGTGATCTGAATTCATTGCTGTGACGAACTTTGTTTTTCCATCTAATAGGTATGCATTGCAATTTCAATTTATTCTTATAATGATACTAAATGTAATAATCTGAATAATAAATTTGAAACTTATTCATGCTTCTAAAAATTATATAAACTTTATTATCTTTAAACAATGAGTCAGTGGTTCTTTAGCTCAATGATAAATGTAAATGTTTAAAGGTTTATAGTGATTGAGCTGGTCTTAATCACCATCAACTGATTCCTACTAGTTGGTCCATCGACCAATGAGCAGAATACCTTAAAGCTTGAGAAGTATTATGTTGTTTTAAAAGGTATCCCGTCTCCTTCCAGCAAATCATTAACTGTTTTCTCCTAGATAAAAACGGATGAAATCCAGGGAATATATGAGAGAGTGAATGTTTATGCGGTGTTATGGGCCCCACCGTCATATGGATATAGTTGTGGAAAGAGGGATATTTGTACCTGGACGTCCAAAGCATATAGGAGAAGACATTTTATTGATAGCGCTGGATCACCCCACACCAACAACGATGCGGCCGCAGCCATCCTAGGACTCAATTCCTTGTCCTGTAAAAAACGTTTAAAAAAAGATATAAGGAGCAGAGTATGGAGGATCTCAGAGGGGGCCAAAAAGATATATATATATTTTTATTTGCCATGAATTCTCAGTGGATCCAAGAACCATGGCAAAAAAAAAAAAAAACTCTGGTGTTGGTCAGGGCCCCAGGGGGAGGCGTAAAGGTTTTTAAAGGGGAGGGAAGCATGCGTTCCCCCTTCCTGAGCCTTCTTCAGGCCCGAGGACCCCATCCCTCAGGGCCAACTCAGCTAATAAGGGGAGTCTGCATGCAGCCCGCTCCTTGAGCCTTGAGGAGGCCCTTGGGACCCCATCCTCCAAGGCAGATAGACAGGAATGTGGCCCCCCTCACCGAGCCTCTTCATGCCATGGGGGCCCCATCTACTGGGCTGTTTTATTTTAATAAGTTGAGGTGGCGCACAGCCCATCCTCCACGAGCTGATGAGGCCCCAGGGACTCCATCCCGGGGCCATTTTCAAATGAAAGGGAGGGGGGTGCGGCCCCTCTCCTCGAGCTGACATCAACGCCAAGGCACCTTTCACCCGGGGCCCGATACTTTGCAGTGTCCCAGGGAGCCCATCCCAGGGGCACTGTGGTTCCCTGCCAGGGGAGTGCAGGCATACTCTACCCGTACTTTCCTGGGCAGGGAACAAAAGTTGCTGTTCGGGAGCATAGGAACAGTGTCAGCTCCTGCCAGCACCCAGTGTGGTGCTGGCTGGGGAGCCACATGGAAAAAGAACAATTGATGGACAGAATGCAGAACAATGTCATACATTCACCCCAGTACAGAGATCTGGGCCTAAATCCATTGTTTTTTTGCTCACCATGCCATTCCAGTTTGGACCCAGCCATATGCAAGTCTTGACCCTGCACCCAATGGGAGCAGTCCAGCCCGAACTGCCAGGCCAGGTCCTCCCTGGACTGGAAACAAGCATCCTAGGACCGGTTTCGGGGTTTCACCCCTCATCTGCCAGGCTAGCTAGACTCTAGTGGCATGGAGAGCACGGGACCCACGTCTGGGCATACCTGTCCCACTCGGGGTGACAAATGCAAAAAGAACAGTTGATGGACAGAATGCAGAACAATGTCATACATTCACCCCAGTACAGAGATCTGGGCCTCAATCCATCGTTTTTTTGCTCACCATCCCATTCCAGTTTGGACCCAGCCATATTCAAATCAGTCTTGACCCTGCACCCAATGGGAACAGTCAAGCCCAAACTGCCAGGCCAGGTCCTCCCTGGACTGGAAACAAGCATCCTAGGACCGGTTTTGGGGTTTCACCCCTCATCAGCCAGGATAGCTTGACTCCAGTCTGGGGAGCCAGCCTGGGCCCCTGGGGCCTTTGTGCTCCCTCCGTGACCCTCAACGTGCCCTGCAATCTCCTGAGTCATTAAATCTATGAACCCAGGAGACACTACCATATTTTTTTAAGATAAGGTCACTGCAATGCAGCTCGGGTAAGGGGCACTTGACTGTTTACACATGAACATGTGTGCACACGCATCTACACGTGTGTGGGCTGCGCATATGAAACTACTATTGTGTGCAGCCCGGTATCTGCACACAGGTTGCCTGCAGCAGGGGGGACTCTGCAGGGTTAGGTGGGGACCTGGGATAGGCCTTATAATATTAGTGAGCACTGGTAAAGTCAGTATGGCATACAAAGTCCGGTGAAGTATGAAACTGGGGTGAAACATGCGCACCCAGTCAGACTAAGCAGGTCACAAGATCACACATGTACACTTTATGGGTCAACCAGAATTTTCATATTTTATTGGCTCAGCTCAGGATCAGAGCCCAGGCCTTTTGTCACCTTGCTGGGCCACGTTAATTACATTGCTCCCCAGAAGAGGGAGCAAAGGCCCCCCTCACAAAAGGAGTAATTAACAGTGCTTCACTCAGCTTCTGCAGCGGAAGGATGGGAAAGAAATCCTGCATATGTTAATTAGCTGTCACACTGTACCAGGGCTGGGGATAGTCCAGGCCAACTGAACATAGGAGGAAGCCCACACAATGTGAGCCAACACAGAAGCCTCCTCTTTGAAGTTTTGGTGGGAAAAGCCCTGGCAGTGACGTCAGCAATGAGAGGAGGTGAGGCCCCAGAGAAGATGTGATCAGTGACTTCCGGGATGGCGCCATCTTGAACTGTTCCAGTATGCTGTGCAGGATGGCTGGGACAGGGGTTGAGGGGTCATGTGACACCCTAGGATTGAGCAGGGAAGCCAGGCTTCCAGAACTTTACACCCCCATTTAAACTCCTTGCGCAAGGGAGAGAGGGATTAATTTTTACTGGAACTGAACAGCAGATGTTGTCATGTACAACTGGAAGGAAAATTCCCCTGATGCCCTAAAGAACTAAGGACTCTGCCCACAATTGATCGCAGGACCAGTGGGTCTCTCCAGAGGCAGTGAGGCTTGCCCGCTTACACCCCCTGAGGACCAGTTGGAATAAGATCTGACTTCTGCACCTCAAAAGGAGTAGAGGAGCACCAGTGACCAAGAAAAAAGAAAAAGTGGCGCAGGGAGCCACTGAAACCAGCTCCCTCCAACGTACGCCCCTTGGATGCCTGGAAGCCTCCTGGTGGCTTAGGCCCGCCACCAGGTGTAACATGAGCCCAGGATCTTCCAAATCGCCTCAACAGGGCCCGAATCATGGCCTTTTAAGTTCGGTAACCTTTGACCTTCTCTGTGTAACGGAGTGCATGGACCTCCGCTGCAAGATCTGTAATTACCCCCTGGGTGGGCCAGCTGAAGCCAGAGGGGCCTGAGACCCCATATCCGGGCCTCCACAAAGAAAGAAGACGGGGAGCACCGTCACGTCCTCCACACCAGAGAAGAAAGGGACCCGGGACCCCACACCAGGCCTCCGATTTGAGGAAGAAGAGCAGCAGTGCCATAGCTCTCCCCTCAACTGTGGTGGGCCTGCCCCCACTCCTCAGGCCTGGTGGGAGTGGGGCAGCCACCATGCAAAGACACTCACAGAATACATTGACAATAATAATTTATCCATGTGTATTTTTTGGGGGGGCAAAGAATAGGTTTAAACTCTAATAATGACATCCTACCCGTCTTAAGTTTACCAGTGGCTGAGATTAATGCAAGCATTCTATCCATATATTTTTTGTATACTTTAGGGTGTCACCCTAAGTGGGATGGGTATGCCCATATGTGGGCCCGGTGCACACTGTGTCACTGGAATCAAGCTATACCTGGCTTATGTGCCCTAACTTGGGAGACACTGCTTTCAGGTTTGATTGTGCTCTGGTTCGGGAAGGACCTGGCCTGGCAGTTTGAGCTGGACTGTTTCATTTGAGAAGGGTCAAGACTGATTTGCATATGGCTGGGTCCGGACTGAAGTGGCATGATGTGCAAAATAATGATGGAATGGGTTGTAGCCCAGGGTAAATACCATTGGCTAAGATTAATTCAAGCATTCCACCCATCACTTTTTTATGTACTGTTAAGATGGGGACATTGTTTCTTACCAGCTGGCATCAGATGTGATAATGCATGTTTGACTCTGTTGCGTGACTGACGATGACACAATGCAGCCCAGAAAAGGATGGCCCAGATCGTAACTTATAAACCCAGAAAGACCTGATTAGTTATGAACAATTACCTTTTGGGAGAGCAGGAGCAGTTTAAAACATTAAACTTTACTCACGGGACGGACTCACTGCCATTCACCTCCCGGGCCAATTGTTCAATTTTCAATATTCGTCAATACACCACATTACATTTCATCTTGTGAATATCAAGAGAAAAAAAATGAAAAAATGAAAAAATGGGTGAGAGGTCAGAAAGTACCTCACGTAAGCATCACCAAGGGAGCTGCTGGTTGGTACTCACCAGTTTGCCCACATTATCATCATCGGTGACTTTCATGACCATAAAGAAAGAAAACAGTGTCCAAGTATCTAAGAGGTGAAGAGAAGCAAGGAAAGAAAAACAGTGATATGTGTACAGATGCACTGTAAGTGCTTGTGTCATTTAGTATCTACGGGGCCCCATTGTGAAGAAAAAGAAATTCACTTCACTGAATTAAAATGAGATATAACTCACTTGCAAAAACACATATTTTATTCAGTGCCGTGAGTATCCTCAGATTTAAAAGAATGGCATGTATTTGGCCATTTTCAAAGACGAAAGGCCAACATGTTTCGTTGCCAATTTATTTCCGGCCACTTCATCAGGGCTGGGGGGGACCAGTCTCCACCTCACTGGTACATCACACCGAACCTGTGGTTATTGACGAAATAAAAAAGAGAAGAGCGTGTCAACCATAAATAAAAGAAGCAGTAGCTTCCAAATACGCCCAGACATCAATATATGCTATCTCCTTGAAATTGCATATTTACCGAGTGGTTGATGTCATCTCTCGTACCTGCAACACACCATTATCAGGATCCTGCACCTTTGGGTCACGTATCCCACTGATGACTGCGGTCGTCAGATATCAACCTGCAAACACGTGTGTATACATTTAAAAACAACAGCCGCAATATCCCCCTCACATGGGCATACTCTCGTAGCCGAACACCCTACTTTCACTCCTGCTCCCCTTACGCTGGTTATCAATGAAGTCTCGCAGGCCATTCTACCGTGCGCCTGCTATTCATGCTATCTCGTCATCCATCACCCTCCACTCACTCATGCTCCTTCTGTTAAGTATCAGAGGTTCCAATGAACCCTTGTAACGCCACTCATTGGGTACCAGTTGCTTCAAAAGGCCCCCAGGTCAGGGATCCGTGTTCACAAAAGGGGCCACCGTGATAGCTCTCTCACAGCAAGCACGACCCGCCCAAACCATCTAGATCCCTCTTACTGGTCACGCGGGCAACCTCCACTTCATACTACGTCCCGATCGTGTTCGGAGTACGCCAATGCTTGGCTTTTTGAATACAAGGAGGCAACACGTGACCCAGAAGTATCTGCCCGGAGCCAATCTAAAACCCACCATGCACTGCATGTAAAGACAGTGGCCATTTTGGAATGATGTTTATGAATGGACCCATCAATGAACCTGTCATTAGAATAAAATAATTATTATTCTGAAAAGGTACATTTAGAGGAAAAGGATGAGAATCCTCATTTTATAAAAACAATTTTCAGCGAGAGAAAACATTTCGACAAAGAATTTAATAATTGTCCCTGTGAGTTTTTACTGCATATGTCATGATATCAGCGGCCATTTTATAAATGGTGTTTATAAATGGGCCAGTCAATAAACCTGCCATTAGAATAATTATTCTAAAAAGGTACATTTAAAGGAAAGGGGCAAGAATCCTCATTTTATAAAACAATTTCCAGCGAAAGGAGACATTTCAACAGAGGGTTTATTAATTGTCCCTGTGAATTTTTACTACATATGTCATGATATATGGACCCATAATAGCAAGCATACTACCATATAAACACGGCCATATTGAAACTATTCTGTAAACTCGTTGATGTTAAAACGAGAAGGATTCAACAAGAGTACCAAGTTCCTTACACAACAAGAGTTCACTACACCGGACCCTTGAAGTTCTCAGTGGATGAAACTACTGAAGGACCCTATTGTTTGCCCACTTTATTCCATTCAATGGAATCATTCAGGCCAATTTGGTCCGTCTTCTCTGTGAAAATCCACTGTGCCTCTTTCCTTGCCAAGATGTCATCAATGTTATGTGTGTCACCAACTACCCTCTCAAGCACAGTCCATTTCAGATCCCTGAAATTGTGTCTTTGTTCCTGATAGTGCTGAACCAGGCGAGTGGTCAATTTCCCCGCCTTAAGGGTGCTCATATGCTCTTGTATTCGCACCTTCACTTTACGTGATGTGAGGCCAATGTAATGCAATCCGCACGCGCAGGTCAACCTGTAAATTACGTGTGTCGTATTGCAATTACTAAATTTGTTGAGGTACCACACTCTCCCACTTGTGAGTTGGATGCTTTTGGCTACGTCCATAAGGTCACAAACCGAACACCAACCGCATGGATAATGCCCCGTTGGTATGCCTGACTCTTTTTTCTGCTGAATCGGGCGAGTGTGGACCAACCTATCCTTTAGGTTGGATGCCCTTCTAAAGGCAAATCTGGGGGGGGGCATCTTTTTCTCCCCAATGTCCAGCAGTGACCAGTGTTTTCTTATTATCTGCCTGATCTTAGTAGTCAGAGGGTCAAAGGTAGTGACCACCGGTAATAAGAAAACACTGGTCACTGCTGGACATTGGGGAGAAAAAGATGCCCCCTCCTTTTCCTGTAAATGTACCTTTTCAGAATAATAATTATTTTATTCTAATGACAGGTTCATTGATGGGTCTATTCATAAACATCATTCCAAAATGGCCACTGTCTTTACAGGCAGTGCATGGTGGGTTTTAGATTGGCTCCGGGCAGATACTTCTGGGTCACGTGTTGCCTCTTGTATTCAAAAAGCCAAGCATTGGCGTACTCCGAACATGACCGGGACGGAGTATGAAGTGGAGATTGCCCGCGTGACCGGTAAGAGGGATCTAGATGGTTTGGGTGGGTCATGCTTGCTGTGAGAGAGCTATCACGGTGGCCCCTTTTGTGAACACGGATCCCTGACCTGGGGGCCTTTTGAAGCAACTGGTACCCAATGAGTGGCGTTACAAGGGTTCATTGGAACCTCTGATACTTAACAGAAGGAGCATGAGTGAGTGGAGGGTGATGGATGACGAGATAGCATGAATAGCAGGCGCACTGTAAAATGGCCTGCGAGACTTCATTGATAACCAGTGTAAGGGGAGCCGGAGTGAAAGTAGGGTGTTAGGCTAAGACAGTATGCCCATGTGAGGGGGATATTGCGGCTGTTTTTAAATGTATGCACATGTGTTTGCAGGTTGATATCTGATGACCGCAGTCATCAGTGGGATACGAGACCCAAAGGTGCGGGATCCTGATAATGGTGTGTTGCAGGTACGAGAGATGACATCAACCACTCGGTAAATATGCAATTTCAAGGAGATGGCATATATTGATGTCTGGGCGTATTTGGAAGCTACTGCTTCTTTTATTTATGGTTGGCACGCTCTTCTCTTTTTTATTTTGTCAGTAACCACAGGTTCGGTGTGATGTACCAGTGAGGTGGAGACTGGTCCCCCCAGCCCTGATGAAGTTGCCGGAAATAAATTGGCAACGAAACATGTTGGCCTTTCGTCTTTGAAAATGGCCAAATACATGCCATTCTTTTAAACCTGAGGATACTCACGGCACTGAATAAAATATGTGTTTTTGCAAGTGAGTTATACCTCATTTTAATTCAGTGAAGTGAATTTCTTTTTCTTCACAATGGGGCCCAGTGGATACTAAATGACACAAGCACTTACAGTGCATCTGTACACATATCACTGTTTTTCTTTCCTTGCTTCTCTTTACCTCTTAGATACTTGGACACTGTTTTTTTTCTTTATGGTCATGAAAGTCACCGATGATGATAACGTGGGCAAACTGGTGAGTACCAACCAGCAACTCCCTTGGTGATGCTTACGTGAGGTACTTTCTGACCTCTCACCCATTTTTTCATTTTTTCATTTTTTTTCTCTTGATATTCACAAGATGAAATGTAATGTGTTGTATTGACGAATATTGAAAATTGAACAATTGGACCGGGAGGTGAATGGCAGTGAGTCCATCCTGTAAGTAAAGTTTAATGTTTTAAACTGCTCCTGCTCTCCCAAAAGGTAATTGTTCATAACTAATCAGGTCTTTCAGGGTTTATAAGACATTGAGTGGGGGGTGACCTGATTTGTAACCCCCTTGTGCTCCTTTTTTGTGGCCAGATCGTAACGTACCTACATAAACACACAGAGTTCCATAGCATGGTACCGTTGGGCAGACCGGAGTCTACTTTCAATAGGGATACCAGCATGTGGGGTGAGTGGAAATTTCACACAGTAAGGAGAGGGATTCCGCTATTCTATGACAGGGGAACTAGTTCTAACTAATGTAAATGTCTCGCACTCAGAGGTACCTAATAGATCCTGGTTGCAGTGAGGAGGGTCCGTTTAGAGCTGCCTTGAGTGAGCAATAAATTTTAAAAAGTCTCCTGGTAGACAGTTCTCTCACTTGGTGGGGGTTGAGTGTGTTTTGATGGTCGTGCACCCGTATGTGATGTGCTGCCGTGACCATGTATGTGAATTTTCATACCAATTAAGCATGGCGGAAAAAATGTTTTATTGAATTTAAGGTGCGCATAACAATTGTGGATTCAAGAATTGAAATAGTTAACAGTTTTCTGTTTTTCTACATATGCCAAATGACCATTGTTTTCAACATACAGGCAAGGTGTAACCGAATTTTATTTTTCTCTCCTATCTATGCCGCCTAGATTGACACATTAGTGACTTCTTTGATGGTGGTATAAGACATAGACAGGAGTGGGGCAGAGTCCTGCTGAATGCCCCAGACCTGCATAGGCCATGACAGCAAAGGGACAGAAACATGTTGACTTGTCACTAAGGATCTACATTGAACAGGTTCCAAAGTACATTACTTTTACGGATGTAATATTGAGGTATCAATACAATCTTTAATATGCAACCATCTCTTGTGCATTTTGTTTCTTTAGGGTCTCAGTTACCTTACCAAAAGAGCGATGTACTCCAGAACTCCTGTTAAAGAGCTTCAGAGGGAGTCCACTGTTAATATCATTGAGATATAACAGTGAGGCGTGCCCGATGATGAAGCATGTCACTTAAGTGGGTTAGGCCTTTGCCTTTTTAGGGAAGCCCCCACTGGAAGCCCTGCCTTCTAAGGGCCCATGCCTCAGTGTTTGGGTTGCCCAACTGATACCTCGCTGTAGTGTCAGTGAATTTATTGGATTTACTGTCAATGGCAGAGACAGGATAGTGATGTACACAATTATGCTAAACATGACACCCGCTCATGTTTATGTATACACAGAAACCGTGTGCAGTTAAATAGTAATGAGGCAAGAACAGTTCTGGCCGGAAGAGGTTTTAACTCGAGCCCAGGTAAAAGACATTGGTAAACTTTCTGTCAAACAGGGATGGCATAGCCTATATGCAGACAACCATAGAGATGTGCTGCAGGAATCAGATGATGGAAACCATAAAGGTAAAAATGTTGTACTAACATCGCAGGGCCACTTTGTACAGGGCCGGATTACTTGAGACTTGAACACTTTTGTCTCTAACACAGGTCTTGCATTCTCATAGAATTACTGTTTTTTGAAATGATGATATCTTCCACTTTTTTGGGGAGATTAGATGGGTGAGAAGAGAAATTGTTCACAGGCACTACTGGAAGGTAATAATTAATGAGGTTTAACTTATAGGTAAATCATTTGGTACTTAATGCATGTCTATAAATTCAATCCCTTCTTGTTTTGTCTGTGGTATTTTTTGATATTATTCACCTGAAGAAGTGCTTATTTATTTAAATACTTTGGTATATGAGGAATAATGTAATGCATTTGCAAAATCAATAATTGAATAAAATATTTTTTAAATTGTAAAATGATTGTGCAAAGTTTAGGGAAACAATTGCAAAGTAAGTACATCAGAATCACATAATGTTATTCCAAGACTGGTGCCCAGGGTTACAATGCTCTATATCACAACATATTCACTCAGAAGGCAACAACTTGTCTCATAATTCTTATTGGATTATGAAGTGGAATTAATCTAAGGTGTGCTTCTGAAATTAAGAGGACAGTGCACTTACTTACCTTTGTTCAGTGCCACTGCAGATCCATGCCTATTTCCAGTTTTTGTAAAGCCTAAAGTTTATTCACACCCCACTAATAAGAAATATGATGGTTCAATACCAATCAAACCTAACTTTATTGTTCCTTTTGAACATATTTAGTCTCTAACTGAGACAGAAAAGGATATGCTTAAGGCTTATCTACAGGAGAATTTGCAGAATTATTTAATGGTACTACCATTGTTATCTGCTTGGATGCCTTTGTTTCTTGTACTCAAAAAAGGTCAAGGTCTTCAATGTTGTATTGATTATAGAGACTTAAATCAAATCATGATCAAGCATAAATATCCTCTGCCATTCTAAAGGTCATTTTGGAGTCAGTCCATGATGCACACGTCTATACTAAACTTGACTTAGGAGCTGCTTATGATCTGTTGCATATAAAGGAAGGCAACAAGTGGAAGACAGCTTTCCACACCCATTTAGGTATTTTGAATACTGTGTAATGTCACCCAAGTTGTGCAGTGATTTGTGGTTTATTTTCTAATGTCTTGAATCACTTCATATTGCTTACTTTGGATCATATTCAACATTTTCAAACACTCTTGTGGAACATGAAGAACATGTGGGTTTTATGTTATCAAGACTTCTGCAACATCATATATTTTACAAACCTGACAAGTGTTAGTTTAAGATGGAAGAAGGGGAGTGTCTTGGATTAGGAGTGAATACTTTTGGCCTTTCCATGGATACCAAGAAGGTTTTAGCAATTTCAGATTGGACGTCACCTACTGATGTTAAAGAGACTCAATGTTTCCTTAATTTACAAAGTTTATCATCAAAATATCAGAAATTCTGCAGAGACAACCAGTGACCTAATTCTTGTTTTGAAAAGGCCAATAGAGGGCAATCAAGATGATAAATCTTTTAATATGTTCAAAAACATATTTACTTGAGCACAAATCTTGCATCATCCTGATACCTCAAAGACATTCCTTTTGTGAAAAAAGACAACTTTTAAAGAGCTGTTGGAAAATTTCAGTTACAAAAGCAAGAAGATGGTGGATAAGAGCGTTCTGATTATATTTATGTCATGTTTTGTCAGTCTAAGCAGAATTACTCAGCATTTGAAAGAAAACTCTTAGCCATGAAAAAGACTTGTACTAAATGAAGAAATTTCTTTATGAGCATTAGTGATCCATTTGACATCTGAATTGATCATTGGAATTTGCAGTGTTTTGAACATTTTCAATGCAGGAATGGTCTTCAAGCTTGATGACCATTTTTCTTTGTGCAGTATGATTTTACTATCACTTATATTCCTGGTTCTAAGAATGCATTGGCTGATGCTCTATTACATTATTATCTAGAGTCATCACTTACTTATTATCAGGCTTCACTTCCTTCTCAACATGTGGTTGCAATTGTTCAGTCTTTCTTAAGCAAAGTCAGGATCAATCAATCAAGTGTCTTGTAAAGCGCGACTACTCAACTCTAAGGGTCTCAAGGCGCTGGGGGAGGGGACTGCTGATCTGTTGAAGATGCTGTAGTTCAGTCAAAGAGCCAGGTGGCAATTGAGGCAGTGACGGTGATTGCCTGAGGTGGAAAGGCAGGGTGTTCCAGGTCTTTGCTGCAAGGTAGGAGAAGGATCTTCCTCCGGCCGTGGTCTTGTGAATACGTGGGACTGTGGCCAGGGCCAGTTGGGCGGAGGTCTCTGGTGGGTGCGTGGAATGTGACACTGTGGTTAAGATACGCAGGTCCCACGTCGTGTAGGGCTTTGTAGGTGTGTGTGAGGAGCTTGAAGGTAATTCTTTTGTTGACTGGGAGCCAGTTGAGGTCTCTTAGGTGGCCGGTGATGTGGCTGCGGTGGGGGATGTTGAGGATGAGTCTTGCAGAGGCGTTCTTAATGTTCTGCAGTTTCTTGAGGAGTTTCTGGGTGATGCCAGCGTAGAGTGCCTTGCTGTAGTTGATTCTGCTGCTGATGAGTGCGTGGGTGACCGTTCTTCTGGACTCAGTGGGGATCCACTTGAAGATCTTTCGGAGCAGGCGTAGCGTGTGGAAACAGGATGATGAGACAGTGTTGATCTGGTGGTTCATGGTGAGGGAGGAGTCCAGGATGATGCCATGGTTTCGTGCGTGGTCTGTGGGATGGGTTCCAAGAGGTGCTGGCCCTCCAAGAGTCGTCCCAATGGAGAGGGTGGAGCCCAGGATGAGGACTTCGGTCTTCTCTGAGTTCAGCTTAAGGCAGATGTTCTTTATCCAAGTGGCGACAGCCTTCACCCCGTCTTGGAAGTTGTTCTTGGCGACTGTGGGTTCGTTGGTGAGGGAAAAGATGGCTTATGACCCTTTGGATGCAAATGAACTAGAAGAACTTCTTATAAAGACCCTTTTAGTTTGACAAAATGAATGATATTTAAGTCAGCAATATATGCCCTACCAAGGAATTACAGTTGTATGTTATGAAAATATGTCATGACTCAGCCATTTTGGCCATGGAAAAGTTAAGACTACATTGGATTTAGATTTACTATCTTTGTGGTAGCAAACTGTTCGTGCTGACGTATGTTCTTGCCTGACTTACTTGTGCCCCGCATATATCCTTACAATTTAATCCTTTTCAATGTTTTCAGCCATTACCAGTAGCTCCTGAACCTTTGCATACCATTTCCACAGATTTTTTAATGGATCTTTGGCCTAATGATGGCACTGTTACTATTTTTTAAATTGGGCTCATTTTTCTCCTGTGTCTAAAGTATAAACACCTTATGAAATGGTCCAATATTTTTGCTGATATATTTTGTCTTAATGGATTGCCTTACACTATCAGTTCTGATAGAGATACTCAATATCTTTCACATTTTTTATAAGCTTATTGTAAGGTATTGAAAGATGAACAAGCTCTTTCTCCTGCATATCATCCCCAGTTGAATGGCAAGCAGGGTAAACTAAATTATGTTAGTATCAATATATGTGATACTACTGTAATGCGCACCATGATAAATGGGCTTTCATTTTAACAACTGCAGAATTTCCATTAAAAGATGCAACCCATAGTGACACTAAAAATGTACTTTTCTTTTCTATGCAAGGATTTCATCCAAGAGTTTTTCTGTCTTTTTCTTGCATTTGTCTGCGGTTCCTGCTACTGCTGATTATTGGATTCAGTTACAGAAGCACAAGCAATTTGTTTCTAAATGCTTACACCATTTTAAGGAAGGTAAAAATGAAGGAATATTCAAGTGGGAATAGTTCCAAGGCTGTGGATTAGTCAATCACCGGTGGCATCTACAGACTACAAGTCAGGTACATTCAGGCTTACACCGTATTTATGCCACTGGTGCTTCTCTAACCCATACATTGGGACTATTCAAGCATACATTTGTGTGATTATAATAGGGTCCTCTGATGAAGGTGTTCTACCTGAAATGCACTGTGTCAGTATTTTAACTGTTATGAAGAATTGAATTTACAATATGAATAGATTGAAATAATTTGGATCACTAAACGTGCCTAGATAAGTGAAAACATTTTGTGAAGAATTGCTAATTACTCACTCTTGCGATGTTGTCTGTGCACTGGATGACACATCTCAAATCTTGATTTGTGCTTTATATGCTAAAAGCTATGAGTTGACAGGTTGCATGATACAGGAAAGAGACCAATACAAAGACAGGGCTGTCACACTAGCTTTCCAAAAAAACTGCAGTGTGGAGCCTCTTTATGGTCTGGAACTACCTCTCTGTTGGAGAATCTGGAGCAAGTCATTTAGAGGGGCTCAGTGTTGGCAGCTTCTGACAGAACAGCAGGAGAAGCATGTGGCTTTTACATGGTGGCCATTTTGGTTAATGTTTAAAATATGGTTAATTTGGGAAGAAGGAACTTCATGTTGCAAATTTCTCATTCCACTACACAAATGCACAGGAGCAACTTGCAGTCTAGGGACTCTACTCTCTGATATCCATATACACCACTTCTTCTGCTTTATCTGTTTACAACGGTAAGCATTATGGTTCCTTGTCTCTTTGCAACATTGTATATAAAGAACATTAACCACATTCGGACCATCCTAGGTGAGGAGAAACAGCAGCCCTCATGCTGCGCGACCACTCCACAGCTTTCAACACTGTCTCTCACAACACTCTCATCAGACAACTCCAGAATATTGGCACCCAAGGACCCTCACACAACTGGATCTGCTTCTTCCTTATGGGAAGAACCTAAAGGGTCAGATTGCCACCATTCATGTCAGAGACCAAGAACCAGATCTGCAGACTCCCCCAGGGATCATCTCTCAGCCCTACCCAATTAAACATCTACATGACACCGCTTGCCAACATCATAAGCTCCCAAGACATCACATTCATCTTCTACGCCAACAACACCCAACTCATCCTCTCCCTGATGGATAAGACAACCACTACCAGAATCAACTTCACCAACTGCTTGACCATCATAGAGTGGATGAGAATCATCTGCTTGAAGCTCAGTTCCGACAAGACGGAAATACTGGTCTTCAGAAATAAAACCTCCACATGGAACCTTGGCCGTTGGAGCTAGGACCAACACAAACACCCACCAACCACTCAAGAAATCTGGGCATCATCCTAGACAACAAGCTCAACATGACAGTACTAGTCAACGCAGTGAGTACCCCATGCTTCCACATCCTATGCATGCGAGAAAACCTCTTTAAGTGGCTACCACAGAACCCCAGACGGACTGTCACACAAGCACTCATTACAAGCATGCTCGACTATGGCAACGCACCCTATGGCCTTCAGCCCATACAGAACCCTGCTGCAAGACTCATACTCGACCTCCCACGCCACACCAACATCGAACTGCACCTCAGGGAGCTTCACTGGCTCCCCATTTGCAAGCGCAGCCAAATCAAACTTCTCACACATACATACAAAGCCTCACATAACACTTGTCCAGCATACCTGAACAGCTGCATACACTTTCACAAGCCTGTCAGATCATTAGTGGAGGATATGTGAGTTCATGCATATGTTTGGTTGGGTGAATAGGTAGACTGATTTCCCTTCTGTGTTATGTCTATGACTATGTAGGGATATTTATAAAGCACAACTGCTACTCCAAGGAGTGTCCTGGCGCTGCTTGCCGAAGAGTGTCAGCGGTGGTAAGAAGGAACTATGGGCTGGAAAAAAGCCAAGTTTTCAGCTTCTTCCGAAAGACAGGCGTTGACTTGATGCTTCTAAGGGTCAGCAGCAGTTTGTTCCAAAGGGATGGGCCCAGAAAGGAGAAGGCCTTTCCCCCTGATCTAGCCTTCTTAATACGTGGGGTACTGGCCAGGAAGTGATTTGCCGAGCGGAGATTCCTCTTTGGGGCATAAAACAAAATCCTGTTTTTGAAGTAGCCTGGGCCTGTGCTGTTTAAGGCTTTCTAGTCACAAGCAGTGTCTTAAAGATAATCCTTTTCCTTACTGGCAGCCAATGAAGACTCCTAGGAAGGCTTGACACGTGAGCATCATGGGGGAGCCCGAAAATAGTTCCGGTCGCTGCATTCTGGACCATCTGTAGCCTATTCATTAGATACTTAGGTATGCCTGAGTAAAGACCGTTCCCATGGTCAAGACATGAGATGATCAGGGCTTGAATCACTTGTTGTCTGGCCGCCACAGACAATAGGAACAGAAACTTCCAAAGGAGTCGCTGGAGGGCAAAACAGGTGCCCACAACGGAGTTTACTTGGGTATGGAATAGCAATTGACTGTCAAATTTGAAGCCCAAGTTTTTCACCACCTGATTTTTTATAAGAAGGGGGGGAGTGTCCAATGGCCAGAAGGACTGCAAGGGTGTCTCCGCATCAGAACCAAAAAAAAGCAGCTCCGTCTTCCCCGCATTACATTTAAGTTGGTTCACAGACAACCACCCAAATACTGCTGAAAGACAAATACGAATTACCTTGCCTGGGCAGGGCTCGTTGTTCTTCCACGAGAACAGCAGCTGGGTGTCATCAGCATAAGACACAATTTTTGCCCTTAGGGATTCTGCCAGAGTAGCCAAAGGCGTGAGGTAAATATTGAACAGAGTCGGGCTCAGGGCAGAGCCCTGAGGAACACCAATGTTCAGCTTGCGAGAATTGGCCAAGTAGGGTTGGCACCATACCTCTTGTCCCCTACCCTCAAGGAAGGATGCCAGCCATTTCCAGGCCTGCCCCCAATGCCTATCGAGTGGAGACGGGCCAGGAGAATATGGTGAGAGATCATATCGAAAGCGGCCGATAGATCTAACAGGACCAGCAGTGCCCTGTCACCCACTTCCAGACCAAGTCGGATGGAATCAACAACCTCCAACAGTGCTGTTTCGGTACTGTGATTAGGGCAAAAGCCCGATTGGCTGGCGTGTAGTAGGCAATTCTCTTCCAGGTATGATGATATTTGATGGTTCACATGTTTCTCTAGTACCTTAGTGAAAGCAGGGAGGAGGGAAATTGGCCTATATTTGGATGGGTCAGAGGGGTCTGCCTGGGTTTTTTTAAGCAACGGGATAACCTTCGCTTGTTTCCATTTGGTAGGTACAGTGGCTGACGAGAGAGAGGTATTCAGTAGCTGATTCACCAGCGGGTTGATAGCCCCTGCCTCCCGAGCAAGATTAAAAGAGGGGGCTGGGTCCAACGGGGAACCTGATTTGAGGCATTTTAAGGCATGCAGGGAATAATCCAGGGGGTAGGAGAGAAAGAGTTCAGAGAGCAAGCTTTATCCTTGATGATAGGATCAAGGCCAGGCTTTTCCCGATTTCCTATCACAATTAGGGCGACAGCGTCAGTGCCAGATTTCAGTATATCATCGCCTGCACTGGGAGGTGGGAAGCTTGCCTGAATAGTATAAATTTTTTCTTGGAAGAACAAAGCGAGTGTCGCACACCATTCCACTGACGGAAGTTTCTGATTAGAGCCTACTTCGGGAGTGGATGAAAGATTTAACAATTTTAAAGATTTCTCTGGAATGGTTTCCCGCCTTTAAAATTTTGGACTCAAAGTAGGCTTTTTTTGGCTAGTTTGATTTCTTTATAGTACTTCCCTAATTCTGCTTTACAGTCTGCTTTTGCTTGTTGGCAGTAGTTTACCCTCCATAGCCTCTCCTTGCGTTGTTTTTTTGAGAGAAGGGGTGAACCAAGGGCTGGGCAATTTCGAGCGACGTTGTTGGGTGCTACTTTCTGTTGCCAAGGCTAAGCAGGCAGACTCAATCCAACTATCGATCTGTCCTACATCTTCATTGATATTGCCAGTGAGAGAGGGCTTATCCGCATCCAGTCTGTTGCCTAATAATTCCGGTTTATTTTGAAAAAATCTCTTACCATACGGGATAAGTTGCCTTTATTAGGAGGGACATTACTAAGCTTTGCCCATTTAAACCTGAGCATATAGTGGTCAGGCCAAACCATAGGAATAGAAGAATCCACTTTGACAGGTATAGAAGTGAAGATTTGGTCTGGCGTATGACCGGCCAGGTGAGTAGGGGCAAGAGTAGTTTGAGTAAGGCCCGTAGCTGCTAAGTTTTCCAGGATTTTTAGGCTTTCTTTTGCATATTCGCAATCCATGTGTAAGTTAAAGTCCCCCAACAGGATACAATGTGCGTATCTGAGGGTTAGGGGAGAGAAGACTTTGCATAGCGAGGATACAAACCCTCCAGAAGGGCCAGGAGGTCTGTATATAAGAGCCCCGGATATAGATTGTTTAGATGAGATGGAGAGGGTAAACCCTAATATCTCAGCCCCCTCCAATTCCATATGGGGTAGCAGGGTCAGAGTGAAACCTTCCTTAAAGATAATGGCCAGCCCTCCCCCTCTGCCCTTATCTCTGTCTTTCCTTATGATTTTAAACCCTTTCGGAACTGCTGACCAGATGTCAGGGCCAGAGGAATCAGTAAGCCATGTCTCCGTTACAAACAATGCGTCATATAGTAAGTCATGAATGTTATTAGCATGTTTTGGGAGGGAGCGGGAATTAATCAAGGCTACCTTAAAAGGGGGATGCAGCTCAGAATGATGTAAGGACGATTGCTCACTATACTTAGTGTCGAAGTTACAGGATATACACTTATTTTCTTCCAGGCCTAGAGTGTAGGGGCTAAATGGTATACATCTGGGGGCATGGGCCAGATCATGGAGTTGAGTAGAACTATAAGAGAGATGGTGTATATCGTTTGAGCTGACTCCGTCATAGTGGCTGGCGCTGGACGCTTCCGGGACACTGACGGGCACAGACGGGCTTGCCTTTGGTGCGCCTTTGGCACGCCATCGGCGCACCCGATGCGCGCGTCCGCACCGCATCTGCGCAGCAACTCTGGTTAAGTGCATATGGGAGGTCCGGGAAGCTAGAGCACACACTCACAAAATGGCCGCTCTAGCTGTCCCTCAGGAGGAAAAATGGCTGCCGTACACCAGCTCCTCGTGGCGGCCGAATAAGGGAACCCCAGCTGCTCTCTTCACCCAAGCAGAAGTGGTGCGCGTCCACCCACAACCCAGGTCAGTGTCAAATTAGGTAAAAATAGTAGTTTTCAAGAAAATATCAGGTACATATTCATATTCAAATTCATTAAGCAGTGAAAACTATTCAATACAAGGTAAAATGAATTAAAAGCAAAGCACACAAGCGCACTTAAAACAGCGAACGAACAGTGGTTTAGCAAAAATAAGCAAGCATGAGTAAGAACCCACAGCTAAGCTTCCTGTTATTACAAGAGTATTACAACCTAGGCCACTTGTAATAAGGTGAACTGGATAACCCCCATGTTTGTGACACAGTATCCATCCACCAAACAGTAAATAAGGCACAAAGTATTGTTAGTTTGCAAGCATATGGTTTCAAAGAAGAAGAAGTTGTGATCAATAAAATAAGGTGTGGAAAATGTGCAGACATAAAATATTAATAGAGAATAAGGCATGTAATTCAACTGCAAGTAAGTTATTCTAAGAGAGAGGAGGCATGCAGATCATGGACTGTAAGGAGAGGGCCATTTGATAATAAGAATAGAGTCAAATTGTTTTTAGTCAAGGGTAGTTTTTCATGTAGAGTTTTATGAATATAGTTAGAGGAGGCTTTTGAGATAACGTGCAATCTGAAGATGTAAAACTGTAGAAAGAAACAACCTTATAGTGTAATTGTAGCATTTGTATAACGCTTACTACCCATATGTAGGACACTTAAGTGCTTATCCACAAGGATAGCACGCTACACCACGTAGATGTATGTTTGGAACTGTTGTCTTTGTTTTGAGCCTAGGTGGCAAGTGTTTCCATGTTGTGCATGATGACCACCAAAGGGCAGTTATCGTGAGATGGGGTAAGATGCTTCACAGTGTGATGGATGAAGAAGTATGAGAGATAGACATGCATTTTTATAGTTTGTGGCATGCTGGCAATACAGATTAGCTTTGAAGTTCCCTTTATTGTGCTGGTAATTAGTCGCTATATTCCTAATTCCATTTCCTGAGCTGGTTCTGGCATTATGTCCTCTGCTATGTGATCTTATGGATATGTGAGAGGACACAGGTGTGGAGAAGGCGTCAGATGTGCCTTGATAGACTGCATCACAGTTCTCCTTTACCTGGTCGCCATTATGAGACATCAATTAAGGAGATTTGGCTATAAACATCCTTTTGTCATAAAAGTCCAGACTAAACCATAGACGTTGCTGCACATACACTTAGAAGGTGTCATGTGAGTGAAGCACGCTAAGTTGACCATGCCAGTACCAAGTCTTGTACAGCCATTATTTTCACCAGAATATAAGTGAGTGGGAAGACTAGTATATCTATTAAAAAGTGCTGTTTATTGGAGTGCACAGGTGAGGGCTATATACACATTTCAACCTGCATCCCACAACCGCAAGCATAACAAACATTGCCAAAGCCAATAGGTTTGACATTTGTATGGCGTGTGATTTTGGGCGTGGGCACACCGTACAAATGTCGAACCTGCTATATTAAAGTGCAGATAGAAGCATCTGAAAAATAGATATTGTAGAAAGAAAAGGTTGTTTTAGATTTGTCAATATTCATTCCCCAGTGCTACTAGGTTGCTCACCGACTGATTTCAGATGTACTTCATGCATTCCAAACTAGGCAAAAGGACATGACAAAAAAGTCATCAGAAAATAGTCAGACGAAAATATTCTGATCCAAAATGTGGTTGACATTGTCTCAAGCTAATGGGAGAAGGTCCACGAGCAAAAGAAGAAAATAGCTGAAAGAGGATGACCCAAACCCTTAAGTATAGAAAATTAGAACATTGGAATGTTCAAAATATTGCTTTGCATGAACAATGGAGCAGTAGCAGGCTATAAACACTGGCATAGGGACACTGCTGTCAGTTTGCCAATGTTCTAACCTGCAGCATCTAACTCTCCCCCTTCCCTGCTTCTCCAGGATATGTGGATTGTGCAGGAAAAAGAGTGAGGCAGAGGTTGTGGTCGAGAGCACACAGCAAACCTTTCACCTCTCTCCTTCCTTAGGTCACAATATCACCGGAGGCTCGGAAAGAGGGAGGGGGAATTGTAAACCCCCTGTATGTTCCTGAAGGAAGGCTGCTTTTTAAAAATGTTATTAGGATGTTCTCGTAGCAGGCTATATTGGCCATTAATGGCCCACTCACTGATTATAGGCCCTAGCCTTCGGCTTGTGCCGATAAAGCTAGAGCACGATTTCAATGGCCAGTGTAGCCCGCTACGATGGGCTATAAGGCTAAAAAATACGTTAGGAATTAATTGCACGGTAAGCACGCACACCATACACAACAAAATTAAAAACGTGAAGTCGCAAACAAGCAGACATTTTTCAATTAAGCACTATCAGCTCGCCAAACATATTTAAAACTGAGACAGATTCATGTCTTTCGATTTTAAAACAAATACTATTAAATGCTGGGAAATAGTAGTGGATGGAGTGCATAGTTAAGATGTCAGAACATACTATTTAGATTCCCAACTCGGACATCTGAACCCCATTGCTTACACACTATCCAATTTGTAGTACATTACTTTATCAGCCTTTAATCTGAATTGGGGGATAAGAGTTTGGAGTGCCTAGAATATGCCACAATGTTATTCAAGATTAATATTTTAATAGTTAAGACTGAAAGGCAACTTAATTTTGAGATAAAGATTCCGTGTGGGCTCCTGACCTGGACCCGGGCTGACCCCAACCGCTTGCTCTCCTTGACCGACGTCCACCTCTTGGGGAAGCGCTCTCTGGTTGCTTGCCTCCCCTCTTTCGCCCCCCCCCCCATCCACTGTAGCTATAGCTGATTGATGTCACTCGTGTATGGGCTTGATCTAGATGGGTGACTCCACCCGACCGGGCCAAAGATGACGACCGGAGATTCCCCCTCCCGCATGCAGTGTAGTAGTTATAGAGACGGTGACCGACAGGACTGGTTTTGCTCTTATCTATTTACGTTTTTTTAAATGTTTTCTTCTTGCAAAGGCATGCGGACATAGGTTACATTAGCTTAGACCACAGATACCTGGCCTTTGGCTGTCAAGACTGGGCCCCAGGGATCGGAGATAGGTACGACATGGGCACATTCAAACGTTGGACTGGGTAGAGCTGTAATGTTTGCGCTATGTGCCACGCACACCGCATAGAAATTGTATTACTGGAATGCATGGTTCGATTTATAGCTCATTTTCTGCACGGGTGGTATACATTTCATATAGGGCCCACTGCCCAAATGGACAGATATATACATTGTAATTGTTTTGATATCACATTCTGTAATTGTACATGTGAAAGTTCTATACATGATAAGAAATGCCAATAAAAATATTTACAACAAAAAAAAAGATTCCGTGTGGGCACTGAAGCACTGCAACACTTGCAAACAATGATTGTGCTTCTCAAACTGGTCAGAGGTGGAAGAGGCATCTACGAACCATGGTTTTTGAGCTTTAGTTGTACAAACTACTAAAGGTTACAAGTTAAAACGCTTTTGGGCTTTTAGATAAAAACAAATATTAAATATGCCAAAAAGGATAGTGAAAACAAGACAGATGTAATGATTACCATTGAGCAAGGTAAAGCTCCGAAATATTCTAATAAAACTTAAAGGATATCACCAACAAACCTCTTTTTAACACTATTTTCATTTTGAACCAGAAAGAGAGCTTGCAGCTCATCCCCTATGTTCAAGCTTGAATAATCCACGCAGATGTTGAATAATCCACAGGCGTTGAAATCACAGTGTTGTGAAACATTTTACCATACCACATTTAGCTTAATATATTTCTGCCCAGAATGCCAGATATGCATGTTGCTGGGACGGGGCACTCGCCCGTCTGGCCTTGATATGGGTTTGTTGGGACATTTTTCCCTCTATTACTAGTGAAGTGAAAAATTACTATTTACTGATAGTAAGATTCTATGAGATGTGGCCACTGGACTAGCATCATTAACCTATGAGCCCTGATGAAGTCGCAGGCGAATATGCCATAGCGATGAAACACGTGTTGGCTTGTGTGGTTGTCAAGAGACGTGGGTTTTAAAACAAAAAAATATTCTTTATTGGTTTTTAGCAAGTTATACAAGTATTTAACTTTGACAATAATGTTATGTATAGCATTTCAATAACATTTACTAGAGCCACATTGGTGGGGTACCAAGCAGTAGCGTATACAATAATCTTAAAACAGTATTAACATTGTATGTCATTGTCTCTAAGAAATTACAATATTTCAACAAGTAAACTGCTAACTATTCGGAGTTATTCGATCTCGCCTGACTTACGTTTGTGTTTAGGTTATGGCCGTGTGTCAGTGGCATAATGAAAGTTGAGGGGGCCCCCCTGCTACGCACATGGAGGGGCCCCCGCTCCAGATTTAATCCAGAGCTATTGGCCCTGAGTACTGTGCTGAGGGGGCCCCCTGCAGCTCGGGGGCCCCCACACCGCGGGGGCTGCGGGGGCCTGTGTTACGCCCCTGCCGTGTGTGAACAAGGGTGAGCAACTGTGTACAGTCGTAAGTAGAATTAGGGGGAGGGGGACCCCGCGCCCCGCATTAGCAGGTATATATTTAAATCTAGGCCATTATTGGGTGTAGATATGCGGTCTGTGGGGGTGCGCTATATATGCAGCCAGGTGACGATATATTATGCTGGGTGTGCAGTGCGCGCTTCACGATGTGGTTGGATTTGTCGTGCTCAGTTTAGTTTCTATGAAGGTCAAATGCTCTCGCCATTGTGTAGGGTTAACCCATGAAGGTGTACGTGGTGTATTAGTAACTTGGGTTGTATACTCTGCCACTAGTGCTCTGCGGAGGTCCAGGAATCATGATTGTATGTTAGGGACTGTGTGTGATTTCCAGGTCATAGCTATTTTACGTTTTGCCAATCCCAGAGCCAGGTCTAAAAACAATTTGAGGTTCTTGCGTGGGGCAGTGCGCTTCGTGATTCCAAGCAGGAAGTGTGGACCCTGAGCTATTATTAGTGTGCCTGCTGCCTCCGTTAATGTCGCCGCTACCTTGTTCCAATATGCTCGGAGGCGAGGACATGCCCAGACCATTTGATGGAACGTTGCTTCTGGGGCTAGGCACCTAGGGAAAATGTCGGCGGAGGTAGGATACATGTGTGCCAGTCTGTGTGGTGTTAAATATGAGTGGTGTAGGTAGTTAAATTGCATGTACTTCAGCCTGGCGTTCGTGAATATGATTTTAGGGTAACTTATGCATTGTGTGGAGTGCTTATCAGTAATAGTGATCGACAATGCGATTCCCAGTATGTATGCAGTGGTGTCAGCAGATGCGTAGAGTCAGATATAAAAGAGTTATAAATTGCTGTTACCGCATAGCTACCTCGTCCGTGTGTCAAAAGAATTTGTAATGGTTGAGATGTGGCAGCCTCAGTGCGGAAGTTACCCCATGTCTGGAGGAATTGCTGGGTTAGCAACGCGAGGAGCAGAAAAGTCCCCTGTGGCATCCCGAAGTCATCCATTAAAACCCTCAAGATCTTGTAGTTTCGAATCTACAAACAAGTCGCCCCAGACGTCCAGCCCTACCGCCCTCCAGGACTCGAGTTCTGGGCATCTGTGGCAGGCGAACAAACCTGGGAGAATTTAAAGTGGTAGATTGGGGGAGTATGGCATAGGTTGGCCTCTGGATAGCACATATTTTAGCCAGCTGCGTCTTGCTGCCATCATTAGCACGTTGCCCTGCTTTCTCTGCAGTATGGTGGTGGACCCTGAGAGCCATTCTATCATAGTTGGCTGTCGCAACGATGATGCCCAAGTGGCCAACTCAGTAAGATTACTGCTAGTGAGCCATCTCATTGGCCACTGCAGTTGTGCTGCAGCGTAGTAATGTTCATAGTTCGGCGCCCCTAAGCCTCCGTCAGTCAGCGGCAGACACAGTTTGCGAAGTGCCACCCTAGGCCTAGAACCGCCCCATATCAGAGAGACAAGGAGTGACTCCAGATCCTTGAATAGCCTGTGTGGTAACCTATGAGGAAAAGTAGGGAAGAAATGTAAGAGCCGTGGGAGTAAAAGCATTTTAGAATTGGCAACCCTACCAATAGGGGACAAGGGTAAACTCAGCCAGAATGGAAGAGCTGTGCGAACCCTGGTGATTGCTCTACCTAGGTTACCATCTATTATATCTATCTGAGAATGATAGATTTGGACTCTCAGATATTTGAAAGTGTCAAACGCCCATTCTATTGGAGTTCGAGGCATAGCTTGTCTCTGGTCCATTGAAAGCGGTTTCATTGGGAACACTGCTGATTTGGGCCAATTGACCCCAGGCCCGAAACCTAGGCATGTTCGTCCAGCAATTTCATTAATTCTTGCAGGGCGGTAATCTGTCCACACAAATAAATTAACGCATCATCTGCATAGAGAGAGACTATGTGCCCCTGCTTGTCTGCGCATATGCCCCAATCAAGAACACGTTGGCGCAGCTTACATGCCGAAGGCTCCATGGCCAATGCAAATAAGATAGGCGAGAGAGGGTAGCCCTGTCTTGTGCCATGCTCTATTGCAAACGACGGGGAGAAGTGCGACCAGTCTTCACCCTCGCCAGTGGTTTTGTATATTGTATTTGTACCCATCTCAGAAAATTAGGGCCCATACCAAATCCCGACAGTACAGCTAATAAATAGTGCCAACCCAAGGTGTCAAACGCCTTCTCAATATCCAGGGCTGCTATCCAAGGTGTGTCAAGTTCTGTACGGGTCCAGTCTAACAATTTAAAAAGACGGCGCAGGTTCAGGCCAGAGTTTCTACCCGGAATAAAGCCTTTCTGGTCTTCATGTATCAGTATAGGTATTGCTCCCAGTAGCCTATTGGCCAATATTTTACCTAAGATTTTATAATCTGCATTTAGCAGTGACAGGGGACGATACGAGGCCATCAGTAGTGGGTCTCTAACTGGTTTAGGTAGCACAACCAGTGTCGCGTCTCGCAGGGAGGGCGGAAGTTCTCCCCTTTCAAATGCCTCCTCGTACATATGGGAAACTCGAGGAATAAGTTGCTCGGAATAGGCTGAGTAAAATTCTGAAGGCCATCCATCTGCCCCAGGGGTTCTACCCGTTGCCAGTTGCTTGATAGAGTCGGAGTTTCATCTGCAGTAATAGGGTCTTCAAGCAGATCGTATTGAGGCTGCATCACTTGCGGGAGCTGGACGTGTAATAAGAACTGCTGAATGTGAGGCAGATCTCCAGTGTTGGGTGCTTTGTATAGGGAGGTATAATAAGTGTGAAAGGAGTCATTAATCACTTCCTGGGTGTTCACTAAGCAGCCCTCAGTAGTATATATCGCCGTGATGGGGGGTTGTGAGGTATCAGTTTTTAATAACCATGCTAACATCTTACCCGCTTTGTCCTCTTCAGTATGCCGATGGGCTAGGTATTGCTTATAGTCTAGCGTACAGACAGTCTAGTGTCTCCTTGTATGCCAGACGAGCCTCGGCTAATAAGGGAATGATATGGGGGTCTGTGGGGGACAGCCGTTCACATCTCTATATTTCCAACTCGTGTTTCTGGAGTTTTTTAGTGAGTGACATACGGGCGCCATAGGCTGTTTTAATGGCATGCCCATGCAGGACAGACTTGAATGTGTCCCATTCTACACCTGCATTTGAGGCAGTGCCTGTATTAGTCTGGAAGTATGAGGTAATGGATTGTGATAGGGAGGTGTGGAACGCCGCGTCGTTGAGTGCGGCAAGAGGGAGACGCCAGGTCGGGATCCTGGCTCTTCGTGTTCCCCACCAAAGCTGCAATTGCAGTGGACTGTGGTCAAAGATAGTGCGCGCCAAGTATCCCGCGTGCGCTACCCTGGGCAAGGCATTAGCCGAGCAATAAATTGCATCTATCCTCGTATGGAGGTTGTGGATCGTGGAATAATGTGAATAAGTGCGCATTGTAGGATGCTTACTACGCCAAGCTTCATTCAGTTGCATATTAACAGTCCAGTCCCTCATGTGTTGTGCTAGTTTAATGGCTTGTGCCCCCGGGAGTGGCGGGCGTGAGCGATCCAGGATAAGATCATGCATGCAATTGTAGTCTCCGCCCCAAAACTTTGGTGCTGTGGGATCGGTAAGTAGGGATGTGTAATTGTCTGTAGGAATGAAGCCTGCCCTGAGTTCGGGGCATATAGGGAGCCCAGTGTCAGCGGGAAGCCGTCCAAAAGGACCTCCAGAAATGTGTAGTGGCCTTTAGCGTCAGTCGGAGTATGCAGTGCCTTCAAGGGAGTGCCCGGTGCCACCCATATGAGGGTGCCCCTGGCATACCCCAAGTATGTGGTTCCTAAAGCTGTGCCCCTCCATCGCTTACGGAGAGATGCAAGAGTTTGTGTAGTAAGATGAGTTTCTTGTGTTAATGCAACCGAAATCTTATGACTGTGTAAATATTGATAGACCTTGTGGCGTTTAGCACATCCTGCTAGTCCCCGCACATTCCAGGTTAATAAGGTATAATCATTGTTTATCATCTAATTGTCAAAAAGTAAGAGAGTGGGGGCAGAACTGCAATCAATTCACTACCCTTGCCAGCAGATGTTTCCCCACCAACCCCCACCCCCTGACCACAGTTGCAACAATAACACCAGTCGACCTGCACATTGTGTACATCATATGAAGAAGGACGGATCATAACAAGCAATAAAAATACCCAACTCCCCACCCCAGGCCGGCTTACCAACGGGCAATTGGCCATCTGCACTAAAATGCAAATTGTCCAAACGAATAATAACAATAGAAGAACAGAGAAAAAGAGAAGAAAAGAAAACATAAAGATGCTATATCAGCCACTTAGCGTTCTCGGGGAGCGTAGCTGTTCTGCACGTCATCTGCATTTGGCCGCCACGTATAGTCCAAGCCTGCCGTGTTCATGCTTCCAGTATGTAGTTGGCACACGAAGAGAGGTGCGCCAGCCCCTATATTGATGATGATCATACAATGTTGCTGCTGAAACAATTCAATTTACCAGCCAAGGGATCACCTGAGTTCGTCTGCAGTCTGTGGGGTGACCCCCCCCAGCAATGCTGTATGCTGTGAGTCAGTTAGAGGTAGTGTTTGATCCGGCACCATGTCAGAGCCCGATTCGGATCTTGAAGGAGACGTGTGACCACCAAGATGTTCCGCCGTCTTTATGGCTTGCTCCCATTCTTTTGCTAGTTGGGACTTCGTTGGATGTTGTATTCTGCCCCTGCCACGGCCCCTACATGTGCCCATGAGTTTCCATGCCTGACGAGGGTCCGCTGAGGTGGTGGGTGGGGCATGTGCAAATCCATTCTGATCTATCCAGGACCAGGCCTCCTCTGGAGTAGAGCAAAAGACGCTGCTGTCCTTGTGGCGAATATGCAGCTTGGCTACATATTGTAGTGAGTATTGTATCTCGTGGTCTCGGAGGCATTTCTTGTCTTCCAGGTAGGAGGATCTACGGCGCTGCAATGACAGGGTGTAATCCAGATAAATGTGCACTGTTGCATTTTCAATTTGCCACGGGCCCTGGTTACCTGGAGAATGTGATCCCTGTCACAGTAGTTAAACAGTCTTGCGACCACTGGCCTTGGAGGATTGCCCGGACGCGAGGGACCACCCGGCACCCTATGCGCCCTCTCGTCTGAGAAGAATTTTGAGTTTTTGCCCTTGAGAATATTCGTGGAGAACCAGGACTCCAAGTAGAGCTCCATGCTGTGGCCTTCTGCCCGCTCCGGTAGGCCCACTATGCGGATGTTGTTTCTGCGGGACCTACCTTCCTGATCCTCTACCCGGCTCTTTAAGTATTCCACCTCTTGCTGGAGGGATTTGATCTGATCTGTTGCCATGGATACAGTGGGGCACAAGGATGCTAGTGTGGATTCCGATTCCTCCACTCTAGCTTTCAATTTTTTATGGTCTTCCCTCAGAAATCCCATTTCTACGCAAAGCGAGTCAATCTTGGGACCCAGTGTAGTTTTGATATCCAGTATCGCTGCCATAAATTCGTCAAATCGATGTGAATGATTGGTACAATCGGCTGAGTTTGGGGTTACATGTTGCGTCACGTCCCCCATACCGGAAGCCGAGGTTGTTTCATCAGGCGGCGGGGCTGTGCTCTGTCCGCCCTGGGCTTCCACATCCTGCTATTTGGTTGAGTGGCGTTATGCAGTAGAATACTCCGATAATGTTAATTCCTAGAGGGGAGATGTAGGTGACACACAAGTGATTGAAAGCATGCCAGGAAGTCACAGTCTATGAGTAATTGTAGGGTGGAAATGTGGTGTCGTAACGCGGTCAGATAGGGCATAGGGCGCAGGCGTGTACAGTCTGATGAATTGCCAGGTACATCTGACTAGTGGTCTGTCACTAGTGACTCGACGGTGGCCTCTCCAATGGCATCAGGGGAGCCCCAGCAGCCTGCCGGCACCACAAACAGGGCTCAGTTCCACTGTCCAGAGCCCGCTCCTGTCTCTTCACCCTCGAGGTCAGGGAAGTCAGACACTTCTGGCCCGATGAGAATGTCCGGTGCGGAGGTGCAGTCCCCGCTGATGAGGCCTCATAAGTGTTGTAGACAGCTGCAAGGGTGTACGCATCAGGCCCTCTTTTTTGTTGTTGTTTTTCATAAGATCAATTTCCGGTGCCCAGCATTCGGAGACAATTACGGATCTCCAGACACACAGGCCTGATGTACACAGTCAAGCAGCGCGGTCCCGCTGCTATCAGTGCCCCCCGGGCCGCACACTCACTCGTCCCAGCGAGCAGTCATCCACCAGGGACAGCTGTGTATTGGAGTTGCCGGAGTCAGGCACACCCGCCAGGGGCACCTCGAAGCAGGCTCCGCGGTCCAGCCGTACTTCAGAAGGGGCGTTGCAGGGATGCGCGATTACCATCCCCCAGTGCCTTGCGGTCAGCAGCAGTCACGGGCCTCAAGGTCCCTCGGTCAGGTTGGGTCGGGCCAACGGTTAAATCCTTCCACTGCGGGTACGCCACAAACAATGTGGATGCCCACGACACAAGTCCATATTCACAGGGGATAATGCGCTCTGTGGACGCCAACTTCAGACGCGCCCGGGCGGGCCGCCATTACTCAAGCCCCGAGGCTTCTGGCCAGCTTGGTGCCAATCCCCATCTGAAGCCCCTGCTGCGGCCAGATTTCAGTGTCGAAGGACGGCGCTGTCTCCAGGAGCGCACCACAGTGCCACATGTAGCAGGTAGATGCAGAGTTAATTCAGGATTTTTTGTGGCAGGCCTGCTGCGGAGCTCAATGCTGTGCGTCCACACACGCCGCCATCTTGGCCACGCCCCCGAGACGTGGGTTTATGGATTACAAGAAGCTTGTTGATTTGATCCAGGGACTGAAATAAAAATATATTTAGGAGTATTATCGGATGTTATTGCTGACCTTTCTGTAATAATTTAGGAGTGCTTGGAGGCGATTCTGATATTTTAATAAGCCATCATTATGTTAAAACTGGATCATAAATTGTCTTTGCAGTTTTAGTCCACAACTCGCCTCAAAACAAAAAAAGGTGCATTGTAAATCTTACAATATAGAAATGTGATCAATGGCCGATAAATGATGAAAGAGAATTCACAGCACCAAAACTGCAAACCAATGGTTGAAGCAAAAGAAAAAGCATTGGCAAAGTAAATCGCTTTAACCTTTTTGCACAACTTTATTTTTAAACAAGCTGCTGGGCCTTTGTCAACCTCAAAAACACCGTGACCAAAAGCAAAAATATTTTTGGGGCCTCAAAAACCACACACTGCCAGAGAAGACCCTGGCATTGAAAGGAAACTACTTTGTTTGTGGATATGATCCTTCCAAAAGTGAAGAATGTTGTCACTCACATAGTAGTTAGCCAGTGGTTGAAGAGGGCTGAACCATTACCCTAAGATGTATGATGTAGTGGGCAGGAGAAAAAACATAAATGACACAATAACAGACCAATGGATGGAGGGGTGGCTAAAAGCCACTATTAGTAGGTATAATATACAAATAATTCAGGCTTTGAGAAATCTATTTGCCCTCTCGCTATGGCAAGTCAGATTTTATGAAGGTGAGCTATTTTTAGGGCCTACTTGCCTGTTCTGGTGAGAAAGCTTGAGCTGGCAAAGAACAGTTGTTTTGTTCATTCAACAACTGAATGAGCAATAAAGATGACATTAAGTCTTGTTTGTATCTTGTCACATTTGATGTGCTT
The DNA here is from genome assembly GCA_963921515.1 of Calotriton arnoldi. NCBI lineage: Eukaryota > Metazoa > Chordata > Amphibia > Caudata > Salamandridae > Calotriton > Calotriton arnoldi. Next base: position 115,902 of record CAWUFW010007100.1, read on the forward strand.
CTAAAAGAGATGTCACATGTAAGCTTATGTCTGCTTACAAATTGCTGCTTGTTTTATTCTGGAGATTGATGTTTACCTTTCTCTCTCACACTGCAAAGATAGAGAATTTTGTAAAGTGAACTGTCTGACAATCGTGCTGTGGTACAGGGAGTGAAAAATGAAAGGCTGTATGCTGTAGAATGTCAGTTTTTTTCTAAACAACATTTAAATATCTTGTAAATTATTGTACAAATATTTACTAGTATATTTCAGTAGTTGGAAGGAACACTTTTTGTAATTCAGAAGTGTGATGGAAATAAAGATTTTAATAGGATCAAAATAAATTGGAGCACTTTACTTGGTGGTGTGCAAATGATAAATATTTGCTGAAACCCAGATTTCCACACATCATTTGCACGCTATATAATTTCTATCATTAAACATGTATGTCATTGGGAAAGTTTGTGCCCATTTCAATGGAAAACGTGCTGCCTGTAAATGACAGTGTGCTACCACATCATGCTTTAGTAATATATTTATTAAAAGTGAGAGTTTCTAAACATGAACCGTGAAAATAATCCTGCCTCTGCCCTGATGACAATGCAAATAGTGAACTAAGAGGCAAGTCAGGGTTCATGTGTACCCTATATGTGGGCTAGTTTCTTATTATACATGGAGCAAAAGTTTAGTTCATTAAATCAAACAAAAGAGTTCCTCTACAGTAGACATGCTGAACTCACATATTTAAAGGTGCTCTCGTATGTGATAATGAACAAAAAGGTGACTCGGTGTGGTAAAAAAGTTGCCTAGAATCACACAATTTGAGACCATTGTATGAGTCAAGAGCATTACAGTTAGATCGAGTAGATTATTCAAGTCACTAGACCTGCAGGTCTGAAAGCATTTTTATGATTTCTCGAGGCCTGTAATTTTACTAAAATCAAAATGTTTTGCTAATGTCAGATCTAACAAGCATCGACAAAGTCAACAGATCTTATTTTGACTTTGTCAATGTTTGTTTTGTTTTGCCAAGGTATCTTTTTTTTTTACTAAACTTTGTTGTTGAAGAAGCTGTTGGACCCTCATCAGTCTAAGACATTTTTGGGGGCTAAAAGCAAAAATCGTTTTTGGTCTCAAAAAGAACACATTTCTATAGTAGTCTCTGCCACTTACGTGAGCTACTTTGTGTGAGGATGTGCCCCTTGTGAAAGCAAAGAACACTGTCACTCAATCAATCAGGTGTATGTATAGCGTGGCTACTCACCCGTGAGGGTCTCAAGGTGCTGGGGGGGGGGAGGGTGCAGCTGATCTATCTGGGTGTGGAGGTTCAGTCGAAGAGCCAGGTCTTGAGGCTAGCCAATTGCTGAAGTGTGCTGAACCACTGCTCCGTGCTATGTGCTGTAGTGGGCCGAAGAAAAGTATGAATGACATACTAATAGACCAAAGCATAAAAAGGGCAGCTAAAAGCCCCATTCCCCCAAAACGAACTATATTTTATAAATTAATCTTTAATAGAACCAAAATGATGCCAGCCAAGTAAGGCCAAGTTCTGAGAAGTAAAAATGAACTTTAAAAGTAACTCTCTGAAGGCAATGTTTTTTATAGAACTAAACAAGTACCATGTGTTTATCTTTGAAGTACAGACTTTTCCAAGTAGGGGAGAAGGTACATTTAAAATACTTTTGGGATTCTAAACATTGGGAGACCTACAGTGCATGTGTTAGAATGTATAATGATTAAGGCTTCCGGTTTTCCGTTTTAACGGATTTGTACATATAAATACAGACGGAAAACATTTAGTTTTCTGTCTGTATTTATATATAGAAACGGAAAAATACTGACAAAACAAATGCTCCTGCCGCCTCTGTGCTCCTCTATAAAATCTGTGTCAGAGGCGCACAGGGGCTGCGAATGAAATCTGAAACTACTGACGCTCTGGAGAGGGGTGAACAAGTGCACCTGGGGGCGCCGTGTCTGCAGAGACCCTCCAGCACCCTCGCTGTGGTGCTCATGCAAGGTTAATTCTTTGAGCAGTGCAAGCATCCAAAGTCCTTTAAAAGGTGTGAAAACACCCCAGGACATCGGCTGCAGCCCCAGCAACCTTTTGTTGTATTAGAGGGGAAGGAGTGTAGAACAGCATGCGCACGGCCACTTTACAGAATTGGCCAGAGGCAGGCTGTGTAGACGTGGGTTGTGGGCTGGTTTGGCTCCTTGTGTTGTTGAGATGCCAGTGAAATGGGACAGCCTTGGCATGGTCTCACTTCCAGCTCTATTTTTTGATGAGCTTGCTGTCTTTTATCTTTGCAGCAAGTAAATGAGGACCATGGTAAAATGTGCCTGATGCCATGAGCAGTTCTGTTGCCCTTGTAGACAAATTAAGCCTTCATACAGTGCTAGATTACCCCATTGTAGAAAAAGAATAATATTCCACACATAAAAGTAAACAAATTATGATCTCTGTACCCACAAAAAGCCTGGTGCGACCATGTGTCTTAAATGCTTTATATTTGTTATTGAAGAAACTTTTTCCTAAAGACAAAGCACATTATTCTTGCTTTGTCAATATTAGTAAGCAGTAGTTCTGTGTAGGTCCGAAGCTGTGGTATTTGCCATTCCAAACCAGCGTCTCCCGTATCTTATCCTTTACCCTGGTTTTTGACAGAGATATTACTATTAAGTGTCTTGCTTGGGAAGGGAAAACACCTGGTGTTGGTAATTATATTTCAGGGGTCGAACATATCCTTCACAAAACTGACAGATTGCCAGGCTGTATTCTGTATTCAGCATGCATCAGAATTTCAACATTTTATTTTTTACAGGGCCAGATACATAATGTTAGATGGACATATTATAGGTAAGCAGAACTTTAGAAAGTGTATGGGGGGGGCGCAGGTGCCTCTGATGCAGCACCATATGTGGCTAGGCAGACAGCGTGCGTGTGGCAGTCATTTGTGAAGCGAATCCTTATTCTTTCCCAATATGGATTCAGCCGACAAAGTATGCATGTCAATTTAAATAAATGTGGAAAAATAACTAGCTGCAGCGCCTTTTTTTGATTGCGACAAAAATAAATGTGGATAAATACAGATAAAATGACCCAAAAATAAATATGGATAAATACAGACGGAAATGTTAAAAAAATAAATACCATAAAACCGGGAGCCCTAATAATGATACATGACTAGCTGTTCCGGTCCAGGTTTATTTTTAATTCTGGGACTTGTAGCATATTTTATTCCATTATAAAACCGCGAATAAAAGTCTCAGAATTAAAGGGGGAAAAACCTGGACTAGAGCAGCTCATGATTGCACGTGGAGTGGGAATCTTGGCAGCTCTCGCCTCGGGCTGCTTATAATTATGAACCAGGTGTTTAGAGGGATGGATGATTAAAATATGAGGCTTTTCCATTTGAACTTTTATATGCTTTCAAAAAAACAGTATTCTTTTATTCCCTTGTTCCAAAGCCGAATACCATGTGAAGCCCACGTAGACTTTGAAAGTTTATATTTCTGCTTTTGACGCCTATCATCGTCGCTGTGCGGGCGGGTTTTATTTCGGTCTTATTTCGTTGGCTAGTACCGCTTGTTCTTCGGGGAGGACCTGTCAGTGTTGCCGGCTGGTAAGGTCAGAGGTTGTGAAGATGGCAGCGGCCTTGGGAGAGGAAGAGTTGGAGAATCAGGACTATTACTCTTTGTTGAACGTACGGCGGGAGGTGAGTGGGAGCTGGAGGGCGAGACTGGTGGTGTTAAGCGCGTGAGGGCAGCGAGCGCTCACTTCCGAGGTGGAACTGGGACTAGCCCATTGGAGCTGCCATGACCCCCGGAACTGAGGACGTCTGTTGCCGCATGCAGGCCGCCGGTGTGGGGGGGAAGGGGCGTTGCTGCTGTCAGTGCTGTAGTAGGCGATACATAGGACCAGTGACCACGCACACGGGTCTCCTTAACTCCTGGTAGTCTACTTTTACTTGGAAAATATCTCTGTTGTAGTCGTGGGGACCACGGTGCCCCTGAAAGATGTGAACATCACACCAGTTGCACACCAATTGTTCGTAGAATATAATGGTCTCAGATCGCCTTAACGTAGATAAACGCTTTAACTTTAACGGGTCACTCAGAGGTGGGCCGAAATTACCTTACGTACTTTAAACATCCTCTATTGGTTTTAAAAATAAACAGTATTGTACTTGACAATTACATTATTTGAACTACATTTTCATGTAGCAGTGATCTTTCGCAGGAGAACGTTGCAGGCATACTATTTTGCAGAGCATTTGTGTGAAGGGGTAGCTAACGCGGGTGGTGGTGGAGTAGGATCGAAGTTGGGTATCCTATTTCATAACATACTTCTAAGGTCAGTTAAGTTTTTTTGTTTTGTATGTTATTGCAACATTTATACAGGGCTTGCTTACTGTAGTAAAGAACCACACGCTTGAGAGGTATGTAATGTCAGGTCCACTTTGGTATTTTAGTAACTTGTAGTCCATGAATGTACAGAACCAACAACCAAGCATGCATCACATATATGAACATTAGTAGGAGCAGAGTAATAAATATTAATGATTTCTGAAAATAGTTACTAACTATTCAAGAAGAGTAAATTCTACAGCCTTAAGTCTGTGGAATTTTAACACAATGTTTTTACAGATTTTGTGGTGCATATATTTAATTGGAATCCCTGAGTGGGAGCAAAAGGATTATGAATTATGAAATCTTCCGGTAATGCACAATAAAAGCATTAGTGTACTTCTGGAAACAAGGATAGTCTGACTTCTTTGAGCAGTGATGGGGTTAAATCAGAACAATTATGATTTTTTTTGGGATAAACAGGAGTATTTTACACAGCCCCTCTTGTGAACCTAACCTGCTTCCTCCTACCGCATAAACAACTATTAAAGACTTAAAATCCCGAAGCTAATGGCCTGTTTTCTTCCAGGTCAGATCTTCCCCCAACACGTCTTCAGCAGTGGGCACACACTAAAATGTAACTAATATTAGGAGCGTCCTAAGAGGTCGGACTTTAGATATTGTGGAGCAGCTGGATAATTTCCTGACTCAGTTTAACTCTATCTGAACTACCTTTGTATCTCTTTTAGATTTACAAAGCTCTTTCACCATTGCATTCTTCTCGCCATCACCCCAACAATGTCCTTCACTGTGTTCATGCCTCCGCCACTCATTCTTTCTAATTTTCTGCACTTCATAACTGTTGGCTAGATGCTTAAGGCTGGTTAACCAAAAAGCACTGCTGCCTGTGTGAGAGAGACCAATGTCTTAGAGAACACCTCTCTCTCTGCCTTGTGTTATTTATTTCTCTCTCCTTGCCCATATTTTCTCCCTCTCACTCTTTGCGCTTCAAGGCGATTGTATGATGGCATATAAAGCTATACAGAAAAGCAAAATATCATCTTAAGACAATCGGAGACACATAAGTAAAATAACATCTTAAGTCAACCAGAAATGACAACTAAATTCCCTTTGCACTAACATTCAAAGTTACCATTTAAAAAAAAAAACTTTTGAAGCACCTTTACCCTCTTTTTCTCACTGGGTATCTTTCTTGTGGTCTTACACTTTCTCTAGGTGTTTGCTGCTCTCCCTAGATCTCTCTTTCTAGGAACATTTTCAGTTTCTCTCTTTCTCACTCCTCTCGTTTTCTCTCTCACTCCCTCGTCCTTCTCTGAGTTCCTCCTCTGCTAGTCACCCTGCAGCCTCTTAGCACTTACTCTCTCTATTTCAGTCTCCACTTATCCATGGCATACTCGGTCTTTCTTCTTTAGATCCACTGAAGAGTCCTTCCTCCTCCGCCTCTTCGTAGTAATTCTCACCCAATCACTATCTACTTCTTTACCAACTTCATCACTTTTCTTCATCTACCACGGTCCCCTGTACTCATCTCTTACTTTTCTTCACCCCTCCTATACACTACAAAATAATTTTGCCCTCTTCATCAATTTCTCCCTCAGACCTCCACCACATTGGGCCAGTGGGCCTGATACAAAACATCCTGGGAGAAGGTTTCTCTGAGGTGAGCTGCAAGTGCTATTTGCATTGAAAGCAAAGACACAATTTTGACAACCCCGTTGGAGTGGATGCATGCTGCCAGATGGTCACCATGCCCCTGTCAGCAGTTGGGTCTAAAATCAAAGGTAGCAGTGCAACCACAATATTATGTGGTACATTACCCCACTCCACCCTCCAAACATGAAATGTTACTTCAAAGGCAGTAGCAGCATTGCACCTTAAAAAAAGCACAGCATAAGTACCATTTATGCATGCTTTTCTAAAACACAAAAAATGTACATCATTGGCAACAGCAATACACGCTTACCTCACAGACAGAACAGGTACAGCATAGGTAGCAGAAAGAGGAACCTAGGGCCCACGCTGACACCAACAGTGTATGAAGGCTGTTGTTAGGGGCAGGGTTATGCTCTGGGGATCATCCCTGCATTAAAGTCTGTGTTTGAAGAAAAGGTTTAGTGCGGAAGTCTGCTTTGAGGTACCTAGCAATATATGCAGAAGGGGAGAGGAGGGGTAGATGCCAGCTCAGAGTGTTGGGTCAGTGGACTCCTGCTTACACCTCTGCCATCTCCTAGAAGTCCTCTGTCTTCCTTCAGCGCTGATCTGCAAACCACCTAGCCAGCTATGTCTTTTTACACTGCCCCTTGGAGACCATCATCTAACTGGGAGGTGCGGTGGCAAATCCCATCACATGAAAACAAAGGGAGATTGTCAGATGGGAGATAGTCATGGTGGTAAAGACAGTCAGGGTATGAAGGTTAAAAGTCTCAGACAAAGCAACATGGCAGGATATAAAACACCCTCTCAGCCCAATGGTCGTTGCACGCCTTACCTGTATTATTAATGAACTTGTGAGCTAGTTTCAACCCATCACAAAATCATTGAATTTAGTGAGTAACACCACAGATCTACCAGTGTGGGTAGACTTACCACCACAACTGGGTCAAGAAATAATCACATCAGAAATCTAAACATATTCATTCTTTCCTGCAAGTGCACCATTGAGGTTGGAGGCACTCAGTGTGGTAACACACTCATCCAACATACACTCATAGGACTGGGGAAGGTTCACATCACACTTGTCTTGCCACCAATTCAGGACTTTGTTGCACCTTGATGTCCTGCAGAAATGCCACACCATCCCGTCAATCAACAGTGCTGATCTTGCATAAACTTCCTTTACTTGCAAGGGTTAAGAGAAGTCGCTATTGCCCTTCCCAACCTTGCAGCCTAATTTTACCCTAATCCAATCACCCCGTTCCAAGTACACATCCTTCACCCAGTGTTTCTTATTATACTACTCCTTTAACAATTCCTACATTTTTAGTAAATTCCTTTTCACAACCGAAGGGGACCACTTACTGCACAACTTCAAACGCATCCAGGCTCTGTTATCCTGAAGGGGCTATATCCAGTCACAGTGGGTGTTATTCTATAAGCCCAAGTTGTCTTGCCCAACTCTTTCTCACAGTCATTGCCACTATTAATAGCTGCTTGCACACTCCCCATTAAGACTCTGTTGAAGCGCTCCACTACACCGTTGCCAGCAGGATGGTAATTTGGCATGTGCTTTTCAATAATGCCATTCCTCGCTAAGAACTTTCCAAACTTCTCAGCTGTAAATTGTGGTCCATTATCGCTCAAAATGGACTTGGGTATACCTTCAAGCAAAAATACTTTCTCTAAGAAGGAGATCATAGTGCCAGCATCAATGGTCTCCGATATCTCACACCCCGACCATTTGGAATAGTGGTCGATGATAGCAATCACATACTTAGGCACTCCCCATACTTTTAGAAGGGGTCCTGGTATATCTGTACTGAGATTCTCCCAAGGATTTTCTGTTTTTTTCCTATCCATAGTGGAGGACGAAACATAGATTGTGCCTTGCCGGAATTAGCGCAAATTTGATAGTTCTTACAAACTTCTCTGCATCCATATCAACACCTGGCTACCAGTAAGATGATTTAGGGCCAGATGTACGACCATGTTATTTTGCGAGTCGCAAATTGCGCTCAATTGCGAGTCGCAGCTCATTGGCTCTACAATGTTAAATTCCAAAGTCCTCCTGTGGGAGATACCCCTTCCTGAAAATCAAGGCAAAGGAACGGGGTCAGGGGGTAACCACCTTCTTTTCAGTTCCGTTTTATGCTTAAGGTGTCTTTTGCCACCTAACCCATTCTATCATGTTCTCTATGGTCTTTGTACAGTAATTCAATCCACGAAACGGGTAAAAGCCTAGATTTAGCATTTTCTATACGGCAAGCATGAAGCCACTTATATTGGAATCCAAGTTTTTTTTGGGTGGTGATTTCACCCCATCACTTCCTCAAGATTTCCACTTAATTAAGAAGCTCATTGTATTCCTATTGGGGCATAGCCCTAACTGATGTGCGCACCAGTTTGGTGACCTTGCGCTATAGTCGGGGAACAATCATTACATCTTAGTTTACTATTGACAGTTGTATATTAGAATATGATTTTCAAAAATATTGTCTGACAAATATAGTGTGCTAAATATCAGTTAAGGAAATGTCCCGTTGTGTGTTTAAATGTTCTATTATGTTCTCCAATGGGGTGATATGTTTGTAAACAATACTTGAGACATGATATTTCTGTCAGGTGATATTTTTGCTAAGCTGTACTGGTACCACACCAGTATTGACTTAACTCTGTGTTTTACTCATCACTTAGCTGTTAGTTCAGATTTGGGAACAACAAAACAATTCATGATAAAGTTCTTGGTCTGTGCATATTTTTACATTACTACAAACATAAATAGAAACTGTGTTGCAGGTTGGGCCCTTCAAATACATGTTGAAGAAATGGTCATGAGCATGTCACTTACTGTATGGGGTCTTTTACTTTTCACAGAGCCAGTGGTTTCCATGAGTTCCATTTTCATTAATGGTGCATTTAGGTGCTACGCATCTTCTACCATTGGTTGGAGCAGATCTTCCTCTTCTTACATACACATTCGTAATAGATCTTTATTGTAAGAAATTGAATTGTTGATTGACTGGAGTGTGAACCCTGGTCAAGCAGCAACCACAATCCTTGTCAGGCTGAAGCACAAGCCAACCCAAAATTAACCTGTGCTCAGCCCTCTGGTAGCTTGGCATAGAGCAGTCAGGCATAACTGAAAGGCAGTGTGTAAAGTATTTCCGCAACACTTCAAACAGTAATAATGTGAAGAACATTGCACAAAAAAAATCCCACACCAAGTTAGGAAAATAGAACTTTCTTTAATAAATAAAGCAAGACCAAAACTACAAAAATCCAATCAGTAGAATTGGAGATGTGCAGTTTTAAAGGTTTTAGTAAAAATTGCTCCAAAAAGCATCCAGTCAACTGTGGATAACTGGTTGCACTGGACTGGGACAAAGCCACATGTTCAGGCTGATGGCAGTGGAGCGTGGGCTGTCTACAGGAACCCAGTTAGGCCTGCTGAATAAAGTACCTTCAATTCTGGTTTGCTTTATGTTGCGAGGATTCGTGTTGAAGGTGCATCGCGCAGCTGAAGTGACGCGTCGGTTCTCCAGGTGCGCCGAGGGTGCGATGCTCTGTGCCATCATCGAGGATCCCGTTGACAAGGACTTGCGTTGCAAAGTCCAGTGTGGAGGATGTGTCGCACTGGATCTGCATGAAATTGAAAAACTGAGAGTTGGTTTGACAGGCCAAGTCTCTGCCAAATTTTGCGCAGATCCATGAAACTGCACCAATTTTAGTAGTAAATCAATAATGTTTTAACCTTTTCTCTCTTTTTTTTTTTTCTTTTTTCTCCTCCCAAGCTGCCACCATTGAACCACTGAAATATGCCCATTATGGTTAACAATCTACACAACAAACACCGCAACACATGCCACCCACCGTGTTGTTCTCTCAATACCTTTTTTAGGTCGAGCCTAGCGCAGCGCGCATGCGCTGCTCTAGGAGATGACCTTTTGGAATCGGTCTGCACTTTTCAAAAACTCGTGCTTGTGGCGGCATCCACCTTGCGGGAGCGAGCAGCGGTGCGCAGGGGCCATCTGTTTCCAATTAGCGTGGCAGCGCGCGCGTCTGCACTTTTCAAGCACTCGTGGCATAGCATTCAGTCTGTCTATCGCTTCCTTTCACTGCTCTGCCTCAGGTGTGTGGGGGACGCTGCCTTGTCCAACCCCCTCCTATCTCCAATGCTTTTCCAAACTCACCACAATTCGTTTAATTAAAATGTTCCCAGCGCGCTATGCCGCGCTTTAACTTTTATAAAGGCGGCAGGCTCCTTGCTTTATAACCGGCATGGAGAGTGTGCTGCGCCCGATCTTAGCCCCTGAAGCATTATAATATTTCAGCTTGTTTCACTTTCTGCTCGGGGGGGGTATGAACAGCTCTCCAGACAGCACGGGCTGGATTCACTGCGACCGCGCTTCCTCTGCTGTTTGCTGGCCTGCTCGCTCTCCCCCCCCCCCCCCCCGCTCTCGGGCTCCCCTGGTTTCCTCTTGATATTTGTCCCACATTCATTGTAGCACAGACCTTCTTCCAAGCCCCTCCCGTGACCTCCGCAGGTGTTGGAATGCTTAAAAGCGCAACCTTCAGCGATCTGTGACTAGAAGCTAAGTTCAGCTATGGGTGCAGCCGATGTTTTCAACCACACGTTTTTTTAAAGAGAAACAAACTGGTTGCTTTCATTGTCCTTGCTCAAAAACAAACATGCAGCACTGACGGCATTATTTTTTCCAAACACACACACGCAGCATTGCTTGGGCTAAGAATAAATACGCAGGGCAGCCGATGCCGAGACCCCAACCATGCCCCACCCCGCCCCGTTACCACTGCCCAGGCATAGCAACCAGTGCAGCCCGAGCCCTAGGAGCAGCAGCGCCAGCCTTACCATGCGATCTGAATCACTATTATCAAGTTTAGGTACGGTGCTCGTTTCTCAGAAACTTTAGGAATGTGTTATTATTTTTATTTTAACTGTAAAATAACTAAGTTAAGTGTTTCTTGTAGGTCTGACTGTACAGTGTATAGATTATTGTACAAGCTCCTATGTTATGTTAATCGAATTTGTAAAGCGCGCTGTTACCCTAGGGTGTCCTGGCGCTATGCACTGCCTGCTAGAAAGGTGGCCAGAGGGTTTATTGGTTAAAAAGCCAGGTCTTGAGCCCCTTCCTGAAAGAGAGGAGGTCTGTAGCGTTCCTCAGTTGGAAAGGAAGCTTATTCCAGGATTTGGACCCGCTGTTAATAAAGCTTCTGCCTCCCCAGCCTGCTTTTTTTAAAACGCTGATTGTGACTTTCTTTGCCCCTGTTGATTGTAACGCTCTCCTTGGAATGTACCACTGTATTTTGCGTTGCATGTAATCCGGGCCTTTGCCATTGAGGGCTTTAAAAACGGTGCACAGCGCTTTGAAGCGTATTCTGTGTCTGACAGGGAGCCAGTGCAACTGTTAGATCTCTTCCTTTACAGAGGCAAACTTTGAAGTCCCCGACAGCAGTCTGGCTGCCGCATTCTGAACTATCTGAAGCTTGTTGATATATTGTTTTTGAGCATTCAGGTAGAGTCCGTTGCAGTAATCCAGCCGAGACATGATGAGTGCCGAGATTACTCTTTTGAGGCCATTATCGTTGAGGAAGAACTTAATCTTTTTTATGATCTTTAATACATAAAAACAGGCCGAGGTAACTGAACTTATTTGGTCACCTAGTGCCAACTTATTGTCCATTAACACTCCCAGATTCCTAGCTTTCTCAGTAGGTATGGGGCATGAGCCCAGGTCAGCCGGCCACCAGTGTGGGGTCCACACTAGCGGATTCTTCCCTAAATTTTATGACCTCAGTTTTGTTAGAGTTAAGTTTTAAGCAGTTTGCAGACATCCATCTGGAGATAGCAGTCATGGAATCGAGCCCCTGTTTCCTTTTCAGAGCCCTCCCTTAGTGACAGCACTATTTGGGTGTCGTCAGCGTAAGAGGTCAACTGGAAGCCAAATTACCTAATCACACCCGCTAGGGGAGCCACGTACACGTTAAAAAGTGTCGGGCTGAGGGAAGAGCCTGTGGCACCCCACATGGAAGGGTGAAAGGTTTAGACTGGCAGTTGTCCATATCCACAGTTTGTACTTTGTCAGAGAGAAATGACTGCAGAAGCTTCCAGGCAGACCCCTTTATCCCGGCCCTAGACAGACGGTCCATCAAAACTTTGTGATGGACCGTGTCAAAGGCCGCGGACAGGTCTAACAAGATCACTACAGCATTGCCTCCCCTGTCCAGGGCCTCCCGAATTTCCTCTGTGGATTTAATTAAGGCAAGCTCCGTGCTGTGTTCTGCTCTAAAGCCATATTGGGATGGATCAAGAGTCTGGTTGGATTGAAGAAAGGCATTAAGTTGTATGTTCATGGCTTTTTCCAAGGCCTTGGCAGGAAGCGGGAGTCGAGATATAGGCCTATAATTGTTGGGGTCACCTGCATCAAGATTTTGTTTTTCCAAGATGGTGACTCGTTACAAGTCCCTTCTTTATGTCGATTGCTCGCTAATGCTGTCCCAATTATACACATCACACGCCCTTAAATGGGATAACGCACCGCGGACTGGAGGTTGCAAGGAAAACCCATGCTTCCTTACACCTATGTGCCTAGGAGCTTTTCCCCACCATCTCTGTCTAGTGCAGTACCCCGCCGATCAAAAGTGCTGCATTAGTTGTAATGTTGGAGCGCCGCGTCACCTGCCACGCTGACAATCATTGCAAAATGGCATTATATTGAAAGTGAGGAAGCTAAATTTAGTAGTGATTGCAGCCTAACCTTGATACCAAAGACAGCGGGGATCTTACTTTCATGCTTCCTGCAGGCCCATGCATGAGTAGTTTATTCGGTCCAGTTTTATATAATTTTTTTAAATCTGCGTTCTGGCATCAATTGCGTTGTTTGTGCTTTTTTTGGGAACTACAAGTGTTAGCATGTGAAGAAAAATACTAGAACTGCTCACACAGACCCAGGAATCTACAGATTTCTGTAGAGGTGTTGGAGTGTAAGGGATGGAGATCCAAATTACACCCACCTAGAAACTGCTATGTGGGTTCTGACGTGTGATAACCCAGCCACCGGTTAAAGTGCATAAGAAAATTATTATTTTTATTTATTTTATTTTTTGTAATTTTTTTTGTTATCCTCATTAGCCTCGATTACCAATCAATGGTATAGCTTACTCCAGGGCCTCCCTTTGATTTGCACCAGCCAGAGAACTATGTTCAACATCGAGGATGGGTCACTCTATACCATGCTTGTTAACCTCCAACCATAGGAAAACTTCTTTTCAGCTAAACTGCTGCGAAGTCACCAAAGGAGTATTCCAGCAATATAGTATAGAGGCCTAATAATTGGACTATATTAACTACAATGTTTCACCCAGTTCTTGTACGGAAGCCAGAAATCATTTTGCTTTCTCTTAATTGACCTGTCCAACTGATTGGTGTACTTTATTGCCATTAACCATTCTATTTTTGTTGGGGGGGTATATTTGACCCAATTTTTACAGATTTCTCTGCGAGCCAAAAGTATCAAATAAAAAATCAATTTTTTTATGTTATTCGTCATAGCTTCGCCGTGCTCCATCATCCCAAAAAAAACAAGAATTTTGCTTGCCTGGAGTGGGTCTCCAAGTATAGAAGATATTGTACTACTCACATCCTTCCAAAACTCCTGGAGAACAGGACACTCCAGGAACATGTGAATGTCGTCTCCTCTTTCCTTACCACACTTTTGGGCATCTCGGAGTGGGGCCTTTCCCCATTTTAGCCAGTTTATACGGAGACCAGTAAACTCTGTGGAGACAGAAAAGGTGGTTCCGCCTTAAATTTGCAGCACGAACCGTGGAATATAAAAGGTTACAAGATACTTGCCACAAATCTTCATGCTGCTCTCCCGGCAAGATCTTCTCCCAGAGTAATGATGGTAAGTTGAAATCTCCATCTGCCAATTCCAATAAGAGCCAATACCAACTTGCCACCTCTTTTTTCCGGGGGATATTCATCGCCATCTTTGATTCCAGTTCATTAGATAATCCAACACCGTCCCCGATGGAATGGAGCCAGCTTTTTATTTGAAAGTATTTAAATCTTGAAAGCTGATTGGTCAATTCTTGGCATTTCTCCCATGAGATCAATGTTCCATCCACTATCAGATGACCCCAGCGTATTATATTAACATTTTTCAAAGGAAGAGCCAGACTATCTTTGGACCACTCTGGTGAACCGGGGGAGTTCCAAATAGGAGCCATTCCACTATAATAACTCAGTTTTAATTCTCTCCTGATTTTGTACCATGTTTCCGCAAAGGACTGCAGAATTTTAAGTCTCACCCTTTTAAAGAAGCGCGGGTCCCCATATTTGTGAATGAAACTATATTTACCCCCTTCCACATCTTGCAGCATTGCTTTAAACATATTTCCTAGATCCGTAGAATCCAGAAAGCTAAAAAGCATTTTCCCAGATTTTAAGAGAAATACCCATGCATAATACAACAAGTCTGGCAATCGTATCCCTCCTTTATCATATTTCCTCCTCAACTTTTTCCTTGAAATACGGACCCTTTTGATGACCAAATAAAACTAGTGATTTTAGATTGAGCCTTATTAAGCCAAATTTCCTTGAACGCCAACGGAATATTCTGAAACAAAAAGTGTATTTGGGCAGGATGGACATTTTAATCAGGTTTATTCTCCCATATAATGTCAGTGGAAGATGTGCCCAGCTTAACAACAATTTTCCCACTTCTTTGTTTACTTTATTAAAGTTGGCTTCCGGGATTAGCTCTACTTTTGGTACTATCTTGATGCCCAGGTATCTCATCTCCTCCTGAATACACTCTAGCTGAGAATCAATATTCCAGGTCATTACCACCGTTTTGTTTTCATTTATCTCATATCCTGAGATGGCCCCAAACTGCGATGCTAACTCATAGACCATCGGAAGGGAGGAATCGGCTTCTGAGGTGTACACTACCAAATCATCAGCATATAATCCCGCTCTTTTCTCCCATCCTCGAAACTTAAAAGAGGGATACTCTCATGGTTCCTTATCTTTTCTGCTAAGGGCTCAATATATAAATTGAATAAGAGGGGAGATAAGGGCACCCTTGCCTAGTTCCCCTAAAAATTTTAACGGTTTTGACAGGCTCCCATTCACTACAATTCTAGCTATGGGGTTTCTATATAATAAATCTATCGCAGTACAGAAATTCTCACCGAGATTAGATAATTTTAAGATCTTCTGCAGATAGGACCAATTAACCCTATCAAAAGCTTTAGTCGCGTCAACTGTTATCACTGCCAATGGTAATTTATATGTGGTGGCTATATTTATGGCCCCAATTAAACTGAATGTGAGGTCATTAATTCCCCTGCCTCGCACAAACCCTTTCTGATCTTCATGCAGTAGGTGCCCTACCACTCCGCTAAGCCTATCCGCCAAAATTTTTGAGAAGATTTTATAATCTGAATTGAGTAGCGAGATAGGCCTATAGGAGTCACAGGAATTTGGTGGTTTGTCGGGTTTTAATATCAGCGTCACTATGGCCTCATCCCAGGACGATGGAATCTCACTACCATTTTCAAAAATGGCTAAGAATAGTTTAACCATTACAGATGTTAAACAGTCCTCTAATTTTTATAAATCTCGATAGGGAGACCATCAGGGCCCGCTGCTTTATTTGATTTCCCTGCTCTAATAGATTTCCTTATTTCCTCTACTGTTATTGAGCTATCGATATCTACCCTTTGGGCATCGGAAATCTTCCTTGGAGTATCCTGTCCCAGCCATTCTTCCACATCCCCCTCTCTTGTATTTAAATCCTCCATGTATACTTCTCCAAAATGGTTGAGAAAAGCCTCCTCGATACCCTCCCTTGTCTCAATTATATTTCCTGAACCCTTTTGCTTTAACTCTTTTATGAAGGATTTTACCTGGTCTTTTTTTGTCTTCCACGCAAGCAATTTGCCACATCCTTCTCCTTAATTAAAATGGGCTAGTTTACTTGCTTGCCACCTTTCTTGTAGTCTACCTTCCAATACGCCTGCGAGGTCGTTTTTTAGAGTCTGAATAGAAAGTTGAAGAGGTTCTTGTACAATCTCTTTATTTGACAACTGCTGTTCTAAAAGCCAGATCTTTCTCTCTATATTAGCTATCTCTTCCCTTCTTTGTTTATTCTTATGAGATTGAATAGATATTATTTTCCCCCTTAGAAAGGCTTTATAAGCATCCCACACTATGCCAATTGCTGCTGTATCCAAATTGTCCTAAAAAACTCTTTGGTTTCCAATCTAAGTTTCCTTACTATATCATCATCGAATAGTATAGTACGATCCATTTGCCATCTCTTCTGCGCTACTTTCTTTGAGGGTATCCGAGACAAAGTAATGGCTGAGTGATCTGACATGTGTGATCCCAGATGACTCGCACTTCCAACTCGTTCTTTTATAATACGACTGATCAAAAATAAATCAATTCTAGATTGATGCCCATATTTTTTGTTATTAAAAGTGTAGCTCTTAAGGGGTCCCTTCCTCTCTCTCCAAATATCACACCAGCCTCTATCCTTCATTGAAAGAACTTACGCTTCAAACTGAAGTTAATACTAAGGAGATAAAGATATTAAAGGGAAATGAGACGATCTGGAAAGATAAAATGGAATCATTAGAAAATAATATGAGAAGAAACAATCTCCAGTTTCTAAAAATTCCAGAAGGTTCAGAGGGAGAAGACCTTAAGGCTTTTGTTGCAAGACTTATAAAATCAAGTATACAGATTGAGTCTACGATAAATGAATTGATGGAAGATATTCAGAGGGCCCATAGAGACCCTTTTAAGGCATCCCCGGGTAAAACTAAACCAAGGAAAGTTCTTGTTAATTTTAAAACTTATAAGATCAAGGAAGAAATACTAATAAAGGCCTTAAAACAGAAAAGTCTAACAATGGACGGAATGACTTTTGAAATCAGATCTGACATATCTCAAATAACAGCGAATAAGCAGTGGGAATTTGGAAATATGATTGAGCCATACAAAAAAATGGGGGCGACTGTCCAGTTGAGGTTTCCGGCTAGTCTTCGGGTGATGCACAATAACAAACTGTATAATTTTAGAAGGATAGAGGATGCAGCTGAATTTTTGAAGTCGCTAGAGACAGGGCGGAGCTAGGGTTTTCCTCCAGAGATGTAAGCTTTTGAGTATCACTTGAACCCCTTTGGCGAGGCTTGTTGCTATTGTTTCGTTTTTCCTTCCTTTTTTCTCTCAGAACTGCTATGGCGTAATAGTAGAAAGATTATTATTGGTTCTTTCCTTTCTCCTTTTCTATTAATATTTTATATTATTGGTTTCCTCAAGCAAGGGGGCCCCCTAAGGCTTAGGCCAACATGAAGCTAGAGGAGGGTTTTCTAAGGGTGGGAGGGAGGGGAGGGGAGTCACAGATAGGTTTTAGTACACGGGTGAGGGAAGCAGTGGGTAAAAAAGAAAAAAAAAATTTAGTCCTCATTGGAAAAGATATAATCAAGCCTTAATAAAAAAGTTAATGTTTCTAAATAATATAAAATGACAGTCAGCCAGATAAATCAGATAGAATTTATCTCATGGAATGTTAATGGGCTTAGAATGAAATACAGAAGGGAGAAGTTGCTGCAATATTTGAAAGATGCCCCGGGCCAGATCATAATTTTACAAGAGACCCATTTAACAAGTGAAGAGATGAAAGTGGTCCTCAAATCAAGGAACTGGATACAAAAAGCGGTATTCACTGATCAGCAGCTTACTATTAGAGGGGTAGCAATTTTAGTGAAAACAAATCCTCAGATAGTAATAGAGCGTAGTAAAGTAGATAGGGCAGGTAGATGGGCGATAGCCAAGGTCAGATGTTATGATCAGGCATATACAGTGGTTGGCTATTATGGCCCAAATTTAGATGACCCTATTCCCTTCGGTAACTTGCTAACAGAACTTTTGGATTTCCCGACCCTGTTATTTTGGCAGGTGATTTTAATATAGTCTTGGATATTAACCTGGATCGTTCAACCAAAAGTAGGGCATTGATAAACAATAAAACACGATCCTTGATTAAAAATTCAATGAAGGATAGAGGCTGGTGTGATATTTGGAGTGCATAAGAAAATTATGGAACTGTGATCCCGAGTTCGATAGAGTGGGGCCAGAGACGTGGCTAAAAAAAACATTCTGAAATTGTTTTGTCTTTCGCCTTTTAGGTAAATATGTAAAAAGTATAACATACGCCTGTAATTAAAAATAAACGGCAAGTTAAAGGAATCGGATGAAAATTGACTAATTTAAGTCATGAAAGCTCATTTGATCACCTCAGATGTATGAATGCATAACCACATAGCCGCAGAACTTAATGCTAGTTTGCGCGATGAGGAATAGTCCCACCTGCATTACAGTGCTACTAAGTCCCATCCTCAGACTGAAAGAGCTGTGATTGGCAAGTTTAAAACTAAGCACTAACATTTGTGGTAAAAAGAGGACCTCTATAGATACCATTTATTAGTTGATTTGGTACAAAGTGAAACGGGTAGATTGCTACCCGCCGAAAAGCTCTTCAAAACCTCAGGGGTAGCAAGCAATATGTAAAGGCAAACCCTTCCGTCTTCTATCCCTCTACTATCCTTTTTCAATACAAATAACACCACCCAAATTAATTTGATATTCCTTTATACTAATTACCCTGTTCGTTGTATAAATGTATTTTGTGATTGCTTTGTAAAGTGTTTCTTGCGTTTCTCTTGCCTTGCATATAATTTTGGGGCATTCTGTCGAACTGTTGACCCAGGAAGTGGAGCACCTATAGGTAACGGCCTGCGATAATCTGTGACCACAACTGTTCTTACTCTGTTGTGAACATGCCTTCACGGTGTTCTTTTTGGCTGTGTGCACAGAAGAGCAATTGAGGCACCCTGCCCTTTCCGGGCGCCCGACTTAACTCCTTCTCAAGACAACAGCAAATTTAAATAAAAGCAGTGCTTTACTTGCACATTTCCCTTTTACTCCTTTTTAAATATATCGCATCACGTGTAGTAAAATATAACCAAGATCCATACCATAAGGGAATATCAGTACACCGTCTCTGCAGTGTATTTTTCCAAGTTTGTTTTTTAATTATACAATTACAAGTAGCACAAGGATGTGACGGGTGCTTTCAGTTTACCTTCCCCTTGTTGTGATACCTTTTCAAGCCCTTTTACTGTTCTTTGCCGTATTTTGTTTAATTTCTACAATAAGTCAGTCTTTAGATGCATTGGCATAGCCAATAGGTCTCGCCTTTGGGACCTTAGAAGTGTTTAGCCATGAAACAGTTGATGTTGTTGCACCAAGGATATTGTGCTGCATAACTAAATACTTATAAGATCCCAAAAGCGAGACCTATTGGCTATGCCAATGCTTGTTTTCTGTGCTGTTGGTAAATTTGTGTTTTGAACGAGGCAGATGAAGCCAGTTATTTTGTGCATTACTAACCACAGCAGGCAAATTTCAGTGGTTTCGCGCGTGTAAGCCACAACCATAACTCAGTTTTTAACATTAGTTTTTTTCTGAAAATGTCATGGCTTTTATATTACCTAATTAATTTGTATTCCCAGCTCTGCATATCCTTATATGTATAACACTTGAAATGTGCATGTTGTCTGTAATTAGCATATACATTGTCAAATTGTAATTCAGCTGATTTTTCTTCACACTTGCTCTTGCAAACGTCAATGCGGCGCATAAATAGCTTAGTTTAATTGTACATATGATACAAACAATGACTACTTTTAACAATTTGTTTTGAAATGCAAATTCATAATGCTGTGAACTATTGTGTATTTAAATGTTGGCATATTAAGTCATGGGAGGAGTTCTTGCAATTTGTCTAACCACTGGCAATCACTTGGAGTAGCATCCCGACCCATCGTTCTTTTGCTCACCATGCCAACTCAGTAGGGGCCCAGCCTTATGCAAATCCGTCTCGACCTTGCTCCTCATGGGAACAGTCCAGCCTGAACTGCCAGGGCTGGTCCTTCCTGAACTGGAACACAAGCAACCCAGGACTCTTTTCGTCCTAGTTATGGCCTCATCAGCTGTGTACAGCTTGGTTCCAGTGACACAGTGAACATGGGACCCACGTCTGGGCATGCCCATGCCATTTAGGGCGGTACATGAAACACACAAAAGGTGATGGGAGGAATGCTTGCAATTTGTCTAACCACTGGCAATTGCTCAGGGTATCATATTAAGTCAACCATTTGGAATGTTCTCCCTTTTATCATATGATTGAACTAATTGATCAGTTGCCTGAGGAGGCTATGTAGATGAAGTATTTGTACAATACAGGAGGCAAAGTTTGCATGTAGAGAAACCAACTCCGCTGGCTGTGATTGATTTCTTTTTTTTTATTGGAGGCCCATAGTATGAAAGGATTGCTGGAAGACTTCTTATCAGATAATGTATCTATATTTTTGTGATGAAGATATTTCTGAGGAAATACAATATCAAACATATCACAACCGGATTGTTTGACCTTTTGTGCAATGGCCAAGTAGAGAGTTTTAATCATTCTAATGGAGAGTGTTCTGATTATTTTGTGATGGAAAATACTCTATATGTTCTTTGTGAGAGAGCGCACTTAGTTGTGTAAGAGTACTCCTCATTCATTTACCAAGTTAAGAATATTCTTTTTCTAAGGAAGCAAGTCTTTGACCCCTCAAATGTGTCCATAATGTTTGAGGAACTTGTTACCAGAGATAGAAAGTTTGTAGTTGAGGAACAAGAGTGTGTGAAGGTGAATCAGAAGCAGTTACACTTGAAACAATACTTTTGGTGACCACATGAATGTAAAATTCCATGCCATTAAAGTAGCTTACTTACTTATGCCTACTTCCCCTCCTGGGGTATAGGTCATCAACCAGGACTCTCCAGCCATCTGTCTTAGGCTTTTCTTTCAATCTGACTCCAGGTGTAGCCCGTCTCCTTGCAGTCAGCCTCCAGGTGTTTCTTGGTCTTCCTCCTTTCCTTTTTCGTTTGCGGGTTCCAAGTCCGTGCTTGCCTGGTGTTGTTGGATGCAGGCTTGCGGAGGGTGAGACCTATCCAGCCCCAGCGTCTTCATTATTTCTCCATGGGCAGGAAGTTGAGAAGTCTGCTGCCATAGGTCGTTTTTGCTGTTTGGCCAGTGGATTTGGAGGATTTTCCTCAGACATGTGTTGATGAATGTCGGGACTTTGTTGATTGTGGTCACTGTGTCCTCCAGGTTTCTGCTCCATACAGAAGGACTGATTTTATGTTGGTGTTAAAAAGCCTGATTCTTGTTTGCAGCGTTAAGTCCTTGGAGCTCCAGATCTTTTTTTAGCTGACTGAAGGCAGCCCTTGCTTTGCCGATTCTTGCCTTGATATCGACATATGTGTCTCCCTGCTTGTCTATGATACTGCTCAGGTAGGTGAAGGCTTCACCCTCTTCCAGTGCATCGTCTTCAAGAGTGCTGCAGATTCCACCAGATATACATCTACATCCAGCTGCAAAGGACTTGCCAATCGACTGCAGCAGACCAACGAAGGAAGAAATACGACAAGCCATCAAACATCTGAGAGATGGCAAGGCAGCAGGATCTGACAACATTCCTGCAGAGGCACTGAAGTCAAACATTGAAACACCAGTAGACCTGCTCTATCTCATGTTTGGAAGGATCTGGGAAAAGGGAAAGGTGCCATCAGACTGGAAGGAGGGATATCTTGTCAAGATCCCAAGAAAGGTGACCTCAGTAACTGCGCAAACTACAGATGGATAATTCTTTTATCAACCCCAGGCAAAGTACTCAACAATGTCATCCTGTCCAGAATGAAGGAACAAGTCAACGCTCATTTGCCAGACCAGCAAGCTGGCTTTCGCAAGGATAGATCCTGCAAAGACCAGATTGCAACACTGCGCATCATCATTGAGCAGTCGATGGAATGGAACTCCCGACTCTGTCAACTTGAGCTATGAGAAGGCATTCAACAGCGTGGACAGAGACACCCCCTGGAAACTCCATTACCACTACAGTGTGCCAGATAAATTCGTAAGAATCACCAGGAACTCTTACGAGAGAATGACCTGCAAGATAGTACATGGACGGCAACTCATGGAAGGCTTTCAAGTGAAGACTGAAGTCCACCAGGGTTGTTTGCTCTCGCCTTTTTTCTTCCTGCTGGCCATAGACTGGATCATGAAGGCATCCACAGCAAGGAGAGAAATGGGATCCAGTGGACACCTAGGACGCAGTTAGACGACCTTGACTTTGCAGAGGACCTGGCCCTACTCTCCCATACCCATCTGCAGATGCAAGAGAAGACAGACAATGTGGTAGCCTCATCAGCACAACTGTGCCTCAACATGCACAGGGATAAAACCAAGATCCTGAAGGTTAATACGGTCAACGCAACTGCAGTCATTAAGGTAAGTAGTTTTATGTAAGGATTCTGTCTCCTATTTTTCTTGTAAAGGTCAAATCTAAGTTGTGTAAACCAATTAAATTTGTAAGTCAACAAGGGTTATGTGGTGACATAAAATAGCATAGTTTGGACCATGGGAAGAGGTAACATGTGAGAATGGCTATACCCAGAAGCAATTGTGTCTCTTTCCATTTCATTCCTGGAAGATTTAGCAATCTGTGATAGGCTTCGCCTCTTGTATTCACCTGTGTTTCTGTTGTTCAGGTCTACTTGTCTGTACCCTATATTTCCACATATGTACCTTTTATCCTTTGAGGGCTCACTCTTACACCTCCCTTTTCATTAGTACTTTTGTTCAGGAATCTGCATACCTCCACAGTTTCACTGATCCACTTTTTCCTATATTTTGTTCATTTGTTTTTAAAATTTTACAATTGATAAAGACCGTCTAGTTCCACCACACCTAAGGACCAATTCGTAAGTAAAACTGCCCACATTCTGAGTTGCTGTTCCCTTGCTTCATTGCTTGACAGACAAGTTGCACTTTATAAATCTTCTCCATAATTTCTTTTGTTCACTCTGACACCAAGCAGGGACCAACACTACACAAATCAGCTTTGGCTTGTTTGCCATAGGTACAATCTAGCCTGAACTGACTGCCAGTCCACGTTCCCTCCTAATGGGAACAAAAGCAATTCAGACCAGTTTATCTTGCTGAGTGTCATCAGTGAGGTGTAGCTCGAGCCAGCCTCAATTAAAAAAAACTGTGGAAAAGTGACAATAGAAATTCTTTAGCAAATACTTCCTAACCAATGTGGATTCTTCTATGTACAATCCCCTTCTGTGTTTATAGCTCATCTTTGCAATTAAAAATAGCACCAACCATATATATATATATATCTATTTATACTAAAATAACCTGTGGGGGGCTCTCGAGCCCCCCCCACACGCCCCGTGGACCGCCACCTCCCCGGGGCTCTATTTTCAATTAAAAAAAAACCTGTGTGGAGGGGGCTCGAGCCCCCCCACACGCCCCGGGGACCACCACCTCCCCGGGGCACTAAAAATGTAAATGCGGGGGTCCGTTACGTAGCCCCGGGGACCACCACCTCCCTGGGGTTTTGCAATGGTTGGGAGGGGGGCCGCGCGGCCCCCCTCCTGGAGCCCGTGATTGGCCCTGGGGACCGCCACCCCCCAGGGCCGGCTCCTGCAGTGTCCCGGGGTGCCCACCCCCGGGACACTGCTCTTTGCTATGGCCGTGCGGCTCCCGCCCTGCCATAGCAAACTGTGGTTTGTCTGTGGATGTCATCAGTGATGTCACTGACCATGTCATGAATGATGTAATATGTGACGTCATCAGCAGTGCATTGCGGGCGCGAGTTATAGTTAGCTGAACTAACTATAACGGTGGAATTTCTCTGGTTTTGTGCGAGTGAAATCTCCAACTAATTATAACGTCCCTGAAACCTATGGTTTTTTCATTGAATATCTATCTATCTATATTTATATATATATATATATATATATATATATATATATATCGATAACCCAATTGCGGTAGCCACTGGGTAGTTATAGTTCGGATTGTGTTTCCATACGAATTTTGGTTTGCTTATATCTTTGGCGCCGTTTGATGGATCTTCACAAAAGTTTCCCCCAAAAAACTTTCACCTCCGCTCCTAACTGGAACATTTTGGGGTGATCCATCAGGCGGGTGCAGAGAAAAGAGGGTTTCCCCATTCATTTTTCCATAGAAACTTTAGACTCCGCTACAGCCCAAGCAACTGAACGGATTTACACAATTTCTCAGAAAGCTAAATCTTTATCCAGAAAAAGAGCTTTTTGTGATTTTTGTGTAAGCCATTCAGTAGTATTTGAGCAATTAAGGCTCCAAAACTTTGCATCTATTACCCCATGAAGGATCCGCGGAGCCGACAGATCTTATGGTGAGATCTGATTGCCTGCCGCCACATCAACCAGGATGCGGCAGCAGCAATCTTCAGACACTGGACTCAATCATGAGTCCCAAAAAAAGGTTAAAAAATATATATATAGAAGAGCAGGGTAAGGATATTCTGTCCCCCTAGGCTTGGTGTTGGGGGTTCCCAGATTTAAAACAATACCCCTGGGGTGGGCTAGAGCCCAGGGGTGCGACACATTCATTTTTTAGCAGGAAGGGGCACGTGGCTCCCCTCACCAAGCCTCTAAAAGGCACCGGGGACGCCATTGCCAGACAAAAAAACCAGTAAGTTTCCTGGGTCATTGACTCCATGACCAGAAGGCGAACTTACCATATTTTGTTTAAAACACTTACCAGGCTGGAGATTTTGCTGTACAGCTGGGAGTGTAGCGCTCTCTAGGAGCTGGTTCTAAGTAACCCTGGACGGAGTTCGCGGAGTTGCACGGAGTTGCACTACGCGGAACACCGCGAAGTGCAAAAAAAACTCTGTCGCACTACGCAGAGCTCCGCGAGCGGCGGAATATAATAGAAAAATGCAGTTCGCGGTGATTGCACAGTGCCGGATGCTTGTCCGCACTGTGCAATCATTGCGAACGTCACCATGCACAGCGCAAGCTTTCCTTTTCTGCCGGTAGAGTAGATTTTTACTCGAGCAGCAGCTTTCTCAACGCGAACGGGCAGTTTCTCAACGCGTGCGGTCGCCAGCATACGCGACCACTCGCAATGAGAAACCTGACATCCCCCCCCCGCGTTGAGAAATCTCGCTGGGATGTTGATTTTCTGCGCTCGCGGTCGCAACTTGACGTTGACGAACGCGAGCGAGGGGAAAAAAACTACGCTACGCAACGCCTAGTTCTAAGGCTGCGTTTTATGTGTCTGAAGATGTATTAAAAAAAGTCTCAAGGCTGCTTGTGGTTGTTTTTATGATTGCATTTTTTGGGCTGAAAAATGTTAGAAAGACGTTCATTTATTATTTTAAAACAATATGTCTCTGACTATTTACATTCGCATCTTTCAATCTCAAAATGTAATACTAAAAACGATGTAAAAAGAGTCACATACATGTTTTTTTAATAATACTTTATTAAACATTTTCAAAGTAATCAATATTAATGTACATTTGATTCAAATTGTCGGTTATTTTTGGACAAAGATGATGGATCTGCTTTATATATATTGATATGCTCACCCTTTGATAAAGCCATTAGGCTCACTTTTTAAATTTTGGTGTTGCAGAAGGCTGTGTGGCGTAGAGTTGGCTGCTCAGAGGCCAGGCCCTGCGGCCAATCCCATGCCCACTTAGTGCATTGGGTGCCTACGTGGCAGTGGGTTGGCTTAACTTATAATAATACTATATTACTTTACGTTAAACACCATACAAATTCACAGAAAAAACTAGTTTTAAATGAAAAAAACCTCTCAAATTCACCAGGTATAGTTATTTCAGATAACTATAACTCGCGCTGATAATTACGCCATATATTTTCCATCATTCATGACATGTTCTATGACATCATTGATAATATCACTGCAACATTTGCAATTAAATTATTGATAAGAAAACTGTGCATGGCAGGGTGCGACTTTGTTAGGGCATGAGTTGTAGTTACTTGAAATAACTATAAGTGGATTTTTCGTCTAAAATTTCCCTTAACTTTAATGTCACCTTCATCTTTTTGTCTGTGAATTTATATATAATCTGTGTCTGTGTGTTTATGTAGGAAATCTGTTCTTTCTGCATGGTCGGTCACCCCGGATTTTTCACCTTTTACTGGACCCTATATTTTTGCTGGTTTTAGAACCTGGGCAATTTAGCCTTTCTAACCAATAGTAAAGTGCCTGTGCTCCCCATTTAAATATGGTAAATTTAGCACATTCCTAATTGGTATATTTAACTCTCCTATTAGTTCCTGGTATATGGTACAAGATGTACACAGGGCTTGGAGGTTAAATGTCACTAGAGCACTGCAGCATCTATTCTTCCATCCACTATAGCAGCAGTGCAGACATTGCTTCAGGCCGGCCAGTGTAGCTTGACCGTAGCAGTGTACAAACTTCATTCAGCCTGTCAAAATAAACAGTTTTGAAATGTCAAAACCTCCATTTTAAATATTATTAATTCACCCTTATGTAGGACTTGTAGCACACAAGACCGGGTGCATAGTATTTTAAAGTAGGACATGTAGAAATGTAATGTTAACATGTCCTTAGAGTGACTAGCACCCAAAAACTAATTTTCACTGTGGACGGCCTAGATGCCAAATCTGTAATGGGAGTACAAGTATACTGGTGACGATCAGGCAAACCAAGAGCAAAAGTAAAGAGAGCATCAATATTAGAGACTTCCAGCAGAATAGTTCCACCATGCATTCTATATTTTGAATATTTCTTCTGCGCCCCACTGGCCTTATAAACCAGTTCCTCCATTGTAGCTCAGAAATCAATGGCCATATTCATTCTTCCACTGAGGGAGTGTCCACATTTCGCCAGTGGAGTTCAAAGTCCCTTTTGGCAATTAGGAGGCCAGTGACAATGAGAATACGGGTGTGTCTGGGACCAACCAAATGATTCATAATTCCTAATATCATTACTGTGGGGCCTAAAACCAGTGACCTCACCACCAAGTCATGAAAATGGCACACACCCTGCACCAGTATTTTTCTATTCGAAGGCACTGCCATATCATGTGAAAGTATGTACCAACAGGGCAACTGCACCTTTGACAATTAGGGGTTCTCGCTTTCCCCATTTTCCATAAACATGAAGGATTATAATAGTACCTGTGCAAGTACTCAAACTAAATAAGACTTAAGCAGGCAGACATGGCAGCAGCCGTGGTGCCGTCTTCAACTCGATCCAATCATCCTCATCCAACTTAACAAGGTCAAGTTCCACATTTCCCTCAGTTTCAGATTTTAGTCAGGGGAGTTAACAGCTAGAGATCAATATAGCCTCAATATTCCTTTCCCCCCAGGACCTAAGTAGTTAATTTGGCTTCCAAAGGACAAAATACGAGAGAGCCGCCTGTGTATACCTATAGCTGTCAAGCACATGCTGTAACTGGAGGTATCTGAAAAATTGTGTTTTGTGTAATTGTAAATATCAGACTTGATCTTGAAAGGACTGAATACCATCAGTTTGCCGCACACCACCTAGCGACGATATGCCTATCGTCCCATTGCCGGAAGCCGGCCAGCCTCACCGACAGAGCAGGCCAGGTGCCCTGCCATAGGGGAGTCGTTGCAATGAGTTTCGCATACCATTGAATGTGATTAAGCGCCTCTTGACAGCGCAACATTGGTTGCTTTGCCATATAGTATGTGAAATAAGTCAAATTTTTCGTGAAGGTCCAATTTTTATGTTTTTGCAGGATCTTCTTGATCCCAAATATCCAATCATTTATCGGGATGAGCTGAAAAGCCTAGTAATAAAGCCGAACATCCGTAACCCACAAACCTCCATCATTAGAGGCCTGCCTACACTTAGCAAAAGAGACCCACAGGACTGCTCCAACCCAGAGGAAACCACTGATCTGAGATTGTAAATCCGTAAAGAAGGTTGATGGGAGTTAACACAGGTAGTTTTGTCAAATAAAAAAAAAGTGGCAAGGAAATCATTTTAAGTAATGCGCTCCAACCCATTATTTGGGGGGTGGTGAGGAGTGGCTCAGTAGGTAAGCTCCACCTTCAGTTTGTCTAGGAGAGGAACTAACCATATTCGATTCCCAACCTTGTTGTTGGCTCGCCATAATTTGCATACCCAAATACTTGAAATGTCACCCGGACTCTGAAGGGCGCCGAGGCCAGGAATGAATTGCGTCTCTCACCAATGGGCACGGCCAGCAGTTTGCTTGCAGGCTGGGGACCCCGCCATATATTCTGAAAATATCGATGATTCTGGGAATGGAGGTCTCTGGTCTTTAGACCTACATCAGTATGTCATCAGCATATTAAGAAATTCTATCCTCCCCACCATTTCCGCACTGGACTCCTTCTACCTGGGCATCTATGTATCCATGTAGCTAAGGGTTCAACCATAGGCGTGAACAGTAGAGGTGAGGGTGGGCATCCCTACCGCATGCCCCTTCCCACTCTGATTGACACTGACATGGTTCCATTCACTCTGACCTGTGCTTATGGTTTCATATAAAGGACCTCAACAAACCTGTGAAAGCCTCCCGGCCCCAAATCATTTTAGATAGCACCTGAAGTAGGAATGGCCAATGAACCAAGTCGAGCATTAACATTACACAGTCCACTGGGATCTCTTGTTCCCACGCAAGAACCAAATGGAGACGTCTCGGGCATGGTCTGATACTACGACCGTGAATTAACCCATTTTGGTCATGATGACCCAAAGAGGGCACTACACCAGGAAGGCGAGCTGCTAGTATTTTAGCTAGTATTTTCGATTCAATATTTAATTAGCGAGATGGGACAATAGGAAGGGCAGTCATGCACTGGCTTGTTGGGTTTAAGAATGATGGCAATAGTAGCTCCCAGTAAATCATATGGTAGAAAACTAGTCTTGAATACTCCCTCCAACAGATACCAGAAGTTGGAGGCCAATAAGAAGGAGTACTTTATTTTTTTTAAAAAACTCTTCCGCAATGCTGTTGGGGCTGGGGTTTTCCTTGAAGGCATAGCTGTTACTGCCTACATTATCTCTCCCTCTGTGATAGAAGCGTTGAGCGTAGTTCTATCAGCGAACGACAACTTAGACATAGGCAAGTCATGAATAATTGGATGAGCACATTGTGCATCTATGGGCCATCTAGGTGAATATAGTGATTTATGGTATGAGGCCTACACAAAAGAGTTTGTTGGGTTTTTTGGTTTCCAATTGACGAGCCAGGACTAAAGCGTGCCTGCTTTATCACCCATCTCGTAAATTCTGCTGTATTACGCCATCCATCTGATGCTGGCAGAGCCAAGCGTTCTTTGTTTCGAACAGAGGATGTATCGGAGGAGATAGCTGACAATTTCTCTGGTGCCATTGTGCACTCTTCAAAACCGGTATCTCTCAGGGTCTAACCAGCAACTTGCCCTTAATGTAAGACATGCATCTCCCTTTATGACGGGTTTCAATGCCCCTCAGCGTGTAACTGAGGAGGTAACCGAGTTACATTAAATGCAAAATATTGAGCAATGTTTGTACGGTGGAGTTCCACTAGGGCAAGGGTTTCCAACCTTTTCTGTAGTGAGAGCTGCTTCTGATCACTGAAAATCGTTGTGAGCTACTGAAGGCTAAGCAACTTGTGCATTGTTACCAGCCTCCCCCACACCCAGTTTAATTGGCTTTAAGCATAATGTCCATAGAGCCAGATGCTATGGTTTGAACAAAATACTTTGACTAGGGGCACTATGACAGGGCTGCCGTGTGTGTTCATGAGAGCGTGGTCTTTGGGAATGTAATGAACATGTGTTCGTATGAATTGGATATATGTGTGCGGGAGACAGAGAGACCGTGTCATATGTACTTTTGGCACAGGACATATCTTTCGCCATATGTGGCACAGTTACATGTATAACAAACCAAGTAGAAATTCAAAGTGCAGAAAAATGTTCTTCAAAAATGTTCAGAGTATGGAACATTTTTCTGCGCTTTAAATGTTTTCAACTTAGAATAATGGCTTTATTTTTCACTTATAAATATGGCAGTGTGTGTCGAGAAAATTAAATTAAAGAGTTAACTTTGTTTATGTGGAGTCCATAAAACTCATCACTTACATTTTTGCCCATTTCCAAGTGTCAGATTTAAAAACACCAAGAATGTTGCTCCCAGTGACCTGTAGACTTGGTGCCATATTTATAACAGAAACATACATTTGTTTAAATGGGAGGGATTTTAAGTGAATAAACATGCTTCATAAAATATTTAGGGGTAATTGGCTTACTTGAAAGTGGAAAAAAATATGAATACTTTTTTTAAAAATTTGTTTATAGCATTTTGTTATGCAAATTGGTATCACAGCGTAGTCCATTAGCATTTAACTTTGCATAGCATAACTTATAACAAACACAAACAGGTGCAGTCAATAAACATTTCCCCATGTCCGCCGCATTCAGCCCTGCCAACAGACCCATAGCAAATAGAGAGGGGCCTCTAATACATCAGCATTTACATTTATCAAATATATCATACATTATGGACTTAATCCGCACTTTCAAGGGGGTAGCTTCCTTGGTCAGTTTGGGTATTAGCGCACTTCTATGAGGGTTGTGCTTGGGGTTCTTTGCTTGGCAATGGGTGGGTTAGTGTCCTGATCTGTGTTGGGCGTGTGAGTATCATCGCTGTGGGACTCTGTTCAGCTCAGCCACCCCATAAAGGGCCCCCAAATGTCTTTAGGTCTGGAAGCCATGGGCATGAGTTCCCAGTACGTCGACAGTTGTTCCTGGTAATATGTGACACTCTTAATCCAGGAGTTTATTGAAGGGTTGTGACGACCCCCCCAGTTCTTTGCAATGTCACGCTTGTCCAATAGTAACAACATTGCTGTTAGTTTCCGCGTGCCTGGAGGAATCTCCTTACCGTACCCCAGTAGGCCCAGCAGCGGTGTACAGTTTGTGTCCGTGTCTGTAACCGCCCTTGTTATATTAAATGCTTTGCTCCAAAAGTCAGCTATCGGAGGGCAGTGCCATGCAAGACGCATGAACGTTGCGTCCGGTGCCCGGCTTCTCCAGCAGTGACTGTCGGGCCGGAGGCCCATTTTTTGGAGTTGTACAGGAGTCCTGTCCAGTTGGTGCAAACATTTGAAGTGCAGTAGGCGCAGTCTGTAGTTGGGGGAGAGTGATTCTAACTGGCTGCAGCAATATTGCCACTGTGCCTCTGTGAGTGGATTCTCCAGTGCGAAGTTCCAAAGCACTATCGCCTGCGGTTTCGCCACTGGTTGCTCTCGTTACATGGAGGCATATAATCGGGTTATTAGCTTACGTGATGAGTCGTTGGTTAGTATGTGTTCTAGTGGGGTTAATGTAGGAGGTGGGGCTGGGAATGTGTCATGCAGTTCTCTGCATGTGTCCTTTAAATGGTAACAGAGTAATGTATCTAGCAGATTAGGGGGGCCGCCATCGGCCGCCTGTGGGGGGGCTAGAAACACGTTTCTGGGATAGAGATCTGCGACTGTGGTAAGTCCCAGCTATCTTGCCCTCTGTACGGTACCCGAGTCTTGCAGCATAGGGGAAATTCCGGTTCCTGAGTAGCGGTATAGCAGGGGCAAAGAGTACTGTGTGTGCTGCTCTTTTCCTCACTCCACCCCATGCCCACCTCAGGGTCTCAGCTGTGTCGATTTCGTTGTGTGGAGCTGTGTATAACTTATATAAAACCATGAGCAGCGGCAAGGGGTAAAGATTGTCTGCTTCAATAGCAACGTGTGGCTGGAATGGCACAGGATAAAGCCAATAATGTAGAAACTGAGCCTGTGCGCAGTACGCATAAAGTTTTAAATCTGGGGCCCCCAGTCCGCCCTGACACAGCGGCAGTGTTAGGATCTCCCAGGTTATTCTAGGTTGCTTGCTCGCCCAGATTAAGGTGATCATGTTAGATCTAAGTCTACGAAAGAAGGCTTCGGTTAGTGGCATGGGTAAGTTGACAAACAAGTAGAGGAACTTGGGCAGTGCTATCATTTTAGCAATTGCGATACGCCCAGCTAGTGAGATGCCATTATGAAAATGGGGTAACCCAATTACAGTCTTGGACCTGGGCGTAAATTGGTACAGAAAACAATGGTCCTAAACCTTTCTTTAAACAGTATAAGTCTAACCTGCAATAATCTTGTCATACAGTTTTTGAGCATGCACAATATCATCTCTAGGTAATCAAAACAGTCAGATTAATAATGTGCAACAACCAATAGATTTCAAAATAACATATATTTATTTAATCATAATTGGACTGGCAGTAGGTATCTTACTGCGTACTAGAAACAATGAAGGAGACAGAAAAGGAGTTGCTCCAGGGGAACGTGCGGAAAGGTGTGCTCTAGTGAAAATTTGAGGTAGAAGGACGGGAAAAGTTCCAAGTAGTGCTCAGAGAAGGAGAATTAAAACAATTCAAAAGTTGGACTGATAAGAGAATATCAGTCTAGGTAGGCCTAGCCACGATTGGTCAGTTGTTCACAAAAGTCTATTTACATATTTTAAAAGTTCAGAGATGTATCGTTATTTCGCACGGTGGGTTTGGGGGCTGGGGGCTTGTGGTCCAGGCTTATATGGTGTGGGCGTCGACGTTTCGACCCGACTTGGGACACAGAGGGTGGTTTGGGCCTCGGCCTGTGGGTCTTCCTCAGGACTGGGATGGGCAACCAAAATTAAGTATGTGGTATCCGTGTTCCACACCCGCAAGGTGTTGCGGAGCGAGGGAATGTATATTCCCATTGGTCCATGGTTCGACTGGAGGCTAAGGTCCTCATCCGTCTGGTTAGGGTAGTGAAGAGCGATCAAATCGAATTGGGGCATTCAATGCGATAACTTCAATGTCAGTCTCCTAGGACATGCGATACGCACTGGAGTCCAGTCGAACCATGGACCAATAGGAAGATACATTCCCTCGCTCTGCAACACAGATACCACATACTTAATTTTGGTTGCCCATCCCTGTCCTGAGGAAGACCCGCAGGCCGAGGCCCAAACCACCCTCTGTGCATCAAGTAGGGTCGAAACGTCGACGCCCACACCATATAAGCCTGGACCACAAGCCCCCAACCCCACCGTGCGAAATAACGATACATCTCTGAACTTTTAAAATATGTAAATAGACTTTTGTGAACAACTGACCAATCGTGGCTAGGCCTACCTAGACTGATAATTAAATGTTGGAGTGCCCTCTGTGAGCGGCAGAATTACTGATTTTGCCCAGTTCTCCCAGACCCCTGAGTGGTAACCAAATAACACCAACTCGCGCATCAGGGGGTTCAGATTCTCCATGGGGTTACACAGGTACAGCGTGATATCCTCTGCATACATGGAAACCACTAAGCCCCTTGATCGGAAACCAATTCCCCTGTGCGCGTGATGCTGCCCGAGTCTCGCGGCCAGTGGTTCTGTTGCAATGGCAAATAGCAAGGGCAATAAAGGGCACCCTTGTCTCGTGCCCCGGGATATTTTGATCTGCCTGGTCACTACGCCATTCACTCTAAGACACGCTGTGGGAAGTGTAGAGCCGCCGTATCTGTGGGATGAACTGCGCCCTGAAACCAATACGGGCAAGCAGCGCGAATAGGAAATGCCATTCCAAAGTGTTGAATGCCTTAGTTGCGTCCAGTAGGGTCGCCACGGCTTGCTCCTTCAGGTGTAGATAATGCAGGAGTGCGCATATGGTGCAAAGGTTGTGTGATGTGGATCTACCTGGGACAAACCCCGATTGGTCTGGGCGTATTATCTCTGGTATGAGTGGCTGCAAGCGTGAGGCAAGCATTTTGGCATAGATTTTGTTATTGACGTTTATTAGTGATAGCGGGCAGTAAGAGTCGCAATAGTTCACCGGTTTGCCCGGCTTTGGAATTGTGATGATCAGTTCCTCACGCATAGATAGGGGGAGAGTGCCTGTTGCCAGGGCTTCTTCGTATACCTTAAGTAAGTGTGGGGCTGGTAATGAAGCGTACATCTTGTAAAATGCAGTTGTGAGGCCATCTGAACCAGGGGCTTAGTCGCCTGGCATGCTCTGGATAGTATGCACAATGTCTTCTACTGTGAGCGGGACATTCAGATATTCCCTTTGTGCTTCGTCTAACCAGATTAATTCTATGGCGTCCCAGTATTTTGTTAATGTACCAGTGTCTTGAGGTGCCTGGGAGGTTTAGAGGTCTTCATAGAACTGCGTGATGGTGTCGGGAATGAGGGTTGTGTCGCGTATTAGGTTAGATTAATTGTCCAGGAGTTGTGGTATGTAAGCGGATACTTGGGGCTTTTTTAGTATGGTCGCTAGGGTTTTCCCAGGTCTGTCAACCTCACCGAACCTGCGGGCCTTGGTGTATTTACCCAGGAACTTCACCTCCCTGTCTGCCTCTTTGTTATATTCCGTCATCAGCTCCCTGATGCTCGCCAGCAAGCTCGGGTCATTTGAGTGGTAGTATTCACTTTCCTTCAGTTTAATGTCCTTCTCTATATTCTCTAATGTGCGCCTGATGGATTTGAGGACTCCCGCTTGTTTGGCTGTGCAAACCCCCTAATACCACTTTGAAAGCCTCCCAAACAGTCGCGGGGGATCGTACGGACTCCGTATTCAGCTCAAAGTATGTTATTATCTCAGATCTAATTTCTTTCCGGAAGACCTGGTCGAGTAGTGTCTCTGGTGGGAGTCGCCATGTGAAGGCTCTTGGTAGTGTGTTGGGGAGCGTGAGTTTAAGTAATACTGGGGCATGATCTGATAGGGAGTGTGGCATATGCTTGATGTCTGACTTCCAAGTAGCAACGTCTTTTGTTAGCAGCCAAAAATCTAGGCGGGACCATGCTTTATGATGTGTGGTGATGCACGTGCCTGCAAGCGCATCTGGATGCGTCTGTCTCCAGATATCTATCAAGTGATCTTCCCCCATGATGGATTTTACCTGTGCCGTGGATTTTGGGTGCAGACTGCGGGCTGTGCCCAGCCGATCTTGCGTGTCATCTAGTACAAGGTTATAATCTCCGCCCCAGATGATCGTTTTGCTCCCAGTTTTCAGCACTTCCACCCATACTGTGCAGTAGAAGTCTGGGTCGTCGATATTTGGGCCGTATATCGCCACCAACTTGAGTTTCTGCCCTCTGGCATTCCCATCTGCTATAACATACCTGCCCTCTGGGTCTGTACGGATGGTCTCGGGGACCCATCCTAGGTCTTTACGAATCAGGATTGCTACACCCCTTGAATAGTTCGAGTAGTGTGCCGCATAAACGTGTTCCCATCTCCTCAAGCGCAACCTGGTGCACGTCGCAGCAGTGAGGTGGGTCTCTTGTAAGAAACACACGTCTATGTTGTGCCGGGCTAAATAGGATTGCACTAAATGCGCTTTTCTATGGTCATTTAACCCTCGAATAATCTAAGTGAGGAGTGTGAAAGCCGTCATGTCCAATCATGTAATGTGGTTATGCAAGTTGCGGGGGTTAGGCGCTGTGATGCAGTGGCTGCAATCTGGTCTATCGCCTGAGGCTTAGCAGGGCTCTCTATAGGGTGTGTGGAAGCTACATGCTGAATGGGTATTGGTTCATCGGGGCTAACATTGAAGAACTCTTGGTGACCTACCAAATTAACGACAACAACAGTACCCCCCCTCCTCCCACACCAACCCCACAATCAGGTTGTGAACCCTTTCCCACCCCCCACCCTCTCAACCACCCGATATAGAGTTGCATTGCAACAGATAGAGGAGGGAGTACACCCGCTCGGGGCATCGCCGTCAAACTCCCTCACCATAGTTAGTGAGGTGGCCAAATGGTTAGGTGCCTTATGGGTTCCCTAGGCATATTTGTTAAGTGAAGGGAGTCCGGGCAAGGACATAATTAAGAGGGCAACAAGGAGTTTAGTAGAACCTCAGTCTGTGCAGTTTGGTACAATGTCAACAAGTGTCCGATTGGAGAAAAGTAAGCTGGTTAGTCATTGTCACTTAAGATGTCATCCACTCTCTTTCCAGGTGGGGTCGAGTTGGCACGTTTTGGTCGTGAGAAGTTGTTTGCAAATTGCATCGCTGATTTTACATCCGTGAAGAGGTGTTGTTTCCCTTCATGAGTGACGCGCAATTTCGCCGGGTATAAAAGAGCATAAGGAATGTCTGCCTCTTCAGCAGGTGTTTTACTGGGATGAATTCTCTGCGGGCCGCTTGTACTCCAGGGGTGAAAACAGGGTAGAAAGCTAATGTTACCTTGGTGCTGTATAGTGCCACGCTCGCGGGCCATACGAAGTACTCTGTCCCGATCTCTGTAGTTTAGTATGCGCTCTATGATGGGCCTTGGTGTAGCTCCCACAGGTGGTTTGGGACCCAGCGAGCGATGGGCCCTTTCTACTATAAATACTGCAGAGAGATCCGTGCCAAAGAGGTCTTTTAGTACGGTTTCCACATATTGCTCCATTGACGCCATAGCTGTTGTCTTCGGCACCCCCGCAATGTGCAGGTTGTTGCGCTGAGAGCGGGCTTCAAGGTCCTCGTTTTTGGCCCGTATTACCGAGAGAATTTTTTCCATTTGGCGCATTTGTTCCTTGGTGTCTGTTTGAAATTCGTGCACGACATCGGCTTTGTTTTCCAGTGTGTCTAAGCGGGAGTCATGCTTGTCGACCCTTCGCTTAACTTGGTCCAGTCGGGCCATCAAGGCATCGAGTTTCCCGTCAATGGCGTGGAGGCTGGACTGCACGTCCAGTAGTATGG
This sequence comes from Calotriton arnoldi, assembly GCA_963921515.1. Classification (NCBI taxonomy): domain Eukaryota; kingdom Metazoa; phylum Chordata; class Amphibia; order Caudata; family Salamandridae; genus Calotriton; species Calotriton arnoldi. The sequence continues at coordinate 152,631 of CAWUFW010007100.1, forward strand.
TGCGGATATCTGCATCTGGCTGCCCTGCAGTCTCCCCCCCGCAGCCCCATCACCATCTTGTTGAACCTCAGTTTCCGTGAACCTGCTTTGACGTTTGGCGTCGAAATTAAGTTTACCCTGCCTGGCGTCTGTTCTCCCCATGGCATGTCCGTTCACCCACGCTTCTTCAGCGCACCCCTTGCCGCCAGCCCCACGCCGCACCGGCCCGCTCTGCTGCGCTACTTGGTCAATACACTGGCTACGGGTTTATGGACAAGTGGGTGTTCTGGCGCACCAGCCTCCAATTTAACCGGTGCACATGTCGGGCCGGCCGCCATGCAGCGGGCGCAAATAAGGCAGCGTTCAGTACTCAAAGGCAGCCTGGGCGGCCAAACATGGCAGTATTTATGTGGCAGGCGCTCTTCCTATTTCACACACAGTGCGGCCAGTCCGGGGCTCCCCAGTATTGGTTCGGGCCGCTGCCGGCGTCCTGGGGGTGACCGCAGGATCCCCCGCCTTGTTGGGCCCAGATCATGCCTCCTCGCGGACACCGCTTCCACTGTGGGCCGCCTCGGAACACCGCTCGCAGAGAGCCACACTTCCTGCTGAGGTCTCCTGGCCTCAGGCACGTTCACCTCCGCAGCTCGGGCCGGCGTCAGGCCGGCAGGCACAGGCCATGCAGAGGGGCCGGGAGGGAGATTGGGCTCCGTGCTCCACGCTCGCAGTGGCCCACGGCACCCAGCGGCACCCCACCGCCGCTCACCTCCTGTTCTTCAGCTCAAGTAGCTCGTGGGGATCGCCGGCAATCTATCCAGCAACCCCGGCCTTCAGGATCGCCGAGGCCTGTTCACAGGCCCGATGGCTGTCCCGTTAGTGCGGCGCTTCAGCAGTTGTCAGTCAATTTGCCTGCCAGTTTCACAAGCCGGTGTGTCGTCCTCGCACCTGCACCCGATTTCTAGCTTTTTTTTATTGCGGATTGCCCCAGTTCACCACGGATAAATGAAGGATATTCTTGTTGGCCGGCAGATCCCTCTCAATGAGCGCCATCTTGCTGCTCGGCCACGCCCCCAAGGAAATTAATACTTAATGCTCCATAGAAAAAGTTTTCTTCACTTTAAGTTTCTCCCATTTGAAAAAACTGAGTGTCTACTGGCCACTGAGAGTAAAAGGCCTGCTGCTTGTGAATGTGACACTTTAAAATGGGATAAAATTAAAATGAAGTGTTAATCATTTTCATTTTCAACCATTTAAAGCATTTAGAAACACCATTTCGTTCTCTGGCTCCAATATTGAGTGGACCAGGACTTTTATTTAAGAGTTAAATACTTCAGTGCTTCCCCTCTTTGACCCAGGCTAGCCCATAAACCTGACTAAGCACTGCTCATTATCAGCCCTGCTATCTGCAGCCTGATGATAATAATGTAAAGTAAACACAGCCTTCCCTTAATGTTAACCCGTTCAGTGCGTCAGACGTGCAGGAGTCGTCCGACCCTACAGTGCTCATGTGCGTCGGACGGCTCTTGCGCATCTGACCACATGGCACTGGAAATCCCACTGGCGCAGGCACCAGAGGGATTTCCTTTGTACCAAAACAGCCTCAGGAGCTGGGGAAGAGCTTCCCCAGCTCCCGAGGCTGTTGCGATGTTTTTCCAGTGATTCCCAAGCAGGGATCCACCCACTAGACGCCAGGGAGGGGGGAGCAGCCCTTTGGGCAAGGGCTTTTGCTCCCCCGCCCAATGTTTCTGTAAATATTCAGTCCTTCTGCCCTCCCTGGGGGGCAGATGGAGGCAATAGCTCCTTATCTGCCCTCCGGGGGGGACAGAAAGACCTCTAGTAAGCCAGGGATTATTTTTTTCATAGTTCAGGGGTGGGGGCTGCCCAGAATGGGAATTCCAATGCCCCCACCCTCTTCCAAAAATGCCAGAGTCTTTCTGCCCCCCCAGGAGGCAGATGGGGGCAATGGCCCATTAGGCACCAGGGATTATGCTTTTTTTATACATAGGGACTGCCCAAAATGGGTATGCCGCTGCCTCCACCCCAAAAAACAAATTGCCACAGTCTTTCTGGCCCCCCCAGGAGGCAGATGAGGCAATAGCCCCTTATCTGCCCCCCCCCCCCCGGGGGCAGGAAGCCCACCAGGCACCAGGGATTGTTTTTTATTATTCCAGGGGTGGCATGCCAATGCACCCACCCCCCTAAAAATTAGCCTGTCTTTCTGCGCCCCCCCTTGGGAGGCAGATGGGGGCAGTAGCCCCTAATCTACCCGCCCGGTGAGGGGCAGAAAGCCCACTAGGCGCCACGTTTTTTTTTTTTTTTTTTTATACGTAGGGGTGGAGGCTGCCCAGAATGGGCATGCCAATGCCCCCACCACCAAATACAAATGGGACAGTCTTTCTGCCCCCCCCCCCTGGGGTGCAGATGGGGGTTATGACCCCCGGTCTGCCCTCCTGGGGGCCAGAAAGCCCTGTAGACAATAGGTGTTTTTTTTGTTTTTTTTATATAAAAGAGGGAAAGGGGCTGCCCACAATGGGCTTGGCCATTCCCCCACCCCACATCAATGGGGACCAAAGTCTTTCTGCCTCCCCTACGGGGTAGGTGAGGCAATAGCCCCAGATCTATTCCCTCGGGGGGGGGGGGTAGAGAGACTACTAGGCACCAGGGCCTATTTTTATTTTCTTAGTGTAGGGGTGGGGGCTGCCCAAAACTGACTTGCATATGGCTGGGTCCAAACTGGAATGGCGTGGCGTGCAAAAAAACAATGGATTTAACCCAGATCTGTGACTAGGGGTGAATGTTTGATTAATTCAGCATTCCATCCATCATCTGTTCTTTTGGCATTTGTCGCCCAAAGTGGGAAGGGTATGCCCAGACGTGGGTCCCATGCTCGCTACACCACCAGTTTCAAGCTAGCCTGGCTGATGAGGGATGTTACCGCTTGTTTCTGGTCCAGGGAAGACCTCGCCTGGCAGTTCGGGCTGGACTGTTCCCATGGGGATCAGGGTCAAGACTGATTTGCATATGGCTGGGTCTAAATTGGAATGGCGTGGCATGCAAAAAAACGATGGATTTAACCCATATCTGTGACTGGGGGTGAATGATTAATTCAGAATTCCGTCCATCATCTGTTCATTTTGCATTTGTCACCCATTAAAATGGTCACATTCTTTCTCCTCCCCCCCCCCCCAGGGGTATATGGGAGCAATAGCCCCGGGGATCTCTACATTTTTTAAACCTAAGAATCCAGGGGAATCGAGGATGGGGTGACCTGTGTGGCTCTCACCAGGTTCTGTTTTCCATAACCCCTTGCACACCTCAAACTTTGTAAAAAAAAATTTTTTAAAAAGAAATTAAAAAAACACATTTTCCTCACATTTTTGTGATGGAAAGTTCTGGAATCTGCAGGGAGCGAGAAACTTGCATTCCCCAAGTCTCCCAATAAAAATGATATCGCACTTGTGTGGGGAGGCCTAGTGCCCGTGACAGGAAATGGCCCAAAATGCAACATGGACACATCACATTTTTCCACCGAAAAATGACACTTTTTTCGCAATGTACCTAGCTGTGGATTTTGGACCCTTGCTCAGCCGGCACCTAGGGAAACCTAGTAAACCTGTACATTTTTTCAAACTAGACACCCAGTTGAAGCCAGCATGGGGTGACTTGTGTGGCTCTCGCCAGGTTCTGTTACCCAGAATCCCTTGCAAACCTCAAACTTTGTAACAAGAAACACATTTTCCTCTCATTTCTGTGAAGGAAAGTTATGGAATCTGTGGGGAGCCACAAACTTCCACCCACCCAGCACTACCCCAGGTCTGCCGATAAAAAATAGTACTTCACTTGTGTGGTCAGACCTAGTGCCCGCGACAGGAAATGGCCCAAACGTACTGTGGAGACTTGGAAAATTATCAATCACAAAAAGACTTGGTTTTGCGAGGGAGTCAGCTGCGTTTTTGGTCCTGGGCTCGGTGGGCATCTAGGGAAACCTACCAAACCTAGACATTTCTAAAAACTAGACACCCTGGGGATCTGGAATCTGGGGGGTGTGGCTTGCATGGATCCCTCAACGTTTTTCTACCCAGAATCCCTTGCAAACCTCAAATCTAACTGACAAAATCATATTTTCTCACATTTCTGTGTGGGAAAGTTGTGGGATCACCAGGCTGACACAAATTTCCTACCACCCAGCATTCTCCCAGGTCTCCCGATAAAAATGGTACCTCACTTGTGTGGGTGGGCCAAGTACCCACGGCAGGGAAGGGCCCTGAACGTATTGTGGAGACATCAAAATTATCTATCACAAAACAACTTGTTTTTGCAAGGGGGGCATCTGCGTTTTTGCTCTCGTGCTCGGCGGCTATCTAGGGAAACCTACCTAACACAGACATTTCTGAAAACTAGACACCCGGATGAGTCCAGGGAGGTGTGACTTGCGTGGATCTCCCTACGTTTTCCTACCCAGATTCCCCTGCAAACCTCAAATTTAGCTAAAAAAAGCTAATTTTCCTTGCATTTCTGCCTGGGATCATCGCGCCGGCACAATGTCCTGCCACCCAGTGTTCCCCTTGGTTTCCCGATAAAAGTGATACCACTCAGTGTACCAGAGTTAGGACACAAACTGCCCTTGTGTGGCCACAAGGTGACATGGTTGACACTATACACATTTATATAACAATAACATTTATATTGTTATTCATCTAAAACAGTTATTAGGGAAATATAATTATATCTGGGGTAACCCAGACAATTTTCTTTTTCATACCATCACTTGTAAAGATGATTGGCAGCTGTCTATTGTTGTTCATCATATTAATATCGACAAAGCATTTCATCAACACCGTTGACTGAAAACTATTCTGTGTCTCGTACTGGGGCAAGTTCACGAGAATGCATTGGTGTCAGAGAGGTCATCTAGCCTGATGCTGACAGTGTGACAATACTCATGGGTAGTGAATAAGCTACCTATGTAGAAAAGAAGGTACCTATGTAGAAGTCTTGATTTCAAAGTGATCCCATTAGGCGAATGGTAAATATACCCCTCCCCCTTCTATTTCTAATTTTTAAAAGGATGTGAATTTGATTCCAGATTTTTTTTCTGGGATGCTCCTGTCTTTTGCCTTATTATTCTTCACTTTTACCCCGTGTCGCCAAATGTGTTTTTTTTTTTTCCCTAATGATTCCTGCTTCCCGGTGAATTATTTTTCCTTTCCTATTATGGCAGGATGGGATGACCACTTCTGAAAAGGTTTACTGTTTAAGTTATCAAAATAAATTGTTATCTAAGGATGTGCATCTTCTGAAAACGTATTGCTGTTTAAGCCATCAAAATACATTGTTATTTAAGGATATGCATCATATTGCATAAAGACATCTTACTGGTGTGGATGCGTTTAGTCCAATATGCCATGCTACTGTTTGACATTGATGGAAAAAGATGTTACTGTACTTCTTATCATTGGCAAATATCTGACTTCTGGAGTATGCGTACCACTGTGCAAGCTAATTTATACGTGTTACTTTGTAAGCAAGGGCAGCATGACCCTTTTCTGTCGGTCTCATTCATGAGTGACCGTTCCATTTCCATTCAACTTTGAAAATAAGTATTATGATGTTCATTCAGCGCAGATCGAGAGCTGAAAGCCTTCTAATTATGTATAATGTTGAGCAAAAAAAGTGGCGATTTTCTGATTTCTCTTCCTCTTTACATAAACCATGATTTTAAGTAGCTAAACAATTATACCTTACCTCTTTTGGTTGTTTCTGGCGGAGGTAAGGTGACCGAGGTTTATATCACTGGGCACTGTGAGTTTGGTCCAGAGCTTCCTTCTGCAAACCATTTTATTTCTAGTTGTTTGGTTTCTTAAAATGAAATAAAGCTACTTCCTCTGGTATGCACTGTTGTTTCAGAAAATTGATCAATATGGATACCTTAAGCACATTTCATGTACAGAATACCTTGATTTTCTACTAACGCTGTGCCACCAACTATTCTTTATATGAGTTATTTACTGTTTAGGTGTTCTCTTGAGAACAGAGCACCGATAATAATATGTTTCTAAACTGCTATCAATTTTGTCTTTTCTAATATTTTTGTAGATTTGGTATTCACAAGCCATAAGAAGCTTAATGCATATTATGAATTGGCAGTCATTTAAAGGCCAGTGTCTGTTTGAAATAAATATAAAAAGAAAAATGTTTTAGATCAGTAATCTACTTCAAGTTTGTATGAAGAGCACTTTGCCATGCCTTTTTAATCACAGTGAGCCCAATTTATAAACGTTTTTGCTCACTCAAATTCGACTTAGCTGCACAAAAAGAGCAATTTCCAAGAGTGATACCATGATTGATAAGAATGTGCTCACATAAATCTACTCACAAATGTGGAAGATTTAAATGTAGTGGATGTCTAACATTTGGAAATGGTGGGTTATCTTGGGTTTTCTTAATTGTTCACTAGTGTGAAATGAAAGTGCGCTGTTCTAGGTTAGAGTGGGTATGTAGATGGCTACTCTGGATGTTGATCCCATTTAATTTTTCAGACTACATTTATCTGAGGAGATTTAGTGCCTCATTATGCTCCTGCTCCCTTCCCCTCCCCACCTTACCATCCATTTGCGTCCACAACAAGCTTAAGGTTGAGTTTGACTGTAGATTTATTAAAGGGGGAGATCCTGCAGTGGTGTATTCTTTCATTAATATAGAGGTAGGAATAGTGAATAGTTTGTGGTTTATATTGCATTCCTTGTTTCCTCATTGAAAACAATTTAAACATAATGTGAGGATTAAAATGACACAATATACGTTTTTGCATTGTATGTATATGACTCCTGTTACCCTATTTAACAATGATCCAAATAAATACTATCCTAAATGCAGTGCCATTTGGCTTCATTTTTTTATGTGACATGGGCCTACTTGGGAAGCGCTACTTTATGGAAACATGTAGTTGACCGGTTTGATGCTAGACCCAGGCTCTAGGTACTTATGACTTCCAAATTATTTTGACTGGGTATTTCTCCTATCTCCACGAAAAACACAGCAGTATTTGCACTTGTCTTTGATAAAAGTCGAAATTTTATAACATGGTTCAGTGTAATATGGCCCATTATTAAAAACGTTGGCTGAAAGATTCTAAGGAGTGGACCAGAGGAGACTGGTCAGGAAGGGTGAGAAATTAGAAGAGGATTTTGCTTACTAGATAGTACTTCTGGTCTGAAGGTACTCCAGGAAATTGTTTTCTAATTCAACTTTGAGAAAATGATCTGAACATCTGTGGTACTGCTGTACGAAGGATAATGTGATATTTGTTAGGGAAAGATTTGTCTTGTTTGTTGTGAAACTGTGACATTACAAGCATAAGCTGCCGCTGAACACCTGATATAGTGTTGTAATAATAGCACAACATGTGCAATTGCCTAACAATGACTGGCTTTGTGTGGAATTTGTTGTTTGATATATATTGTTTATTATTACTGTGAAAAATCAATTAAATGTATTTAAACAGGGTTTGTTTAGTTAAAAAATATCAGACGTGCCTTCTAAAAAAAACAGCCATCTTTATACACCAGGCCAGATGCTTCAAAAATGGGATGGACTGTATTCACGATTTTTTTTAAATATCTTTTTATTAGCATTTTGTTTATTTAACAACATACATTGTATTATCCAGTATACATACATAGTTATTTATTCTCTATTGCTGCATCTTTAGATAGAGTGAGTTGTAACAGCACATAAATCAACATCGCTTCATACTTTAATTTCCCAATCCCGCTCTATAGCTATCTATTTCTGGGTTAGGTAATTACAAATATTTAAACCTCGAGTTTTTGGTTAAAGAATGTCCGTGGTGTGGGGTATGTAGTGTTCTCAGATCATTTTCTTTGTCAAAAAACATTCCTTTTCTATATTCCTTAACTAAAGAAAAAGGAAAAACCAACTATAATAATTGTCTGCTGCTTTCCCTGGGGTCTCATCTCATATTCTTCTCTCTTAATTCACCTTCCACATATATCTCTGTATTATATCTCTGTATTTATTCCATGTGAGGAGGGAAGGACGGGGAGTCGGGGGAGGGGTGGGGGGGAGGTGGGGAGGCCTCTCAGGGGGCTCAGGCAGGGGCCCATGGATCTATCTATGCAATCTTTTACCCTCTTCTCGATCTCCTGCTGTATTCTCTCAACCTTACTACGTTGTAGGAGGGGCCAAGGGAGATCTCTCCTCTTCTGTGTTTGCAGGACCCTCTTCATTCTCCTCTATATCTTCGGACCCCCCTCGATTCCCAGGCCCGCAGTATTTCATCCCAGGGTTCTGCAAGGGGTTTGCGCCTTTTTGTTATTTTGACCTCCCTGGTTAATGCCTTTTCCTCTGCTCTAGCCCAGGTTGAGACCTCCGTCTCCCAGACCGACACCCTGAGGCCTCCTGCTGCTCACCATCTACGCGCTATTTGCCTCTTGGCCATTATCAGTGCCAGGTCTATGAACCTGTGGCCAATTTTCCGGGCTTTAGGCCTAGGGAAAAGCCCCAGTGGATTACACCTCAACTCTCATGCCAATACTCCATTGAGGGTCTCGATTACCTTCCCCCACTAACCCTGAATTTCCGGGCAGCTCCACATCATGTGTGTGAAGTTAGCATCTAGTTCCTCACACCTAGAGCATTTCCTGTCGGCCGTTCCGTATATGACATTTAGTCTGTGCAGTGTGAGGTATGTCATGTGGAGAACATTAAATTGTATCAATTTAAAGTTGGAATTCCTGGATACTTTCCTGATACTTTCATGGGCTTTTCCCCTTTCTACATCAGTCAGAGGTCTACCGATCAACTCCCCCCCCCATTTCTCTTGCAAGTGTGTCAATGTTGGTTTCGTCTTATCCATTATCGCAGTGTACAGCCATTTAACTAGGTGCCTGTCAGTTCCCAGCATTACCATTGCCTGAAGCACGGGGTGTGTATCGGGTTCCCGTGTGTCCCTACCCCATAGCGCTGTCATCGCTCCCCTAACTATATGATAATTTAAGAACTGACCCGGGCCTAGTTCATGATATTCTAGGAATTCCAAGAGGGGCAGTAGCTCTCCATCTTGGTAGCAATCTCGCACTGTAGTCACCCCAGCCTCCTCCCATTCTTTCAGTTGACCGTGTGTGAGGGGGCTCCCGTCGCCCCCTCGGGGTAGGCTTATCGAGGGCAGGCCCGGGGCATTTAGAGGGAGCTCCATTCCCCTTTTTTGGCATCTATTCCACCATTTCAAGGCCACCTCCGGCAACACTCCCATGGGTTCTATCTTATGTTTGGGTTGCAACATTTTGGGCATTAGCATCTCATGGGGTGGTTTCCCGTGTAGTGCCAGTGTCTCTAGTCCCAGACCTTCCAACCATTGAGCCAGCCATTGAAGTTGCACTGCCATGTAATACGCTTCAAAGTCTGGTACTATCAGACCCTCCATAATCAATGTCACAACACCACAAGGGACACCCTATGTCTCCCGCCATCCCAGATCAGTTCTCTTAGCTGGGCGTCCATTTCTTTGAACCATGTCTTGGGGACTGTTAGACTTGGCATCTTTTGGCGTGTTTCCCCTGACTTTTTGCTTTCTGACCTCCCGGTTTTGACTCTGTTTTTGCTGGTGTGAGGATTCTGCGCGCTTTCCTCACTGCGGTCCAGTGGGAAAGTGCAAGTGCTCCTGTATAAAATGTGTTATGGATTGGTGTTTCCATGATTGGCCTATTTGGTTTATGTGTCAGTCCCTTGTAAAGTGCACTGCGAGTGCCAGGGCCTATAGACCAAATGCTGTTGGTGGGCTGCAGCACTGGATTGTGCCACCCACGCAAACTGCCCGTAAAGTGTAACTCGGGCCTGCCATCGCAGAGCCTGTGCGCAGCCTGGGGCTGCCATGTCGACTTGGCAAGTGCACACACTTGCCAGTCCCTAAACCTTCCCTTTGCTACATGTTAGTCACCCCTAAGGTAGGCCCAAGGTACCCCTGTGGGCAGGGTGCGTTGTACGCGAAAGGTAGGACATGCCCGGGTGTGTGCGGCATGTCCTGATAGTGAATTACAGCCTAGTTCGTTTTTCACTATTGCAAGGCTACCTGTTCCCCCTAGGCCAGAACGGGCATTTTTGATTATTACAGCTTATAATCCTAACTGACCCCGGGAACATGGTAGAAATTCGAGTTTAGTATGCCTGGACTCAGAATGATAAAATGCAGCTTTTAGTGAAGTTGGTTTTGACATTCTGTGTTTGAAAATACCACTTTTAGAAAGTGGGTATTTTCTTGTCTAACCATCCAAGCCTGCCTCTGCGAGGTTGTGTATTCCTTGTCTGGAGTGTGAGTGACAGGGGCTGGGGGATGCCAGGAGACAGGGTGAGTCAGCGCAGGGCTGAATAGCCAGATCGACCTGTAGATGGGTGGGAGGGGTCGCACCTGGGCCCTGAATAGGACAGTGCCTTCCCTCCACAATGCTGGCTCCACCTCCTGTGGTGCGTCTGATGTCCCTGGCCTACTCACTGAAAGAAGGGACGGAGACTTGTCAACAAAGTGCTCCAGAACTGGTTTGGACTAGGCGCAAAGGCCTCTCTGCCTTCAGAGAACAAAGGAATTTGGGATATAAATATTGGGGCCCTGACCCCATGAATTTAGATCTCGCTGGAATCAAGGAACCTGCCAAGACTAAGAGCTGGAAGAGCTGCCAGGAGGAGTACTGCCCCTTTGCTGTGTTGTTGCTTTGTTGGGTTGGCCTGCAGTTGCTGCTTCTGTCTTGGGCAGTGAAAGGACTGGACTGAACTTTCTACAAACTTGTGCTGAGTATCTCCAAGGGCCTGAAACCGAGCTGGCCTCCTGTTAAGAAGTCTCAGGGACTACAAAGACTTCACAAGCCTCTGGGTACCGCTTCTGGAACGCTGTTTCAGTTGCCACAGAGGAAGGGAACTGCAACCGACTCCGTCAACCGAATCCATCCCTGGCCGGTGACCTGTTTGCACCGCAGACCGCATCGCCCCGCTTCGCATCGCAACCCTGGTCTCACCGTGGGCGACGTCCGACGCCGCCAACATCGAGCCGCTGCTTGCACCGTGACCTGTGGGCACCGCAGTTCGCATCGCAGCGCTTCACTGGGCCAGCCGGACCAGACCGACACTGTCGCTGCAACTGGCTCAAGAGTCGAGACCGCACCGCATTTGGGGCACCGCTCGCAGGTCTGCGACGCACCGCTCCGACTCGCACCGCTGTCCGACGCCAGCTCCCGCACTCCGGCTTGGTCGCCTGCATCGCAACCTGTCAGCACCGCATCGAGCATCGTCTCGCGCTGCATCGCACGCCTTGGACTCACCGACTCCGTCTCCACGACGCTCATCGAGCCGCTGCCTGCACCGCATCGAGGGACACCGCACCTTGCATCGCTCCGTCTTGCACCGCAACCGCGACGAACGCCGACCGGCTCGTACACTCCGTACCAGCCACAACGAGAAAAGGTACTGTGACCGAGTCTGTTCATGACTCTGCTGGCCCGTATCGACGCGGTCGGCTGGAACTGTTAGACTCTGGGGTTTTCAGCATCACGGTAGGCTCGGACGGAGCTACCGACTCGTACGAACTTTGCTTTTGTGCTATTCCTGCAAAGAAGTTGTTAACGTATCAAGTATTCATTCGTAAAGTATAGTATTGTGGATTTTTGTCGTAATTGGTCTTGTCTTGAGTATATAAAATATTGGTTATTTTTCTAAACTGGTGTGGTGTCCGTTTGTAGTGCTTACACTGTATTACTGTTGGTTATGTGCAAATGCTTTACACACTGCCTCTGAATTAAGCCTGACTGCTCGTGCCAAGCTACCACGAGGGTGAGCAGGGGTTACTTCACGAGTGTAACAACCCTTACCCTGACTAGGAAGAAGGGTCCCTACTTGGACAAAGGTGCAAGCCCTTGCCAACTAGAGATCCCATTTCTAACAGGGACCAAAACCGGGAGGTTCACAAAGTAATACAGAAATCTTGGTAATATGACCATTTTAGAGAGCACTATTCTGGCCATGACAGAGAGCTGGAGAGTCCGCCAAAAAGCCACACTTGTCTTTAAGGCACGGACAGCCTTTCCCAGATTCCCCTCCAGGAGATCTTGCTGATCATGATAAATCTGAATACCTAGGTATTTAAAGGTATATGGCGACCAGGCTAGTCCCTTTGGTATTCCCGGTGGCCTAGCCAGTGTAGGTCTCGCCGGGAAGAAAATCTGGGTCTTGCGCCTATTGACACGCCGTCCCAACAGTCTAGAGAACTCCTCCAAGGTCTGAGATGCCCTCTCTAGCCCCCGCTCTCCATCCCTTATGTATAGCAGGATGTCATCTGCATATAGTGAGATCATGTGTATGGATCCATCTAGAATAATTCCGTGTCTCTCTCCCTCGTGTCGAAAGCGCTCCGCCAAATGCTCCATGGCGAGGGCAAAGAGCAGTGGCAACAGCCCTGCCGCGTTCCTTTATATATAGGGTAAGATGAGGATACCACACCTCCCGTGCGTACCCTCGCCATAGGTTTTGAATATAGCAGGCGTACCCACCGCAGCCATCCATCTCCCAGGCCCATAATTCTCATTGCTTGGAGCAGGAAATCCCACCTCAAAGAATCAAAGGCTTTCTCCAAGTCTACTGCCATGACTACCGCATCGGGATACATTGCTAGATCTATATGGAATAGCACCTGATACAATTTTCTCAGGTTGTTGGATGTCGACCCAGTCGGGATAAACCCATTTTGGCCGGTATGGACTAGTTGCCGCATATGTGGCATGAGTCTGGTGGCCAAAACTTTGCTCAAGATTTTAAAATCCAGATTCAGCATTGACAGCGGTCTAAAGTCAGCGGTGGTTGGCGACTCCGCTTTGGTTTTTGGCAAGGTGTGTTAACATATCCGTCTCTCGTGCTTCCCTCAGGCTTCCGTATAGTTTACTATAATAATCCCTGAACGTGTTGTTAATCGCTTTAGGTGAGAAAAGTGTATGCCCCTCCGGTGTTACCAACTTGGGGATCGGGGACCCCCTCACTTCAGGTCGGATCAGCGATGCTAACATTCTTCCAGCCTCCCCGCCCCCTATATCCTGTTTTTCGTGGTATGCTCGTGAATCTAATAGCCTTAGCCTCTCCCAAGTTTTCCTGTATTCACTTTTTATTTCCGACAGTCTTTTCCTGTCTCCCATATCATTCCCAGCGGCCCTATTCAACTTCTGCATTTGTGTCTCAAGGGTGTGCAGTTCTTTGTTTATTTATCGCCTGGCGCCCACAGTCTGTCCCATACATTGTCCCCTAATTGCCACCTTTAAAAGCGTCCCATTCTATCAAGGGGGTGCTAGCGGTACCCTGGTTGTTCTCAAAATAGTTTGAAATAGCAGTAGACACTTTCTACCTGAAGCAGTCAACCTCAAGGAGGCCGGGGTCCAATCTCCATAGTGGGACCGCCGCTCTCTACAGGGTTGGAGCAAATCTCAATAAGAGGGGACTATGGTCCGACAGGGAACGTCCCAAATATTCTGACCCTGCCAGATTGGGGGCTAGTTGTTTGGAGCAGAGGAACATATCCTAGTATGTAGATCATAGAGTGATTAGTAATATGAGTATTCTCGCTGTTGATAGTTTTGCAGGTGCCATAAGTCCAATAGTTCCCATCTGAACATCCAATCCCTTAGGCCCTTAGCAATCCCTGCCGCTGCCGTGCCCTTTAGGGGTGGTCCGGGTCTATCTGTGGCTAGGTCCACAACACAATTAAAATCGCCTCCCAAAATTAGATCCCCTGCTGCTATGTCGGACAAAGGTCCGTGGATGTTATGGAGGAATTGCACCTGTTCTTGGTTCGGGCGTATATGCTCCCTAGTGTTATTTCCCTCACATTCAGCCTCCCTTTTACTTAGCACAAAGCAGCCCTCTCTTTCTATAGTTGTGTGAGTAGCTTGGAAGGGGGTTCCCGACTTGACCCATATAAGAGCCCCCCGGGCATACGCAGAGTAAGTCGTCGCAAAAAGCTGACCTTGCCATCTGCGCCTGAGCCTGCCAACTTCTTCTGTCGTGAGGTGTGTCTCCTGGAGCATCACTACCTGCGCGCCCCTGCGTTTAACATAACTTAGGATATTGTATCGTTTGGTGGGAGAACCCATGCCCCTAATGTTCCAGGAGAGCATCTTAAATTCTACATCTGTAGCCATGTGACCAGCCATAGACTATGTTCCTTCCCCCCCATCCAACCCTACCCCGCCTCCCACATGTAGGGCTCCAGCGCAGCAATCAACACTCCCAAAAACTACAAACCCCAAACCCAAGAGCGGACCGGCAACTGCCAGCTGCCCAAAGCTATTAACACACATTGATACACTTAGAACGCCGCCTTAACTCTTCAGGCAGGACATTCGGGGGAGGGCGGGGGGCAGTCAAACAAAAATAGAGAGCAACCCTGTAAGGGGTTGTTACCATCCCGGTTCCTTAGTTCGCGGGGGGAGCCGACCATTGCTCGCACGTGGGGATAAGTTTGAGCGAGGTCTCTATTCGGGGCTTCATGCGGCCAGAAGTCGCTCTCATAACTCCCCTTATATAATTTCATCAACCGTTTGTGGTGTTACTTTCGGTAGATCCAAGTCAATCCCAGATTTGTCGTCCGATTCTGATGAGCGAGCCAAGTGATCCGAGGCAGAGTCCATTATTCTCCATTCTCCGAGCTTGGGGAGGACATCATCGACGCTACAGCCTGCAAAGAGGCTCTCCTGTCCTTCTGTGTTTGTGATATGGAGGGTTTTGGGAGGGTATTCGGTTTCTTGGGGCGCCTTTGTCTGGGCCTTGCTATTCGTTTCGTCCCTCGGGGGCCTTGTTGTGGTTTTGGTAGGGGTGTACCTGTTTTGTACACATCTAGCCAAGTCCATGTTTCCTCAGGTGTGAGGCAGAAATGCGTAGTACCACCAGTATGATTCAAAGTTTCACTGGGAAAATCAGGTAGTACTGCAGTCCGGCCTCCCGGAGGGCCTTCTTTGCTTCAGTGAAGGAAGCTCTTTGTGCCTGCACTCTTTTTTTTTTTTTTTTTTTTTTTTAACTTTTTATTGAAAGGCTCACAGTCAAACACAGCCATTTGCCTACAACCCTGAGGCCGGCGGCTATTCTTGATTAAATCGTAATCACTGCTATAAGGCCGATCCCCCAAAGTGGTGGCTACCATCATGAACTAAACTTTAAAAGAAAAACCCCAAGGCATCATGATCAACATTGTATTGCATGCACTAAAGAATCTTTTTTACGAAAGCATTCATAGTTCGTTACATTTCAAATAAAAACAAACGAATAATGTACCAATTATTTGTGTACTAGTACCAGAGCGACCGTGTAGTGAGACCCCAATCAATTAGATATGCACGGACATCTCTCTCGTCCTCCCTTCGCACCCTCACTCTCTCCCCATGCAGTCATATGCCTTATGTGCGTGGTGGTGCACGGGGCTACGGCCTCATCGTACCGCAGGCAGATAGTCAACTAGACATGTCAGGGACCTGGCCTTCTGGATCCGTCGGGACCTCCCCGCCGCCGTCCGACTCCTTAATCGTTATGTATGTCGCGTAAAGTCCCCAAAAATTCTTGGGTCTACTCCGGGGAGGGAGCAGTTCGCTGAAATTCTCAGTTTGAGTGCTGCAGTAAATCATGTCTCGCGACCACTGGGCCAGCGTGGGGAGAGGGCCCCTCGACCAACACATCGCAACCCTCCGTTTGGCCAGGAGAAGGCCCATGTCTACCAATCTTCGGATAGCCGTAGGCAAGTGCTGGGAATACCCTAAAAGGGCCAAAGCCGGAGTCGGAAGGAGCTCCGTATCCACAATTTTCCCCAGTTCCAGAAAGACCGATTCCCAATATTTGTGCACCCCAGGACATTGCCATGCTAGGTGGAAAAAATCAGCAGATGGTGCTCGGCACCTATCACAAACAGCGCTCTCCCTTAACCCATATCTATGGAGCCTCTCCGGAGTGTAATAAACCCTATTCAGGTACTTAAAATGTATGAGTCTGTGCCTACCGTGTAGGGAGATCCGTCGGGTGCTAGTACAGCAATAGTGCCACATAGGGTCCTCTATGGTCTGTTGTAAATCTCGCTGCCAGGCCAGTCTGGCTTTGGTATAATGGTTTGCTCGATGTGACATTGCTAATTTATATATGTTGGAGACTATTTTGTGGGGCGACGTAGCCCGGATAATGTAGGACAGTTCGAGCATCTCAGGGGGCTCTTGTAAGTCCTCGCCTAATGTCTCTGTCAGTGCTCTCCGCACCCTGTGAAACTGAAACCGTTGTAACATAGTGCTTTTAACCCCCGGCGCCTCCACCTCCTCCCATGTTTTAACTGTACCGTCGTGAAACAGGTCTCCCACGGTCTGTATGTTTAATGACTGCAACGCTCTAACAACCCCCTTGTCCCTGCACGGGGCCAGCCAGCGAGCCCAGTCAATGGGCATTGCCGGTGCGTACAACTGTGCCCCCGCCTGCATTTGTAGCAGGGCGTGCCAAGCATGTCGCGTCGAGTTGATAGAATCCAAAATCCCCGTCCTGCGGTCCACAGATTCAAAGATCGTGGCCGGGAGTGGGAGCGGAGCTGCAAAAAGTTTTTCCATGCGTATAAACTGAATATCTGATGAGCCGTGAATCCAAGAGTAAGCGTGTGCGCCCTGTGCCGCTCTGTAATATAGATTAAGGTCTGGCGCACCGAGCCCCCCATGTGATAAGGTAACGTAAGGATCTGCCATTTTACCCTCGCCTGCTTACCCGCCCAGGCTAGTTTTACCAGTGATTTATTGACTCTCTGGAAGAAGGTACTCGGTAATACCATGGGGATGTTTGTAAAGAGAAACAGGAACCGGGGCAGAACTACCATCTTCATGACCGAAATTCTACCCAGCAGAGACAGCGGCAACTTAATCCAAGATTCTACGTCATCCTCCAGTCTGCTGACTGCAGTGCCGTAGTTCTCCCTGAACACTGCCTCCGGGTCAGTGTGAAGGCGTACACCGAGATACCGGATCGCGTCAGTAGACCAATGCAGCGGGAAGTCCAGCTCGAAGTGTGCTGTGATGGGGGTGAGTGGAAAAATTGTGGATTTAGGCCAATTGACCCGCAAACCCGACAGTGCCCCAAAATGGACTACCTCCCTTAAGACAGAGGAGAGGTTACTTTCAGGCTCTCGCACATATAATAACGTGTCATCCGCATATGATGACACTATGATCTTATAAGTTGGAAAAGCGACTCCCTTGTTACTATGGTATTCCCTTAGCGCGCACGCCAGAGGTTCCGCGACAAGCGCATATAAAATCGGGGACAGTGGGCAGCCCTGCCTCGTACCTCTAGAGATTTTGATGGAATCCGTTACAAGATTTCCTATTCTGATGCGTGCCATCGGAGAAGTATAAAGTACTCCGATCAGTTGCAGGAAAACGGGGCCCAATCCCATTCTAGTCAGGACCATCCTCATGAAGGGCCACTCGACGGAGTCGAAGGCCTTCTCCATGTCGAGGAAGACCGCGACTGCCTTAGAATCCTGCTTAGTGTGTTGCATAGCACCAAACACCGTACGTAGATTGTAGGTGAGGTTCCTATCCGGGATGAAGCCCGCCTGTTCAGGTGCAACCAGCATCGGAGCCAATGGGGCCAATCGGTTGGCAAGGATCTTAGCATACAGTTTGGTATCGACGTTGAGCAGGGAGAGGGGCGGTATGATCCACACTCATCCAAAGGCCTGCCAGATTTAGGGATGGCAACAATCACCGCCTCTCTCATCGATGGGGGCATAGTACCGGAGACACACATGTCATCAAAAAGCACCGATATATGTGGCAGTAATAAGTCAATAAAAGCTTTATAGAAGCCGACCGTTAAACCGTCCATCCCCGGAGCGCTAGAGGCTCTCATGCCTGATAGAGCCGTTAAAATCTCTGCTTTTTCTATGGGTCGCATCAGGAATTCTCGGTGTGTGTTATTGAGAAATGGTAGCTGGATATGGTCAAGATAGTCAATAATTGCATTCTCCGAGCCAGGAGACCGCGAGGCATAGAGCTCCGCATAAAAGTGCTTAAACCTGTCAGCTATATCCTCCTCTTCCGTTAATGTCTCTCCCCCGGTCGTGTTAATTCCGGTGTCTAACGTCTTACATCGCTTGGCTTTCAACACGCGTGCAAGTGTGTACCCCGGCCTGTCGCCCTCCCCATACGTCCGCGCCGTGGCGTATTTACCTAGATGCTTGACCTCGCAATCAGCTGCATCATGATATTCTTCCAGCAATGCCCTGAGTTCGCGCGCTGTTGCCTCATCCTCGCCTTCCAGTTGGCGTACCTCCAGTTCGCCTAGCCTCCGTTCAAGTGCAGCTAGTCTCCGCCGGATAGCGCGGAGTACGCCCGAGTGCTTGGCCATCGCCACTCCCCGTATGTAGACCTTGAAGGCTTCCCACACGACCTGAAAATCATCCACTGAGCCCACATTAATGGCGAAATAAGTTTCTATGGCGTCAGTCATGTCTTTTTGAAGACGGGATCCAATAGTGAATAAGGTGGGAACCGCCAAGTAAATGGCGGGATGGTCTTCCGTGGCGTAACAAGAGCCAGTAGTAGGGGAGAATGATCCGACAGAGTCCTGGGCAACACCGTACACTCCCGGACACAGCCCATAAGAGATGAGGATGCCAACCAGTAATCTATGCGTGTGTGCAGATTGTGATAAGCGGAGTAGTGAGTATAACCACCTCTCTCCTGATGGCGCTCGCGCCACACGTCGCAAAGGTCCGCTCCTGCCATGACACTTTCCAGCTCTCTGGCCGCCGCCGAGGTTCGCCTCAGCGGACCCCCGATCTATCCAGATTTGGGTCCCTGACCAAGTTAAAGTCCCCACCCCAGAGGTATCGTGCATCCGGGTAGTTACTGACCACGCCCGCTAGAGTGGTATAAAACTCCGGGCAGTCAAAGTTAGGACCATAAACATTCACTGTAATTAAATCCATTCCTTTCCCCTGACATCTGGAGATCACATAGCGACCGTCTCTGTCTGCGTCCAGCTGGGCAAGAGAGAAGCCGACCTAGGATTAACCCATGTCATTACCCCCGGGAGTGCGTGGTGTAACCCGAGGCATGTATGTTATCCAACAGCCCCCTACTGCGCAATAGTGCGCTGTTCAATGGGAGGTGTGTCTCCTGCAGGAGGGCAATGTCGATATTCTGCCTTTGGAAATAGTTCAAGACTTTGCGTAGTTTTCGGTAATCGTTAAGGCCCCGCACGTTCCAAGTAAGCGTGCGGAGGGCGTCCGGGACCCCCGTCGGGCTAACCACGCTAGGTACCACCATCATATGTATAAAAGCACATTGTGTATTGCAATCTATGCAGTAAATAAGCAATCAGTACGTCATGCATAAAAATGCCTAGAACATTCATAAACCAGAACACCCAAACATTCCCCCCACTCTTCCCCCCACCCACAGCAGGCCACCCCCAACTCGGCCGCGATTCATCCCCCTGGGTTCCCAACCACCCACCCTTCGCCCCCCGCCCAAAACTGAGTAGATCTCCCTATGTGTGGTGCACTCGTGGGCAGATGTTGCTCACACCTATCAGAAAGACAGTAAAAGCAGTGACTGCCCCCCCCCCCGTACACCGTTCGTGGTCTGTGCTGCAGCCTCACAGCCCACCCATTCCATTGCATTAGCTGGCACCTGCAACCCGGGATGCCGCTATCAGCCAAGTACAGGACACACTACCCCAAGCGTCCGCATCAGCAGCCCGCAGCCGTCTAACGCAGTCTCTATGCGGCTCCTTAATGGCAGCCCCAACAGGCAGCCGCCCCATACTGTGTCCGTCAACATCTGCAACTGTCACTCCGCCATCCCCGCATTATTTTACGAGCTGGACTCCCCCACAATCGTGTTCGCGGACAGAAGAATCCTGTTCGCATTAGGCACTGCACACACCATCCCCGGGCCACCCCCTACCTGCCCTCCCCCGCCCTGTTACCATACTTATCGAGAAATGGTCTTCCGCCTGTGTCAGTCCTGATCCTCCAGGGA
Source organism: Calotriton arnoldi (assembly GCA_963921515.1). Classification (NCBI taxonomy): domain Eukaryota; kingdom Metazoa; phylum Chordata; class Amphibia; order Caudata; family Salamandridae; genus Calotriton; species Calotriton arnoldi. Next base: position 172,661 of record CAWUFW010007100.1, read on the forward strand.
TCCCCCTGTCGCCTCTGCAAGAAGTAGATGTTGTTCCGGGCTGTGGCGTTGCTCCTTGGCCCACTCCTTCAGGGCCTTCTGCAGCAACTTTGGGTCAGTAAAGATGTGAGACCGACCCTGTCTGTTCACCCGAAGCTTGGCAGGGTACAGCATGGCGTAGTCGATGCCCATCCCTCGCAGCTGTTTTTTCATGGGGACAAACTGGCGGCGTGCCTCCTGGACACGTACAGTGAAGTCCGGGTACAGGGATATCTCAGAACCTTCGTAGGACAAAGATTGTTTTTCCCTAGCCAATCTCAAGGCGGTGTCTCTATCTCGGTAATTGAGCAACTTCGCAATGATCGGACGCGGTGGTGCCCCCGGAGGTGGCCGAGGCCCCAGTGAGCGATGCGCTCTCTCCACTACAAACATGGCGGAAAAGACTCCGTCCCCCAGTAGTGTGACCAATAGGCGTTCAACAAAGTGTTCCATGTTGCCGGTTGAGGTGGTCTCCGGTAGGCCTGTAATCCTGAGGTTGCAGCGACGTGAGCGCGCTTCCAAGTCCTCCGTTTTATCCTGGAGTACCCGCAGGACTCTGCCGAGTTGCTTATGCTCCGTATCCAGAGTGGTGTGCGCTTCCTCTACCTCCGTTATTCTGCGCTCTGACATGTCTAAGCGCTCGGCGTGCTTATCCAATCGCTCACCCATTCTGTCCATCCTGTAGGAGAGGGCATCTATCTTCGTACCCAGGGAGGTGATACCGCTTTGCAGGCTTTTTTCCATAGCTACTAGCAGACTGCGGAGATCCGGGCCAGCATCTTCCGCCATGGGAGCCTGCGCCTTGGTGGACTCCTCCGATGATGCGTCATGCGACTTTGATCGCTTCTGGTCGAAGGATAACTTAGGTTGTGCTCTGTCCACTCTGCCCATCCTGGCACACTGTTGTACCCGCAATATAGGGCTCCTGCGTGGTCCTGCACCTGTGCTAGGTCTTCCGGACAGCAAGCGTTGCCCGCAGCCACTCCGATCCCATCCGCCAGTTGGGCTTCCTATTGGTCAATATCCCTCGCTGTCAAGAGCCAGACACGGATGTTCCAGAGCACCCGCTCAGCACAAGTAGGGGGCCCAACAACGATGGCTTCCTACTGGGTGTAATAATGGTGGGCCGCTACCTCCCCGTACCTGGTTCCTCGCTCCGCCGGCAGCCCTGTCTGCCGTCTCCAGTATGTCGTCGTTCACAGCCACTCGGGCGCCCACCGTATCCGGGAGCCGCCTCCGTGATTCGAGGCTGTCAGCAACGTGGTAGGCACCCCGACCTCCGGCGGTCCGCGCTACAGCGCCGCAGTCGCCCTCTCGCGATCGCTTCCGCAGCCCGCGTCTCACTCGGGCCGGAGGGGAGCCCCCCCGTTGTATAGTAACCCAGAGAGCTCCTGCCCACCTCCGGCAACAAGCCCCCGGACAACAGCGGCAAACAAATATGGCGGGACCGAGGGGTCACAAGAGTCTAGCCCACTCAATGCTCCGGTCTGCAAATGGCGCCCGCCTGGAGCCAACCCCTCCGCGGGTCCGATCTCAGCGTTCGCACTCACCGCCGGGCCGTCCTCAAGCCAACCGCACCGTGCTGCAGGCTCTATTGGTCCGCTGGCCCCTCGCGTGGTGCGTGTCCATCAGGGAAAACAGGCAGAGCAGGCTCTCCAGGTCCGTAGTGCACCAGTCAGCCGCCCACAGCTCCAGCCGCACTCCGTCGCCTCCGGACCGCCACAAGTCGCCACGACAGTCCGGGGATCCAGGCCTTGCTACGCGGACGCCAACGGAGTCCCGCGTGTCGGCCGCGCGCGGCCGCCGGACGCCGGCGCTTGACCTCCGGGTACTGGCGAGTTTCAGTGCGCCAGGCTCGTTGTTGCAGGTACTACAGGCTGCGGGGCTACCGGATAAATTGCGGATAGTGGAACGGTGTCACGGAGCGATGGGCTCAAGCGGCCATCTTGGTCGCGAGCAAGCTCCGCCCCCCTGTGCCTGCACTCTTGCCGTGAAATCCGGGAACAGCATTACCTTGCTGTTATCCAGGGTATAGGGCCCATGGATCCGGGCCTGTTGCAGAATCGTGTCCCTGTCCCTATAGTGCAGGAGTTTGGCCACCACTGATCTAGGTGGTCTCCCCGGGGCAGGCGGCCTTCCCGGGACTCGGTGGGCTCTTTCCAAAGCGAAGAACTTAGAAAGGGAGTCGGTGGGGGGGCATATTGTCGCTTAACCATTGTTCTAGGAACGTTAACATGTCCGTGCCTTCCTTCCCCTTGGGTATACCTACTATTCTAATGTTATTTCTCCTGTTTCTGCCCTCTGCATCTTCCGCCCTGCGTTCCAATTCGGTCACTCTGTAGGTAACGTCATCTAGGCGCACTGCTCCCTGTCCATGCTCCGGCCTAAGTTCCTCCACTGTGGCTTCCACCGTCTTGACCCTATCACCAGCTTCCTGTGTTCAGCTTTTAGGAGTCCCAGACCCACGGACACAGCCCCTATATCTTGTTGCAGAGCTGTCTTGGTATCCTCTATGGCAGCTAGTATCTTATCCAAGTGTAAGTGTAGCGCAGAGTCGGCGCTCGCCGGATCCCCACTTTCGCTGTCAGGATTCGTTGGGGAGGGTTCTCGCGTGGCTGGTTGGTGTGTGCCCCTGTTTTTCCCTTCGGCATGGTGTCATGATTGGGGCGGAGGGGCTTGGCCAGTATCTCCCCGAACCTCCGTATCTCCTCTCTCTCTAGTCCACTTGGTCCCGGGAGCCTACGTTGTCAGGATTAGTGTGTCTCGCCTCTCCGTTGCGCGCCCTCGGGCCTCGTCTCCTTACTGGAAGTCCGACGATCAATCTTCGGGCCTAGTCACTCCTTTCTCGCTGCTAGTAGTGTAGAGTAGTTGGCTCCCGTTCCCAAGTGGGCCCGGGCCTTTTCCAGGTAGGCCCCGCTGCGGCCTAGTAGGCCGTATGGCGAAGTGCTCCAAGCGCTGCCTCTCCCCTCAGCTGCAGTGCTCTTGAAGTATCGGGCAGGATTAGTGTGTCTCGCCTCTCCGTTGCGTGCCCTCGGGCCTCGTCTCCTTACTGGAAGTCCGACGATCAACCTTCGGGCCTAGTCACTCCTTTCTCGCTGCTAGTAGTGTAGAGTAGTTGGCTCCCGTTCCCAAGTGGGCCCGGGCCTTTTCCAGGTAGGCCCCGCTGCGGCCTAGTAGGCCGTATGGCGAAGTTCTCCAGGCGCTGCCTCTCCCCTCAACTGCAGTGCTCTTGAAGTATCGGGCACTGTCTGTACCCAGGCCGCCCGCTTGCAGTGCTGCCAGCGGGGACAACCAGACGTGGGATTCACCTGTCCCGATCCTCCGCTCGTCTGGTTTGCCTCCGATGTCGTCTTCCCGGGTCGCTACTGTCCGGCTTTCCCTGTCTCGCTTGAGGGTGATTGCAGCCGCCATGTTTTCGGTGGCCGCTCTTCGTTCTATGCCTGTGTTGCAGTTGTGCAGTCTGCTGAGTTTGTCCCCCAGAGAAAAGGGGGTTCCAGTAATCTCCCAGGATTTAGCACTGCGTTGTGTGGGCCATTGGAGCTCGGCTCCCCTGCTGTAGCCGTTTCTAGAGCTAGGCCTCAGTTCGAAGGTCCAGTCTTCCTGACGCCTCAATTGTTGCAGCGCTCCAGTCGCCCCCCGTTTTTCTTTTGCACAACTCTGTCCGCTGCACAGCCCTCTGTCTCTAGAGAATCTTGCTGCACGATAAGAGTGCGTCACCCCTTCCAGACCCCGGGACCCAGCACCGTTCTTCTCACCGCCTGGTGCTGTCAGCCGTGAAATCCGCAAGGCCCCCGCTCCCGATCAGAACGCTGCAGTCCACTGCCTCACAGGTCTCAGGTGCTTCTCGCAGGCCTCTGCCTTTCTTTTTCCGCTCTCAGGGCCCGCAGCGCCATCAAGTCACACCCTTGGTGTCCAATCGCAGGCAAAGGAGAAAAGTCGCCTAGCGAGTTGCAGACCTGGTCTCCGCATTGCCGGCCCGAAGGCGTCATTCCGGCTGCCGCTGTCTCCTGCCACTTCCTCCAGGCTCTTCAATCCTTTAGCCTCGTCCGTACGCAGCTTTTGCGGGCCCCAGCCCTGTCTGTCTCCGTCCTCGAGGCCCAGTCGCCGTTGCAGTAGGCAAGTCTTCCGGTGCACCGCAGCTCGAGTTTCCCCAGTGCCAGTTCTAGAGGCTCCTCCCCGGCAGCCGCTTTCACTTTCATGCTCTCCGGGTCTCCTGCCCTGCCGGCCTCCCCATGGATGCCACTCGAACCACATGGTCTCCGCTTTCTCTGAGTTCCATCTTTCTACCCTCCGGACCTGATACAGAGCTTTAGGGAGTGTAATATGCCCCTTAGGTCTGGCAACCCCGCTCCATTGTCCCAGAATGTACAGGTTTTTATCTGGCCGGGACGGAGCTCCGCTTCTACGCGTCCGCCGTGCTCTTGTTCCCCGACTGTATTCACGATTTAACTAACCGTCTGCATGGTGAGGTTCCACTTTCTGACAGTGTAAAATGCTTACTAGAGACAATCTCTGAAAAAGCATTATTTTGATTGACTTTCTTTTCTTCAAATCATTTGGAGATCTACATAGGTAAATTTAGTCTGTTATTAATAGGTTGAAGTGCAGAATCAAGCCAGCCAAATTTCAAAGATGACATGCTCATGAGGCCAAGAAGCATGATATTGATGAGTGTATTCATCTTCTAAACAGTTTTTTTGTTGGTAGTTTGTCGTTTTTGTAAAAACATTGCTCTCGCACAGGAGTCCCTAACCTTATCTGTTAAAAATAGCCCCTTATGTTCAATTAAAATCATTCTGGGCTACTAATATTAATGTTGTAATAGCGGCCCAATTAGACAATATTACATTAGTGGCCACTCTATGCAGGTTTACCAGAAATAATCACATCAGTGCATCAGTCAGAGTTGCCAACATAAATGTAACAAAGCTTTCTCAGTTTGAATTCTTTTACATGGGTGATACGTAGCAGCAACAGCTGAAATACCCCTGGCACCATGGTAACAGTGTTAGTGATAAGTCTCCGCTATGCCACATAATCTTTCACTCATATTTCAGTTTCAAATTTATTTTGGAAATTCAGCCATTTTTTGCCAGACCTCACCTTATTGGTTCTGAAAACATACATATTTTCGTCTTGAATACTTGTTTCAATTTTAGTATACCCACATTAATCCAGCCAAGCAAAAGCTTCTAATTTATTAAGCCCTTTGACGATCCTCTACGCTCACCCCTCTCCGTCCATCCATAACAACCCTCTGCATTCTCCTCTCCTTCTGGTCCACCCAGACGCCTCTCACCCCGGACTCTCCTACAATCTGATATGCCCCTACAACCTATAGCTCACCGCCAACACCAGACCTTGTGTATCCCTCCCACAGACCATCTCCACACCATTCCTCTCCAGCCTCCCACAAATCATCCTCCACCCTTTTTTCCGCCCCACATTCGACCCGTAAGCCTGCCCCTCTCTCCTTACCTTTATCGCCCCCTGCCCTAACATCTTCCAACACCCGATGCCAACAACCCATGCCCCCCCCACCTGCATCTCAACTCCTCAGAGTCGTTCCAGACAGACCACCCCAATACCCCACAATTGCTGAACATAACTGGCCTCCGTTCAACTAGCTCCTTACCTCGTTCTCACCCCTCTCGAACATTGGACATCCTCGCATTGGCTCTATTCCATCTATGTGACTCTCTGGCACCTATTTGCTGCTCCCCTCCTCACCCCCCTGCAGTTCCTCCCCCACATCCTTCCAGCATATCGAAAGACAGCCGTCAACTCAGACCTAAATGGAAGCAATCAATCATACACAACTGTGACCTTCCCTATATCCTAGAGAGTTACGCAGCTTCAAATTTCGCTACCCCCTCCTCCTCTCTTCCTGCAGTGGGCTACCTGATTTCCACCATCATCTCTGAAAGCATTCAAACTCACACACCTCATCCTGGTGCACAATCATCCCCTCTTAACTTGATACAAATCCCAACTACCCACCCTGAACAGTCAAGTCAGAAAGACAACAGCTTCTCCCTGAACTGCATGCTACACAATTGTTGGTCTGCAGTCAAACACTCAATCCTGACTCATGATCTTGACATCCTGATCCCCAAGGAAACGTGGCTCAGTGTTTCTTCTAACCGTACTCTAGACGTTCTACTTCCTTCCAATGACTCCATTTTGCATAGACACGGTGGAGGTCTCACACTCATTACAGAAAATCTCTGAGATGCAGGACCCTCCCAACGACTCAGTTTCAATTTTTTGAATGCATTGTTGTATTCCTCTTAGGGTGTCCATAAACGGGCTTTCCAGTATCATGTCCTTATATAGGCACAATTCGCCCTGCCCTTATATAGGCATAAAATCCCAGCCCTTATTTAGGCATTAAACCGTGCACTCCAAATACAGGCATGGTCTCTGACATCCGTCCACCCTAACGTCACAACGAGTTCATGAAGAACAGACCCTTAGGCTGCGGGAGTTTCCCTAGCCCAGGACTATTGATTTCTTCAAGGCCTCCTATATTATGCATGAACCATTATTCCTTAGGGGTTCATTCATGACGTCTTTCGCTGTCCAATTCACGTCAATGCTAACATTGTGAGGTACTTCTAAGGTATAAATATACCTTCCCTAGCCCCTGTAAAGCAGAGGAGACCTCGACTTCAGAGGAGCCCGTTTCCCGGCCTGACGCACTGAGAAGACGCTGTCATCCCTGCACGCAGAGAGTCCAGCTTCCAGTGATCTGACTTCCCTTGCGGGGTGTTGGAGTTCGAGTCTGGCAAAGAGATTCCTACCTCTCTCATTCTTCAGGTATGGAGCTGACAAGAACCTAGAGGGACTCTAGGCATACTAGACTTAACATACTCTTAGTATACCATAGTAAGGAATACTTCACCTACTTCATACCTCTCCCTACACCTAGGTTAGGTTAGGTACATTGGGGTAGAACTAGTTTAGAAACGCATCGTATGAGTACTCGCATTTTTAGTCTGTGTTATTTATGTAACAGCATATGTACTAAAAGATAATGCTAACGCAGTATTATTTATTTCTACTGCTCACACTGTACATTATTTATCTCGCATACTGTCTTGTGATCGTAACAGCACATTTTACTTACACCAGAAACAAGACTGTTCAATAAACCTTTTATTGAAACGCCCGTCTATTCTTTCTGTGTAACTTTGAAGAAAACTAAGCATGCACGATTGAGCTGAGTGAAATAGTTATCTATTGTTTCCACGACTCTGGGACACGTTCTGATTCTAAAGGGAAACACAGTGGTCATGTTTTGCGGCTGCCAGAAACTACTCCTTCTTGTTGTCAAGGAGTTTCTAGTGGCCTCTGAGTTAGCTGGCACAAGTAATTAAGTTTAATATACTCGATGGGGACATACTGACCTTAGTCCTATGTCAAACCTATAGGATATATTATTCCAATGCGCAGAGCCTATTAGGGAAATAGGAGCTACACTACATGGCGCCCAACGGTTTGGTAAGGGGGTAATTCAACGTTAGATACTGAGTAACTCAGCCGTGCTTTTTCTCTCAGAGACCCCTACCCATATACTCCAAAAGACGTCTGGAGTGGGCAGGGTTAAGTATCCACCAAGGCTACATAGGGAAACACCCTATATATTAGCTGTTTGGTTTGCTCAACGTTGAAGGATACAGTGTTCCAAAATATTGTGCACCTTATCTTTGTTTTCTTGAAACTTGTTCTACATTTTTCAAAAAACAAAATGCCTGGTTCCGACAATGAGGCCGGAAACGGTGGAGCTGTTAATGCTTTTAACATTACAGGTTTAAATGAAACCGAGGAGGGTGTTATAGACATCGCTCCAAACTTAAGAAGAGCCATTACTCTAAAACTTATAAAACATGGCCTACCACCAAGAGGCGGTAGAGCAGTTTTCGTGATAGAGGCACATGAATCCTTTCAGACAGAGGTATTCTATTCATGGGTAATATTTCCTGAATCCAATCCAGTAACACACATGTTTCACTTCTACAAAGAAGATGATCCACCAGAGGAATACATTCCTTTCGAGGATATTGAAATTCCACTAACATACCAAGAGCATCTGCTCTGGTTTAAAGGCGCCCTAAAACATCACAAAAACATTACTAGGCTCGGTCCACTAGGTAGACCAGGAGCAACGTGGCCGATTCTAGCCGGCTACACACCTCATCCTGACATTGAAGAGATGTCAGATGAGGATTTACTTACTCAACTCGGAGTTAATAAAAATCTACAGACAATTGGTCCAATATGTCATGCGGACTTTTACAGTCCAGCAACCATTAACAATTCCAAATCAAACCCCTCACCAGGGGAATACACTAAAAATTACACCACAGACTCTCTACGCAGTCATGGGTAAAATGCCCACAAAACGTGAGCAAATTCCATTTTGGATAGCTCAAAAAATTACTCAAATCGAAGCAGTATTTCCAAATACTAGCCCGTATGAGAAACACAGAATCCTAACCATCAGTTTACCAATGGGGATCACACCACAACTGGTAGACTGCACCACTTGGGGCTCAGTCTTTGCTGCCATCTATACTAAAACACATGGCATTCCGTCAATTGCGGTAATACCTGATGTCCTAAAACAAATTCAAAACGAATACGGGGCAGAGCCTGCTCTAAATTTAGGTATGAAATTACTGAAAAATTTCGACCAGGTCTCAACAATAATATTATCTAATATTAAAGGGGAGGCAGCAGCAGTGGCGATCCGCCAAAATTAAGGAATTTGATGTTACAGAACATCAAACTGAGCTACCCAGAATAATTGAACAATCTTATGCAGAATTAGGCAGAGATAGTTTGGGTGGAAGACCACTGAAACCAAAACTATCTGAAAGTCCTGAGAAGGACTCAATTAAACAAACTCCTACATCTTCTAAAAGAAGTGGGAGACTAATAAACAAAATTCAAATGAGAAACGTTCTCAATCCCGAGGTAGGTCTCCTCAAAAGGAGCCCTCTGAAAGGAGGTATAACCTCAGGAATAGGGATAATTTGAGAAAACCTGACCGGTATCATGATACTGATACACGTTCCTCTCGTCCCTTTCAGATCTCATCACAGACTTCGGAAAGAAGAGGACGGTCAGAACATAAAGAAGAACGCGTGAAATCGAAAGACGACAAACACGCTCCAAAAATCAAAGCAAAACCTCAATTCTCCAAAAATAAAGTAGCAGGTCTGAAGATCAGACATGCCGAGAATACTGAGAACACAACTCAAGAACGGAGAATGGGCTCAGACAATGCTGGACAGTGCAGCAGAAGTCACAATAGTTCGCCAGAACCTGAAGGAACTTCTGGAGATAGTGGACTTGAATGAGTACATCACAGTTGAGACTGTAGACACCAGGGTTAGTACTCCACAAAGGTTATATGAAATAACACTCCGGATGGAGGGAGACAAACCTAGACAGGTGAAAGCACTTTTTTGGGAAAGACTATCAAGGGGCTATGACATACTTTTTATTTCTACTGCTCACACTGTATATTATTTATCTCGCATACTGTCTTGTGATCGTAACAGCACATTTTACTTACACCAGAAACAAGACTGTTCAATAAACCTTTTATTGAAACGCCCGTCTATTCTTTCTGTGCAACTTTGAAGAAAACTAAGCATGCACGATTGAGCTGAGTGAAATAGTTATCTATTGTTTCCACGACTCTGGGACACGTTCTGATTCTAAAGGGAAACACAGTGGTCATGTTTTGCGGCTGCCAGAAACTACTCCCTTGTTGTCAAGGAGTTTCTAGTGGCCTCTGAGCTAGCTGGCACAAGTAATTAAGTTTAATATACTCGATAGGGACATACTGACCTTAGTCCTATGTCAAACCTATAGGATATATTATTCCAATGCGCAGAGCCTATTAGGGAAATAGGAGCTACACTACAGCATGTCGGTGGAATTGTCCACATTCACTACCTTCAATCTCAGGTTGAATGTAATTTATTATCCACTTTCATTTAGCAATGCATAGATCTCTTCACCTCTCAACCTATCAGCTCGACAACAATATGTTCCTTGGTGACTTCAACATCCACTGGGGAGGCAAGGGTAACAGGTATGTGGACACTTTTACCTCCTTCCACAATGTCCGTGATCTCCAACAACACTGCCATAAACCCACACACCCCAAAGGTGCCTTTCTGGACCTGATAATCTTCAATTCCCCCAACCTAAAGACATATGACCCCATTCCAGTTGACTGGTCTGACCATATGCAGATCCCGTTCTCTCTATCCGGCTCCTATACCAAAACGTACGGGCAACCCAAGAAAGAGAAAATATGTTTCAGGGACACACCCAACCTTGACACAGAAGTCATGGCCATCATGGCCCTTCCCACCCTAATTTCGTTTACACCTCATCTTGATATTAGCGAGGTCACCGACAAGTACAACTCCTGCATGGAATCCCTTAGCAACAAATGTGCACCCCTGAAGTGCAAATTATCCAGACCAAAACCCTCTGTGCCCTTGGGTCTCAAAAGAACTTTATGAAGAAAGAAAGCTTATCCGAGAATGTAAGAAAGAATGAAGATAAGCGCCTTCTCACATGAGTATGATTAAGCTTTGCTAAGCAAAAAATCAAGACAAAATCTTCAGAGCAAAATCCTCCCATATCAGAGCCCTTGTGAATTCTACAAAAAATAAACCGAAGCGCCTGTTCGAGGTCATTGCACAGACTGCACATCCCTACAAAACTTCAGCTCCTAAGTCATCTGTGGCCCGCTGCAACTACTTTGTGTCTTTCTTTGATAAAAAAAAGTTAGAGACATCCATATCTCGCTACTCACAAGGGATTCCCTAGAAACGGCTGAGATTCTACCATGCAAGGTGCTGCAATCATTGTCATCTTTCCGTCCAATTTCTGAACAGGACCTACAACGAACAATCTCCAAAGTAAACCCCATGCACCACCTTCAGGACGCCATTCCAGGTTCTATCCGCAAATCTCTTGCCACACACCTACTCCCCATATGGACCATCATGGTCAACTTCTCTCTCAATCAGGGCCTTTTTCCAGAATGACTAAAAGTGGGTCAAAACTCTCCTCTCTTTAAAAAAAACAACCTCTCGATCCAGAGAACATGAACAACTACAGCCCAGTCTCCCCACTCCCATTTTTAGGCAAAGTCATCGAAAGAAGTTGCGTAGTGTCAAAACTTGCGTCACGCATTCGAACAAACAACCTCCTAGACCCTGTCCAGTCAGGGTTCCCCCAGGGACACAGTACAGAAACTGCGATCCTCCAAATAGTCTATGACTCCCTTAGAAACCTTGACTCTGGTAACTCCTGGTCCTCCTGGATTTATCCGCTGCATTCGACACAGTCCATCATCTGGACCTCCTTCGCACTCTACAACAACGCATAGGATGTGGAAGCACAGTCCTCAACTGGTTCTCCTCGTACCTAACCAACCTTTCCTAAATTGTGAAAATGGGTAACTCGTTCTCTAGACCAGTCAGCGTTCATCAAGGGATCCCTCAAGGTTCGATCCTCTCTCTAACCCTCTTTAACCTCTGCCTAGAACCAATATGTGTGATTCTCAGAAACTCTGGGATTCTCTTTTACCTCTACGCTCACAATTCTCAAATATACAGGAAAATATTATTCCCAGAAGATATTGTCCTGCTTTCAAAAACACTCTTAAAGATTCAAAACTAGATGTCCAACCACCCGTTAAAACTCAACCCAACTAAAACAGAATTTCCTTTGATTTCGCCTCTGAAAGCAAAAACTCCAGTACAACAATGGATGGGTACCCTTCCGGCCCCAGATGGCTGCTTCGCCAATGTCCAGAGTAGAGGTTCACTTGGCATCAACCTTCATAATCATCTCAATCTTCACAGCCACGTCCAATAGCGCATAACACCAACTTAGGCAGCTTCAAGGCATCAGACAATTGATTCCAGAACTAGACCTCAAAACCGTGGTGCTGTCTCTCGTTCTCTCCAGACTAGACTATGGAACTTCTTTCTCTCGGGCATCCCCAAAGTTCACTTGGGCCCACTGAGGGCAACACTAAATGCTGCAGCATGCTTCGTTTTAGGTCTCAAGAAATTTGACCACATTTCCCCTGCTCTGCTAACCCTCAATTGCTTCCCATTGAACTGCTGGCCCAATTCAAAACCGCCTGCATTACCCTTAGGGTGCTGCACTCCTCCTCACCCTCCTATCTAAACGAGAAACTGAAAATCTCCGGAGCAAATAGGTGTTCCAGAAATGCCCGATCCCTGCTCCTGGAACCCCCCTATCTTCAGTTGAGAACAATACATGAGCCAGTCTTTCTCTTGTAGTACCACTAGAATCTGGAACTCTCTGCCTCCCTCCTTCCACCTAACCCCCTGCCTAGTCACCTTCAAAAAGACCACAAGCCCCTCCTATTTGAAAGACATCTTGGTTAGTCACCCTCGACCCGACATAAGTACTCTGTCCACCACGATCTGAACTTCCTTTGTTATATGACCCCACCATCTAAATCTATGCGTTAACTGTGTGCGTCCTCCGACCAACTACTGTAACCGTTTCTTGTGGTAACTCCTTAACACATTTACCGATGTAGATGTTTGAGTTTAATTACTGTAACTGGAACCCACTGTAACTCATGTATCCTGCTACTGTTGTAAAGAGCTCTGATGCCTTCAATCATTGTCTGCGCTATATAAAATTGCAAAAATAAATAAAATTAGGCTAGACTGCACACAGGAGAGCTACTTGCAGATACCTGGAGAGCTATCAGTAGCTCACAAGCCGCTCGTTGGATAAGCCTGCTCTAGAATCTAGTGTTACAGCAAACAAATGATGGACGGAATGCTGACAATGCAAACATTCTCCCCCAGTCAAAAGATCTGGGTTAAATCCATCGTTCTTTTGCCCACTACGCCACCCCAGTTTGGACCCAGCCATATGCAAATCAGTCTTGACCCTGTGCCCCATGGGAACAGTCCAGACCGAACTGCCAGGCCAGGTCGTCCCTGGACCGGAAACAAGCATCCTGGGACCGGTTTCAGGGTATGTCACCCTTCTTCAGCCAGGCTAGCTCCGTCCATCATCCCCTTTGGTTTTGCTATGTTCGCCCTAAGTTGGCAGGGTATGCCCAGACGTGGGTCCCTTGCTCACTTTGACACTGGATTCAAGATAGCCTGGCTGATGACGGCTGTAAGCCAGAAACCGGTCCCAGGATGCTTGTTTCCGGTCCAGGGAAGACATGGCTTGGCAGTTCGGGCTGGACTGTTCCCATGATCCACAGGGTCAGACTGATTTGCATATGGCCATGTCTGAACTGGGCTGGCGGAGTGAGCTAAAGAATGATGATGGATTAAACCCAGATCAGTTGACTGGGGGTGAGTGCTTGCAATGTTCAACACTCCGTCCATCATCCCCTTTGGTTTTGCTATGTTCGCCCTAAGTTGGCAGGGTATGCCCAGACGTGGGTCCCTTGCTCACTTTGCCAATGTTGGTTAATACAAAAATGTGTAAACCTCTTGGGACCCATCCGCATTTTATATAGTTTTCCAAAGTGGTGTTCTCCAACCATTTGCTTATTTCCATAATCCGCATTTGCTCCAATTCTTTTACCATCTTGAGTGGTGTAGTTTCCACAGTTCCCACTCTCCGATTGTGTTCTATATCGTCTCCCTCATGGTGGCTAAATAGTTCTTTAGCTTTCAGCTCTCTTTTCGCTCTTCTTTCTGCCATCCTTCCTTTATTGATCCAATCCGGGTCCTAAGTATCCTTCAATCACCTTTTAGTAATGATTCAAGTTGTACTTTCTGTATTTTGCTTCAAAATTATTGCTCTATTGATGTGCTGTAGCTAATTTTGCACCAAATGTATATATGTCTATTTCCTCACTTCGATTTTAAGAAACTAGATTTACACCCCCCTGGAGTATCCACGGAAGGGGTCAAGAAGTCATGATCGTCCAACTCCTCTCTCCGACTTCTTTATCATGCAGTGACCGATCCCATTCCACTGGAACTATGCCTGTGTTCGAGGTGTTTAAATTGCGCCGCAGGCTCGGTTTGGTGGGTCCGGGCAGGGGTGGTCTCACCCGTGCCACCACCAGAGCGAAAAGTGGTCCCGTCCCCTCATCCTTTCCACCACGTCCTCCCCTATTCTCTTGTTGTGCATTCACCTCCAAAGCAAAGGCAGAAGCTGCGGTTTCTCTTCCTTTCACACGAACTTTACCCTTGGATAGGTACGCTGCTTTGCATCTGGTTGCTCGCCTTATGCGTTCCGGTATTCACACTCTACTATGAAAATGACAGCTTCTCCCGACCCCGCAGAGATAGACGTTCCAGCGGGATAAACAAGCAGGCGGCACAGGATGGTGAGTTCCCAGGAACTTTATTTGTTTTTATAATATATAATTTTTCCATATGTTGCAAAACAAAGTGACCTACGCATTTCGGAGTTAGCCTTCGACAGGGTCATAGAGTTTTTCAGCTGGAGTGTACATTTAAAAAGGCATGCCTCCCCCACCACCAATTAAAACGCAGCACGTCATTGAAGTATTTCAAATCTCTTACAAGTCTAAATGACAAATTTTACATTCATTCCTATTTGTTTCAACTAATGAACTTATTATTCTACGTGGATTTCCTTCTCCAGTGAGATTACTGTGATGGCATTCCTCAAGGTGTCTATTTGCACATATTTCAATCAAGTATCATTAAATAGAACAACTTCTCCAAATCTCGAGGTACTATTCCTCTATTTATGGTTCTAGTCTTTTATCATTGTATGTGTGTGTATATATATATATATATATATAAAGAGTTAGTGTTCTCATCTCAGCATGTGTTGGTTGATGGTACATATATATCTACAAGATACGTATATGTTGAGTTAAGAATTGTAAATCTCTACTTAGCTATGTATACTTAACTTCACAATATTTTTGTTAGCCAAATATTTGGGTACAATATTTTTGTATCGCAATATTTTACAGTCTATGTTCAGACTTGCAGTCGAAGCCTTAAAAAGATAATGTTGCTACCTTCGTAAAAGGCATCTTAAATCAGCAGGTTTGCAGATGCCAATTAATAGCTGTGGTGAGAATGATAGATTCCTTGATGTGACACTTTTTAATATTTAATGTAGCCTGCCTTCTCTCCAAAAAGTAGTTCCAACTTTTGTTACGGTTTCATTCTGTCCACTTGTTCAATAATGTCAAACTTAAACTTGTTCTGTCACAGTCAATCGGGGTTACTTAAGTAAAAGCCAAAGAACCTCAACATTCTTTTAGTTAGCCCGCAGCTCAATACATGCACATATAGTGTGCTATTGCAGACCCTAACAGTGGGCTTTTCTGGTGGTGTTCCAGAGATTCTTGTCATATCTCTAGTTATTGACTATTTTACATAGGCTTGATTGGCCAACTTTAGAGAGGAGCATAGCTAGAAGTTTCACCTAAATTCTAGTGACAGCCTGGTCAGTTTTCAGCAGTAGTTTGCCTTCTGGAAAATATCCAAAGGATACAAATTGAATGTATGCTATCTTGATATAAAAATAGAAGAGGGGTACCAGGCAAAACCCTCAGTTTTAAGAATTGCCCTACTCTGGTAGACCAATGCACCATGTCCAAACAAACGGTAAAACAAACTGTGGTGTAAATTCATAGTTCACTTATTTTTCCCATGTAATATCCTGGTAATGAAAAAAACTGTTGTCTCTGTGCTTCTATTTATTACGTTTTATTCAGTGGCACGTGATGCACAAAAGCCATTTCAGAGCGCCAAAATTGCTTGTGTTGTTCAGAGATCCTTTGGAACTAACAAATGGACGACAGTGAGCATGCAGATAGGCCATTGTGACAGTGACAACACACACTAACGGTTCTGAAGTCCATTTGATCGAACTTATTATTGCTAGATGAGACGAGACCCTTGCAGAAAAAAGTAATTGCGATACCCCGTTGCTCTCTGAATGGAAGCAATTTCTTCCACACTGCTGAGCCTTTGACTTGCCGCTCTCAGATGGCAGATTTGTAAGGGTTTGTGCCAATTTCCTTGTTGTTGCTGAAGTGGAGTATCCTCTTCAGCGTCTAATCCTGAATGTATATTTGATGTTGTCGGCTTCATTTTCATAGTACTTTGTGGCTCCTTGCATTTAAAAGGTTACACCTTGGATTACTGAGATCTTTTCATTCCTTATTGAATTTATCAGATAGTTTAATTGATGTAAGAATGCACAGTTTTGCTTTCTGAATTATAGTGCTCCATTTGTTCATAAAAAACTGTAAACTAATTGCAAATGACATGGAATTTGTAGCCTGCTTTTTTTTATAAAGCCTAATTCGTAATAAATGTCTTTTCATATATGAGCGTAGCACTGGGTACCAGACGAGCAGAGAACGTATTATATGGTTCTATGTATTTTTCACATTATGTTAGGTACAGATCTATGTTATTGCCAAACCTTCCTCCATTCAGAGAACTACCAAAATAAACGTGTAAGTTGGTGGTTGCTGGTATCTCTCTCCCTCCAAATTTGCACACTGATTTTTGAGGTGGTGGTTCTCTTCAGAGTAAGGTTATATAGATGCCATTAAAGTCTAGTTCCCATCACATTCACCCTTCTTTTAGTCCCCACCCCCATGTTTTCTGACAGCCTTGCTGATGAGCTAGCTTTTTAGCAAACTTACATTTTGCATGTTCTCCTATCTGTTCTCCACATATCTTCTTTTACTTCTCGTCATTGGGCTCATTGTTTTCTTCCATTGTTGCTCCCTGACGTTACTTGCTGGCTTGCAGCACATTTTACATATACTAAAGTATAAGCATAGTCTATGTTCGATCAAATGTATTTAAATTTTACAGAGAAGGTCTTGGTCCTCAAATTTAACTATCTGGACACCTTTAAGAGAGCCCAGCTTTTGATCAAGATAACTTGACACAAGTGAAATGAGTGGCATAAAGTGACAGAAAATCCCTAAAATAATAATTTAAGTAAGTTCTTACATGGAACTCAAAAGAAAACCGTTTATCACCGAAGTTATTTAGAACAGAACAGGTACAAATAATTTAGGGGTATGAAGAAATAATGGCTTTGTTGCAGTTTTAGGAGTTTGATGGGAGGATAATTCACATGAATGTCAGAAGAGGTTTATACGTGGACATCACTTAATTTACTCAGAATGCCACAGTACAGCGCAACATAAACTGGAAGTATTTATGTTGCTTTCAATGGCTTACTGATGGTCATGTGTTCAAAGGCATGAAGTAAATTTCTGTGCAGATTTTGTTTTCGACTCTCGTGCTGCCCTTCATGCACATGGAAAGGGTAAGGCTGTTTACTTTGTGCTTCTTGGTTGGGAGCCACACCTCTCTGTTTTAAATGGAAGGTTGAAAAACAAGTCCCCTCTGGTGAACCATCGCCCATAGATATGGAACAGTATCGGCAGTGATTTGTACACACGAGTGCTTCGGCATGCCTAGGATGAACCCAGTTGTAAAGTGTACCCTGCTATTGAAAAATGCGATAGATTTTAGATATATATCCAGCTTTGGGTTGTTTACTTGGATGTGCTATGTCCCAATGATTTTGGAAATGTAGATAATATATTGTAAAATGAACATCGCCTCCAGGATAGACGTGGCCTCTCTATATAACTTGAACTCGATAGCTTAGTTTACCACCCAGCCATTGAAATTCAAGGAATAGCAGTTCATGTTAAAAGTAGTTTTGATGTTTTATTCTTTAAAAGTCGAATGAGATCATTTGGGTCTATGCCAGGAATAGGACAAATATGCTCTGTCATAGGAGTACCTCAGTGCACACCAAGACCTCAACCAGACAAAAACATACTCTTCTATGGCAAAACCCACAAGACCATCTTAGTGCTTGGTTGTCTAGCATGGAATGCACCAGCACCCCAAATCCATATCTTGGACAAGCATTATGGAACTCGGACAGAGAGAAAGATATGTAAACTAGAAAAACATGCACCCACATACAACCATCCTACAATAAATAAAAACTAGCATGGCACACACCATCCACCCCACCCTGGACACATGTATCAAAGCAGTGTCTGCGCGAATGAGCCAGGGGTTGAAATAACTCTCTGCTGGATAAAGGTGAATGTGTTGGAGATGCCTCCCAACTGAAGAATTATAACAACAATTGGTACCAGCCCTTCGATAAACTGGCGAGTGATGGAAAATTAAAGGTTAATCTGTATTCGTGGTCACAAGTATTCGAGGAAGCCCTTCATTTGTGGGGACCATTGGTGAGGTAAAGGATAGTGTGTGGGGCTGTCTTTAACCATCTTTAAACTGCTGGTTCCTGCACGAGTTTTCAAAAAGATGATCTATCTATGCAGTCAGCATCTACGCTGCCTCCAAACTTGCAATTGCGAGTAAACCATCACAACACATTATGATGCCAGGTCAGATTCCCAGGCGCACTCTTACAGGCAAATTACTATCACAATCTGGGCTTCTAACCTGTGTTTAGTCAGAATGGATATATTTTGTAGTGACCTTGACAGTAGATCTACAGCGAGTGATCTTGGTATAGGCACAAATTAGTCAAAGTTGCACAGCTTTAAAAACTGTTGGGACTGGACTTGAGTTGGCCTTTCCAGTAAGAGTTTGTGAAGAAAAGTGAGCTGTAAAAGTTGAGATTGTGGGAAGTGATACTGAAGATTATGCATGGCGAGAGCAATCTCGGATATGCAACTGTGATGAAGCCGAATCAATTTATTTTTATGGATTTGGCAGCACCTCGGAGTTCTGTGTGGAAAGTGGATGTGCGATTGGAAAAATACGTAATGTGTTTTCTGCGTTGGGTACATTAATTTTAAAGAGAAGGGAAAGTGAACCCTAAATTATGAGTGACAAACACTTCGAAGCCCTTCTAAGTTGCCAGAGTCCTTCTGTAACCGAAAACTTACAAGTGAATTTTTTCATCCTTGCTTAGATTGTAATGGATGGGGGGTCCAGAGTTTTTCTTAGGAACTGTCCCTTTACCTAAAGTCGCCTTTTTCCACCACTGTGAACTTCCGGTCTCTCTCTTGCAGGTTATTTTTTTATCCCTGCTTTCTCCCTTTGTCATTCTAAACTTCCTCCTTTTTTTTAACTTTTTTCGTTCCGGGTGAATATCTGATTGGTGATGAAAAATAATCCATGGTCCCGAAAAATGAATGCTGGTTCCCACCACCTGCACAAATTAGGTACTTGTTTTCATATAAATGACAAATATTGTGTTTTACAATGTTTTTCGTTTCAGTGCTTTAATAATTAAACCGAAATCATTCTTGAACGACCTTAATATTGTTTGACTATTCAGACTGGACATGTAAAAGATGTGTGTACATTGTGTACAGTGTAGCAAATACTTTGAATGAGCTCTACTCTTATTCAGGTGATTTGATTGGCCTACATGTATTTAGTCTCTGCTGCAGGACAAGGTCCACCATACAAACCTCACAATGGTGCTTATCCTCCTAGGAGTATATATGAAGACCAATTTCGATGTATTAAGGTGATCAGGTGATGGCAAGCCTAGCAGCTTTTTAGGCCAGTGAACTACACAAAAATTGCAATCGCTTATATAAATACTAAAGATGATATCAGGAAGTCCCATGTAGTGCCTGCATTAAAAAGAAGTTGCAGAGAGAACACTGCGCCATTTTGTCCAAATAGGCCAAGATGTAGAAAAAAAAGGCAGGAAAAAGAGGGACAAGAATATCATTGACTGGGTGCAGTAGGGAAAATATCAAATAACTAAAATGACGCGAACAAGGAGCGGCATATGCGAGAAGCCAGCTATATCTAGTTGTTGTTTAAGTGATAATTACTGCAGTTCCCCAAATCAACAATAAAATAACACATCACATCAGTCTATTGGATCCTGGCCACTCATGCTGTTTGCTTATTGCTAATTAATCATTACTTCTATTTTACAAACCCTTTCAATTGGAAAAATCCCTGCATCAGCTGAAAACATTTCAGTTACTTCAGTCTAATGTATTTACATTTTGGTCCATTAAATCATTCATGTCCATCTCAAACAAAAAAAAACAAGTCACAAGCAAAATATTTATCTTTGGGAATGCTGGGACTGTAAATGTAGTATATGAAAAGGATACTCCGTCATCTCCTTCTGAACTAGAGTCCAGAATAGGGCAGGCAAAAGCACATGTATTCATTGCAGGTTACCCATACTATTTGACGTGACTGCTGCTTTATGCACTTGCATTCTTTTATAAAGGCAGGAGATGTCATTTGTATCTGCTTGCGGAATTCACACATAACCTTTTCTCGACGTAGACAAGAAACCAAAACATTTACAAAAGCATCGAAAGTAAGATAGGCTTTGGTTTGACAGTCGCTTGATGAGGAAAATGTGTAGAAGGAAGGGAATGTTGGTAAGGCCACAGGGTGTGATAGATATTCATTGATAGGGATGTAAATGCGTATAAGGTAGAAGAAGTAGTACCAACTGCCAGCACACCCATTTAAATGGTGTCTTGATCTACAAGATATGAGGATTTCCTCGTATGGCAGATGATAGACTTCTGGCTACTGGTAAGCTTCCATGAATCACCGTTCTCTGAGTCAATGTAAAGCCATTTTTGTTCATACACTGTCTCAGAAACAAGTCGCTGAGCACTGAGTGCCACCCGCCCACCGATTGGGACTGCCAAACCGACATGCACACTTAGATATCTCCAGGCTATTGCTTGGAGATATTGGTAGGGCTGTAGTATCCTCTTTAAGTACAGACACAGGAAGCATTATAGTTGGATCTTCATCTTTATTGCCAACCCGCAGGACATCATGTTAACTCTCCAAGAGAGCGTAGCATCTGACCAGAACATTCCATATACAGATTAATAAAGATGGAACATAGAATGAACATGTGGAAGTTCTGACTTCCAATACTTAACTAGATTCTAATAAGGCATACAAATAAATACAATATAATAAAAACACATAACAGTTACTACCATATACTACACATCCTCCCCTTTATAAATAAAAAAAATAAATTAAAAAAACTTTATTCACAAACAAAATCATTAAAACGAGATGGTTTCTTAATAATTCTCCCACTGACGGTTTTCTGTTCATTAGACAAGGAACAACCTTCAACAACCAAAGGAGTTTGAACAGTGGCCGGTTGAGAAGTATCTTGGGCAATAACCTGAGAACCTGAAGAGGTTCCTTCAACAGAATCTAATGGTAGAGATGAAGGAAAATCATTGGAACTTGGTTGAGAATCGTCTTGTGCTACAGCATGAGAACTTGAAGAAGGAAAATCATTGGCACTCGAACACAAATTACAATCCAACAACCACCCAAATTCTTTTTGAGGAGTGACAGAGCCAAACGCACTCTGTAAAACATTTTTACTGAGGGCTAAACGACTCATATGCCAAACTTCACCATTGTCAAGAACAACAGTATTATTATTTACCTTAACAACTTGATGAGGTTCGCTAAACCTGCTAACGCCTTTGGGAGTTTTTTTGCTAGTTTGACACAAACCCATTGACCAACAGATAGATTAGTTTGTTTGCTACCATGTTTCATATCAAAATAAGTCTTATTTTTGGATTGAGACATTTGAATGTGATGTTTAATACTGTCCCAATCACGATGAACACATTTGCTCCTATTCATCCAACTAGGATTCTCCTTTGAAAACGGAATCCTACCCCTCATGATAGAGAAGGGACTGCAACCGAGAAGAATGACTGGTCACCCTGTAAGACCAAGTCATTTTCATCAACTCATTTTCCAAAGACAAGTTAGACTTATTAGAAAGTTGAATAATTCCTTTAATAGTTCTGTTAATTCTTTCTACTACACTGTTCCCACTAGGATTATAAAGTGCAGTAAATTTTTGTTCAATACCAGCAGAATGTAAATTCTGGACCATTTAATTGGATTTGAACTGGACCCCGTTGTCTGTGAGAATGGACGGGGGAAAGCCTTCCCTAAGAAACACAGCATCCAAAAACTTGATGACAGCAAGGGAATTCACACTCTCCACAATACTTAACTCAAACCATTTAGAAAATACGTCAACAAGGACTATAATGTACTTGATAGAACCATCCTGCCAAGAAATAGGTCCCATGAAATCCAAAGCAACCTCTTGCCAAGGGGAGTTCGGACAATGCAATGGGAAAGAAGGTGGGTTAAGGGTTTTATGAGATTTGTCTGCAACTTCACAACTAACACAATCTCTAACAAATCGCTCCACAGCAGTATCTGCCCCTGGCCACCAATACAAAGCTTTGAGTCTCTGTTTAGTGCGGGTGATGCCAGAATGACCATCATGACATAAACTAATTATTTTCTTTCTTAAGGTGGTGGGAGGAACTACTTTATCTCCTCTCAACAGAAATTGACCATCAACACTCAATTCATTCCTCACCTCCCAGAATCCTCTGAGTTCATCTGTTATATTCTTTCTTTCAATATCAGACCAACCATTAATAACCTTAGATTTGACATCAAGAAGAATAACATCCTCAGTTTCAGCATTTATCCACTCCGAACGTTCAATGCTCCCTTGTAAAACATCAACATAAGAAACACTGGCAACAGAAAACTCATTCCATGAATTACAGTCTATCTCAGTTAAAGGTAAAGCCATCCTGCTTAAAAAATCAGCTGTTCTATTTTTAACACCAGGAACATACTTAACAGTGTACAAAAATCTTGGAGACGCTTAGAGAATCTGGCAATTCTAGAAGTGGCTTTGGATAAACCTTCAGTAGTAAGAAGTTTAGTTAAAGGTTTATGATCTGATCTTAATACAAAATACCTACCCCTTAAAATTTTTCTAAAATGTTCCAAAGCCCATACACAAGCTAAAGTCTCTTTCAATTACTGAGTATTTTTCTTCTGAGGGAGACAACGACCTAGAAGCAAAAGCAATGACCACTTCTTTATGATCTCCATCAATCTGAGTGAGCAGAGCACCCAAACCTTTCGAGCTTGCATCAGTAGTGACAAACGTGGTAGCTGATGGATCAAAACCCTGTAGTTTGGGGGCTTTACTGATGGCATCTTTAATAGTTTGAAAAGCTTGTTGACACTCAGAGGACCAATCAAAACTGACTTTATTCTTTAACAAAATTCTCATAGGATGGGTTTTCTCCGAAAAGTTCTCAACAAACTTAGAGTAAAATTCCGCTAAGCCCAAGAATGATCGCAAATCATCCTTGGACTTAGGGGATGGAGCATCAACAATAGCACTAATAAGTTTAGATTTTGGTTTGATACCATTATGACATACTTCGTGACCTAGATAAGTTACACTGCGTTCAGCAAATTTGCATTTAGAAATTTCACCAGTCAGACCTTTGGACGTTAAAACCTGCAAAACTTTTCTTAATCTGTGTTAGAAATGGGATCTCTAGTTGGCAAGGGCTTGCACCTTTGTCCAAGTAGGGACCCTTCTTCCTAGTCAGGGTAAGGGTGTTACACTCGTGAAGTAACCCCTGCTCACCCTCGTGGTAGCTTGGCACGAGCAGTCAGGCTTAATTCAGAGGCAGTGTGTAAAGCATTTGCACATAACCAACAGTAATACAGTGTAAGCACTACAAACTGACACCACACCAGTTTAGAAAAATAACCAATTTTTATATACTCCAGACAAGACCAATTACGACAAAAATCCACAATACTATACTTTAAAAACGAATACTTGATAAGGTAACTTCTTCTTTGCAGGAATAGTTCAAAAACAAAGTTCGTACGAGTCGGTAGCTCCGTCCGAGCCTACCGCGAGGCTGAAAACCACAGAGTCTAACAGTTCCAGCCGACCGCGTCGATACGGGCCAGCAGAGTCGTGAACAGACTCGGTCACAGTACCTTTCTCGTTGTGGCTGGTACGGAGTGTACAAGCCGGTCGGCGTTCGTCGCGGTTGCGGTGCAAGACGGAGCGATGCAAGGTGCGGTGTCCCTCGATGCGGTGCAGGCAGCGGCTCTATGAGCGTCGTACAGACTGAGTCGGTGAGTCCAAGGCGTGCGATGCAGGGTGAGACGATGCTCGATGTGGTGCTGACAGGTTGCGATGCAAGCGACCAAGCCGGAGTGCGGGAGCTGGCGTCGGACAGCGGTGCGAGTCGGAGCGGTGCGTCGCAAACGTGCGAGCAGTGCCCCAAATGCGATGCGGTCACGACTCTTGAGCCAGTTGCAGCGTCCGCGTCGGTCGGGTCCGGCTGGTTCAGTGATGCGATGCAATGCGATGCGATGCGATGCGAACTGCGGTGCCCACAGGTCACGGTGCAAGCAGCGGCTCAGTGTTGGCGTCGTCGGACGTCGCCTACGGTGAGGCCAGGGTTGCGATGCGAAGCGGGGCGATGCGGTCTGCGGTGCAAACAGGTCACCGGCCAGGGATGGATTCGGTTGACGGAGTCGGTTGCGGTTCCCTTCCTCTGTGGCAACTGAAACAGCGTTCCAGAAGCGGTACCCAGAGGCTTGTGAAGTCTTTGCAGTCCCTGAGACTTCTTAACAGGAGGCCAGCTCGGTTCCAGGCCCTTGGAGATACTCAGCACAAGTTTGTAGAAAGTTCAGTCCTTTCACTGCCCAAGGCAGAAGCAGCAGCTGCAGGCCAACCCAACAAAGCAACAACACAGCAAAGGGGCAGTACTCCTCCTGGCAGCTCTTCCAGCTCTTCGTCTTGGCAGGTTCCTTGATTCCAGCGAGATCTAAATTCATGGGTTCAGGGCCCCAATATTTATATCCCAAATTCCTTTGTTCTCTGAAGGCAGAGAGGCCTTTGCCTAGTCCAAATCAGTTCTGGAGCACTTTGTTGACAAGTCTCCGTCCCTTCTTTCAGTGAGTAGGCCAGGGACATCAGACGCACCACAGGAGGTGGAGCCAGCATTGTGGAGGGAAGGCACTGTCCTATTCAGGGCCCAGGTGCAACCCCTCCCACCCATCTACATGTAGATCTTGCTATTCAGCCCTGTGCTGACTCACCCTGTCTCCTGGCATCCCCCAGCCCCTGTCACTCACACTCCAGACAAGGAATACACAACGTCGCAGAGGCAGGCTTGGATGGTTAGACAAAAAAATACCCACTTTCTAAAAGTGGTATTTTCAAACACAGAATGTTAAAACCAACTTCACTAAAAGATGCATTTTATCATTCTGAGTCCAGGCATACTAAACTCGAATTTCTACCATGTTCCCGGGGTCAGTTAGGATTATAAGCTGTAATAATCCAAACTGCCCACTCTGGCCTATGGGGAACAGGTAGCCTTGCAATAGTGAAAAACGAACTAGGCTGTAATTCACTATCAGGACATGCCACACACACCAGGGCAAGTCCTACCTTTCGCATACAACGCACCCTGCCCACAGGGGTACCTTGGGCCTACCTTAGGGGTGACTAACATGTAGCAAAGGGAAGGTTGAGGGACTTGCAAGTGTGTGCACTTGCCAAGTCGACATGGCAGCCCCAGGCTGCGCACAAGCTCTGCGATGGCAGGCCCGAGTTACACTTTACGGGGTGTTTGCGTGGGTGGCACAATCCAGTGCTGCAGCCCACCAACAGCATTTGGTCTATAGGCCCTGGCACTCGCAGTGCACTTTACAAGGGACTGACACATAAACCAAATAGGCCAATCATGGAAACACCAATCCATAACACATTTTATACAGGGAGCACTTGCACTTTCCCACTGGACAGCAGTGAGGAAAGTGCGCAGAATCATTACACCAGCAAAAACAGAGTCAAAACCGGGAGGTCAGAAAGCAAAAAGTCAGGGGAAACACGCCAAAAGATGCCAAGTCTAACACATGTCCCCTCCAGCTGAAAGTAGGGAGAACTACCCAACCCCATTGGAGTTCTCTTCACTAAGGCGGAAGAACCTGGACAGACCATCTGCGTTGGCGTGTTCTGTACCAGGACGGTGTTCCACCGTAAAGTCCATTCCCTGTAGGGAGATGGACCACCTCAGCAGTTTTGGATTCTCACCCTCATTTGCATCAACCATCTGAGGGGCCTGTGGTCTGTCTGAACCCGGAAGTGAGTCCCAAACAGGTATGGTCTCAACTTCTTCAGCGCCCAGACCACAGCAAAAGCTTCCCTTTCTATGGCACTCCACCTCTGTTCCCTGGGAAGTAGTCTCCTGCTAAGGAAGACTACAGGCTGATCCAGGCCCTCTTTGTTCAGTTGTGAGAGCACCGCTCCCACACCATGCTCTGAAGCGTCAGTCTGCACGATGAATTCCTTGGAGAAGTCCGGTGCCTTGAGCACGGGCGCCGTGCACATGGCTGCCTTCAGGGCATCAAAAGCTTTCTGGCAGGACTCAGTCCAGATCACTTTCCTGGGCTGCCTCTTAGAGGTCAGCTCTGTTAAGGGGGCAACGATGGTGCCATAGCCCTTAACAAATCTCCTATAGTAGCCGGTGAGACCTAAGAAGGCTCTCACCTCTGTCTGGGTCTTGGGGGCTCCCAAGCCAGAATGGTGTCAATCTTGGGTTGTAGGGGCGCCACCTGGCCGCTTCCTACCTGGTGTCCCAAGTACACCACAGAACCCTGCCCGATCTGGCACTTACTGGCCTTGATCGTGAGGCCTGCACCTTGCAGAGCCCTCAACACTTTCTCAAGGTGCTGTAAATGTTCTTCCCAGCTGGAACTGAACACAGCAATGTCATCCAGGTAGGCGGCACTGAAATCCTCCAGCCCAGCCAACACCTGATTGACCAACCTCTGAAAGGTGGCAGGGGCATTCTTCAACCCAAAGGGCATCACCCGGAATTGGTAATGACCTTCTGGGGTTGAGAATGCTGATCTCTCCTTGGCCCCATCGGTTAAGGCAATCTGCCAGTACCCAGACGTCAAATCAAACGTGCTGAGGAACCGGGCAGCTCCCAACCGATCAATGAGCTCATCAGCTCTGGGGATGGGGTGCGCGTCAGTCCTGGTGACTGCATTGAGCCCACGGTAGTCCACACAAACCGGAGTTCTGGTGTGGCACCGGGCGCCGCAGCCTTTGGGACCAAGACCACTGGGCTGGCCCAAGGACTGTGGGAGGGCTCAATCACCCCTAACGCCAACATCTTAGAGACCTCCTCCTTGATGCTGGCTCTGACCCGGTCAGTCAACCTGTAAATCTTGTGCTTCACAGGAGGGCTGTCACCAGTGTCCACGTCATGGGTACACCAGTGAGTAACACCGGGGGTCAGAGAGAACAGTGGGGCGAACTGTCCCAACAACTGGCGACAGTCCCCCTGCTGCTCCTGAGTCAGAGTAGGGGAGAGGATCACACCCTCTACTGACCCATCATGCTCCTTGGTAGACAGGAGGTCAGGGAGAGGCTCACTCTCCTCTTCCACCCCATCATCTGTCGCCAAGAGCATACTCACTTCGGACCTCTCGAAGTGGGGCTTGAGGCGGTTCACGTGAAGGACCCTCAAAGGGTTTCTTGGAGCCTGCAAATCCACCAGGTAGGTGACGTCACTTTTGCGCTCCTTTACCTCATATGGCCCAGTCCACTTGTCCTGCAAGGCACAAGGTGCCACTGGGGCCATGACCCACACTTTTTGCCCAGGTTGAAATTCGACCAGAGTGGCATTCTGGTCATACCATCTCTTCATTTCTTCCTGGCTTGCTTCTAGGTTCGCCTGAGCGAGTTTCCTGAAGCGGGCAGTTTGGTTTCTAAAGGCCAGCATGTAGCTAAATACATCCTGGGGAGTTTTCCTGGGAGCCGCCTCCCAGCCTTCCTTTACCAAACTCAGAGGTCCTCTGACAGGGTGGCCATACAGGAGCTCAAAGGGGCTGTACCCAAGAGACTTCTGAGGCACCTCCCTGTATGCAAAGAGTAGGCATGGCAAGAGGACGTCCCACTTACGCCTCATGGGTTCTGTTAGACCCTTGATCATGCCTTTCAAGGTCTGGTTGAATCTCTCCACCAGACCGTTTCCTTGTGGGTGGTAAGGAGTGGTGAACTTGTAGGTTACACCGCACTCCTTCCACAGGGATGTCATATACTTGGATATGAAATTGGTCCCCTATCAGAAACCACCTCTCTGGGGAATCCCACACGGGAAAAGATCCCCATTAACGCCCGGCCCACCACTGAAGCCGTCGTTGTCCTGAGAGGGATTGCCTCCGGGTACCGGGTGGCATGGTCCACCAAGACCAGGATGTACCTGTTGCCCATGGCTGTCTTGGGATCCAGTGGCCCCACAATATCCATCCCTACCCTTTCAAAGGGTGTTCCAACAACAGGGAAAGGTTGGAGAGGAGCTTTGACCTTCCTCCCACTCTTACCACTTGCCTGGCAAGTTTGACGAGACCTACAGTGTGCATCTGACTGCCTTCGCATTTGGGGCCAAAAGAAGTGGGTGACAAGCCTGTCAAAGGTCTTGTCCTGCCCCAAATGTCCTGCCAAAGGCACGTCATGAGCCAGACCCAGTAGGAAGGTCCTGAAGCGCTGGGGTACCACCAGCACACGGGCTGACCCAGGCTCAGCAACCTTAGGCTCACTGTATAGGAGACCACTCTCCCAGTAGATCAGATGTGACCCGGACTGATTACCAGCTGCCTGGTCTGCAGCCTGCCGCCGCAGACCCTCCAGAGTAGGGCACTCGTTCTCCTCCCTGCAGAACTCCTCCCTGGTGGGACCCCCTTCTTGCTGCCAATGGGTCAGCTCAGAGATGTCTCCCAGTTCGGCTACCTGCTCCCCTGTAGGCACCGGGCGTCCCCTCGAGGTCCGCCTCCTCCCGGTCCGTGGGAACTTCGGGGGCCGGTTTCCCGCGCCCCTGCCCTTTCTCTTGGCAGTGACTTGGGCCACTGTTCCAGGCTCCAAGTCCTCTTGATCACCCTTTCTGGCTGCCATTGACCGAGTAGACACGCATGCCCACTCTGGCAACCCAAGCATCTCCAAGTGAGACCTGAGCTCAACCTCCTTCCATAAGGACTGCTCCAGGTTGTTTCCTAGCAGACAATCTACAGGCATGGTAGGGCTCACAACCACCCTCAAGGGACCTGAAACCCCCCCCATTCAAAGGGAACCTGCGCCACCATACATTGGCGCTCTGAGTTGTCTACAGCAACTACTTGGTGGAATGCTCCGGGGACTACTTGCTTCTCAGACACCAGGTGACACCGGACTGAGGTCACACTGGCTCCAGTGTCTCTGAGAGCCTCTACCCTGTTCCCATTGATGGTCACCCAGGTGCTATATTTCTTTGTGTTAGGGGGCACCTGGTTTCCTGGGACCATCTCACTGTCCCCTAGTGAGACAAGGGTCATTTCTGTGGATCCCCACCCTCCACTGGGCACCCCTCCTCCCCAAGCGCTACACTAGCCAACACTTTGGACTGTCCACCGGTGGGTGGCTGTGTCCCCTTTGGGCACTTGGGGTCCCCCTTAAAGTGACCTACCTGGTCACATGCATAACACTTGCGGGGGCCGGTCTCACCAGGCTTACCTGCAGAGACCCCTTTCTTCTTATCACCGGGGGGCTGGGAACCTTTACCCTGGGTACTAGTTTGGGGCCCTTTAGAGAACTCCTGTGCTTTACCCTTGTCCCCCCCCCACCTTTCTGCTGGCGACCCTGCCCACCTTTGGCTGAGTCTCCCCCAAACGCTTTCTTGTGGACCCTGGTACTCACCCAGCGGTCCACTTCCATAGCAAGCTTCCTGGGGTCAGTTAGCTTACTAGGTGCTGGCGCAGATCTGCAAAACATAGACTAGACAAGTGCTCCCATGCAATCAAGTTGTAGAGCCCCTGAAAATCTGTTACACTACTGCCCTTTACCCAACCATCCAGAGACCTGCAGAACACTTCCACACATTCCAACCAAGTGTTGGCATCAGACTTTTTACTGGACCTGAACTGATCCCTGTACTTTTCAGGAGTAAGACCATACTTAGTGAGAAGGGCATCCTTCATGTCAGCATAGGTGAGGTGATACCCCTTACCCAAAGCTATCAGAGCATCCCTTGCTTCTTCAGGGAAAAGTGGCCACAATCCTGCTCCCCAATTCTCCTCCGGGACCCCATTCATGTGTATGGCTGCCTCATAACCCTGAAACCACCTTGGTATGTCATCCCCCTTCTTGAACTCCTTGCCTACGTTCTTGGAAATGTGCACAATCCTGTCTGCCTTTCTGGACGAATTGCTGCCACCATCTGAGCCTGACTTACTCCTAAGTTCTAGCTCCTTCAGTTATCTCTCATGCTCTAAGAGCATCTTCCTCTCCTCTATGGCCAATCTCTTCTCCTCCCGCTCACTCTCCAGCCTGAGCTTCTGCAGCTCAAACTGCCTTGCCTCCCGCCTGTCCTCCAGCTCCTCTGGGGACAGACTGCTGCTGCCTGACCTGGCGGGTTCCCCCCTACCCAAAAGCATATCCACCCTGGAAATAGGCTCCTCCACCTCCTCACTGAGATTACCAGGCTGCCCACTGGCATGTCTGGCTGCTACCTAGGCCCTCAGCGCCTTCTGTAGCTCCTCCTTACTTGTGAGGCCTTTAATTTGGGCTTTCAGGTTTTTACAAATTGCTCATAGTTCCTTTACGGCGTAGGTTTCCAACCTATCCTCCTCAAAGATAATTTCCAGAGATGCAACGGATGATGCAGCTGTGTCAGGCATGACAAAAGTAGTGAGTTGAAAACTGGCAAGATCAAAAATAGGCCAAAAGAAAAAGAACCAGTATGTGGTACGTAATGGTCTGCGATATGGTAGTAGTGCACACCAATCACTGTAAGTCAAGTGCAAACACAAGTCCTATCCTCACCGCTGACAACCAATGTTAGAAATGGGATCTCTAGTTGGCAAGGGCTTGCACCTTTGTCCAAGTAGGGACCCTTCTTCCTAGTCAGGGTAAGGGTGTTACACTCGTGAAGTAACACCTGCTCACCCTCGTGGTAGCTTGGCACGAGCAGTCCGGCTTAATTCAGAGGCAGTGTGTAAAGCATTTGCACATAACCAACAGTAATACAGTGTAAGCACTACAAACGGACACCACACCAGTTTAGAAAAATAAAAAAATGTTATATACTCAAGACAAGACCAATTACGACAAAAATCCACAATACTATACTTTAAAAATGAATACTTGATAAGGTAACTTCTTCTTTGCAGGAATAGTTAAAAAACAAAGTTCGTACGAGTCGGTAGCTCCGTCCGAGCCTACCGCGATGCTGAAAACCACAGAGTCTAACAGTTCCAGCCGACCGCGTCGATACGGGCCAGCAGAGTCGTGAACAGACTCGGTCACAGTACCTCTCTCGTTGTGGCTGGTACGGAGTGTACGAGCCAGTCGGCGTTCGTCGCGGTTGCGGTGCAAGACGGAGCGATGCAAGGTGCGGTGTCCCTCGATGCGGTGCAGGCAGCGGCTCTATGAGCGTCGTGCAGACGGAGTCGGTGAGTCCAAGGCGTGCGATGCAGGGTGAGACGATGCTCGATGCGGTGCTGACAGGTTGCGATGCAGGCGACCAAGCCGGAGTGCGGGAGCTGGCGTCGGACAGCGGTGCGAGTCGGAGCGGTGCGTCGCAGACGTGCGAGCGGTGCCCCAAATGCGATGCGGTCACGACTCTTGAGCCAGTTGCAGCGTCCGCGTCGGTCGGGTTCGGCTGGTTCAGTGAAGCGATGCGAACTGCGGAGCCCACAGGTCACGGTGCAAGCAGCGGCTCGGTGTTGGCGGCGTCGGACGTCGCCTACGGTGAGGCCAGGGTTGCGATGCGGGGCGATGCGGTCTGCGGTGCAAACAGGTCACCGGCCAGGTATGGATTCGGTTGACGGAGTCGGTTGCGGTTCCCTTCCTCTGTGGCAACTGAAACAGCGTTCCAGAAGCGGTACCAAGAGGCTTGTGAAGTCTTTGCAGTCCCTGAGACTTCTTAACAGGAGGCCAGCTCAGTTCCAGGCCCTTGGAGATACTCAGCACAAGTTTGTAGAAAGTTCAGTCCTTTCACTGCCCAAGGCAGAAGCAGCAGCTGCAGGCCAACCTAACAAAGCAACAACACAGCAAAGGGGCAGTACTCCTCCTGGCAGCTCTTCCAGCTCTTCGTCTTGGCAGGTTCCTTTATTCCAGCGAGATCTAAATTCATGGGGTCAGGGCCCCAATATTTATATCCCAAATTCCTTTGTTCTCTGAAGGCAGAGAGGCCTTTGCCTAGTCCAAACCAGTTCTGGAGCACTTTGTTGACAAGTCTCCGTCCCTTCTTTCAGTGAGTAGGCCAGGGACATCAGACGCACCACAGGAGGTGGAGCCAGCATTGTGGAGGGAAGGCACTGTCCTATTCAGGGCCCAGGTGCAACCCCTCCCACCCATCTACATGTAGATCTTGCTATTCAGCCCTGTGCTGACTCACCCTGTCTCCTGGCATCCCCCAGTCCCTGTCACTCACACTCCAGACAAGGAATACACAACCTCGCAGAGGCAGGCTTGGATGGTTAGACAAGAAAATACCCACTTTCTAAAAGTGGTATTTTCAAACACAGAATGTTAAAACCAACTTCACTAAAAGATGCATTTTATCATTCTGAGTCCAGGCATACTAAACTCGAATTTCTACCATGTTCCCGGGGTCAGTTAGGATTATAAGCTGTAATAATCCAAACTGCCCGTTCTGGCCTAGGGGGAACAGGTAGCCTTGCAATAGTGAAAAACGAACTAGGCTGTAATTCACTATCAGGACATGCCACACACACCAGGGCATGTCCTACCTTTCGCATACAACGCACCCTGCCCACAGGGGTACCTTGGGCCTACCTTAGGGGTGACTAACATGTAGCAAAGGGAAGGTTGAGGGACTTGCAAGTGTGTGCACTTGCCAAGTCGACATGGCAGCCCCAGGCTGCGCACAGGCTCTGCGATGGCAGGCCCGAGTTACACTTTACGGGCTGTTTGCGTGGGTGGAACAATCCAGTGCTGCAGCCCACCAACAGCATTTGGTCTATAGGCCCTGGCACTCGCAGTGCACTTTACAAGGGACTGACACATAAACCAAATAGGCCAATCATGGAAACACCAATCCATAACACATTTTATACAGGAGCACTTGCACTTTCCCACTGGACAGCAGTGAGGAAAGTGCGCAGAATCATTACACCAGCAAAAACAGAGTCAAAACCGGGAGGTCAGAAAGCAAAAAGTCAGGGGAAACACGCCAAAAGATGCCAAGTCTAACAATCTGTCATCATGTTCAGGTTTATCATGACCCATTACAAGAATGTCGTCCTGAAAGAAAGTAACTCCCGGCATATCACCAAATAACTGAGTCATTAACCTCTGAAATACCGCGGCTGCAGAAGCCAATCCGAAAGGCATTCTGCGAAATTGGTAACAACCAAAAGGGGTACAAAAGGAAGTGACATTTCTGCATGATGGATGTAGGACAATTTGGTGATATGCCGCGGAGAGGTCGATGGTGGAGAACCACTTAGAACCTCTAGTTATGGAAAGCATTTCATCAATTCTCGGAAGAGGAAATTGATCCACAATGATGTTCTCATTGAGACTTCTGAGGTCAACACATAAACTAATTTTTCCGTTGGCTCGTCTAGCGACGACCAACGGAGAAATCCACTCAGAAGCCTCGATCGGCTCGATAATACCTGCATCTTGTAATTTTTTTAACTCCAGTTTAACCTCTTCTCTTGCAATTACCGGAATGTTGCGAACTTTGTGGATTTTGGGAATAGCAGAAGGCTTGACCCTAATGAGATGGGTGAAACCTTTAAGTTTACCAATTTTCCCATTAAATACTTCTTTAAACTCATCCAAAACCCATTTTTTAGTTTCTTCACTATCACAAGCTACTAACACTTGTTCTGGACTATTTGGATCTAGAATAATACTTAAAGCTCTCTGATCCTTCCACCCCAAGACTGAGGGACCATCCAATGCTATATAGTTTACATAATGCTTGTCTCCCTTTAAATTGAAAATTAAGTAAGCGATAACCTAACATATTTATCTTTTCGCCTGTAAAGCTTTCAGGATTAATGTCCGTGGGCTCTAAATGTGGACCCAAAACACTCACAAACTTGTCTTCCCAAATGGAACGAGCAATGATTGTGAATGGGGATCCCGAATCAGCATCAACCTGTAAAGAAATACCTCCAAAATTGATAATACACAAAGGTTTGCTTTTATCAGTATCAGTGATATTAAGAACAACCTTTTTCATATTGGAAATGGAGGTGGAACCCAAATGAGAGCTTTCAGAATCCTCCGAATCATTATCAGAAGAATCTGAATTCTCAGTGAGACAAGCATCTTGGTTAAATTTCTTATTCTTTTTTCTTCTGCAAACTTTTGCAAGATGGCCTACAATACCACAATTAAGACATTTTGTAGATCTTGCAAAACATTTGTCTGAACTAGCATTGTGCTTAGTGCTGCCACACCTATAACATGCAAAATTAAATGCATTTCCTTGAAATCTTGGATTAATTTTGTTAGGAAACTTGTGGTTGACAGAACGTTTTTCTACAGGAACATTAAAGTTAGACTTTCCTTTAGACTTGGATGAAACTAAGCTGACAGACGGTTTTTCTGTCCTGGTAGAGATGGCCTTTGCACTTCTTTCGGAAAGTTCAGCCCTTTTAATTAGAGTAATAATATCTTTAAGGCATGAGTCTCCTTCAATCCAAAGCCTGTCTTGTATACTTTTATTTTTTTGGCAAACTACTAGTTGATCTCTTATGTCGTCATGAAGTACTCCAAATTTGCAAGGGACAGCAAGAGTTTTCAAACTAGAAATATAATCCTCAATGGATTCATTCAGCTGTTGTTTTATTTTGTAAAATGTGCGTCTAGAAATGGCTACGCAAACAATAGGAGAAAAATGATTGTCCAAATCTAGAATAGCACAATTAAAAACGTCAACATCTCCTGCTCTTTCTGCTTTCTGCATTTGGTTATAGACTCTTAGACCTTCAGGACCAAGGCAGTGCATGAGAATTCTTTTTTTTCTGTCAGAGGAAAGTGTACCACTATTATTCTCTAACGTGGCAATATAATTAAGGAAATACTCCTTCCACTCTGTCCATTTGACAACAGGCTCACCCGGATTGGTGAGGAACTCTTTCGGCGTATTCAAATTAATGCCCACCATTACGTTATTAATAACATTAGGAGACGAAGTGGAGCTTTCTGAACTTCTCTCCATGTTGTTAAGCACAAATGTAAAAATGAAATAAAAGAGTCAAAATTATATAAATAAACCAACCAGTACTTGTAGGATGATGCGACGTGAGAAGTGAATCCGATGATATCGATCCGCTGATATCGTAGTAAATAGGCGCAGTACTTCTCGTGTAGAAATTGATGCGATATTAGCCGTGGCGTTGCTAAACAACGAGAAATGCAGGAGAAAGAAAAAAAAAATGGTGGCACTTAAAGGTCATGCAGCATGACCTACGTAGGTATCCCAAAATACCCTGCGTGTGCGTGAAATCGTCATGAAGTAGGAGAACGAAGATGTCAGAACGCTTGAGGAGGAGCGGAGCTGCGAATTTTGAAGGATGACGGTGAGTGCGAGGCAAGATTTAAAAGATGCGGGCAATGGCACTGTAGCAACGGCAAATGAGGAAGTTGAAATTAATGAAGGGAAGGAATAAAAAAACTTTACCCGACTTGTAAGCCGTGGCGAAAATTGTAGGCACTCACTTAGAAAATCTTCCGTAGTAAAGCAACTTGTAGCAACATTTCGGTAATTATTCGGCCGCAGTAGTATTCAGGAACGAAGAGTAGAATGGCCAATATCGGAAAACGCTGTGGGTCCAGGGTTGGCATTCACGATCCCAACTCGTCGCCAAAATTCTGTAGTATCCTCTTTAAGTACAGACACAGGAAGCATTATAGTTGGATCTTCATCTTTATTGCCAACCCGCAGGACATCATGTTAACTCTCCAAGAGAGCGTAGCATCTGACCAGAACATTCCATACACAGATTAATAAAGATGGAACATAGAATGAACATGTGGAAGTTCTGACTTCCAATACTTAACTAGATTCTAATAAGGCATACAAATAAATACAATATAATAAAAACACATAACAGTTACTACCATATACTACAAGGGCTCAGGAGCACAGGCTCCCAGTCCCTGCTGGAGCGTGGAACCAGCCCGCTCCGCCCAATCCCTACGCTTCTCTCATGCTGGGAAATACCAGCATTAGAGTAGCGTCTGGATTGGCGCAGGAGACTCTGGAAGCCTGTGTGAGCATCGTCTGAAGAGGCAGTGGACATCGGGCAAGTTTTAATTCCCCCCCCCCCCTTCCCCCCCATGGTAACTGTTTCACGTTAGCA
The DNA here is from genome assembly GCA_963921515.1 of Calotriton arnoldi. Classification (NCBI taxonomy): domain Eukaryota; kingdom Metazoa; phylum Chordata; class Amphibia; order Caudata; family Salamandridae; genus Calotriton; species Calotriton arnoldi. The sequence continues at coordinate 208,978 of CAWUFW010007100.1, forward strand.
GCAGGTTATAAATGCATTGTTTGCAGTGCTAGTCTGATCTTGAATTAGTTGCACTGTTTTAGTAGTTTATTGTATTGTGAATCCAGAGAATGTTATGCTAGCAAAGGCAGTCTCTGCAGTTTTTTCTTTTGAGGTGCGCCTTCGTTTCGGAGCCCGAAGACAGTTGTGTTGTAAAGTTTCTCATAAGGACCAAAAACCCGGACTCTGATGAAGCCCGTTTTTCTTTGACTCAGACTTCTTTAGGCCTTCACTCGGGCCACTACACAGTGGGAGCATACAAACGTCCCTCTTGATAGGAATATAATGTAGCAATGCAACAGGCAAGCGTACAGGGACCTCATCTTTTAATGATTCAGTATAATTGCCCAGAGAGCCATTAATCATTGCTTTTTGCTTGCCCCACAGTTATTGGATTGGGCTGAAGGTGAGGGTACGTAATGCAGGCAAGCGAAATTAACAGCTGATTTCATTGTCTGCTTGCATCCATTACTCCTATTCACACCTTTGCCCTCCTACCTCCGTCGCCTGTTTGGGGCCCCCCCCCCCCCCCATAGCGTTCTCCCCATTGGGGAGAGGATGTGGTCTGACGGCTAGACTGCCGACTTCGGAGGTGGGAAACCAAGGTTCGAGCATCGGGGTCGACTCCACATCCTGTGATTCTGGGCAAATCACTTAATCTCCCTGTGCCTACCAAAAAAATATGAATGTGTCCTGGTGTAACGTAACTGGTGCTCATGTAAAGCGCTCCAATACCTTCGGGTCGAGTTCGCGCTATATAAAATCTGCGAAAAAAAATAAAAAAAAAAATATCGCAGCCAAGGCAGCTTTTCCCGTCTGCTTTATGTCCTCTGTTCAGCTTTTAGCTGATCTTAAAATTCAGACAGACCGTAGTGAATGACTGCATTCTAAGCCTTAATAATAGGCTGCAACAAGAGTTGAAAATTGAATGGAATTTTTCACCGTGGTCTGTCCTGTTAAATTGCTTGGAATGCAGTCTTTAACTGTTCTTTCATGACTAACTGACAGATATCCTTTCACCTAATTCGTAGCACCCATTGCCTTACTACTCCTCTATTTTATGGTTTTGTTTGCCGGATTTTCTTCTCTATCTTCTGCAAGACGACACCCCCTGTGATGCCACTGCACAGCTTCTTTCAGTACCAAGATGTTGTCCTTGAAGCTGTGGTTGGTGCATGCGCCCAAAGGTGACTCCCATCACCTCAGGGACCCCGCTACATATCCCCATGGTCTTACCCTGAATGTTGTGCTTTGTGCGCTATGTGATAATCATATGCAATTTCTACCTATACAAAATACAGGCTGTGCATGCATCCTCCATAATCCAAGTTGCCTCTTGCTGCATAAATAAAAGTTCTCATTGGGTAATTCAGTGGTGTTAATGTTGTTGACCAAGGATGAGTGACTTTCTGAATGGACCCCAACGCAACTGAAACTTGGAACCTGCGTGTCAGTGGATGTCCAACTTGCTAACAATAAAGGCGATGTATCGATTTTCAACTGATTTCCTACCAGCAGTAATTATCTGCTGGATCCAAGGACCATCAGTTTAATGGAAGATGTGTTAAGAACTTTAAATAGAGTTGTGTGCACTGCTAGCATAGGTATTTTAAAAGAGGGCCAAAGGACAGGTGTTAGCAACTCATTTCTTTGTTGGACCTAACTTTTTTAAAACTATGAATAAGAAGACTGTTTGTTTCATAATGTAAATGAAGCCATGGTTGCCACTACTCCATGCTATTCTTGATATCGTGTTTTATTTTCTATTCTACTTAGCGAAACAGTTAAACAGTTATCTTCTATGATAGAAAAACACGTACTCTTTTTTTTTTTTTTTTTTCTTTTATGGCGGTTTGGTCTCCTGTTCCTGGTCGCTTGCTTAATAAGTAATGTCCAATACCTGTTCCCACCATCAGTTCATGTCTTCAGAATCATGAAGAAAAAAAACAGCGTAGCCACCTTCTCCAGTGTAATGCGAGCTAGTAAGAACAGGCTCAGTAAAATTGTTTATTCAATATTGGTCGTATTTGTACGTATCTTTTTTAGGTCTCGCCTATGCAGCGCACATGCGCTGCATAGGAGACCTTTAGCCGTCGTACAGCTCTTTTTCCAAGCACATACTCGTGCTTGTGGCGGCATACAGCTTGCGGGAGTGCGCAGCGGCGCGCCACAAGCACGAGTGTGTGCTTTGAAAACGAGCTAACAGCTGCTGCTTAGCGCGCGTGCACTCCCCCCACCCCTCTCACTTGTTTACTTCTTCAAGCCTCAAGGCTCAAGCCTGCCCAGCTGCAAGAGTTGTCTCCTGTGTGTGCGCGCGTGCACTCCCCCCACCCCTCCCACTTGTTTACTTCTTCTATTGCAGAGTTCTTAAATAAACTTTCTCTCAAATGTATTGCAGCGATTGCAGCGTTTTAAAATAAACTTTCTTTCACTTTACCTCTCTTGTTTCATTCTTCACTCCTTTTTTTCTCCTTTCATCCTTCCTGTTCTCCACTCACCTCATTTTCTCCCTCTTCTCTGTATCTTAGTCTGTCAGTCTCCCTTTCTCTCCCTCTATAATTTTCCTTCCTCGGATCATTCTCTGGCCCTTCTACATCCCTTCACACATATCACAATGTTTCTTCTTTCCTTTCGTTGTATCTCCCACTCCCTCCTCTTTCTCCTCGCCATAGCTAAAGCGCACTTTTCATTCACTTTCCTTTCGCAGCTTTCTCGTCACTCCTCGTTTTATTCTGTTTCATAGCTCTCACTCGCCCACCTCTTTTCGTTCTCCCCGTCTCTCCCACCCTTCCATGTTTCATTCTTTCTTCTTGCCCACCTCGTCCCACTCTTCTCTTTCCTCGCATATCTCTCGGACTCTCTTTTACGTTCCCCTCTCGCACATCGCTTCGTCAGTGGTAGTACGCACTTTGTAAATACAATTACATCTTGAGCCGCTCTTCCCATTGTATCAAATCACTTTGCTCGCTTTCTTCTCTCCCATTCTTCATCTCCACTACCATATTTCTTGCAAGCTTCATGTTCGCCCTTCCTCTTTATTATTCGTGTCCCTATTTCTTTATCTCCCCTTTCTCCACCCTTGAGCTCACACGTTTTTTCCCTCCACTGTCCTTTCTCTACCCTTCTCACTTTCCATCTTTCCCTCTTCCCTATCTTCATTTTTGCTTTTCCATTCTCCTTCTCTTGCTGTACTTTCACTCCTGCCGCTCATCTTTTTTATTCTCTCGTCTTCAGTTCTTCCTTTCATTCCGCCCCATATTTTACACACCGTCCCTCCTTTCTTATCTCTCGTTTCTCTCCCTCTTTATCTCTTTTTTCTCCCACTCGTTTTAGCCAGACTTTCCCTCTTTTAGATTTTCACTTTCTTCTCCCCATTTTCTGCCTGAAGCTAAGGTTTAACAGGACTGTCTGAATTCATGAAAGCCAATGAAACAATAGCAGTAAGGACCTAAAGTAACTACAAGGAGTCTACTTGTTTGTCTACAGTCCGTGTCACCCGATGGGCGCTGCGCACGAGCCCTCTTAAACGTCATTGTATCTTGAAAACGTAAGGACGTCAAAGTAACGCACGTTCTTGTGTATGCACGCTTGCTCTTCGTCTTGGCTGGAAATGCATATTTCACAAAAGTCCACATCATATTTGTAGACTGCTCTGTAAATAAACACATGCATGCCCTGAAGATTTTTGCATCTAGGAATGCAGACTATCGGATGCGCAGGTCCAACTAAAAGCATGAACGACGGAACCCCTTTTGCAACTTAAATTTGCTTTTCAGGGATAATATCTAGAACATAGTCTAATTTGATTTCTATACGGTTGGCCCATTTTGCGGAATCGCCACAATGACATGAACACATCCAGTACATTTTGTTATTGTTGTGAGGCTGCCTTTTTGTATAGCGCTTACTGCCAAGGCCTCAGCGCTTTCCTAATCTGAGCGCCACATGTCCCGCCCTTTCATGTAGAACCCCCATTTAACAAGCATTGGCATAGCCAATAGGTCTCGCCTTTGAGACCTTATAAGTGTTTAGCCATGCAACAGTTGATGTTGTTGCACCAAGGATATTGTGCTGGATAACTAAACACTTATAAGGTCCCAAAGGCGAGACCTATTGGCTATGCCAATGCTTGTTTTATATAGATGGCATTGTTTTCTTTCCTGTGCTTTAACATACTGTTATAATCTCTGATGCAGTTTGAGGCCGTTCTTTCTGTCCCATTACCTTCTTATCTGTTCTCGTACAGTGAACCAATTATTTTTGTAGCATTCTCGCAATCGTCCTCTGCAGGGATGTCAGTGCACCAAGCTGTTAATTGGTTTGTCAGGACAGACTAGGAACATAAGGCATAGTGGATCCTATCTTAAAAGGTTCATGAGCTTGCCCCCTTACTTTTTGTTTATATAAACATATATTACTTCGAAAATGTACAGAAATTCAATTGTGTTTATATATATATATATATATATATGAGGGTTGTGTTCATATATAATTTAGTTTACGTGATGAACTGAAACGCTCCTAGTCTGTTATAACCGCTTCCTCTCTTGTCTGGAAGATGCACTTAAAATATCCTTCAATGAAGCCTTTTATAAAATATCCTCCTTTTAAAAGGATTAACACTTTACAGCTCCCCTCAAATGGATGAATTTCTTCTTGTTTGGTGAAAGTCTTGGAACACTGTGTATAGCCTTTTTTTAACCGCCATGAGGATGGGATTTACAGTTCAACTGTAAATATCGGAGCTGCTTGTTTGAGATGAGATGAGTGCACTTGGCACGATGTCTTTCTGATTTTATTTAGCCTTAGTTTGTCATTAGAAAAGTTTTTGACTGTTTGTTGCCAGTGCATTTAACCAGGGTTCACATTTAGACATTGGAGTTGTAAATGGTGTAAGTAGCTTGGTACACAATGTTCGTTGGAGCAAGAGATGTGGGGGGTGTCTTGCTCAGTATTGTGCACTGCAGTGCTCTGGGAAAGGGCATTGGGCCAAGTGATACGACAGCAAATTTTGCTGTTTATTTTTGTCGCCTTGCAACAGCAAGAGCTTATAAGATCAGTGCAGATAAGGCCACAGCATATCGCAGATGGATAACCTACCCCATTAACTTCGATCTGTCCTTGTTGAAGGAGCTACATCAATTTTCAACTACATCGTTTCACATGAATGGAATAATTGTGCCACCATGTGCCCACTGAATGTGTATTACATCAATACAATGTAAGCCGGACATGTTCGCTTTGTCAGTACTCGTTTTAAATCAGCCTGCTTACGGGAAAAATGTCTATTGTTTCTTCATTGCTTAGTTTTATTTATTTTTAAAACCTTTATTTTTCATTTTCAACACAGTCAGCAGCAGCAGTACAATTACAACATAATGGCGTACAGGTTCAGTACATGGTGCTGTAAACCACATCTGGCAGTGGAGATCCCTCCACCGGCAGACGAGGGGTAAGAGGTTTTTTTGACGTGGATACCTCCTCCCAACTAGAAATATACTACCACTATTGTATCCAGACAAGAAGGAGCTCTAAAAGCTACTTAAATCCTTACGTGGCGTACGTCGCTAAATGCGGAAAGGAAGCAATTCCTTTTTGTTATTTAACCCTCACACACCCTATTGGTGTCATGCTTCATCATCGGGTTCACCCTAACTCCTAAAGGTCAGGGTGGGCTCAACCGTGTTTCAGGGAGCTCTTAAGAGTCTAGAGCCTGGAGACACGGATACCAAATAGGTATACTACGGGGCAGGACCTTTGAAGTACGTTTGACTACAAGGCTCCCCTTCCCGTGGTCCATGAAAAACGGTAGTTCCCCTCTAATAGGGCGGAATTTTCTCGTACAAAAGGAAGGGAGATAAGTATACTCCCCCATTATTGTTGTTATTATTTTCACGAAGGTTACAGCTTGCTGTACCTTGAAAAAAAAATATATAGGACAAGTGTCGGTCAACATCAGGGAGGGAATACTTGTTGTGCCCTGACGAAAGCCCAGGACCTTTATGGCCAATTTTTCCGGGCTGAAACATGTTGGCAAGTTATTAGGGTCATAGGACCATAACTTCCAAAAAGACCCGTTTTTATTTTATTTTAATATTCACTACGTCCCCCTGGGGAACGGAGAAGGATTTTTATCTTTAAGTCCCCCTGGCCTACATCTCTTAAGAGCTCCCTGAAATACGGTTGAGCCCACCCTGACCTTTAGGAGTTAGTGAACCCGATGATGAAGCATGACACCAATAGGGTGTGTGAGGGTTAAATAACAAAAAGGAATTGCTTCCTTTCCGCATTTAGCGATGTACGCCACGTAAGGATTTTAAGTAGCTTTTAGAGCTCCTTCTTGTCTGGATACAATAGTGGTAGCATATCAGTACATGGTACAACTACTTCTTATGATAAAGATCTTACAATCATTCCGTATGCAGGGGGCGCCATAACATGCATTCTCATCTATCCAACACTTTATGCATTTGATCTTTCTCTTGTGGAGGGTAGCACCTCACATGGGCCGTCATCTTCCATCTCACTCACATCAGTCTCTGTACAATTTGTGGAGTCTGTTTCCCCAACTGGATTCAAGATAGCATCACAAAGCTCCCTCTACTCTCTAAGGCCGTCTACCTGTTTGTCATCCCTCCTATTTAATTTCATGTGGGTCTCCTCAGCCAGTGTCCATTCTTGTACATCTCGGTGCCAGTGTTCTACTGAGGGAGCGCGCTGACCCATCCTGGTGATGGCTACTCTACGCCGAGCTAACACCAAGGCCAGATGTAAGTATTTATACAACATCTTGGTTTCTTGATGTGGCCTAGTAAACAGTGTAGTGGTGTGTTGTCTTTATGGATACGTGTGATCGTACGCAGTTCAGACACCACCTGCATCCAGTAGCCCTGTATCAAGGGGCACCACCAAGCTAAGTGTAAAAAGTCGGCACTACTGGCTCCACACCATGGGCAATCGTCAGGTCTTGTAGGGTTTATTCGTTGGAGTATCTTTGGGGTCATGTATGTCCGATGTAGAAAGTTATAATACACCAGTTTAAAATGGGCATTGCATGACACTGAGCATGTAAGCTCACTAATGGCAGTCCACGCACTGTCCTCTAATGGGGTCCTGAGGTCCATGTCCCATGCTGCACGAGCCCTGAGCGGTGGACCAGATGAGTCCTGTCTTGTAGCCCTATATAGGTGGGTAATTAAATGTCGACCTGCGCCACATGACAGTAGTATTTCTAGCATATGCATGGTCTGTGGGGCAGCGGGGTATTCGAGCCAGGTCGTCCTGGTGATATTGGTCAGTCCTGCATAGTGTAAATATTGGCCCTGATCCAGTGCAAAGTCCTCACAGGCTTGTTCATTTGTAATAAAGAATTCGCCCAGATACAGGTCTCCCAGCAACGTACACCCACCCTCCTGTCATTCTTGGAAGGAGATATGATCCATTATTTGCTGAACCAGCGCCAATATCCATATGGGGAGTTCCCGATGAAAAGGGGCATGCTTCAGTACTACTTCAACGTACTGTTGCCATATATGTGCAGTGTGGCGCATTATGTATGGTTTTGTCACTGGCAACTCCCATTCCCTCCATCAAGGCCGCAGGCAGGCGTTCTGCGGTTACTAGTCCCACTAGTAAGCGATTTTCCCAATTGTCACCCTTGTCTAGCCACCGGGCCGCATGTTACAGTTGTGAAACACCATTATACAGGTCAAGTCTGGGGGCCTCGAGTCCTCCCTCCTCATATTACCGGGTCAATGTATGTAGGGCCACTCTACTACAACAACCAGCCCATAGTAACTAAATAAGTGCTGAGTGCAGTCGTTTAACGTCCGACTTAGGAATGGGGCAAAGTGAGTTCTGTCACACGTATAGGCACCTATGTAGCACCACCAGCAAGTCTGCCCGTCAATGAAAGTGGAAGCATATACCAAAAAGCAATAGACTTCCATAATGTGTCAATAACTCTGTCCATATTTAAGTGCAGTACCTGAGCATCAGTGTTAGCCACTTGTATGCCTAAATAACGGAAGTGTGCCATTTCCCATTGCAGACCAAGACACTGGAGTCGGTCTATCGGCAGGGAGGCCATGTTCGCTAAGGGGAAAACTAGGGATTTGGCTTGATCGAGACGAAGTCCTGACAAATCTCCGAATTCATCTAAGAGTCTCAACAGCTCGTAATGCTTCACATGGTGAGGCTATATAAAATAGGGGGTCGTCCGCATAAAACGAGATCACGTGATTAGTACCCTCCCAATCGGATACCCCATTTTGCCAAAGCCTGTCGCACCCAGATCGCTAAGGGTTCTATTGCCAAAGCAAATAGTAGTGGCGACAGAGGGCATCCCTGCCACGTTTCACGTCTCTTTAGCCTCGTTGCAGAGCGACTTCCTCCAACTCGTACCCTGGTCTAAGGGTCCGTGTAGAGCAGAGGTCTTCAAACATTTGTAGGCTGAGCCCCCCCCAGCTGAATTTTTTTTAATGTGGGGCCCCCCCCACAATCCTGACAGAATTTTCTGGAATCTCGTACACCACATTAATCGACCGCCACCCGCATATCCCAGGCCATATCCGGCAAATAATGTCCAACACAATAAGTGCGTTTAGTTAACTGCAGGTTTATGAGTGGGTGTGGTTAAATGACAGAGGCTTATTACACAGCTCAAAACTCAATTTTCCAGCCGGTACATTAGTCACCAGACACTGGTGAACCACACCTGAATATAAGTGATGGCGCTTTTATTGTTGCCTAAAAACTGCTGGATATACAAGGAACTTTGCAGTGTCAGCCCCCCAGTAACAAAACCGCCCCCACCTTTCCAGCCTCCCAGGGAAATGCCTGATACCCGGTGCGGCCAGTCCGGCCTTGCTACCACCCTCCAATGGTGCCCCTCATCTTCGCTTAGACCGCCCCTTATGTGTATTTGATTTCTTTTATAGTGCTACTCGTCCCAAGTATGTACGGCAGGGTGTCGGAGTGCTTTACATCACACACATATTATATAAAGACAATGACTCCTATAAATGTCAGTCAATGTACTTAAGATAATTGGGGCTACAAGGTGTAATCATTCTTTCAGCCATCATTCAGTCTTTCACCATTCATTCATTTCACCATGTCCTTCCATCTGTGTGCCCATCCATAGCCACACATATTCAACCATTTGCAAACCTAACCATTATATATCCTTCAATTCATCATTTCACTCATCCATCCCTCCATCCACCCTTTCACTCATCCATCTCTCCATCCACCCTTTCACCCTATCCATCCGTACACTCGTCCATCCAGCCACTTACCCTTTCACCCATCCAGCCATTCTTTCACTTACTCATCCATCCACCCAGTCACTCACCCTTCCACCCATTCACCCTTTTAGTCATCCATCCCCCTTTCTCTCAGCCATCCATCCTTCCATCCACCCACCCATCTACTCATCCACTCATGAATCCATCCATTGACCCTATCACTCATCCATCCTTTCTCTGATCCATCCTTTCTCTGATCCTTTCACTCCTTCACTCATCTACCCCCTTTTGGCCATCTACCCACCCTTTCACCACTCATCCATCCTTATATCCACCCTTTCATTCATCCGTCCATCCACCCTTTCACTTATCAATCCATCCATCCATCCATCATTTCACTCATCCATCCACCCATTCACTCATCCATCCACCCTTCCACCCATCCTTCCACCCATACATCCATCTATTTACCTTTTCTCTCATCCATCCTCCCACTCGCCCATCCTTTCTCTCATTATCCATCCATTCATCCTTTCACTAATCCACTCAGCCATCCACCCATCCCTTCACTTACTCACTCACTCACCCACCCACCTTTTCACATTAATTATGAGCTGAGCTTTTGTCTACTGGTCTGAGGGCTTAGTTTTCTCTGGGACTAAAAACGTTCGGGTGTTTTTTCAAACACCTGCAGGATACTTGCACCAGCCTTTGCCTCACGTACCTCCCAAGAGCACTTGTCGAAGTAGTGCATCGACTGTCCTGATCCTGAGGTCACTGTAAACAATTGCCTGAAAGTACTAAACTGCCACAAAATTAGTGATGACACAGAACATCCTTTTGGAAACACCTTGTCCCCATGTTCCAGCCCTTCACCTACTCCTGCTCAGTGAACCAGAACAAGGTAAAGGTGGAATGTAAGCAGCAGCTTCACTGTAGCACCCCAACGCAACGCAGGTTCATGTATTTCACTGTTCAGTTTTGATGGGAGATGTACTCATTCATTCATTGAGTGATTGTGCTTCAGGCCATGATAGGTTGTCAGTCAGCCTGTATGGACACTTTATTCTTTTGACCACCACCTTAAGGGGTGAAACGATTAACTCACAACACGCAGACATCAAAATGTCCTTCAGCAGACCTTTGGCCATTTCCTTCCCCATTTTCTTTATAACTATATCCTGCTCATCCTTAGTTTTTCGCCCCAATGCTTTCATGAATGCACTTTGGAAGTTAGGTAAACTTCAATGCTCACCATTCCTATCCATAAAAGGCAAAAGTGCCCTACCTACATTATACACTCAGACTAAGCAGCTTAACTTCACCAAGCCAGGGGCGTAACAAAGGCCCCTGCTACTCCTGCGGCGCAAGGGGCCCCTCATCTATTCAGGTGGCGCCCCATTCAGCCCAATACCAATAAGCATATGTGAAACTCTGGGGCCCCTCCACACATTCTGCAGGGGGGGGGGCATCTTTTTGTGGTATGCCACTTCACCAAGCACTTAGAAACGGGGACAGAGAGTCATTACAGCTGCAGTGGGAGGCAGGGAGTCTCCTCTGCCATGAAACGGAACACGAAGGAACAGACAGTCCACTGTGGACTGTCTGTTCGTTTGCTTTCGGTTTCATAGCAGAGGAGACTCCCTGCCTCCCATTGCAGCTGAAGCATTTCAGCTCTAGCAATTAACCCATTCCCGGGACAGTTAGCTCTTCCCAGAAGGGGGTAAAGTTTCCCTTGAAATTAAAAAAGCATGGGCACGTCGTGACCCATCCATTTCCCCTCCAACCCTCCGTGACCGCCGAACCCCCTCCACTCCCCTCCCTCCACGAACTTCGAAAACTGGGTAGCACTAAATGGCCCAGCAGTATATTAGCCCATTCCACTTACCTGTTGGTGATCTTCCAAGGTGTCAAGAGACCAGCAAACTCCTTCACTTCGCGGCGGTAAAACCAGAAAAGGCTCCACAGCAAACAAAGTAGAATCAAGGCAGCAAGCACGGAGCAAACGGCAGTAACGAAGAAAGAAGTAGGTGTATGCAGGAGTTAAATGCACACAAATTTCGCGGCACTTCCTGCCATCTATGCTGCTGCCTCCTCATTGGCGGAACGTCAGTGGTGACGTTCCTATTTGTTGTCTGGCTGCTGTTCCGGAGCTGTCCAATCTAAAATCCCCATTTGAAATGGGTAAAGAAATACCGGAAACAAAACGACTTGCGACGTGGGAAACAATGGTAAGAGTTAAGGGTGGAGTGCGCCCCCCCCCTGAGATGGTGTCGCGCCCCCCCAGGGGGGCGCGCTCCACAGATTGAAGAACTCTGGTGTAGAGTGATGGAACCCATCACCGGTATTGCTGCTCTAGTCCTACGGCTTTCAGCACCTCCAACAGATAACCCCAGTCCACTGTATCAAAAGCCTTTTCTTGGTCAATCGACACCAGCGCCAATTCCTCTTCTCTATGTTTTACTTTGTGAAGTATGTGGGTTAAACGTCAGTGTGCCGGCCAGGAATAAAACCACATTGATCCTCGTGTACTAACTGCGGCACGTGTGGCGCTAAGCGATTGGCAGGCAATTTGCACAGTATTTTGATATCTGTATTAATCATAGTGAGCGACCTATAAGCGGCAGGGTTTGATTCATCACCACCTGGCTTAAGGAGCATACAAACTTCCCCCTCCCTTATCGATGGGGGCAAAACACCAGTCTGACTTGCCTCTGTCAGGACCTGCAGGAGTCCCTGCGCCACTGTCGCTGAGAGAGCCTGGTAAAACTCGGACAGGAACCCATCCCCGCCTGGCACCTTTGCCCTCGGAAGTGCCTTCAACGCCTCACATAATTCTTCCAAGCTCAATTGAGCATCTAGGGCCTCCAAACTCAGTGGCTCATATATCGGGAGGGGCAAGCTCTCTAGAAATGGAACATTATCGGTCTGGTGTAACAGTGGGGTCCACTGTATATACTTGTTGCAAATGTTGCTGAAACACATGCACTATACCTGATCTTGTTCCGACCCTGGTACAATCTGCGGATACCAAATGTGTGGTCTGAGGTGAGGAGTGCTGCCTCCGTAGTATCCAAGCCAATAGGCGGCCTGATTTATCCCCTTCTCTATGTAAGCGCTGTCTGTACTGCTGAAGTGTCTATTTTTCTAGCCGGTCCCAGATGTCACTGATTCGTCTCTGCAATGCCTGCTCCTGGCAGTAGGCATCCGATGTGAGAGCCTACCCGCCTGCAGTCAGGCCAATTTTCTTCTCCTCCTCATAGAGCTCTCTTTGAAACTGTCTGCGGGCACCGCACGTCGAACCCATGCATGTATCCCTCATCACTGCTTTCAGTGCCTCCCACTCCATGGCCCTGCTAGTCGTAGTGCCCCAATTGAGCTTCATGTATTCTGACAGTGCACGCAATAGTTCCTCCCTCACATTTGGGTCCACCAGAACGTCAGCAGACCTACTCCAGGACCCGGTCTTTTGCACCGGTCGACCTCCTATCACAACACACCAGACCGGAGTATGATCGGACAAGAAATGCGCCATGTGCGTCACCACAATATCTTCCATTCTAGAAAATCTTACCATGAGTATCCTGTCCAGTCTACTATGCGTGTTGTGTGTAGTTGAATGGCAAATGTATACCCGTTGTGTAGGGTGGCCAAGTCTCTAGATGTCTTGAATAATTGGTGCTTGCTTCACCCCATGTAGCACTTTTATCATCTGTGGTTTTGTGCCCAATCTAGGAGGTGACCTGTCCAGGTTAGGATCCAGTATGCAATTAAAATCACCCAACCACAGAAGGGGCCCATCTATGTCATACACTATTAAGTCTTGCATATTTTGGTAGAACATGGGGTCATCTGTATTCGGGGCGTATGTATTTAGTATAGTTAAGTCGCGACCATCTAACGTACCCCTGAGTAAGACAAAGGGCCCACCCACATCGGCTTCCAGATATGTGAGGGAGAAAGGGATTCACCGGCCACCCAAATCAACGTGCCCCTAGCGCAAGTAGAGTCATAAGAATGGGACACTTGTACTCGCCATTTTCTGGCCAGTCGTGCCAGTGTCATCCAGATGCGTTTCCTGCAAGCATGCTATGGAGACTTTATGCAGCTTTAAAAAGGTGAGTACTCTATATTTCTTAGTGTAGGTACCCAGTCTCCTGACGTTCCAGGTCAGGACTTTGTCTGTCCCCATTCTGGTACATCGTCTGCCTTCTGCAAATTACATAACATAAACACAGAAGTCTTAACCATAACTCCCCATGCCCCCCACCCACGGACATACATAGTGCAACTGCATGACATTGATGCCCACCTCGAGCTTGTGCCAGGACGTGCACGACTTACCAATCGGTCTAACAGGGACCAGAAAACTCACTTCAACAACCAGCTTCCCGGCAAGTCACACTCTTCTGCATAGACTAATTAAGTCCATTATACCTGAATTGTGATATCGCACATTGGACAGTTATGCACCCTATAGAGCTAATTCTCCCCAATCCTACCTTGAGAACATGTACGCTAGGTACACATGCGTCGGTCACACATTCCTATAACTTTTCACAGTCGCCAACTCAGTCTCCCCACTAGACACAGGCACTCCAGGGCAACCCAGATGTACTTGCCAGTCTCCAAACACTCCTATATCATAACCTACCAATTCCGGAGCCACTGTGTCCAGGACAAAGTCTGGAGTGGGGCTCAGTGTCATAGCGGCCTCCTCATCCAGGGCCTGCGGAGGGTCCTCATTCTGATCAGTTTCCTGCATCACCTCTTTGCCGAGTTGCATAGTGCTGTCTTCACTGACTGTGACCCTCCGCTCCACCAGCGGGACAGTATTGGGACCATCTCCGGACAAACACTGATGCCGTAAAATCCATCTAGCACGAGTGCTCCATATTTTTCGTTGGCTGCATGGCTTGTGCGGGGCAGCGTGTCTCCTCGTATTCCAATGTGCTGATGGGTTAGAATTAACATATTATATTATATATTTTATAGCATATATTATTAATATACGCCATAAAATGTCCTTGCGGCCTAATGTATGTTGGGAAAACCGAAAGAAAAATTAAGGTCAGACTTTCAGAGCACAAAAGTAAAATACACAATAAATATGCTAATTCTAACCTATCAGCACATTGGATTGAACATAGGCATTCCATAGCGCAAATCAGGTTTCAAATCATTGAGGTTCTACAAAGAAGAGTGGACAGAGACAACACCAAAACATTATTGCAGCGGAAATTTACTGGATTAAAAAATTGGATACATTAAACCCAAAAGGACTAAATGATAAATTGGAGATGGGATGTTTCCTATAGAAAAATAGTTTCTACTCTTTTTTTTCACTTGATATGGTCTCCATCCAGCACTATCCACATGAATTTCAGAGTATATTTACTGACATAGAGTAATAAAGGATATCTTTTGATCGTTGCACATTAACGTTCAATACATAATTTTCAGCCACACAGGTACCACATTCCACTTTTTTGATGCACTTGCATATTTACATGATCTTCGCCACTAACGGGGTTAGTGAGCACAGACTTTCGTTCGGTTGGGATTACGTATCACTAGGAGATGGCGGATTATTCAGAAGCCGAACACAGGTTGGACTAGTTATCATCGGGCACGCCACATAGGATCAGCACTGTGGTCTACATCTTGTAATGGTACAGATGTCAATGTGCAAGACATTGATTAGGCGGACGTAGGGTTTTTAGGCATATTGCACGAGGCCGGCATAATGGCTCGAACGCATGTTAAGATGGCGCCCACGATAACATCAAATATACTGACACGTGGTACTGACGTGATACATATTACACGCATCAAATTCCTACAGGATCCATCCTGTACTTCCTTAACGCGAAGCGGCTTTCTAGAGAAACCAGTGCGCTACATAGAACGGCGGGGTAAGCAGAGGTATTATGCGCGCTAGTTTCTATCTCTTGTGGGAAATATTGGTCTGATACTAGACTTTTATTCTGTAGTGATCGTCTCAGGTGGTCATGCAAAGCGTAGTTTAAACAGAACGAGCCCCCGTCATTATTTCGGGTGTTGCATGAAGAGCAGCATCCGTTAAGGAGAGCATGGTGCAATAAGGTAGGAGCATGGAAACCGGAATGTACACATGATAAGATGGCAGATGGGGGATATACCCCTGATTTTGATCAAGGTTTATTTCCGCAGATAGTTTTCCCAGATTGATACATTCACTTATACCGAAGTGTACACAGTGGAATTCACTTCGTGAGTACAAGCTGAGATGGATGCACAGAACAGCATGCGGGTCTTCACCATCACGGGTTGGTCATTTGTGATAATTTGATACGAAATATACTGTTGCAATGATAAATTTTGTGTTTTCATTTAGTTGTGGTGCAAGCCTTGTCCAAGTTGCTACGATTTAGCCATACTTAGATTCATTGATCATGTGACAGGCAGCACCCAGAAGGCGTAGCACACGGATCCTATACAGTTGTTTATATTTGTTTAATAGCTCAGAAATAGGTGTGCACAATCTACTCTACATTTTTGTCATTTTCCTCGTATTTCTAGCCATTCCACACTTCTTCTGGTGATTCGAAGAAATTTGCTTTTCCCTGTGCCAGTACTTTCAGTTTTGCAGGGTACAGGAACATATACTGGAGGTGGAGGGCCCACAGCTCCTGCTTTACCCCAAGGAAGTATTTGCGGAGGTCCTTTACTTGCTTGGTGTAGTCCAGATATATGGTGATCCGAGCGTTACCATAATTAAGGGCTAGTTGCTCTCGTGCTGCACGTGGTATACAGTCCCTATCACAATAGTTGAGGATTTTGGCAATTATAGCACTAGCTGGGCCCCAGCGGCAGCACAAGGGCCCCGTGTGCTCTCCATGACAAAGAATTCGGATAGGCCCTAAGGGCGAAGTTCAGTACGGATCCAGCTCTCTAGGATCTTTTCAGCCGATCCTTTCTCCACCCGTTCAGGGACCCCCAGGACATTGCTGCGTCGGGACCTGCCCTCCGCTCGCCACTCCAGGGCTTTCGTGGTCGTGGTCATGGTCATCTGGGCCATTTGCTGCTTGAGGGTGGCCACCACTCCCTGTAGTTCCGCAATATTGCCCTCCACCGTCGTTACTTTGTCCGCTACGTTCCGTAAATCGTCTTGCAACAAGTTGACATCTTATTCACACTGTCTGTGCTTAATTCTTCATTGCTTAGTTGACACTAAGACTGCTAAGAGAAAATGCATCCAAAGGATTCCTGCACACTAGACAAAATCTTGCTTTTCTTTTTTACTTCAGTTTGGCAGAAGCCCTTTTGCAGTTGTGTAGTAATATTGACAGGAATAGTGGTATAAGCGTAAGAGGCTACTAGGTTCAAGCAGCAAGGTTATGAGAGAAGTTAAAGGCTGCTGTATGAAGCTCCTTAAGCAATGGTATTCAACATGGGTGCATAAGATCAGGATCCATTGCAGATTTCTGGTATCCAATTAAACTAAATACATGTGCTGGCTATGCTGCAGATCAGGCCCTCCTGGGCTTATGTTAGACATCACTGGCCTAAAGTAACAAGTAAGTTTAAATGTACATTGAATTCACCTACTTGAGTTGCTTAAAGATTCACAATTACTGGTAGCAATACTTAGAGCTTTGTATAATAATAAAGAGGAACCTATTGCTATGTGACAGAATGTAAACGTAGATAGCAATAATTCGTAGTTATTAGTCTTTATATGCTTAACTACTTTATTCTTTCAGAGTGTTGATATGAACAACCATCCAAACCCCTCTCCTCCCCCCTGACTATTTAAGGAGGGTAGCTTGTATCCTGCTGAGACCTTACCATAATGCTATGGTGGAGGAAATCATTCATCCATGATTCACTGGCAAAAAGAATATCTTGTTAGTGGTAAAATACTTGTAAACATATGAAAAACCGACATCTGTAGGAGGCAAGTTATATTTTATGGAGTATAATTATATAACAGCTGTAAGATGTGCACGAATGTGAGCATAACCTAAATACACTACAACTTCAGAAGTTCATAATGCCTGTTTTAGAGCACCCTGAGAGCGTGTCAAAAGTAAAGGCCTACCGTTTACCTTGTAGTTTACTCTCGCCTCACTTTACATGGCAATATGCATTGAGACCTTTGTGATAAAACGAGTGCAGGATTTGCAAATGATTAAATAAATTATTTACATCTTTGGGAAAAATTAATTCATGCATTTCTTAGCATGTGTGTGTTTGGATGAAAGCACACAGGTTATTCATGGGCCCGCTCTGTTTGACACCAACAGTTGTAATGCTTCTGCTAGTTTTGAAGGATGCTTTTCATGCAGTCCATTATCTCCTTTTAGTGGATGAAGTGCAGTTTTCCTGAATATTTGTAGCTGTTTCGCTCCACTACACTGAAATAATGAAGTGCGTAACTATTCGTCATGCACTTTCACCCATATAGAATGTCAGTCCAAACTCTAGACTAAAGAAGTTGTGAGATACAAGTCGTTTTTTAAGGATGTGTTCTCCTTTTTGTATAGAACATCTCTACCATATCCAACCCTCAGCAGTGCTGGATTTTAAGGTGAACTTGGTTTTCGTCCAAGGACCATGCTTAACTAATTAATTAGTAGGGTCATCGGATATGGACATTGGTTCTGTAAACTGACAAGCGTTCCACAAAGTCGGTCTGTGGCCTCAAAATGAGAGGTGTTAAAACTTCTTTTTCTAAGATGATGGTGTTCAGTGTTAAGTCTCCCTGAACCCAAACCCATTTTGGACGTCTTTTCTCAGTATGATGCACAATCCAATAATTTGCATATTAGACTGATATCATTCTGCTAAATCTACTGTTTTCACCATTATAAGGTATGTCTCATTTGGTTGCAATTTGATTCTAACTATAACTTGATCCAGGACTCTCACAAGGGGCCAATTCGCCCAGGACCCCGCTTTGCAGGAGCCCACTCTTGAGTTCACAAAAAGCTGAGCAGCAAATGATGAATGGAGTGTTATTGAAAGAAGGTGGCAAGTCTGATTGTGACCTCGATTTTAGGATGTGAGAATGGCTCTAGGCAATTAGGAATCTGGGACCGGTATATCACATAGTTATATTTAATTATGTCACTATCTTCTTTGATTAAACATAAAAAACCCAGGTTATAGCACCAGAAATCAGAAGGAAGACGTCCTGGCATAGCAAAGTAATTAAACAGGAAGAGTTACTGCAGGACAGCAGTAAGGTATGGATTTATCACAGGACTCCGTGAAACATTTTCAATCCTGGACTTTCTTTTTTTTTTTTTTACAAGCAATTGTTTTCAGAGGATTTTTATAACAAATGCATAAACTCAGGACTACAAATCCCAGAATGCACTTTTGTGTCAAATGAAAACCTATAATTTGAAACGGGGTGTCTTTGTTAGATAGACCGTGCACTGTTCACTCGGGTTGTAATTAAACCCTAATCATTCTATATGTTAATACCACAATTATTAACTCAAATCCACAATGTAAATCATATGAAATAATATCTTTTGTATTTGTTTTCGTACAATAAACATAAATCCATTTAGTGAACAAGAATCATTTTTGATAATACATGCTATATCAAATTAATACTTAGGATACAAACATTACATCTTTGATTTCATGATTAACAATATTTTCATCAAAAACATTAATGAAAAGCCCGATGCATTTCGGGACTGAATCGTCCCTTCGTCGGGGGCAACCTGTAAATAAGAGAGCAGTTTTACAATATGCCGTGATGCATTTTCTATATACAGACAACAACAGGGTACAGTTACCCATAGTATTCACCAACTCCAAAAGATTTTTTCACTCTGCTAGGTGTTTTAATGTTGGTGCTTAACACATATATGGTTAGTGAAACAAAAAATCAAAAGGAGATCAAAAAAGGAAGAAAGAAGTGCTATCCCAAATTACCAAACCAAAAACAACTAACCACATAGTTTACAACCATGCCCATAATGTGCTCCTGGATATACATGCTCCTATACAGTGAAAAAGAACCCTAGCTGCCCATATGGTTATCATAGTGAACGTGATATCTTGCTACTCAGTGCCCTAGAAATCCAAAGCCCTACCTTGATGATGAAACTGAATTCCAAATGCAAGTTAATTCTGTCCTACATCAAAAATAGTAAAAAGAAAAAAGATCGCAATGAAGCTTCGTGAATCCTAAATAGATAATTATCTTTCCCTTGAGGTTCATTTGTAAACTGCAATAAGTTGCTCACCTATATGTGCTACAACGAACTGCACACAACCCTTATGGTTGATCCTAATATCAATGCTGTTAAGCTGGAAAATAATAAGAATCTGCATCAGTCACAGTCACAAGTTTACGATAAAGATGAAAAACATGAAAAAAATCATGACGAACTTTCACTCACCCTCAACGGAATTTGGGTTTCACGGAGGGTATAATAAATCAATGTGTCAACCGGGACTGTCCTAACAAAAAACAATGCAGATAATGTAAAAAAACGCTGCTATGAGACGTGGATGTAGAAACATGAATGCGGATCAGAAAAAAAATGAAAACAACTCTCTTACCGATAATGAAGTCGAGACACTGCTACATTCGGATGCTGCCACTAACGCCGTAACGGTATGGTTCACCAGAAGGAAGTGAACCCATTTGAAGACAAACCACAAACATCGAAATCGGACTATCAGCATCGTCCGTGGCGGCCATATTATAACTGGGTTCGAAATAATGAAGGAAACGGAGATACATATCTCACCTAGTACTCTACAAAACAACAAGATCAACCCTGTAGTGAAAATGTACCTAATGAACGTGAACCGAAGAGTGAATAAATTACATAGGGTGCACCTAAATGTGTTAATCTTTAATGTAACATAAACCCAGACTATTATAAACTCAGAAATTAACTGATGTCAAAGAATCCTGTGCTACCATGAGCTATACCTGATGAAAATAATGTAATAAAGATAATGCGCCCGAATAAAAGAAAGAAGAAACGAACTGAAGCTGAACCAACTAATAAAGTAAAAAAACCTTTGACGCGAGTGGCACATAATGGTCACGTGATAATATGTGATAGTGTGCCTGAGCTTCTAAAACCTATATATACAATCCAATCAGACCTGATGCAGACTATAATGAAAATTAATGCCGCTAAACTCTATGCAATGAATAACCCTGTTGGAAAATATAAAGAATCCAGTCCGCTAAAAACGTGACTAATTATTAAAAACAAAAAAACACCACCATCACCATGTGCATTAGTGTTCGTCACCATGCATACAGAGTAATATGTCTATGCTTGGATCATAAAACTTACTATAGATAACAACTCATATCCAAGCGATCATTTAAACCAAACGGAATCATGGTATTTAAAGTCTTAATCCAATAAATTTCTCTTTGGAGCAATATTTTTGTAATGTCCATGCCAGGTCGTACAAACAATTTTTCAATAACTTGAAACCTTAACTGAGATATCGTATGTTTAACCTCTTCCCAATGAGTGGCTAAACTGGATGTAATGGTTTTAGTTCTAATTTTACTTTTGTGTTCAGTTATCCTGATTTTCAATTTATGCTCTGTCTTCCCGACATATGCTTTCCCGCAGGGACATTTGATACAGTATACTACATTGTTAGAATTACAATCACTATGACATTATTGCAGTGTATGCAGTTATTGCATTTTCTTGTGCCATGTTGTTCATCTGGCTCCTCTTGGATCCGTAGCGAAGATAACATTGCCCGTAGATTTTACCCTAGTGTAAGCAAATAAAGGTTTGTCTTTGAATAATCCATTAAAATCTGCCTCATTTTGTTGTGAGGCAGATTTGAATGGATTATTCAAAGACAAACCTTTATTTGCTTACACTAGGGGTAAAAATCTACGGGCAATGTTATCTTCGCTACGGATCCAAGAGGAGCCAGATGAACAACATGGCACAAGAAAATGCAATAACTGCATACACTGCAATAATGTCATAGTTGGCAACATCTTAACTCATCCCCTGTCAGGAAAGAAAATCAGATTGAGACACACGAGTGATTGTAATTCTAACAATGTAGTATACTGTATCAAATAGTCCTCGCGGGAAAGCATATGTCGGGAAGACAGAGCGTAAATTGAAAATCAGGATAACTGAACAAAAAGTAAAATTAGAACTAAAACCATTACATCCAGTTTAGCCACTCATTGGGAAGAGGTTAAACATACGATATCTCAGTTAAGGTTTCAAGTTATTGAAAAATTGTTTGTACGACCTGGCATGGACATTACAAAAATATTGCTCCAAAGAGAAATTTATTGGATCAAGACTTTAAATACCATGATTCCGTTTGGTTTAAATGATCGCTTGGATATGAGTTGTTATCTATAGTAAGTTTTATGATCCAAGCATAGACCTATTACTCTGTATGCATGGTGACGAACACTAATGCACAGGGTGATGGTGGTGTTTTTTTGTTTTTAATAATTAGTCACGTTTTAGCGGACTGGATTCTTTATATTTTCCAACAGGGTTATTCATTGCATAGAGTTTAGCGGCATTCATTTTCATTATAGTCTGCATCAGGTCTGATTGGATTGTATATATAGGTTTTAGAAGCTCAGGCACACTATCACATATTATCACGTGACCATTATGTGCCACTCTCGTCAAAGGTTTTTTTACTTTATTAGTTGGTTCAGCTTCAGTTCGTTTCTTCTTTCTTTTATTCGGGCGCATTATCTTTATTACATCATTTTCATCAGGTATAGCTCATGGTAGCACAGGATTCTTTGACATCAGTTAATTTCTGAGTTTATAATAGTCTGGGTTTACGTTACATTAAAGATTAACACATTTAGGTGAACCCTATGTAATTTATTCACTCTTCGGTTCACGTTCATTAGGTATATTTTCACTACAGGGTTGATCTTGTTGTTTTGTAGAGTACTAGGTGAGATATGTATCTCCGTTTCCTTCATTATTTCGAACCCAGTTATAATATGGCGCCACGGACGATGCTGATAGTCCGATTTCGATGTTTGTGGTTTGTCTTCAAATGGGTTCACTTCCTTCTGGTGAACCATACCGTTACGGCGTTAGTGGCAGCATCCGAATGTAGCAGTGTCTCGACTTCATTATCGGTAAGAGAGTTGTTTTCATTTTTTTTCTGATCCGCATTCATGTTTCTACATCCACGTCTCATAGCAGCGTTTTACATTATATGCATTGTTTTTTGTTAGGACAGTCCCGGTTGACACATTGATTTATTATACCCTCCGTGAAACCCAAATTCCGTTGAGGGTGAGTGAAAGTTCGTCATGATTTTTTTCATGTTTTTCATCTTTATCGTAAACTTGTGACTGTGACTGATGCAGATTCTTATTATGTTCCAGCTTAACAGCATTGATATTAGGATCAACCATAAGGGTTGTGTGCAGTTCGTTGTAGCACATATAGGTGAGCAACTTATTGCAGTTTACAAATGAACCGCAAGGGAAAGATAATTATCTATTTAGGTTTCACGAAGCTTCATTGCGATCTTTTTTCTTTTTACTATTTTTGATGTAGGACAGAATTAACTTGCATTTGGAATTCAGTTTCATCATCAAGGTAGGGCTTTGGATTTTTAGGGCACTGAGTAGCAAGATATCACGTTCACTATGATAACCATATGGGCAGCTAGGGTTCTTTTTTCACTGTATAGGAGCATGTATATCCAGGAGCACATTATGGGCATGGTTGTAAACTATGTTGTTAGTTGTTTTTGGTTTGGTAATTTGGGATAGCACTTCTTTCTTCCTTTTTGATCTCCTTTTGATTTTTTGTTTCACTAACCATATATGTGTTAAGTACCAACATTAAAACACCTAGCAGAGTGAAAAAATCTTTTGGAGTTGGTGAATACTATGGGTAACTGTACCCTGTTGTTGTCTGTATATAGAAAATGCATCACGGCATATTGTAAAACTGCTCTCTTATTTACAGGTTGCCCCGACGAAGGGACGATTCAGTCCCGAAATGCATCGGGCTTTTCATTAATGTTTTTGATGAAAATATTGTTAATCATGAAATCAAAGATGTAATGTTTGTATCCTAAGTATTAATTTGATATAGCATGTATTATCAAAAATGATTCTTGTTCACTAAATGGATTTGTTTATTGTACGAAAACAAATACAAAAGATATTATTTCATATGATTTACATTGTGGATTTGAGTTAATAATTGTGGTATTAACATATAGAATGATTAGGGTTTAATTACAACCCGAGTGAACAGTGCACGGTGTATACAAGCCTTCAGGTTTGCATTATTGCTATATTTTGATTAGACGCTTGACTTTTCAGCAAGCGTAACACTGTAGCACCATTTATTTAAACATAACAACAGTAGGTTAAGCAGGAATAAATAGGCGTGTGCTTCCAACCACCATATTTGATTTTGTTAGTTAGAGACATATTGTAAGTGAGCAGGGCATTTTTAGCACTGTATGGTCCCAGTGTTTCCATGCAATTCATCCTTGATCCCTAGGTTAAAGCAGAAACGTCATTCTTTTCTCTCCCCTTAGATAACTAAGGGCCAGATGTACAAAGCATTTTTGCGGTGCTTGCAGAAAATTCAATTCAGTAACATGTTACTGAATCACAATTTGTGTCGCAATTCAGTATTTCAAAGGAGCGTGTTTAGGTCATTGCTTCCAAATACCGAATAGGTATGGCATGTTTTAGTGCTTTGCGACTGAATTCCGGTCACAAAACACTTTACAACAATTTTAAAACTGCTGGTAACCCACTCGCAAAGGGAAAATGGTCCACTTGAAACCCATTCCCCTTTGAGAATGTTAAAAAATGAAACTTCAAAGTTTCATTTTTTCTTTTTAAACGCATCATGTTTGCCTTTAAGGAAAATGGGCGACATTTAAAAAAAAAAAAAAAAAAAAGATTACTTCATTGAAAAGCAATCACAGACATGGTGGTCTGCTGACCTCAGCAGGCCACAATCCCTTTAATGGCTGTGATTCCTAATGGTCCCCAAATTGCAGCTTACCTCATTAATATTCATGAGGTTGGTTGATTTGCGATGCATTAGGAATCGCTGTTTCAAAGATCTACATTTTCTTACGTCGGGAATTGCGATTTCCTAATTTAAGAAATCTCAATTCTAGATGTTTGTACCTGTGGCCCCTAATTTCTCATTGATCATTATTTGTTTATGATAGTTTGGATTAGTGGAGAAGAAATGCTGCTCAGAGAGTGAGGTGGGATAAAGCAAGAGACAGTGAGGCTGAACTACGGTGCAGACAGTAAGTGGGCGAAGTGATACAGAGAGTTAGGGTGACAGACTTTGTTGCAGAGGGATATGACCAGGGCCCCAGAAGTGTATTTTGCCCCAGTCCTGAAAAAGCTTTTGACTCGCTTCTCTGTATCTTGATAGGAACTCTACTGAACCCTGATGGGAAAGTACAGATGACAAATCCAGCATGGTGGCAGGAGTCCATTGTATTCTATGGCTATTAACACCACCACTGTACTTTTGGGTAATACAGTCCGTGTAGGATATCTCCTTCCCACATTCAGTGCAAAGCAGGGCTAATGTTTTTATGCGCACAGCAGCATGAATTTGATTTCCACAAAAAGGCATTTCTCAAAAATATTAATTATATGATCCCATTGTCACTTATTTCTTGAGTAAAATTCATACAATAACTGTATCAGAATAATTATCAGCCCAAAACAAAGGAAAAGGTACATATTAAAGGCAAAGGTAATTAGCAGCTGTTAATAACAAACAAACAGCATATGTTTTGCACGTTTCATGGACGACTGTAGGACCCTTACTGGTGATGTACTTGTGATCCAGTGAGGCCTTCCTTTAATATGCCGGAATAAAGCTTTGACAAAAGCATTTGCTATTTTGGCCGTTTTTTTTACTTTGGTTGAAACATCATCCATGGTGAAATCCTCATGACTTAGTAGCCTCTTTGTTGTTTAAAATGGGCAGCGGTTAACCTTTCACTACATAGAACTTTTGGGTAAGGAGGATGTTTCTTAAGATATCATTATTAGTGACTTATGTATCCCATTACACTTTGAAATGTCGGTATCTACAGGGTGGCTGGAGAGAGGGGGAGGTGATCATTCATGAAATATTGAACCAATGACCTTAGCTATTCAGCCATGATTAAAAGCTCAATCTAACATTTTATTGAACATGATATTTATGAAAAATGAAACTGCACATTTCTATGACTTAATCAATAGCCCATTAAACCATTTATCATTAATTTGATTAAAGAAGGTCATTGGAGAGCTGTATATTCCCCTCCCTACTCATCTGCTTTGAATAGAATTGCACAGGGATATGTACATATGAGCTGAGAACCACCCAGGCTTCGTACTCGCTTCTGATTTTTTTTTTTTCCTTCTCTATTTCTTTATTGAGGATTTTCTCTGTAAAGGTGTACACCTATTTTGCATCATGCCAATAAATGCAGCATGTAGTAGGCATACCACAAGTGCTTTCTTAGAAAAGTGTTGATGAGTGAATGACAGTTGAGCAGAGCAAATAATCTCCCGAGTTTTGAAGCTGGTATGGAAGATCAAAATTGAGATCTGTGAAGCAACAGCAGTGGGATGCGGTTTGTGCCAGATAAGGTTTCTGCATCTTTCCTCTGCCACTGTCCAGGTACCCCTGCTTAGACAGGGCAATTTCGATGAAGGTAAAGCAAACCAGATGCAGTCTAAGAACCATGGATATATGATGGCACAGTAGTCTGGTGTAATATTGTGGTACATATTTGCTTCTGTTCACCCCCCCTCCATTTAATTATTTCTGATTGATGGAATTCTGAACTTTATTACAAGATAATAGTGTACTTGCACTTCCCGGGAGCAGGTGTGGTTTATTGGTTTGCGGCATGCTGCTTATGCAGGCCTCCTAATGCATTATATGTTGGTATTGGCGATAAGAATTGAAACTTAGTACTGCAAAGTTCTCACCGCATGTTTGCCTCATGATGGATATTGGTGTAATATGCTGTAAGATGTCACAAATCATAGTCTCATTGTGTATTTACCAGATTCAAGCAGGTTAAAAATATGGGAAAATGTGTCTCCAAAGGCGGAGAAAGGACCCAGAACTTGTGTAATATCTGCTGTCAGTTCTTTTAGCTACAACTGTACTTTGTATTTGCTTACAAATAACAACAATAAATATTTAAATGAAAAAAATATGAATAACATGTTTTCATAACACTTTAGGAAACACAAGTAGATTCAGAGAGCTCAATATTGCCAACTAACCTAAAATGTAATGGTCTATTAGGTTCAGTGCTGCTCGAGAATAACGTTTTTCTAGTTTAATATTGGTACACAGTTTAAAACAAGAAGATTGTTTCCTGTTCTGGACTGCAATTTGCTCTAGACTGTGTCCAAAAGAATTTAGGGCCCGAATTAGAATTTAGTGGAGAGGGTACTCCGCCGCAATGGCGAGTCAGTACCCTCTCTGTCAGCTATAGTAAGAACTTCTTGTAACAATGGATTATCTTTTTGCCATAAACTTTCTCTGGCGTTGTCAACGGCACACCCTAACATAAATTGATCCCTTAGCCGTTCTTCTAAGGCAGCCACAAAACTGCAAGTGGAAGACAACTTGCGTAAAACAGTGATATTGCTCTACTGATTCGTCCTGCCTTTGCATTCTCCTCCCAGAGTGATACCGTTCAAGAGCAGTACTCACCTTAGGAAGATAATGCAAGTCTAACTTCTTGATGCAAATCTCATACTCATTTAGACTGGAGGAATCATTGTCCCTGAGCTCAGGAAGGTGCTCAAAAACCTCCTTCCTGACCTTCCGAACCCAAACAATGCATGAGCGATGAGGTCTTCCTCTCAGCACTCAGGGCAGTGCCACAAACCCGAGCATAATGCCCAAAGACTTTCTTCCATTTTAACCAGGAGAGGTGAGGGTCTATCGGGGAAGTGAGAAAGAACGGAGGAGCAGTAACATTTTGCATAATAAAAACGCAAATGAACAAAAGCAGACCCTAAACAATACTAAATCTGCCAATGAAGAAAGAAATAACTTTGACTTCTAGACTGAAAACTGTGAATTGTACATACGTCTCCAGTGAAACCTTTTTTTTGTTTTGTTTATTTGAAGTTAAAGCTGTGCACATCCGCGCGAAAAGTGAGTGTACTACGAGACTCTATAACTGCTGGTTAGGCATGTCAACAATAGCGGTGACTTTTAGAAAGCAGAACATGTGAGGTGTCAGCTGTGCGCGTCACTGCAACGACGTCTACAACAGCAAAAATGTCAACCATGCCAGTACCTGACCCGAGGCAATAGACGTTTGAAAGCTGTGCGCATCAGAGCTACAATGTGTACGTGCCTTGAGAACTCCAACACCACCAACATTAGCTGTGCGCATCAGCGCGGTGATTTGATGCACACCAATATTTTAAATCAGGACAGCCGTGTACATCAGCATCTCCGCAGCGTCTATGCGTGCACTCACTCAAGATGGCTACAGCGAACGTGACGCTGCTCTTCTGTGACGTAAAGGAGTCACTGGGCAGTGTGTTCTCCTGTACTAGTGGAAGTGCGGGACTCAGAGCTTGCGCACTTCTGATCTTCCTCTTCGCGCAGCAAATGTCGTTCTCGCAGGGCAAACGGCGCCACAGGTATCACGTGCTCTCTGTATCACGTGTTCTCTGTATACCAAGAATCCCCAAAACAAGGAAAAAAATCAATGTCAAAAGGGGACTGCTGCACACATTCCCCACACTGAATGGGCTCTCCTTTGTCAGTGTTGAGTTTACAGTCAGCCTGACCTTTCCTCATGTTTAGCCCGACAGTGGCTCCTCAGGGAAATCTATCAGTCCTATGAGGCTCCAGAGTCAAAATCCACGTCGAACCTTACACTTTTTATTCAGTAGCACATCTGCAAAGACACAATCCACACTCAAGTTAGGTCCAACTGCCGCTCCTACCCGATCTACATTCCACCCTAGCAACCACCCCCACATTCCGGAATCCATAAGTACAGAACATCACACCTGCTTTTTTCCTTCCAGACTTCTCTCTCTGGGTTTGTTGTGGGTACAGTGCATGCCTCCAACTGGTTTTTTAGTATTTGATGTGGGAGGACACTGGTGGTTTCCTTATGATACTCCTGCACACACAAACCCAGCCCTCAGAGCCCAAGTTTAGCGTGGTCGAAGACTTTCGCCATCTTGAAAGTTCCCTGCCATATGACATTTTAGGTCTGTTTGCAGTGAGTTTAAAAGGAACTACTGAAAAGTTGGGTTGGGCTTGCCCTAGAAACTTTTACACCGTTGGTTAAGGAGCTACCACGAGTCATCCCCACCCCCAGCTAGTGCCAATCATAAATGCGGCACTCCATCAGAACACTACTAACTTGTGAAAGGATACCAGACGGACTGAATCTGCTGCACTTGGCACCTGTGAGAAGGACTTGAGGAAGTTGGACCCAACCGCCACATCACATCCAAGGACAGCAAGATCTCAAAAGATCATCCCCTGGGTGACTCCAGGAACATAAGCCGAAGAGCTCATTTCTGTAAAGAACCCCAGCTGACACTTGGAAACTAGACCTCGACTGGACTTTGTTGCGACCTCTGCCTGACACCCTGAAAGTCTCCAAGTGCTCCCACTGAGGACCTGGCTCCATTTGAAGTGTACTCCTGCGATTGTTTGGACACTAAAAGAATTTTGAAATGTTTTCAGAACTTTTGCTTCAGAGCTTTAAGGGGACCACCTGCAAAAATTACGCTGCCTGCATCTCCATGGCGTCAGACTGAATTTCAGATTGTCTTGCATGGAGAAGTTTTTCTTCAGAAATACACAAAAGGCTTTTTTTCCGTTTGGGACTTCGAAACTTTTCGACATTTCCTGCTTCCAGGTCTTATTAGGCCAATTTACTTGGTGTATCTGAGCTGTGCACCATCGCATCGGCCTCAAATCGAGCCTAAGTCCTGGTCTACCACAACCATTAACCACAATTGGTGATTTTTGCGCTTTTT
Organism: Calotriton arnoldi; assembly: GCA_963921515.1. Lineage (NCBI taxonomy): Eukaryota > Metazoa > Chordata > Amphibia > Caudata > Salamandridae > Calotriton > Calotriton arnoldi. Next base: position 238,285 of record CAWUFW010007100.1, read on the forward strand.
GGTGCTATTTTCTCTTAAATCTTTAACAGACAATCATATCTTTGGTTCACCTGACTAGATTTTTGTAATTTTGTTAATTAAATGTTACTGTATTTTTGTCCACTATTGTGATTGATCAGCTTAAATCCACTGTTGGAGTTCAAGTAAACAAGCCTAAAATAAAATTGATTTGCTAGGGTCAGTATGTTTCTACATTCGCAAAAATATTTTTATTAGGATTGTTTTTCTTTTGAGGCATAGCATGGTAGATTTTCTTTCAATGATTTGCTAATAATGTTCCTGCATTGCATCACCCACAGTCGAACTAATTGTAACCTTTTAAAACTGAGGCCTAATTGCTAATCTCAGAATATAAAACAAGTACTCGCTGTGCTGGTCCTAAAAGTAAAAGTGCTAATGATTATTCCAGTCAAAGTAAAACTCTTTGAAAGCTTTCTCTTAGTCAGAGAGCCTTTAGAATGTTTGTTCCAGTTTTTCACTTATTCAATGGAGGGTTTGCAGCTGCTTTTTTTTGTGCACCTTTCAGAAAGTAGCAATGTAGAAGCTCCAACATCGTTTTGCTGAGCATTCAGACCCTGATCTCTCTGGTTGTACTCTGCTTTTTTTTCTCCAAAATTAAAGGACTGATTCACAAACTGAATTTTGGAGTACTTCAAAAAGTACAATAGTTGTACTACTTTACCTACTACAGAAAGCAATTCACAACCTCCCGATGACCTCCATCTCTCCTACATTTTTTGTGCAGCGATTGCCACCGCGTGGGATGGTGAGATCTCCACCCACAAATAAATACTAGTTGTAGTAAATGTTAGCGGGACTAGGCAGAGTTATGGAAAATAATTGGTTTAGGGTAAATTTAAGGTTTTTGGGAGGAACATGGTATTACAAAACACACCCCCTGATGAATAAGCTAAGCACCATACATGGCCACTCCCGTAGAAAACAATGAGGCAGGGAATTAAACTAACCTGTCTATGGAATCAGTAGTAGTTAAACTAATTCTATGTTTAAATTGTATATCTATATTTATTTTTAGTGAAACAACTCAAGTATAAACTGTTTTACTTATTTTCAAAAATATAAAAAAATTAAGTTAAAATGTACCCCCTCCAGTGTGTATTGGACTACCTCCCATTCAGGTTGTTTAAGAATCTTTGTTTGTGTTTAGCAACCGTCCTTTAGAAAGAATGGGCCGGAAGGAATTGTGAATGTGTGTGTGTGTATGTATATATGTATGTGTGTGTGTGTATATGTATATATATATATATGTTTGTGTTATCTTTGTGTAGTAAAAACAATAAAGAATCGCTTTAATAGTTTGATTTGGAGTTGGTATGTGATTGCAGAAATAAGAAAAAAGAGTATCTAGGGACCAAGTACCCATATGTAGGGACTAATTTATTTCTTCCGTACAGAAATGTCTTCATTATTTATTCCTCCGCATCATTTTGTTGTTTGTTTGATGTCATTGCCCAGATGTGATAGGAGGTTTAGAGCGAACCCCAATTTCTTTCTCAAGAGCATTACTGGAGAACTATCAGCTCTCTCGCACTCAACGGATGAGGCTAGGGGCACATAGGTGGAGGGTGCTCTACAGCTCTGCAAATTTAGTCTCCACAACCCTTTTCATGCAAGTTCGCTCAATTACCTTTCCCTACCCTAGGTATTGCACTTTCTTGTAGTGATCTCCAATTTTGTCTTCTGAAAATATTGTGTCTTAATTAGAGGTGCCTGTTGATTTATATAGTCTATTGTTGCCATATGCAGAGAGATGGGGCCTGTGTCTTACTTTCTTTCTTCCTCCATTTGAGTTCTGTGCTCAGTGTTTTAGCCTAGTGATGTGATAACGAATTTTCTGCAGTGGCTGTGTTGGATATTGCTTAAGTCTGCTCAGTGAGTTAGTAATTTGTCTAGATACCTCCTCGTTTCAGGTTTAATTTAAGCATGACTGACTCAGCCTGCTATGCTTCAGAGTCCACCTAAATATGTACTATTGAGTTAGGACATAAAACCTCCTATTGTATAGTCAACAATGGACAATTGATTTAATCTTGTAGTAAGTGCTATGTTATTATTCACCATTATTAGGTTCAAGAGTTTTACCACAATCCAGTCATTTACTTTGAGGCTTTTCAGATAAACTGTTTTCAGTGGCATTGGCAAGTCAAAGTACAGTTTAAGTGGCTTTGTTGACAAGCATTGGCCAAGCCAATAGGTCTCTCTTTGAGTCCTAATGGTATGGTCAGTGGTTTTTAGACCTGTACAGCATAACTGATGCAGTGCAGCATGATTAAGTAAGAAAAATAAAAGCCTATGATGCGGCCGGCTGAGTCAGTTTGTAGGTGTGCGCACTGCTTTTTTCTCTCTTCTTATTTGCCCATCCAACTTGGACGATACAGACAGCCAAATGATCGCAGATATAATTAGTTGACAATTCATATTTTTTTATTTTCAGCGCGCTAGAAATAGATACCCTTATCTAATCTGTGTCTATATTTCCTGGTATTTATAGGCAAAGATGAAATGTACTTGGTTGCTAATTCAAAATAGCTTTTTGGATACCAGTTTTCTTAAGCTGCCAAATGGCTTTGCTTGCAAAGCAAAATCTCAACACTCCAGGAAATTACTGCACATGCAAACATAATTACTAAATGTTAGTAAATGTTACCAAGTGCCAGCCGCGAAGAGGGAAATTAGGAACATCAATAGGGGGATGGATCCAAATGAAAAGAATAAATAATAGGAAATGTTTGCACAGTGGCGCACATACGATGCGATAAAGTATATGATGTTGACATATGGGATGGTGATGATGGTTGTTAGATGTGGTGTTTCAGGCCTAATCGTAGGTGCCTTGTTTATGGTTGGAGCAAGGGTGGTGTCCTGGGCGGATGGAGGACTGGAGCATAGAAGAGTAATGAAGTGGTAGTGCAGTGGATGGGAAAGGTCTTAATTCATGATGGTCTAGGGTGGGTTTTAATGTGTTGTTGAGGTAGTAAGTGCTGTTAACGGCATTGGTGCATATAGAGAAGGTCCTTGCAACCTCAGGAAGTGAATGATGAAGTCATGGGCCTATTTGAATATTAATGTGAGTAAATGGTTGATGGGACTACTGTGCTCCGTCAAAAAGCTTGCCTAAGCTCTGAAAAGGAAATTAAGCTTGCGAAGTTCAAATAGAGTTTGAGTGATTTTATCGAGACCTAGAGAATAAGATCAAAGGCAAAGCTGTTGTAATAGTCTTATTTGTTGAGGAGTAGAGCAATAATCGGGGTGGTGTTAAGACTGTATCTTGATGTAGCCAATGTTCATGTCCTTGCCATGCATTCCCCCAGAACCTTCTAGATACTGTAGATTGTCTTGAAAATGTGATTCTTCACAGTAAGCTATAGATTTTAGACGACATTTCTTGTTCGTGCAGACTAAATATTGGCTAGAAAAAGTATTTGTTTATAGCATAAGATGATGAATACCATAGTGCCATTAGAAATGGACCTTTAAATTGAGGGCCAGTGTAACTTTAACATTATGCACTCCAGAAGGAGTAGCCACTGCACTTTTCTTTCGAATTCCACAATGTACTTGGTTTGAATCCGCTAACTCAACAACAGACACTAGCCATATTAAAGTTCACCAATTCCACTTCCAGTACATTATCAAATAAATGAATGCCAATGTTGATCGCTATTTCCTTACTTGAGATAATCTCAAATCATAGGGGGATCAAGGTGTAAAGTTATAACACACAAATGTATGAATTGCCATTTGGGTGAAGACCAGGCGGGAGAACTGACTTTTACACAGACTACAGGATAACCTTTTAACCCATTGTTATGTGAAACAGAACAGGTAGCAGGATTCAAACCTTTGCAGTACTATCCAGAATAAATTGGAACTCAAGTGAATGGTAAGATCCGTGGCTGAACAGCTTTGTCATCCTGATCAAATTAAAGGACAGTTAAGTGTTTTCTTAAATGGGTAGACATGAGAGCCTGAAGAATTTTGTAAGTCTTGACAGCAATATGATTCTCTGCATCTACGCTCCAGTCCCTCCTGGGTTGGGACTGCGGCACTTCGTATACCACAGAGTATTGAAATGAAGTGCCTTTCAAGCTAGAGGACATCAGTACACATTGCAGTCTTTCAAGGCAACCGTTCTTTCTCTTTGCTTCTGGGGATTGGACATTTGTTTACCAGCATGCACAGATCATTGAACAAGCTCATTCTCACAGTTTCCCTTGAATGTTTTAGTGAGCATTCATTTTTCTGGCTGATCTTCTTACTTCTGATTTCTAAATCTCCAGGATAGACTTGAAGGAATGTAAAATCTCCCAGTCCAATGTCATGGATTGAACATCATAAACCAAGTCCAAGTTAGTACTTGCGTTTGCCCTGGGGTGCTTAAAGGGCTATGGCTCATATGAGGTGCTGGTTCTGCCTAGTATTGGGTTCAGATGCTTCATACGTTTAAATATTCTACCAGTAAGGAAAGGGGCGCAGTTGATTGACCCAGAAAGTTTGTCTGTTTAGTATGAGGCAGGTGAAATATTCTCTCCTCTATACTGGACTGATTGGGCCTTAAAACCAGCGTAGAACAAACAAGTTTCAAAAATAAGTTTAGACTCAACATTGTCAGTTCTGTCACAATATTTTGTAGACAGGTCTGTTCTAATAGAAGTGAAATTCCCCCTGGGACTCATGGAGAGCTATGCATGAACTTGAGGTGCCCCTAATGCTACGTTGTTGACCTTTGGTTCTTCGTACTCAAGTTGTGTTGTTACCCTGGTAAGGGACGGTTTTTCCAGGGCCACACTATGAGTAGTTTATTGGTAAATCGGATAAAAATCCATCAACCTACCAAACAATAAAAACATTATCATCATAGTAAGATACTAAAAGCGATCAAATAATCGTAATACATTTCTAAAAGTAAATTTCACATTTGGTATATGTACAGTCTAAGAGATTAGGGTCCAGATGCGGATGTACAACGCATTTTACTGATCGCAAATGGCCCATCGGGCTGTTTGCGACCGGTAAAATGCATTTTTCTATGTACAGACCCTATTTTGTGAGACTGTAACCTATTAGTGACTTGAGGAATAGGGTTTGCGAGTCGCTATTAGGAAGGGGCGTGCCAAGGGCTTCCCTTCCTAATAGCGAGTCGCTCGGGGGATGTACAATTGTTTTGCAACTGGAATGTGGTCGCAAAACAATCATAGTTTACCACCTACTTCAAGTATGGTGGCAAGCCAGTCGCAAATGGTAAGGGGTCCTCAAGGGACCCCTTCCCCTTTGTGAATGGTGGCGAAAAAGTTTTTTAAGAGCAGGCAGTGGTCCCATAGACCACTGCCTACCCTTAAAAAATGAACTGAAACATTTCATTTTTCTTTTTGAAACGCATCCCGTTTTTCCTTCCGGAAAGCGGGCTGTTTAAAAAAAGAAAGAAAAAAAAAAAAGGATTTCTTCGTTATTTAAAAGCAAACACGGACATGGTGGTCTGCTGTCCCCAGCAGGCCACCATCCCTGTGTTATTGCCCATTACCAATGGGTCACAAATTGCAACCTGCCTCATCAATATTGATGAGGCAGGTCAACTGCGACCCCATTGGGAATCTCTAATGTGTCTGAGACACATTAGTACATTTCATTTTGCGAGTCTCTAATTGCGAGTCGCAAAAATCGCAATTAAAAACTCACAAAATGAAATGGTTGTACATCTGGCCCTCTATGTTAAAATATTTAAAAAAACAAAATGGACACTTGTCTTTTAGCTACCTTTAAGGTCCCAAGAAGTTTGTGGGAATTTTGATACAGGAAAAAAACACACAAGGGGTAGTTTCAGCTTTACATATCCTTAAAGCCAGGTGGTAGTTTCTAATTCCCAGTACTCTGCAGAGTTGGGCAATGCCATGAACCTGCTGATTCTTGTAGCTTGTGCAGAAAAAGAATAAATGTTCTTTGTTTTTGGCTCCCTGGAACCCCATTGGGTATTGTTTCGATGCATTATTTTTAGTGGCCCATGCACTAGTAAACAAGGCAAGTGGAAGGGAGTTTGTCCTGAATTTTAAATATATCGCTCTAGTATGGGGTTTTATATACTCCAGAAACTCCTCAAATTTGAGGTTCGCTCTTGATAGATACAGAAAGATCAATCAGACTTCTGGTCGGGCGCCTTTCAGCTAGGGACCAAGCGCCAGTACCAGTCTTTCACTATTTTAGTGGCACCTGTAGGTATAGTCAGCGGTTCTGTCCAGTAGTTTGGTTATCCTTGGTTGATCAACCATTGATATAACCCAACCATTGAATGGTTTGTGCAGAGGGACTTTCAAAAAGATCCTGCAGTGCCTTTTTGTACAGTGACAAATTGCTGGTTGTCCAAATTCGAAACCAGTATAAAATAGGCCTCATCTTTGTAACATGGACAACTAGCTGATTTCAGGTTAAGATCTAGCCTTAAGAATATCAGTGGGGACCTAGTTGTGAGTTTCAGTAAGGATCTCATAAAACAGTTGTCAACTATTCACAGATACTGTAAATTGCAGTAATCCCGGCAGTTCTGACCCCTAGAGGATGGTTCCCAATGCTTGAGCTCTGTAAACTTCCAGAGCGGGTGATATAGGATAAGTGGGTGAGTGGTTTGCAGACCTTATGATCGCAGCTGCCTGATGTTTTAGGGTAAAAGTTTTGCAACTTGAGCCTACCAGGTATGTGTGTCAGAGAGTCTAACCCCAAGATAATCAAAGTCTAACACCCTTTCTAATGTCTTGCCCTCTAAAACGAGGTTAACTTGCCCTTTTTCTTTGGATTAATAGCAATGTATTTGGTTTTTAGAGCAGTGCTTCCTAAACGTTTTAGAACCAGACCCACTTTTTAGTACGGCAAACTTTTGCAACCCACCTAGCCTTAATGGACATGAGGCGTCGATTTATTTTAATATGTTAAAGCATTGTGTGGTAGCGCATTGATATTTGCAGACAGCAAATTTTCTATTGACATGGTCCCAATTTTGTATTTTATTTAAAAATCTTTATCTATGCATTTTTGTATTTCAAACCAACTCAAAGTGCATGGTAACAGGTGCCATTATCACATTAAAAAAGTATGCGCGCAAACTCTCATTCACTATATCGGAATAGTCCTTTCAGCTGTCAAGACAATAAGCAAAGCATAGACACTATGGATTCAAACAAAACGCACTTGACCGTGTCAGCTCACATACAAAGGGTGAGGTTATGTTTCCCCCTTAGTCCGGGTCCCCCTGATCAGAGTCCTTATCCACAGCATTATACTCATTAAAGGGTTCCTCCGGGCCATCAAATCCACCATGACCTTGTCATCAGTACAAGAGAGCCTCATATGTTGTTCCTCAGCAGCTTCCCATTCCTACACATCTTTTACCCATAAGACCTCACTTTGGGCCCGTGGTCCCATCCACCCCATCGCTATCCTTCGCTTCGCAAGAAGAAATGCCAGTTGGAGAAGCTTGTATGAAATCTTGCATCCCTTGGGCTGTCTTATCCCTCCCAGAAGACCGACACCAGGCGTCATAGGGATATCAATACCTACTGCTGTAGAGATGCGGGGGTACCACCACCTCCCAGAACACATGGACCGCCACACAGTGCCAGGCAAGATGTAAGAACGTGGCCCCGCTCCTTTCCACAAGGTGCACAACACGCCCTCCTATTAGGATCAATACAATTGAGTCTGGCTGGCGTTATGCAAGTGCGTGTAAGTAATTAAAGTGGAGTGGCTTAAACCGATTATTGCAGGACACCGTTTTTACTAGAACATGGTCACTAAATTTGCACATAGTTTGATTGATGAAACTATTTTGCATACAAATGATAATGTGTGGGAATCGGGTTTCAGTGAATATGTATTATTTGTGCATCACCAAGTGTCTTAATTTGTACTAATCCTTCTAAAATCTTTGTTTCCATTACACCTCAGAATTACAAACAAATGTTTTTCATTTTGCTTTCCTAACTGCTGAATGTGTGCAGCTTATTGACACGTATTTACATTTTGTTGTGTTAGGAAAAAATGAAATCCTCCAGCTTTCCTTTCACACTTAATTTTACCCCAGCAGGATTGTCACATAAATCACTTTACTTTTCTTTCTCTGACTGCAAAATGAGAGGAGTTAGTAAACATCAGTCCTGTGTTAAAAAATAAGCAACAGAAGGCATATTTAATCTCGGTCTTTGAAGCGCAGCAAATGTAAAACTATAAATATAGAATTAAAGTTAAAAAAAAGTTAAAAAATACTTTATTCGGATAGGACCATATCCATAAATATAGAATTTAAAGGCATCTTAATTTATTGCCTTGTTTTTGGCAACCTGCCAAAAACCGTGTTGCGACCCACATTTTGGTAAACACTGTTTTAGACTATTAATTTCCAACCCCTGTGAAATGCAAAACATATCGAACTTCAGCAAAATCTGTAGACCCTTTGATATTTTAGACATGAGCAGGGTATCATCCGCAAATAGTAATGCCAGAACCTTCGCAGCCGCTAATTTTGGGGCGTGGTTTTCACAGTCTTAGCAGTGGTCAGTACAACCACTGATGACTAGCAAGAGTAGAGTGGGCGCCAGGACAAACCCTTGGCGCACATCTCTCTTGACCAGGATCTTCTCTGTCATCTCACCATTAATGCCTCATCTCACTTGTGCAAAATTATCTGTATATAATTGGCTGATTATATGTAGGAGGTGGGGCAGAACTCACATCTTTCTAAGAACGTCCCAAAGCTTAGGTCGCAGGACTAGATCAAAAGTGTCTCGCAAGTCTAAAAAAACATGAAAACTACTCCATTTCAAGTCCATTATCTTCCTTTTTACTTGTAGGAAGCAGAGCACCTGGTCAATTGTGCTCGTTTTTGCCCTAAAGCCACCTTGAAGGTTGCTCAGGATGTAATTTCTAACATCCAATATTGGAGTTTATTGAGAATTTGTTTACAAAAAATCTTTTCTATATTATCAATCAAGCTAATAGGCCGATTATTCCGTGGGTGACTCCGAATTCCATTTTTAAAACAATTGTGATTACTTCTGTGCCTTTCCAAGAATCAGGTATAGGCACACCTTAGCTGTAGCATTTGACAGTTTGTTTATATAAGGAGCCCATCTCATGGCTTCAGAACAAAATTAATCGGTCATTATTTTGTCCAGGTCCGGAGACTTCCCTTTCCTTTATATCTCTATAGCTCTTGGCGTGTCCTCAAGGGTAAAAACTGGGGTATTTTTTCTATCACATATTGACACAGGGACTACCTGGGCACAGGATTTGAGAGCAGCTGTTTTGGAAATATTCATCATACAGCTGCTTAAAGCGATCTGTCCAGTCACCACGCTGTATATGAATCTCATGCTTTATATAATCTTTGCTTCCCCAGAATGCCACTATATGCAAAAACCCTCTAGGATCCTTCGATATGACATCCAGCAGATCTTCCTAAGTTTCAATCTCCCATTTTGTCTTGGTCTTTTGGATGGTTCTTTTGCATGCTAGTATGCAATCAGCTATCCTGTTCTTAACTCTACTTTTGATAGCCGAAATTAGTGCATTCTTCAATGCCCTACAGTTGTTGTTAAACCATTCTTTAGACTTCATTGGTATGCTCTGACACTTATTTTCTTTTTTAAAGAAGAGCCTTATTGAAAAGAATAGGGTTTCACGAGTTTCAATATTAGCTTCTGGTTTAATACCCACTTCTACAAAGGAGTTCAAGGCTGGAATTAAAAGTTTATATATTGCTTGGATGGTATTTGGGTTTGTAATGTGATCCACCCATTTCACATTCCATCTGTTACTAGAATTTACAATAGTATCCACTACAGAAGGCACAGGAAACACTAACACTTTAATCCGATTCGTTTTAAGTTGAACTATTAGCAGGTCATTGTCACTCTCCAGCTTCTGGAGAACAAACATATCAACCATTTCATGCCATAAGCTCAAGTCCAGGAGAATATAATCAATATTGCTCTTACGTTCTCCTCCTAAAAGTAGGCTTGTGTTGAGGCCGCAAGGTACACACCCATTATAAGTCCTTAAGACATCATGCATTGTTATATATCCACTAACTGTAATGCTGTTACACTCGTATATTTTCTAACAGTTTTAGCTAGTGCTGGTATTCCTCAAGCTCATCCTCATCTTTCATAAGAGTATTCATGGTCTCATAAGGCTGGAATGTAGTATTTAACTCCATCACAATGATAATCTGATGAGTTACAATGAGAATATAGTAATTTATGAAGGATACAAAAAGTGGGAATGCCCAGATTGCAGATATTTATGAGGAAAAAGGTTTCCCATGCTCAGGTATTATTGTAAAGGCTAATTTATCAGGGAACCAGTGTTGACTATTTTGACCACACGTCCTTGGGAGGTTTTCACGCAGAGAATTAGACCGCCCGACTGTCTACCCGCCTTAGAATCTTTCGCTTGTATGCTATGCGAGTTAAAGCCCAGTTTGTATACAGGTGTGGTTGCCCAGGTTTCTTGAAATCGACATAGATGGTGGTTATCTATAAATTGTCCCCAATCGCTATTTGCTAGTTTATTTTGAATATCTGCTATATTCCAAGTTATTAGTGAGTTAATGGGAATTGATGTTAAATCACGTTTTCACTTGTGAGAACATGGACCATCATCATCTTCACCTATATCCAATATGTTGGAGGTGCTGCCAATTAAATCTTTTATCTTTAGAGTGTTTGAGCCATTGATGATACTATGGCAGGGTTTTTTTTACCTGGTAATGGAGGCTATAATGATGGTGATATCTTCAGTCCAGGCCTTTAGCACAGATTGTGGCCGAGCTCCAAGGATAATGTGTGACTGTGACCCCTCTAAGTTCTCAAAGGGAGCCAGGGAGAGTCAATTTGCTATTATTGTGCCAACCCTTGCAAATTTCAGGGGAGAGCATATCTTAGGTCTAGTAACCATGGTGTTCTTCATTGAATTGAGTCTCCGGATACCAGCTCTTGGGGGAGGGGGTGGAGATCACATTTAAATTGAATCTCTGAACCACTGAAGGAATGGTAGGAAGAGCCAAAGCAATTGTGAGAAATTGGGTTCTTGATTGAGGGGGTGTTAGCGCTTCTCAAGCAATAAATAGAATCCTTGTCAGGGTGAACCACAAAAGTCGTTAAATTAACCTCTGCTTTACCCTCTGGTAGCTTGGCACCAAAGCAGGCTTAACTTAGAGGCCTTATGTTAAGTGTTGCAGTACACAAACAGTAATAAATTGGAAACACAACACAATAAAAATCCCAAACCAATCTAGAACAATACATTTCATAAATGTAATTAAGACCAAAATGAATAAAAACTCAATCAGTAGAACCAGAGATATTTATTTTCAAAGTGTTAAGTAAAAATAGCACCAAGAAGCAGAAAGTGCTAACTGTTGGGTATCTGTTTGTGCTATACCGGAACAAAGTCAAAAGTTCACACTGACCTCGATAGTGTGCGTGCTCAATACAGGGACCAGGTGAATCCCGCTGATAAAGTTACCTTCTCAAAGTCCGGCACGCATAGGTCAAAACTTCGGGTTTTCACAGGAGGAGCTCAACTGATGCCAGCCAAGGGCCCAGGAACTCTGGACGCCCCTCTTGTGGGTCAGGAACTCGCTCCAACAGCGGCCAGCAAGGCTCAGGCAGGTCCAGTTGCCGGTTCAGCTGGTCAGTTACAGGGAATCTTGTCGTGCCCCTGTAGCTCTGAACAGGAAGTCCTCTCTCTCCTTCAATCAGCAAGCCAGGCATCAAGCAGCAGGGCAGTCCTCTGAAGAACAAGGCAGGCCTCAAGCAGCAAGACAATCCTGAGAAACCTGGCATGCCTCAAGCAGCATGGAAGAATTCTGGTGAACAAGGCATCATTCTATAGTCTTCCAAAGGTCCAGGAGTATACTGAAGGGTTTGTCTGAGGGCCCATTATTTATACCTGGTGCCATCTTTGAAGTGGAAACCTCTGGAGTTTCCCGCCAAAGATGGTTCCGGAATTTCCTTCCTCCCTGCCAATGTCCCAAAATGTCTGGGATGACAATAGCCTAGTGTCATGTTCTATGTGAGTGTTTTGAGGCAGCTCTTTTGAAATGAAAGTGTGACGGTGAACAGTGTCGCCCCTCCTATTCTGGCAGGATCGCCCTCTCCCAGCTGCACCCAGGTTCTATTGTTCACTGTCTGGGCCTAATATACATTCCTGATGGGGTGCAATTAACAGACCCAAGCAGATGGAAACTCCGAAAAGGCCTCCGAAAGTTTAGGGCAGGAAAATGGCAACTTTCTAAAAGTGGCATTTTCAAAATTGTAACCTAAAATCCAACTTTACTATTAGATAAGGTCTTAAATTCCAATTAATTTCAGTCAAAACATAACATGTGTACCTGCTCCCAGTCAAAAGTTAGCAGTTATTAAATGTAATAAGGTAACCTAATGTTATTCTATGGTAGAGGCAGGCATTACAGTAATGAAAAACAAATTTGAGTTTTTCAATACCAGGACATGTAAAACTTAAACATACATGTACAACTTTTTAAAAACACTGCACACTGCCCTATACTTTGTAGGACCCACCGTAGGGGTGACATATATGTATTTAAAAGGGAAGTTTAATGCTGGCAAAGAGGTTATTTTGCCAAGTCGAATTTGCAGCTTAAAACGGCACACAAGCTGCACTTGCAGGCCTGAGACATGATTTGAAGGGCTACTTAAGTGGGTGGCACAATATTTGCTGCAGGCCCAATAGTAGCTTTTAATTTACAGGCACTGGGTACATGTAGTCCCACTGTGCTAGGGCATTATAATTAAATTAAATGTGCCAATTGGGCGTAAGCCAATTTCATCATGTTTTAACGCTTGATTGCAAGCACTTTAGTAAGGGTTAGCGGTGGGAAAGTGGATAGAGTCTTAAAAGCCAACAAAAATGAGTTCAGAAAGCAGTAGTGGTGAATGCAAACAGTTTGGGTGTGACCCAGCAAAGAGGGCCAAGTCCAACTGCAATCAAACCTACAACAAAATCATCCTCCGCAAACTCAATATCTATACAGTCCCAAAGTCCCAAGAGGGCAGTGTGACACTTTACAAAAACAATGTCAGCATAGAAAACCGAGTAGCAGTGGCGAACATTCTGAATCTAATTTATCTTTGTTTTTTAAAGAAGCTCTGTGCTCGAGGGCACCATAAGGGAGTTTTGGGACCTTTGCCATGAACAACATTTTTGGGGTGAAATCCTAGAATACTGATCGTTACAAAAAATGTCTTGTGTAGTCAAAATTAGTATTAAATGTAAGTTACATCTGCACTTCCCATTGTCATGATGTAAATCTCTTTCTGTCTCGGGGGAGGAATCCCCTTAAATAGTCTGGTTTGCGACCTCAAAGATTGGTCCAGCTTCCATTTTTTCTTCACCTGGAGGTCCTATCTACTAGATGTACAGATTTAGTTGCAATGTCCAGTGTTCTCATGTTCGTATCATTAGGCTTTTCTGGTGGCCAATGCTTTTGACTTCGCAGTAGTTCAGTTATATTAAATATCATTTGTTTCAGTTCATTGATTTTCCCCCTCAGTTCTTTCACAAAGACAATAATTTCCAGGTCTTGGGGTATATAAACATATTTTTAATTCCCCCTCGGTGTAGCCAGAACAGGTGATGCTAAATTTCAAATTGTCCTCTGGTTGAGCATTTGTTTCATCTATCTATAATGGGTCGAATCTGTTAGAACACTTGACATTTGGTAATACTAGTGGTCGATTCCTGATATGATTGTCAGCCCGGCCGGCGGCAGCTTTAGGGTAGCATATTAAGTGGCAAAGATTTTTTGGGCATTACACTTGGCTTGGTCCCCGTACTTACTTTCTTGAATATTTTTGACACCTTCCTTCCTTTTATTTCAGGTTCCTAACCAGCGCATTGGCGTTGAGTATAGATTAAACCTCCTCAATAAGATTATCAATATCTTGGACTATGCAGTTTTCTGCTGCATGTTTACTAACTTTTTTTTTTGTTTAGTTAGAAAGACCGGAAGGGCTATTTCTAGCTTTTCTTTTTCCGATTGCTCCTTTTACACAAGCAGGCTAGCGGTAAAAAAAATAATCTAATAACACCAATTGCAAAGCTCAGCAGGCTAGCAGAGATAACCTACTGCAAAAACTTTCACATTTTCAATTTCTCACATGCCACCAAAAGCCCTTTCTTACCAAATACTAGGTAACATGACTCAAGAATCAGGCTAAGCATTCGATACAATAAAATCAGCGTTACACCCTGTAATGCCTGTACTTAGACGAGATTTGATGAAGAAATTCAAAGCAACTGAGGTGGTACTGCCCTGCCTTTTCCAGACGTGGACAGGCCCGTCCTTGGTCTGGGCTTTGCCGGCGCACGTCCTGCGCAGCGGGGCAAGTGAAAGCGCTTTATAGCTCTGGCAACAGGAAGGGCTTCTCCTTACCTCTCCTCCTTCCTTAACAACAGAGTGACATGGAACTCTTAGTCCCTTGCTCCAGCGTCCGGTGCAGCCGGGCAAGTGAAAGCGCTTTGTAGCACTGGCAACATGAAGGGCTCCTGCTCACCTCTCCACCTTCCGTGGCAGCAAGGAGACCTGGGACTCTTATTCCCTTGCTCCAGTTTTTCCACTAGTTCTGAGTCTTTGTGAAGTGAATTCCCTGCTGATGGGTAAAGAGTAACAACCAGAAACATTTCCTCTTCCAGTGTGGATCTTCAAATAAGTGTTCTAAAGTACAGATATGGCTTAGATTCTGATCAGATGTGTAATAGAAGTGTGACAGAAGTGTCCACATTCTCCACATTCTTCATACCTATCTTGGCTTTCATGAGAATCAGATTCCTTTTACACTCTTTGTCTCAAGGCCCCTGCTCTCCCAATCTAGGGTCACTTGTAGACTCCTAGCTACTACTTGCTGCACACATCATTGTCTTGCACTCCTATCAATACACTCAGAAGAACATAAAAAGCAGGAGGTCTTATTGTGATTCAACACCCAGTGCCATCCCCACAAGAATCAGTTGTCCATGATTTGCATCATGCTTTTCAACCAGAAACTCAATTAAGGTTAGACGGCTATGTCAAGCACCTTCAAAATCTTCCATCAAGGGCTTGTTACCCAGACGTCTGATCCATATCTTTCACACTATGTCTCCAGTTAGACCAGCCATTCTCCACTTAGTCAGTTCTGGAGCTTGTGGTCGTCTTAAATGAATGGTATGGTAATACCTTTACTCTGGTGAACATTCTCACTAAATAAGAAGGTTCTGGCCTCCGTTCTTCTTTCATGGGAGAGTAGGCTATCTTCGAATTGCATTGAGGAAGACAGTCTCTTGAAATTGAATCAAAAATATGAAAAACTATTTCTCTAAAATTGTAGCAAAGAAAGTGGGCCAAAATTTAGTACACCTGCAGATAAGGAGTATGTATTTCATCATACTATTTTTGATAAAACTTGTGAGATTTTGGTGGCTATCTGTCTGTGAATGAAAATGCTCTGTTTTGTAATCTTCATCAAATACAACATCAGGTTTATTGATTCTGTGACGAAGAACTTCTGTCAGATTTTATCACTTTACTATTGCCAGGTCGGTGCAAATAAAGCCTAAATAGCTTTCCTCTGATCGCCTTGTCCCCCTTTACTTCAAAAGGAACTCATTCTATTGTGGCTTCCACTGTGGACATGTTTGCCCCTAGCACTTCAGCAACAGCAGTTTACCATTCCAGTCCACT
Source organism: Calotriton arnoldi (assembly GCA_963921515.1). Classification (NCBI taxonomy): domain Eukaryota; kingdom Metazoa; phylum Chordata; class Amphibia; order Caudata; family Salamandridae; genus Calotriton; species Calotriton arnoldi. Next base: position 254,036 of record CAWUFW010007100.1, read on the forward strand.
AGAAAATGCAAGTTGTATGCTTTGAGTTGATTACTCTGTCTGCTCCATGACGCACAGAGCAACTGTATTAATACAGTATCTAAATGAAAATTACAGTGATGACCGGTTTATCCCAAATTGTGCTTTGGCCGTATGTGAAAGCGAGATGAAAGGCCAGCAAGCATCGACCACTCTCCCTTGTTTTCCACCTCCCTTTACAGTACTTTGGTATAATCTCAACTTCCCCCATGTTGCCAGAGAACCAAAAGGTAAATGTTCATTACCAGTTTTTTTTAGAGGGAAAAGCAAGTGTCCCATCTGTGAACAAAATCTACACATCTGAAAAAATAAAATCCCACCACAGGTATCAATTTATATTCATGTGCACAATCCAGGGTGGATAATAGATAGCATAAAATGAATAAGCCGCGCCGGAATGAAAAATCTTCAAGCTGACACGTCAAGAATTTTTAATTCTTTCGAGGACGCGGAGGCAGGATTATGCTTCTTTCTTTACAGCTTTAAATACAGCAGTCAAATCACATTACAAAAACCTATTGACTACATATCCCATGAGTCACTGCCCTGTTAACGGCCCCCAACACTAATCAGGGCTATCCTGACCCTATAAGGCCTGCTGTTACCATTGTCTTTCCCCTTTCTTTGCGTCATTCAAACTTAGCCCAACAGTAACATCATAGTTCTGCATCGAACGTGGAATCCAGCTTCTGTCGACTCAAAGTAACTTGTTCCTGGAAATTAATCGATTTCTGTCTGTTTACCCATGAATAGAACTCTTAGCAGGAACCCATGAAAAATGTAAATCCAGTATTTGTAAAGCGCGAACAGCTACCCGAAGGCATCCCGGCGCTGGGGGCCGTCGGGAAGATTAAGCAAGCTATTGCCCAGAGTCACATGGTGCTGGGCTGACCTGCCGCCGGTGCTGGTGATCGAACCGTGAGCCCCAGATTCCAGCGTCAGTCGCCCTAGCCGCGGCGCCACACCTCTTCCATGAATAGAACTCTTAGCAGGATGTCTACTATAACTTGCTATTCTGCACCTGTCCGAAAGAGACATTGTCGTAATCCCTTCAAATACACATGCATATAACAATGGGTGGACAAACAATTTCATCAACAGATTAACAACCGACCTATCATTTTTATATATTTTATAGCATAAATGAGGGTGGGCTAATCCTTCCATCCGTGTCCTTCATAAAATTGAAAAAGTTTGAAACATCAGCTTGAAGATTTCATTCTATGTTAGGACCAGAGGCTTCGGATTTTGCTTGTTTAAAGCTGTGCCACCCCATTGAGGCTACATCTACAATTGGTTTGTGATAAAATATCCTAAATGTTGAATCGGATGACCAGTCCGCTTCTGCCATAATATCTTCCAGTTGTGAGCCCACAGAATATGCTTGACATGCATCTAACTGTGCGCGCTCCAAAGACATACACATCAATTCCTCCTTTGGAAAGAATCCATCTGACCCATCTGGCCAGAGTCGCCGAGGAAACTGGATGGAAAGGCTTCTGTAGAGCAATTGTTCCTAGAACAGATCTCTCAGAAGATGGATGGCTCCATCTTGAAGTGGTGATAAACCACCCATTAGTTTGACTGTCTGAGATTGAGAACCAATCGGAAGCCCCCTCCTTTCTTCTGCACTAGAAAGATGGTGCTGATGAATCCCCTGGGGTGAGGTAGAGAGGGGGCGATAGCGTCTTTGCACAAGAGTTCCTGAATTTTGGTGCCTATGAAGTGACATTCTATCTAAGGGAAAAATTGAGAGAACAGGGTGGGGTGGTGGAGATTAACTTGTGTGGGAGATCCATAAAACGATAACTTGTATCCCTGTACTGTTGTCAATACCCATGCATCGTACGTGATCCTTTGCCAATTGTGAATGCAATGTCTGACCCTGCCCCCAGATTTACATCTGATATTTGGGATACCTTTACCTGCATAGTTGGCGTCTGTTACAGTGTTTCTGCTGCAGTATTTAATCCTCTGGAACCCGGCCACAGCCCCCTTGAGCTCTAGAGGAGTAGAAGGTACCATTTCCGGTATTACCTAGGCTCCTCTCCCTCTGTGGTTGAAACCTCGGGCGGAGATGATGTAGAACCCACGGCCTGACGCTCGGCCTCAAACGTTCGGCCCTGGCAAAAAGGCCCCTGCTGAAAACCTTCTTGAGGGATGTCTGGGCTTTATCCAATGCAGAGAAGGCTGCAGTGTACGTGCTGAGGTCCAAACAATCTTGTCTCCAAAAATGAGGCTGTTAGTTAGAGGACCCGCATTAGATGGAGCTAGATCCTCTATTTAGTGTTGATGGGCATCAGCAGGGATCTGCGCCTTTCTGAGGAAATGGCACATTGTGATATCCTCACTGAGGTCATGTTCCTCTATCTGTATTCCACAGTCCATGTTCTCTGTGTGACATGTGAACTAGAAGTGCATCTTCTAAGTGGGCTCTCATGTTCTATGTTCCAGCCTTGGAACATGGTTGTCTGTTAGGCAGTTACTTTGGAAGAGCAGAACTGGGAGGATGCTTGTGGATGGGCTCCTACATCAGATACTTAATACTTAAAGTATTGGATTAAACTACCTGGAGTGTTTATTACACCAACACACTTCAAAATTTTGGCGACAACTGGGAAAGGATTCACGAAAGGAGTATATTCTTCGGAGTCGGTCTACAGCTTATCCTCCTGCGGTGTCTGTCTCCCTGGCCGGCTATTCCTCGCTGTGTGCCTTTCTTCACATCGGCACCTTCCGGATTTGTGTGTGCATTCCTGATTGGTTTCAGCACATTTTGAAGTTTGATTGGGGGACTGATCTGACGTCACCCCAGAGACGCCGTGTTTAACCTCATGAGGCATTTTTGAGCATTTCAGAGGCTCGTGCATTGCTGATGTTTAGGAGCGTGCCATGTTACCGAACTTGGCCTGTTTCCAGGCAACAACGAAGCTTCGGAGCCGGCTCGTGTGCATGGCTACACGCAACCTAGCCTGCCCCGTTTCCATACAACAACGCTGGTGATTTGGCTTGTGCACTCATTTGTGTGCAATTATTTCATTTACCGGCTGAGAGGGTGTGCCTTCCCATGTTCGTCTTCAAAATTACTGGTGTACCTCGCTTTCATGAGCTGCCACACTACGTTTGGCTCTACTCTGTGGTAATAATTATTTTTCTTTCCTTTTCTGCTCTTTCTTTTTCTTCTGTTGAGTTTTTTTGTTTTTTACTGCTTTTCTCTTGCGTTGCACTATGTCTGTAAGTGGGAATGTGCAACAGCCTCCTCATTTTCTGACTGATCCAGGAAAGCCTAAAATGGAGTGAATACATTGGGCACGCATATTTAGAAACTATTTGGTTGCTATTGATGGGAAAAATTACAGTGCTGCCAGGAAGTCTGCAATATTGTACATCTGTCTTGGGACCGAGGGACAGAAAATATTCAATACTTTGCCTGAAATTCAATACCCAAGAATAGGATTCGGGAGAAGCTGAAGGGTGGAATGTGTTTGTGGAAGTAGAAAAAAGATTGGCTCTACATTTCTCAGATGAACCTAGCATTGTTTTGGAGAGATTTAATTTTTACTCACGAAAGCAAGCAGCCGGGGAAAGTATTGATTACTGTGTGGCTGCTCTTAGGATCTTGGCTAGCAGTTGCAAATTTGAGAATCCCAAAGATCAATATCTTAGAGACCAAATTGTTCTCAACTGTTGTTTTAAGAAAGTTCAGGAACATCTTTTGTGTGCTACTAATCCTACTCTTGATCAAACTGTTAAGATTGCTAAGGCCCAGAGTGCTCTCTAGAATCAGTAAAAGTGTTGTCCGGTGCTTCTAATGGTGCGGAAAGTACAAGTTTGAACGCGGTTAAAAAGTTACAGGATAGCCATAAACCTAAAGTTTTAAAATCTGCTGTGTGTTGAAGATGTGGCTCTCTTAGTCATTTGACAAACAATCCTAGTTGCCCAGGTCAAGGGAAGAAGTGTACTAAATGCAAAAAGGTAGGTGATTTCATGAGTTTTCAAAAATAGTGCAACCGTTAATGTGAGTTGTGTTCCTGAAGTTGAAAAATAGTATAACCCAGTTGAGGAAGAGATGAATACTTTGACAATTTTAACTGTGGGTACTGATCAGCAAGAATGAAATGAACAGCTAACCAATGATGCATCTTGTGCTGATGAAGTGGTATTAGTGACCAGGAAGAATGGGCCATATTGTAGAGTTAAAATAGGTAATGTCAATATCAGAGTCATGGTGGACTCTGGTTAGTCTGTTACGATGTTATCTGAATGTTCTTTCAAGTTGCATTGGTGAAATACCTTGCTTAAAAAAGCTGACAGAGTCATTGCTAATGGGGAGTCTGAGATGGAAACTGGGGTTTTTGAAGAGAGATTGCATTTTTCAGGCAGGGAGATATTTACTAAGATTTATGTGGCTGTGAATGGAAGGGAGTTTATGGTCTGGATTGATCAAGGGAAAGTGGGTATTGTTTTGAGATCGGGCACCAACGTTCCAGTCATGTCACTTGAGACCAATGATGATGATATTGAACACATTATTTCCAAATATACTACAGTTTTTTCGGATAACATAGGGACTGTTAAGGGGTTTGAGCATGAGATTATTTTGAAACCTGATGCTGTACCGGTGAAGCTCAAAGTGAGAGTTGTTCCCTTATCCGTTAGAGAGGATTTAAGGAAACATCTTGATCAGATATCTAAGGAGAAGATCATTGAACTGGTCAATGCTGCTGAGTGGATCAGTGCGGTTGTTATCGCTAACAAAATGGCCAGATTCAGCTGTGTGCTGATCTACGTTCTCTTAATAAGAATATCGTAGTTGAGTGCTATCCTTTACCAAAAATAAATGAACTGCTATGTACCTTAGAGGGGGCTAAAGTTTTTAGTAACATCGGTCTCAAAGCTGCCTACTACCAGGTACCCCTTAAAGAAGAGTTGCAAGCACTCACTTCATTTATTACACCATTTGGGGCCTACAAATGCTTACGCTTGCCATTTGGCTTGGCTAGTGCGGCAAGCGTTTTTCGAAAACTTATGTTTACTCTCTTCTACCTGGTGTGTTGGCCTTCCAAGACGATATTCTTATATTTGCAAAAAACATCTGTGAACATAGTCCTATTTTGAACGAAGTGCTACACATATTATGCACATATGGTATGACTGTGTCAAAGGACAAATGCAAATTTATCACCAGCAGTGTTGAGTGCCTGGGACACTGCATATCTGCTGATGGTGTTAAAACAAGGAGGTCTTGCTTAAAGTGCTAAGGGACGTTTCCCCTCCTAGCAGTAAAGAGGAGTTAAAATACTTTTTGGGGTTGAGTGATTATTATACCAGATTTGTCTGTGGATATGCCACCCTTAATGAATCACTGAAAAGGATGCTCTGAACTCAATTTGTACTATGCACTGATCACAAACCCCTGAATAACAATTAGGAGATAAAGGCCCATTCTTCTCATCATCACGACTTATCAGAATCTTGTCTAAATTACAAGAGTATAATTTTCCTGCTAGATATATTCCTCGTAGCACCAATGCTAGAGCAGACTGTTTCTCGAATTCCTATTCAGGAGAACTGTAGATCTCTTAGCGATGAGTTACTAGGGAATGCATGCTTTGTGGCTAGCCTTAATGTGGTAGATAGCTGTCAGGGTGTCGTATCAGAGCTGAAATGGAATAAGGCATGTCAGGAGGATGAGGTTTTAAGGAAAGTTAAACAATTTGTGCAACAACGATGGACATGTGTTAAGCATTTAAAGGGAGACTTGTATTGTTTTAGTCAGTTCTCTGATCAGCTTACTGTGAAGACAGTTATATTGCTACGTGCTGGGAAATTGTGTAGTACCTATAACTTTGAGTGCGAAAGTTATGGATCTAGCACAGAGAGGACATTTAGAATCTAGTGCCACAAAGAAGTCCTTGAGATCTTGTTTTTGGTGGCAATACATGGAGAGAGATGTAGACATATTTGTGGACGCTTGTCAAGAGTGTATCATGTCCAACAAGCATTGGAAATTTCGGGATACCCCGCTCCTTCCCACTCCTTTGCCTCAGGCCCCTTAGTCTAAAGTAGCACTGAATTGCGTTGCACTTGTGTTGGTTTTCTGGATGTGTCTAAGTACTTAATAATGCTCATAGACCACTTTTCCAAGTGAATTAATAATGATTTTGTAGCAGAAACCACCACAAGTGTTGTTGTTCAGTTTTTGGAAAAGTTTTTTGCCTGGAAGGTTAGCCTGAGAAACTGGTTACTGATAACGGTGTCCAGTTGATTTCAGACAGGATGGAATTATTTTTTGAAAAGGGAGGCAACAAACCTCAGAATATTGCGTTGTACACGCCACAAGCTGTTGAGTGAGCCAACCGCCTACTCAAAGAGGGTATCCAGACCGCACTTTCTTGTGGTGAGACTATATATAAGGAATTTGTTCAAAGGAAAGTATGGGCATATCCTAAAATCCCTCATACTACAACTGAAGTTTCTCCATTTTGCATTTTTCGTGGTAGGCAACCTTGCACCAGTCTGTGTCCTACTAGGTTGAGGGACAAATCTGATCAGTCTGTCAACGAACATGTGGCTCTGGATAGTGTTGGGTCTAATGTGAAAGCGGCTCAGGAAAAAATGAAGATGTACCATGATTCCAACAAATGTGTTTTTGCAAAGAAATCAGTGTGGGTGCTTGGGTTATGTTAAAGGACATGAGACCGAAAAAATCTAAGCTTGAGTTTCAATTACTTGGGCCTTTGAGTTTCTAAAGTTGCACGCTCTTCAGTTAGATTGGAATACAGGCGTTGTGGGCAAAAAGAAATCTTGTAACATTGAACGAATTTCAAAGCTCTGTTGTGAGGAGTAAATTGCAGCCTCATGGTAATTTGTTGCTAACCCCTGTACAAATCTTTTTGGGTGGTAAATGCCCTGCTGGTTATGCTCAGTCAGGTACTGTGGATAACAACCATTTTGATATGTCAAGAGGAGGCTTCATCAGAAGTAATCTGTTGTAGGGTTCTAATGTTTTCAGTCCTGCTCCTGTACAAGACACTGTGGATGGTTGTGTCAGCAGTGAGTGTACTACTGCAAGTGATTACACTACCAGAAGTGGTAGATTGTAAAAAAAAAAAAACAGGTTACCTGAAACAATTTGACAAGTAGTGTATATACTTATGCAGGAATTTAACATGTAAGGTATTTCTTTATTTCTTTATTTTTTGTGTTTTGTCGTTTTGTTTTTATCAAAGTGGTAGATGTGATATCCTCACTGTGAGGTCATGTTCCTCTATCTGTATTCCACAGTCAGTGATCTTTCTGTGACATGTTAACTAGAAGTGCATCTTCCAAATGGGCTCTGATGTTCTGTGTTCCAGCCTTGGAGGACGATTGTCAGTTAAGCAGTTACCTTGGAACAGCAGAACTGGGCGGACGCTTGTGGATGCATTCTTACATCAGATACTTAATACTTAAAGTATTGGATTAAACTACCTGGCATGTTTATTGGACCAATACACTTCACACACAGTTTGCTTTGCCTAGTAGGCATACTGCTCGTTAGGCCCACCCCGAGGGGATACCTGGATCAATAGAAGCATTTGTCTCCTTGGCCTGGACTGCCGTTTGGAGTATCTTGGTAAGCGGACCTGAAAGGTTGAGCAATTTGTCCTGGCAGCAGACCTTTTTTGGGTCTCTAGAGTATTTCCTCATGAAGACCGTCATGTTGGGGTCGAGTGCTGGTATAGCAGCGATTTTCCTCATTAGAGAGGGTCTGGGGCACTCTGCTTAATGTTTTGCGCAAACCTCCCGTTCAAAGCCTTTGTGCAAGCGTTTTGTACTTGGTGCGCTACTTCTGGGCTAGGAAACCATTCAGCTGAGCACGGTTGGACAATGTCCTCTACTTCGAAGTCCAGCATTCTGTTCTGAGATCCCACTGGATTCTCTACAACATGATGCAACTTTCTCTCGCGCTTGGTTGCCCTGGGCTGAAGGTCGTCTTGAGAGAGGTCAGATTTGGATGACTGAGAGAAGGAATAATCTAAGGGTGGATCATCCCTCAGAGTGGATCGTGATGGAACTGGCAAATTTGTGGCCTCATACCCATGATCCAGGAGTATGGAATTGGGAATCTTCTCCAGGGCCTCTGAATGCACCCACCTGGTGGACCCTTTTTGAGGGGGAGCAGAAGGTTCTGCCAATTTTACCTGCAGGAATGGGGCTTATTCTGGCGGTTCCATCCCCCAACTCCTTCCGTCCATAGAGCTTGAATGGCTTAGCAAAGAGGCAAAGCATGAGTACCAGCGCTCTCTTTAAGGATTCCTGAATTGAATTATCTAGGGCTTCTACCAGTTCTTCTACCTGGGAATAGTGTGAGTGATTCCTATACTCCTCATAATGGTCATACTCCTCAGGGAGGAAATGTGCCATGTTGGTGCAGTGCACCACCTCTGTTCTCTCAGGGAGAGGAGAAGAAGGGGGTTTACTGTGCTGGTAAACTATTTGTGGGGGAACAACCTGCAGCCCCCAGGCAGTTCACTTATGTCATTTATGCTGCCCCGTCGGGCGTGGGAGGAAACATTATTGGCACTCAAAGGAGGGGTGAGGAGGTTTAGCTTTTGTTTCCGTCACCGGATCATCTTCAAAATGAGCGCGGGCAACTGCCACAGAAAGAGGACTGTGATTCGCTCTAGAGTAAGTATCGGGTGTCCTTTCAGATCCTTCGCTCCCACTCCACACAGACCACCAAGAGACGGAGTCTCCAAAATCAATGCAAAGGGAAAAAACAACAGTCATGTACACAAACACCTGAGAAGTTTCCTGGGCAGGGACTCGTAAGGAACTCGGGCCTCATACCATCAATGACATGGTAAAGTAAACAAGGAGAACTTATCTGTTTGCTACCCAGCACAAAGAAAGGGGAAGGACTATGGTAGCAGCAGGTCTTATAGGGTCAGGAGGGCCCTGATTAGTGGTGGGGTGCCGATAATAGGGCAGTGACTCATGGAAAATGTAGTTAATATGTTTTTGTAATGTGATTGGCTGCTGTGTTGAAAGTAGTAAAGAAAGAGAAGCATAATCCGAAGCCTCCAATCCTGACATAGAGTTGCATATTGTGAAGAGCTGACAAGTTTCAACCGGCGTGCTTTCTGGGGAACTCTGGATTCTTATAAGGATCCTCATGAGTAGATGTGGTAATAGCAGCTGTAAAGCCCTGTTTCCCGCAGAGCTTTAAGGACTGTTGTTGGCAGTTTGACCTGGAAGATCATGGGTCTCCAGCACAGGCCGCACCATTCGTGATCAGATGAGGAATTAGTCTATTCGAGCTCCGGTATAGTAGCGACGTCCTCCTTAAGCACCAAGGATGATTGGCACATACAAACACAAATGCTTGAATTGATGATTGGCTGAGGCCGACCCACGTGACATTATTGATATTTGTATAGCACTTATGCTCAAAATGCGCTTCAAAGTGATGATTGTCCAAGTAAGTTATCCAATTCTTTTGTTATTGTGAGATGTAGGCATATGTGTGTGGCACAGAGGTGCAGCCTCCGCATCAGTGGAGGTAGACTCTGTTTCAGGGAAGCTTGGGTCACTCGCTCGTTCCTCCTCTTTTTCAAAAGAACACCTTGACAATGCTGCAGAAGGGATTGATGAGGCATCCCTACTTTGCCAGGTCCTTATGCTGCATATACTTCGATTTTATCATAAAGCGGGATTGTGGATGCTCAAATTGAAGATTACATCGCAGGATGTGCATGTTCTATGGTCTGAATAAGAGAATTTTATGGGGATAATTGTTTCTTTTAGAATCTGTCCCTCTCAGACAGGTGCTGGCCTTCTCTCAGAATCATCTGAATAACCAAGCACTTTCCATGCTCTTTCTGTGCTGCAGTTGTCCTCTTCTGCAAAGGGTATGTTACTGGTTACCCCAGAGCACATATGGGGATTACATCAATGTGGCAAGATGGCTCCGTGAGTTAGGAGCCTGCCACTGTCATCTAGTGAACAGGTTTGAAACCCGGCCAACGTAACCTTCCATGCTTCTGACATCTGCAAATGGTGTACTCTTAAAATTCGGTAACAGATGCATCTGTCATTTGGTATTTCTAAAGTGCTCCATAAATAAATGTAAACAAAAAAAAAGTTATTTCTGCTTTATGTTCGTTTCGCTGCTAGGTAGCACCCTTTGGGAATGAGATTAGTGGTTGAAAAAACTTAAGGTAGAATTTGGCTAGTAAATACGTGTCCCATATGATGAGCAGGCGCTCAGATTGAGTGAGTTTGACATTTAGGAGATGAGTGCCAATTGTTAGATGTTGCGGTAACTGAAGGGGTTTATTATGTAACTGAACTTATTGGGAGTAACGGGTTTCCAGTTTGTAAAAACCATTTCGATTATAACTTTGGCCAAACAGGAACTCTTTACGACTGAAATGCGATTGAAGTGTTTGAGGTAGTGTGTGACTATTATGGGAGATGGAACTGGGGAAGGTGTGTGGCTGTCAGCTGATACTGACTGCCATGTATGTTGGGGGTCCTAAGCCAGCCCTGGTTTTTCAACCATCGGCAGTGGTAGATTTGATTTTTCCGATGAGAATGATGGTCCCCCAAGTACCGGCATGTTATGTAGTTGACTCACAAGACAGGACTGATTTAAAGTCTCCCTCGTTAAATTTGGCTAGGTGTCAACTATGCGTTTAGACTGGTGCCACTCGGCCTTGTTTTCTTTTTTTTTTTTTTGCTATGTATGTGTAGATGTGTTTTATTGCCATTTGTCTATGTACTGATGCTGCATATGCTGGTGCCATTATTATGTCATTTTTGTTAGCCCTGTATTCTTTCCTTCCTTTCTCTTTGCTTTCAATTCCCTGACCAGTTGGTGTTTATTCTCTGTTGGGGAAAAAAATTAAATAAAATATTTTTAAAAAAATATGCGTTTAGGATCAAAATGGTATTACTGAAGTGCCAAATGGAGTAGAGAAACGAGAACCCCGTCCACCCTCCTCAACTGGCTGCATGTCACAAACATATGTGTTGCAGAGATAAACCGAGGCGAAGGTTCGAAGGAAGAACGTAGACAAATGTATAAGGTTTTCCCATTGCAGTGTCCGATTTACTTTGGTGATTACGCCCAGCAGGGGCAGCCCTATTACATATACTGACAATAAATAGAGTAAACGAAAAAAAACGCTAACAATGGCAAAGGGTCATCAATTCAAATGAGGGTTGTCCGTATTAAAAACAGGAAGATGACACGGTTAATTAACTGTGTTTGAATTGATGACCCTTTGCCATTATGACCGTTTTTTTCGTTTACACTGTATATTGTCAGTATATGTTTGTCTAGTGTGACACTGTGACCACAAATTGTTTGTACATTGTATTGTGGTGTTACCTTTGTACAAATTTTACAATAGTACGATTTGCTGCTTTGAATTTTTTTTTTTTTATGGGTACCTTATTTTCTCTTTTGTTCTTTCATGTTTATATTTGTTGTTTATGAAATAATTTTCTTCCCTGAACCATTGTGGTTTTCACTTGATTTACTTTGGTGGCAAAAGGGCCTAGCTGCTGGGGCTGCCGACTTTAGGACTGGGGAACCTAGTTCCAATCCCCACCTTGGTGCAACATCTTATGATTCTGGTTAAAACACTAAACCTTCCTGTGCCTAAAAAACAAAAACAGTTACATCTGGCTCTCATCTAAAACTCTGTAATGGCCCCTGGGCCAATTTTGCACAATATAAAACTATAAAATATATATATATTTTTAAACTTTCTAACTACTACGGCTGCCTTAAGACTGGAGTCGAAAACCCAGAAATTGAACACCTTGGTTGGGTGACATGGACACAGTGTTATTTAATGCAGCTTATGTTCCATTGTCATTTTACATGGTTTACTTCCCTTTTATCTGAGACGAACTTCAACCACTTTATCGAGGTTGAAATTTTAGCCAACTAGGATGCCACTGAGTCTTTAAGATTGTGCCAGGATTGCATTGTAAGTGACATTGATCTTGGTGTTAAAGCATATGATACTGGAGACTGTCTCCAGGTTTAACACCTGGTGGCCTAACACACATCGAAAAAGAAAAGGGGGGCTGTAGTCTCAACCTTTGCTGCAACCCGAAAGAGATGGGTCACACACACAACTCGTAGAATACCTACAAGGGCTGTTGGTGCCGCATCGGGCACAGTCGTCACCTGCATCACTGGCAGTGAGCAGGTCAGGCATAGCAAAGGCTGAATTCTGCCTTTTACTGTAGTCAAATGAATGTCGTTGGCCTCAAAGACCAAGGCAGACTTTGTCCCATGAGAAACACAAAAGGGCACGCCTTGTGCAATCGAGCCCAAGACAGGTCGGTGCCTGGTGGAGACCACTTTCTTTAATATCATACAGCCTGATCTTAGCAGCTATAGTTGGACAGCCCGTCACGCAATTACTACTATTCAAATGAGTGGAAAACTAGGAGGCAAGCAAAACTCTTTTAGATTTGTTTTTCTCGTTTTAAATTGCGAGGAACCACAGCATGCTTGAACGCGGTCTGCAGAATAGCTGAACATGCTGAAAAGTGAGTGGCAGCTTCCAATTTCTGTGCTGATTTTCGATGACGACAACGTAGAAACATCATTGATTCTGCTCTAATTGAATATGTTTTGTGTTTCTTTCCCATAGGCCTCTCAGGAAGAACTCCGGGCGTCCTACCGCAGGCTCTGCATGTTATACCATCCTGACAAGCACAGAGACCCTGAGCTGAAAAAGCAAGCCGAGCAGCTGTTCAACCTTGTTCATCAGGCGTATGAAGGTCAGTGAGGATGTTAGAACAGCATAAGCTTCATCTGGAGCAGGTATTGGATTTGTTTAGTGTTTGGGCTGTGGAGAGTGGCCAGGGAGATTAAAGATGATGGCTGGTTCTGCACCTTTAATTCACCCCGCCTGAGAACAATCAATACGTTGTTTCGGAATATCAGTAGCATGCCAAACAATGGGAGGGTGATTACATTAGAAATGCATACGGTCACATTTTTTACTGGATATGGCTGGAATGTTGTTTGAGGTTGTGTGCATGGAAATCGAAGCTGATGCTTCAAAGGCCAGAAGTAGTATTTAGGTATTACCATTTAATCAGATAGAAAAGGCATTCTACCTTAGATTTTTCATTACTCCTCAAGTGAATAACAGACTTGGAGATGGTATGGTTGTGTCCTTTGGATCATGGCACTATACTGAAATGTGATTGCTGCAGGTTAACAAATATGTTACCTACTGACATTATGCAGCTAAAACCCCAACTCTGGATTTAGATAATTTTAATATTTCAGATCAAGTTTGAAGCATCTTAAAGTACCCTTTTCAATCATACATACTTACTTTCCGCCATCTTGAACAAAACACACAAGATATGTGTACGTAGACCTCGTCTGCCGGTCAGTGTAAAAGAGCTGTTCGCAAAAGTGGCAAGAGGCACCAATAGTAATATTGACCATGCAAGAAAAAAATGTATTGATTTAAATTCCTGTTAATGTAAGGGGTTCAAACCTTTTTAAGCCTTCGTGTCCCTGGAATGCCAGCAGATTCCTTTGTTTTATATCCCACTTAAGAGATCCTTTAGAAAGCCATACCTTTTTTCGTTTGAATCCTGAATCAGGGTTCTTCAGCAGTTGACTGACAGTGGTATCAGCCCATCTGATTCACACAAATTGGGGCTTTACCTGGAAAGTGCTCCAACGCCACAAGCAATCTGTTTGTAGTCTCCAAATAGTTCTGGAAACCTACATGAATCAAGTTTCTCCCTTAATATGCCGACATCTTCCATAAACCCAAAATTCTTCAAGAGCATCTGGATATTAGTTTGTGAGACTTATTTCAACCAGTAAATTATTATCCCACAGAGAAATCATTTCAGGCTTTCATTTATCCAAGAAGTCTGCTTGTGGTTTCGGAAGGATTTGGGGCTGATGGTTGCTTGGGTATATGCGTTTCTTAGGACCAGCCGAAAGCTGAGAGCAAAGCTAGTGAAAAACTGTTTTCCTTTGGTTCACAAACACAAATCGCAACTTTCAACCACTCCTTCTTTCAGTTCTGCCTTGTGAGATCCGGGATTCAGTGCACCCTTAGAAAGGCCTTCGTATTTCATCTGGGCGCCCACAGAAACTGTTGTGATTCACATCCTCTCGCCAGAGGAGGACAAAGTTTAGCATGTTTAAGGCGAAAGATGACTATTTGGTCATACTGGTTCTGCAGAATTTTGATATAGCTAGAGCTCAACCCAACCCTAAAAGGTGCATTCTCAATTTCCGTCTCCAAATGAGATGCATGTTTGCATCCTTTCTATTGCCGCTCGTTTCCTGTTAAAGAATTGACTTTAAATCTTACAACATTGCTACATCCAATTTAGAGAATTGAGGCTGAAATTAAATGACTCTAGATCTCTCCAGGAAAGTGTGTTCAGGTCTTGTTACTGGACTCTAATTGGGGATCATTAGTCTCGTAGTTGACGTTTTGGAGGAGTGTCACTTTTACTTGTTTTTTGGATAATATAGGCACACGGTGACATTATTTGGCAGCTGTTGAGACTTGCAACACTCCTGGATATCTTTTTCAGTTAAAGTCAAGAAATGAAAAAACATTTATGTGGACGAAAACCCATATTCCTCCCAGTAAGTTAGATCCGCCCGGAATGGGATGGTAATGCAATCTTTGTCAAGCTTGCAAAAACTCAGTTTGAGACCACAGTTTCATATCTTTGACCATTTATCCGGCACAGTCGTGGTATTGTCTGCAGTACCTTATAAATCACACGTGTAAGGTAGCAGCATGGGTTACTTCTTATACATTACAATATCACCACTTTGTGTATTCTGACTTGGGAGCATAAGCTTAAATTGTTGAACACTTTCTCAGCATTCTCTCAAATCTTTTTGTTTGATGTTTGTGTGGCTCCTATGTTTTCACCACCTCCTAGCAGTTTAGAAATGAATTGATGTTTCGTGGGGTCAACAGTACTTATCAGTTCTGCAAGAACCGTGGATGAAATTGCAGGTGGAGCTATTTGTGCACGTAATGTAGATTTATATTGCCACCTTTTGATTGGCTTGCAGGGAATAGAGAGATTGTCTCTTATTGGATGATGAAGAGTTAGAGGTGCAACTCTTGTTCAAACTGTTCAGGGAACAAAAAGAGCAAAAAGAGATAAAACTCAATAGAGAGAGTGAAAAACCCCAGTCTTTTGAAGTGATTTGCTGCTCGGAGGTCTAGAATGTTTACCAACTAAACAGACCGAGAAAAAGCTAAGATGATTTGAATCTTAATTTTGGACTTCAGTATTGTAAGTGGAATTTAGAGGACGTTTGTAGTTGTCTTTCACAGAATTGAGTTCATGCTGGACATTAGCCATCAATACAGTGTTCAATAGTAATAGTGAACTGTGAGGGAAAATGCGCCGTCTATTCTGTTTCACTGACAGTGCAGATAGATGCAGCTCCCGTAGGTGCCTGATATGTAAGCCAACCACTGCAACATCTGTTCACTACCTTTGTCATTCAGAACTTTGGAGTTTTGAGAGTTCCTTCTATTCACTAGCTGCAAGGCCTGCATTTAGAGCCACGTTGTATAAGGCTGTGCTGTTTCTTGTCCATATCAGCGGCTGGCATTGCATGATTCTCCTGTTTTGTTTAACTTGGTCATATTTCGTGGATTTTTATCAGGCATGTTGCATACATTCATATGAATTTAACTGTTTGGTAATTGAATAATAAAACCTGAATTTACTGCCTTACTTATTTGGTAAGTAACAATAAGATGTTCCCTGTGGTCTTTTTTTATCTATTCAAACTGTCCTCATACATACACACTCATTCATGCATACCCCCATGTATTGCTTCAGCCCAGTTCCCTTTGTGTTTTGAAGGGTCCCTCGCTTTTGTTTTTTGGATTACTTATTTGGTAGCCACCAAGATGTTTTTAAGTAGGCGTAGCTGCTGCAACAAGAATCTCCGTTAGGTATTCAGCATGAAGGATCTCCTTTAAAGATAGAAGTTCTGTTTCCCGTGTGTGTGTGTACTTTGTAGCATGACAGTTACCATGTTGGAAGGATGATGAGTTAAAGGTGGTATCCTGTCTAAATATGCTTCCCAACCGTTTCTGTATGCATGCTGTCCTAGCAATGCCTGTAAACATCTGCAGGAGCAGCAGGTGCATGCCCAGTGCATTCTTGCATGTTTGACAACAAAGGAATGTACTGCAGCATGCCTGCAGAAGGCATGTGCCTGGCAACCCGTGGGGCGTATGTGAAAGTCTGCCACATGACATGCTGTTTGCCTGTATTTCTGCAGCTGTCTGACCATAGGAGTGATGATGTGACTTACTGTGATGCTTTTATTTCAGTAGATGTTAACTGAGTGCAACGTACCAGATGGGATTTTGTGTCACAGGAAAAAAACACTGCTTGGGGAGCAGACGGGCATCCTATGGTTAGGCATCTAACCGAGATCGAACATGAATGTTTACAGAAGAGCGACCACAGGCAGCATAGAGATCACGGCAAAGTATAATATAATATAAATGGAAATGAGAAAAATAAGCAGATTTCTGTGCACCAAAAATTAAGATCTGGCAGCAGAACTTGCATAGATGTGTGTCGTACAGGTGTGGGATCCAGCAGCACATAGATATTACAACAGAACATCACACTCCATGTGAGAGCATTTGTTCTGTCCCACATGTCGAGAATGTTCAAAGGAAGTGGTAAAACACACCAAAGTGTATTGTGGTGGAATAAATATTGACATGCGTTGACGATTGACCCATCTTGCATAGTGAAGGAATGGGCCATAGACATAACATTTCTAGTGGATTCCTCAAAACCATACATATTTTGTATAGTAAGGTTCTTAAGGTTGATCTTGGGAATATGCTGGATCCAGGTAAACTGGTAGATAAACTAGAGGCGTATAGAGTAATGTGTGCCAATTTATTGTAGCTCGACAGTTATATTTAGGGAAAGAATAGTATGGGCATCATTGTGATACTAAAAAAGGAGCTGCAAGTCAACACATTTTTTAGACTGAGGTGAGGCTGCAAGGTGTGGAATTGAAGCAGATGTCCACTGATTTGTGCATTGATCAGCTTGGAAAATACAAGAGCCCAATTATGTAAGATTTACTGTGGAAAGTAAATTACAGCTCTGCCATCATTAACTCTCGATGATAAACCATGTGAGAGTTAAAAAAGCGGAGTGGTAAATAAAATTACAGCTGGTGGAAGACATATTTCTATATTTTAATGAGATAAACACATGTTGCTAAAGGTACCTCCATGCGGTACACATACAGCAGGTACAAAATAAATTTTACTTTTTATGGCCGGGTTGGCGCACTATTTGGGCTGCACACTCCTACATCTTTATCTAGTTATGATTTGTTTTACCAGTTTTAAGTGCAGATCCTAGCTTCTTATTTTGGCTGGTAAATTTGCTACTTTGGGCCTATGTTTTTCTGCCGTGTTAATTGTTAACAATGCCGCAAATACATGTTTCAGCTCTTATAATCTTAAAAGTTGTAACCCGATTCATAGATTGTCTTGTTAGGTGTACGTTTTTTCTTCCTTTGCGACGCCATGTGATGCTGGTGGTATTCCTACAGACTTTGGTCTTGTGTCCGGATGAGGTTAGCCACAGTATCATTCTTCGTAGAGGCATTAGTGCTGCAGTTCATGACAGTAGGAGGTTAACTTGAGATGACAGTGGAATATTCCAGGACCAATCTGCAGAGGTCTTTGCATGCATTGATGGTTTGGCACCCACAGTTATTGAACGTATTCAGGACACACATTATTAATTTGCATCAGTATGCGTAATCTCAGTAGGAACATTTTAATAGATCATTATCCTCTGTCGAACAAATGTGTGACACTGACCACTGTTCATGAAGTAGTAATTATTATTATTTTTTCGCATACTACTGGATTGATCTTTTTCACGATTCCTAGCTTTGAATGTAAATTAGACAATCCCCGGTGGTCCCCTCTTGAAGCGGCTGTTAGCAGGACAAATAATTCATTATTTTGATGTGTAAAAGGATTTTTTTTTACTTCTGTATGATTTTGGGATGTATCATAAAAAGGAAAGAGTGATGAATTGTGGCAGGTTCTACAGAGTGAATGTTTCTTTGGCATCATAGGCAAAGTGGTATTTCGATGATGCTCTAATGCCAATATTAGATGATCCTGATGATAATTTGGCACCCAATATTGCATTGCCTGCTTCTTTCTGAATGTCCTTCGGAAATGTGGATTGAAAATAAAGGACTCTGGTGTCGAATACAAGTCAAGTCAAGTTTCCTGAGGTGGAAAACAGGTCACTCAAAAAAACCAAGTTAGTGAAAAGAATACTTGGGCCTGTGCTGCTAGTAGATAAAGCAAGCCTTGGTTTTTTCATGGGAAAATATTACAGTAAGGTTGCGCTAGACTATTAATATGAAACGGTGCAAAGTGTACCAATTGCATAAAACAGATTTTCTGTGAGAAAGGTTTGTCAAGAAGCATTCAAGTGTAGTGGCGACTTTGGTGGGATGCAAAATTTTATGGAGAAAGTGAGTATAGTGAGCAAGTATACCTGCCTTACCCTGCTTTTCCCATCCACATTGATAGAGCACAAGCCCTAAAAAAAGAAGTGGCTGGACTAACCAAGTTAGGCAGTATGAAACTGACATCACGGCATATGAGATCACACGTAGCATTACAGGAAGTAACATCACAGCCCATAAATTTACAGGAAGTGACATCAGATCTTAAGATCTCGCATATATGTTTAGCAGGTCTATCATGAGTACATTTGAGTGCTTTATAAGGGTACATACAAACACTCCTGATTTAAGCAGAAGTCTCTAGCTTTTATAAGCTACACATAAAACAGTGTTGCCTTTTGAATGCATAAAGCTTCCTTTCCCCAAGGATTGAACAAACGACTCCGCTGCCAGCCTACATCACCTGGCATAATATTCCATATGCAGCACATTTCCATGTAGATGTGATTGATTTAGCTGTCTTCGCGCCCCAATGGTAAGACTGTTATGCAAAGTTTGCTTACTCAGCCCCACCCACCACTTAAAGTATCTGTGGTGGGCACCTGTACTCAGTTTAGGAGATTGGGTTCATTTTTCACCAGCAGACCATGACCCACAGTAGGATGGAAAAGCAGAAAGGGAAGAAAGGAGACAGAGAGATAGGAAGACAATGATGAAGGCAGAAAAGGAGATGAAAAAGGAACCTTCACGAATAAGCAAGTGTAGAGTAGTGAAAGAAAAAGGTTATGGCAACCTTGGCATTCAGCAATAGGACACTAGGAAAAGCTTGGGCTCTGCATTTGTTTTTACAAATTTCACACTGACCCCGTGTTGGACTTTGCCCTTTTTGCAGGGTCATCCCAGAACTTTTTGCCTTCCTCCTGTATTTTTTTCTGACTTGTCGTTGGTGGTTTTAGGACTCTGGGCACTTTATCACTGCTGTTCAGTGTTAAAGTGCATGTGCTCTCTATTGTAAACTTGGTAGGATTGGTCTGCACCTGTTTGGCATATTTAATTTACCTATCAGTCCCTTGTACAGTGGTATCTCATATACCCAGGGCCAGTAAATTAAATGCTACTGGTGGGCTTGCAGTGCTGCTTGCGCCACCCACCAAAGTAGCCTTTCAAACCTGTCTCAGGCCTCTGCCATTGCAGGGCCTGCGCTCGCTGTTTACTGCCGCTGTGACGTGGCACATAAAGTGGTTGCCATGTCTGTGACTCCCCTTTTACTACATATCAGTCACCCCTAAGGTAGGCCCTAGCTAGCCTTATGGGCAGGATGCGGTGTAGGTAAAAGGTAGGACGTGCCTTAACTGTGTGGCAAGTCCTGGTAGTGACAAACAGCCTATTTGGTTTCTCACTGCTGTAAGGCTGCCCGCTCATAGGGACGCATTGGGGATTCCCTGATATGTGCTTTAGTGGCAATTCCTGTTCTGAGAGGGGTAACATGATCAAGTTTGGTATGTTTGGAATAGTGGTGATAAATGCTGCGTATTGGTGTTCGCTGATTTATTATCACTATTTTAGAAATGGCACTTTCAGAAGTAGGCATTTCTGTGTGCTATGTGTCTTTGTGCCTGCCTGTTTGGTATTGACTGTCTGGCCTTGGAGTGACAGAGGGTGGGGAGGTGCAGTGGCTCCATAGAGTCTGGATGAGTCGGCACTAGTCTGAATAGGTCTGGTCTACAGTTGGAGTGGTGGGAGGAGTAGCACCTGAATAGGGCTGCGCCTGCCTTCCAAAATGATGGCTCCACCCCCTGTGGTGGTGTGTCTGTAAGTGTAAGTCCTGGCCCCAATGGGGAGTGTTGTGCACTGAAAAGATATTTTTAAGTGCCCCCCAGAACTGGTTTGGACTGGGCTCAGAGCCCTGGGCCAGTGGAGGACAAATAAACCTACTGGTATAAGTACTGGGGCTGTGACCCCATGTTTTAGTGCTTACTTGGAACTTCTTGAACTCTAACTTGAAGAGGCTGCGTGGGACCAGGGGGATTGCTGTGCTGCCAGGGAACCGCCATCTGGACTTTGCCGGTGTGCTGGCCTGAGCCTGCTCCCTGCTCGGGGCCCCAAGTCATTCCCCAGGGCGGTGTGGCTTGCCCTGGGTGATTTATCCCAGCGTGTGGTGAGCGCTTGGGATTTTGCGCTTCCAAGTCTGTTGCCCAAGTGTGGGCTCCTGCTGCAGAACCGTGCGTGGAGAGCGCTTCCCCCTTTGGTTGCCCCCCACCTTTTGCAAAGAATTAAGCGCAAGTGTAGCGCTTTACTGGAGCCCAGGTGTGGGGAAAGTGCTCCCTAATTGGGGGAACACTCTTAACTGTGACCGGCAAGCGCTGAGGAGTCGCCTGCTCTTCGTGTCCCCAGGCGCTCCGTGTCATCCCGAGAGGAGCGCCGTGCTCGAGGGAAGAGAACACATAGGGGACGCTCCAAGACCAAGCAGCAGCGGCTGGATTTCCTAGTATGGCCTCACCTTTGGTGAAGAGGGGCCGCGACCTACACCGTCAGGGGGACGGGGGCCGTCCCGCGATAGTGCCTTGCTCCTGGGATCAGTGACATCGGTTGCCTGGAATCCCCCTGGCAGGGCCCCGCCTTTCCTTAAGAGAGGTGAAAGACCAGCATAGCCCTGCGCGCTGAGGACAACGAAGGATCGGAGAGAGCCCCGCCCCCATCGGAGGGAAACGAGCGAGTTCCCTGGGGGCAGGCGAAGAGAAGCGAGGCTGGTGCGCGGTAGCCCCCGTGGACGTGGATAGCCGCCGGCTTTCTCACTTGGCGCGGGAGATCTGGTAAGTCCACCCGCAGTCGTGGAGGTATTCCTCTGATGCTAGAGCGTCCCGGCCGCCGGAAGAGGCCGGTTCGGAACCTTTTGTTTTTCCTGCATCTTCGTTGGCAACTGTACCACGAGCTCGTGGGCAGCTGCCTTGGGGGCGATTCTTGATTCCATTATCTTGGCACCACGGGGCGCATCCCAGACAGAGGCCCTGGTGCCCAGGTAGGCGCGCCCGACATTCGGCGGCCTACGAAGTGCGCCCTAACGCGGTACATAACTCACTATCAGAAGGGTAGGTGTTCTGGGGGGGTTCAAGGCACCTGAGGGGGCGGAGGTGCCTAAAAGAAGCACCATGAGGTTTTAGAAATGCGTGCCTAGGGGCACCATGACCTCTGCCTTCTTCTTTTGTGACAAGTGCTTAGTGGTCCCCAGGGATATATGTGATGGTGGCCTAAAATATGCACACATATTACAAGGGGATGTCCTCACCACAGGTTGGTGATGTGTGCAATCTAGGAGTATATATCCCATTGCCCTGATTATGATTTATGTGTCATACTGTGCAGTTTATGACTAAGAGGGGCATGATGTGTTATGGAATGTGCGCTGCTGCAGATGTTTAGGCGTAATGTGTTGTGCTAAGTGCAGTCCTAGCCAGTAGTTACTGGTTATCCTTCCTGTAATGTGTTTTTACAGTGGCCCGATTGGCCAAGTGATTTGTGTAATTTGTGAAGTCCGGACTAGTGCCAGTGGGACAGTGTAATATATGTAATTGCGTTCTAATGTGTTTTTATGGAAAATATAAAGGCTATTTATATATATATATATATATATATATATATATATATATATATATATATATATATATATATATATATATATATATATATATCCTTGTGTGGAGTTTCTTCTGTGGTGTGCCTAGTGTGTCGCTGCTGTGTCAGTGTGTTGCGCAAACACTTTACACATTGCTTCTGGGATAAGCCTGACTGCTCTGCCAAGCTACCAAGGGGGTGAGCAGGGGTTATCTTCGGTGTGTAACTCCCTTGCCTTGACTAGAGTGGTGGTTTCTGCCTGGCTTAGGCATATGCCCTCGCCAACCAGAAATCACATAACACCCTGAAGTACACCTCCACATTTAGTAGCAGACATCTCTCATGTTCTTATTGTTGGCATAACTATATCTAAATCACCCTCACATTCACCAGCGCAATCCGACAACTCGCCCTGATAGCAGTACAACCAGAATACCCACACAAAGAAGGGACCATAAATTTCAAAATAAGAGGTATAAGCTCCACATCAAAATAAGTGTAAGCTACCCAGTATCCAAGGATGAGAAGGAAATGGTGATAAAGGTAACTCGCAACAAAAAGGCATATGCAATTCCAGTCCCAACTACCAGTTTCAAAAAAATATTGGCCTTCAGAAGGAAATATTGCTAGGTTGCATTTGAAAAACTAGCCAAGTGGGGAGATGTAGGAACAGCGAGAGACACTACAAACTATGGCCAGTAATCAGAATCCAAACTAGACTACGCTTGCTAATACGAATTTTGCATATCCTAAACCTGTTTCATTGCCAACATGGTGCACTGGAGACCACCTACTTGACCTTCTTGTTTATGGTAACACTGACCTGTGGGCTCGTCTATTCACTGCAACCTTATCCTGAAGGAGCCAGCCGTTAGTAAGGACATATGATCTTTCATTTTATAGCTAGCATAACTCTGAATTACATCATTCTCCCAAACCTAAGAGAATCATAACAACAAAGGTACCCTGTGTTATTGTGTTTTAATACAGTACATCGCAAACTTTGCAGCATAACTGCAGTAGATAGGTGCCACCTATACCCCGCCAGTGTAACAACTTGACAAAATTTAGCACAGGTATATCCAGCGCTCTTGAATTTCAAAAGCTACAAAAAAGCAACGTGTCTTCCTTTCAAGAAAAATAGCTCTTAAACATTTAGTGATTGGAACTGGTAAATAAAGCATATGCATTCAAATGTTTAGAAATCATTTTTTGTTGTGGTGTGATGGATTTAGATACTTTTGTAAAAAACTGAAATATTTGGGTCGTGGAGGAGCCATGGAGGAGCAAGCAGGATTATGCAAGGCAGTCCTTATTTCCAGTGAAAAATGCACAGTTGTGGCATCTGCCGGCCACCCACGCTCCAAACGTATGTGCCAAGAACTAAAGGCAAAGCATTAACCTTTGATGTACAACAGGAGAAACAAAGAGATGTCTATCTAATAGCTGAAATGAGCAATGTGAAAGCAGAAAACCTGGGCTCAATCCTGGCTACCCAGTTTGACGAAATTGTGTGATCCTAGGCAAATCTCTCTCTTGTGTTTGATTTAATAGGCTGGCTTCTTGCACCATGTATGTTAAGAATCTAGCCCACATATAGGATGTACTTGACACCTGACTTTCATGTGGTTTCTGCCTGCCAGCCATACTCTAACCTTCTGCGCCAAGAATTAAAGACAAAACACAAATCGTTGATGTGAAATTGGAGAAATAAAAATGGACAAGAGCAGAACTACTGGCACTACACACACCACATGGGAAGCAACCAAACGAAGTACAGGGGTGTGGAATGGATACGCAGAAAAGATAGAGGCTAAAGCAGACATGCGTCCCCCTTCAACTGCCAAGATGCTTACAGAGGCTAATCAAAGCTTCCTCAACTGTGCCAATAATACAGATGATAATCAATACTGCATCCTCTAGTCCTTGCTGGGTGGTGTTGGTTTGGGGTAGGAGAACTCTCGCCGGCCAGACTAATACTCATCATAAAAAGGACCACGATTCTACTGTACCCAGGTATTTGGTATGTTATATATGTTGACAGTAGTAATGTTAGTCCTGAGCTGTTTCTTTTGTACCATTATTTATGATCATCTTTGTGAAAGTGCAGGGAATATTTCCCACAATTACTGCATGGGATATTGATAGCTGGAATGTGGCAATTGGCCAGTGTCTTATGCGTAGGGCTCAAACTTTGTTCTGTTGAAAATCAATATAAATTGAGTGAGGAAAAAAATGAAATAAAGGGATGTCCATTGAGTGGCTGAATTGCACAAAGTGAATGCAGAAAACCTGTATGCTTCCCATGAACTCTTTGTCATGTGGGGGGCCCTGGTGATAATTGAGGGCTGCCGCACTGGTGCATTGCTCTATCGAGAAGAGGGCCATTGCCCTGTGCAATGCTGTGACCTGAAAGGGTCATTTCCCTGTGTGCCCTGTTAAGAACCTCGTATGCCAGGAGGAGGCCATGGTGAAGTGAGAGGGCGTTGCTCTGGAGCAGCGTGCAGCTGTGAAGGAGAAGCAAGCCATTACATGTGGAGGAAGAGCAACAATTCAACTGCCAAACAGTCTAGGAGGACACAAGACTTGCCACCGGATTCAGGGAAACTTACAGCAGAGGAGCATGTGGACGCATCCCACCTCTATCGTAGCATCCAGACTTCTGCTCACCGCCGGGCCGCAGACGCATGCCAGGGCACTCCAAACCTCCTTTCCAACCAGGGCGGGTAAGACTGAATACTTATCCACTAGGCCTTGGGGGCAACTTGCTCTGTCTAAAGCGCTACAGCGTGGAGGCACTTTGACTTTCTCAAAGCCATCATGGAACTTTTAAGACTTGAACTCGCTAGCGGGGCCTGGCTGGAATGTTGCCTCTTGTAAATGAGGAATATCCACGATCCTTAGACAGGGAAGTGGAACTAGAGAGCTGACCCTGGGAAAGCTAGTGTGTCTGCGTTAAGAAGACTGTATATATTATTTGTACACAAAATACATGGATGAAGGTACGAGAACGCCCATGTACCACCCATTTAATACCAACCTGACTACTGCGTGGCAAGGCAGCGCAATGATTTACCTTGCATCAGGTTTTGTTTATTTGTTTTTTACAAAACCACACAGAAACGATACTATGAGGCTATTTTCTCTTTGTGTGCTAAAGAATGCAGCGTACATGCAAAGATTAAATAACAAGGAGAAATAAAGATATTTCTCCTTGTTAAGCCAGCCTCGGGTAGACTCACAAGTTGGGTGCAAACCTATGTGTTTACAAGTCTTAGTAAATATGGATTTGCATCAGAATACATGGGTGAATGAACAGGACCCCACAAGCACCCACCCGTGTAACGCCTACCTGGCGCAAGGTAACCTAAGGCAGGTCAATGTGCTTCCTTGTGTTATTTTTTTTATTTTTTATTTTTTAAGACAAAGCCACGCAAACGTGATTTGTGTGGCACTGTAAACACCCAAAATAGATTTTGTGTCATAGTTGTGCCAGAAAAGTGACACAACCCTGATGCAAAATCTGGGCCTCAACTTATATATATTTTTTAAACTCTGCCACAAAGAAATTGGCAACAAGGAAAGCATGACAGTAAGTAAATCTTTTCTGCGTATTTGGTTTCAAAGTCTGAGTTTTAGAATATCTTATGGGGTTAAGGCACCTGCTGCAGAGATCTTTGTGTTCCCACTTAACCTGAGAGAATGATAATATTGGTTATATAATTCTGGAGGTTAACGTATTTCCTGGAAAGATCTGTGTCTTTTTTTCTAGTCTAGTTTTGACTCAGAGTAGCATAGAGGGTTAATGTGTCTCCAGCATAGCACATCGTGTAACAATCAGATGACAGATTTTTATTTTATGTAGATAGGTAAGTGGATTACTGCTTTTAACACAGAGATCCTTTTTAGGTCTCGCCTGAGCCAGCGCGCATGCGCTGCTCTGCGAGGCATTTAGTAAGGGCTTATAAACTCCAAACACGCTCGTGCGTGTGCTTTTTTTTTTTTTAATCACTTGCTATTGGGCTTTGCATGCGTCTTTCTAAGAAAGACAGCACGCAATTGGCCCTAGGCGGGGTCATGTCCCGCCTTCTCTGTCCTCTGGCCTAGGGTGCTCGGGAGCGAGCAGCAGCGCGGCCCTGTGCCATCTGTTTTTAATTATCTTTGTTATCTTGGTCGGCGCGCAGTTTGCCAGATGGAGGGCAGGCTGCATTCCAGTCTCAGGTTACCATATGGAGCAATCGTTCTTGTAAGACTGACTTCTTTACTTTACACCTCTGACGCGCCCCTGCACCCCCTCTCTACGTCGCTTTCCTTGTCTGTCTCACACTTCACCGTCTCTCTCTCTCTCTCTCGCTCTCTCTCTCTTTCTTCCCTTCTTCCTCCACGGGGGTCATTGTTTATTCTCCAGTTTACCTTGCGGTGTTGCACGGAGGCGGTGTGCTCCCCGGACTTCAGTAAAGGCTCTCACCTCTTGGTGAGCCGGAGACGCTCTGTACTCCCTCTTGTAACCGTGTGATCTTGGTGTGCTAGAGTCTCTGTGCTCCCAGAGTGCTGCTCGCTGCTTGTGTGACCCCTGGTGCGCTGGGCAGAGACCCGGTGCTTCCTGTGGCACTGTTCGGTTACACCGTGCTCCCGAGTGTGCTGCATAGAGGATGCGTTCTCTTCAGTGCGCTACCTGGAGGTTATGTGCTCCCCTGCGTGCTGCGCCGGGTATCCGTGCTTCTTAGTGAGCTATGGACAGTTTATGTGTTTCCTGGTGCACTGCCTTCGATTCTTGGCGTTCTGGGGAAATGTTCTTTTTGCTCCAAAGTTCACTTCTCTCCTGTGTGCTGCTCAGAGTCTCTACACCGTGCAGTGCATGGCTCTAAGGCTGCTTGACCCTTGCGCGCTCTTTAAGGTGACTATGCTCCGGGGATGCTGTCCCTGCGCTCCGGTGACTTGCACCAAGGCTGTGCGTTGACTTAGGCTCGGGCGTGGCTTAAAAACACGTAAACTGAAAATCTGTGCTTAGCATAGTGTGCCGCCTGATTGGTACTTTGCTGCTTCTGTCACTGTTTCCAGATATATTATACAAGTAACATTACACCTACAACAAGCCAGGACTATTGGCTTTGTCAATGGTTGTTAGGTGCATAAGATAAATAAGCAACAACTATGGCTTCCTTGTATAGCATATTGAAAATACCGGCACCGACAGGACCCGGCCCACTTAAAGCCCTGTGTATGCCGTCATAGGCTCTGTGCTCTCAGCTACGCTGCGCGGAGCTCTCTGTTCGTCTAAGGCTCGCCCTCTGAAGCGTGCGCTTTTCTAAGGTTCCGTGCTCCCTTCTGCGCTGCAGCCAGGCTCTCTGCTCGCCTCGGTCTCATACCGAGGCTGAATGCTGCCAGATCTCTGCACTCTGTATATGTAGAGATTTTACTCCCCTGTGTGTGTAACACAAATGCCCCGATCCCCACCGCGGTGCCCTGCAAAGAGGTTCTATGCTCCCTAGTGTATTGCACAGATGCCAGGAGCTCCGTGGTGCACAGCGAGAGGTCTCGGTGTGTTCCCGGTGTGTTGCCCAAATGCCCTGATCTCACTTGTGCGCTGCGAGGGTGCTCTGTCTTCCAGGTGTGGTGCACAAATGACCTGATCTCACTGGTGCGCTGCGAGATGGTTCAGCGTGTCCCTGGTGTTTGCACAGATGCCGTGATTTCACTATTGTGCTGCGAGGGCGCCGTTTGTGTTACTGGTTTGTTGCACAAATGCCCTGATCGCCCCCCCCCCCCCAGCTCCCGAGCCCCGATCTCACTGGTGCGCTGCGAGTGTGCTCTGTCTTCCAGGTGTGGTGCACAAATGACCTGATCTCACTGGTGCGCTGCGAGGAGTCTCTGGGCTTCATGTGTGTTGCACGAATAGCCTGATGTCACTTGTGCGCTGCGAGAGGGCCCTGTGTGTTCCTGGTGTGTGGCACAAATGCCCAGAGTCCCCCAGTGGCTGCCAGGAGGCGCTATGCTTCCTAGGGCATTGCGCGGATGCCTGCACTGATCTCACTAGTGCGCTGCGAAGAGACTCTGTGCCTCCTGGTGTGTTGCGCGGATGCCTGCCCTGATCTTACTCGTGCGCTGCGAGAGGGCCCAGTGTGTTCCTGGTGTGTTGCACAAATGCCCGGAGTCCCCCAGTGCGCTGCGAGGAGGCTCTGTGCTTCCTATGGCGTTGCGCGGATGCCCTCCCTGATCTCAGCAGTGCGCTGCGAGGAGGCGCTGTGCCTCCTGGTGTGTTGCGGATGCCTGCACTGATCTCACTAGTGCGCTGCGAGGAGGCGCGTTGCCTCCTGGTGTGTTGTGCGGATGCCTGCACTGATCTCACCAGTGCGCTGCTATGAGGCTCTGTGCTTCGTGTGCGCTCTGCTCCCCGTGACATGTTGAAGCGGCTCTGTGCTGCCTGAAACATCGAGCAGGCCTAGGTCGCCCCCAGCATATGAAGACGAAGGCCTCTGTGCCCTGGTCACGACGGTGGCAGCAAACACTGAGATTTTTTTTTTTTTTTTAAATCTTTATTTTCAAAGTTTCTTATACAGCAATAAACAAAAGAAATCCAGAGTGATACACTGTCAAAGATCATAGCATGAATCAATTGTCACATGTATGCAATATTAGAAAATGAAGCTTAGGCACAACGGCAGGTGCGATATTCATAGTAACGGAACTTGTTGGAAACAACCCCCCTGGCCCGCCCACCACACCCCTCAAGACTGCAGAAGCCACCCATGACCAGACCATGTCGTATAGCAGTAGTTATGTAATGATCTCCAACGTAGCATAAAAGGAATAATTTGGATGTGTAGCAAACAATGAGGTAGTGGCACATTCGGAGTCACGTTCTATCATCCCACTCCTTCCGGGACTATACCACTTTCTACTTGAGAGGCAGATTTCTGTCGTTCCCGTTCAATGTACGTCTTATAGGGGCCCCATATGTCCTTAGCTCGCGAAGAACTTGGCATGAGGTTAGCGTATAGTTCACAGTTTACATTGCAATAAGCCAGGCTTCGTAGCCATCCCTGTAAGGTAGGTGCAGTTCGTCGTCCCCATAGCAGCACTATTTCACGTTTAGCTAGCAGTAGCCCGAGGGCCGCAAATCTCCTTATCTTTTTGGGAAAGTTAACAGTGTAACCTAGGAGTGCAATTTCTGGTGTGGGGATAAGTGTTAGAGCTGTCATGGCACCCAGCGTGTTGTGAACTTGTTCCCAATATGTCTGCAGTTTGGGGCAAGTGCATGTAAGATGGGCAAAGTCCGCGTGTGAAGCTGAACATTTCAGACAGTGGTGGGGTCTGGAGGGGTCAATTTTGTGCGACATGTCTGGAGTGTGGTATAGGCGGCGGAGGAACTTAAAGTGAATAAGCCTATGTCTGCTGTTGAGGGAGACTTCCCTCGTCACCATGCAGCACTGTTCCCATTGGTCGTCTGTAATGGGACGGCCGAGATCTTGCTCCCATGCAGTGCGTATCTTATCTGTCACCGGCCTCCGACCAGAACAGGACCTATACAGTTTGGTAATGAGGTGAGTGCCTGTTTCACTCTCAATGCCGAGCGAATACGTTGCAGTATAAAGTTATCCATAAAGGATCGGTCGTGGAATCGGGCATCATCAGAGACCGAGGAAAATGTGATCATTTGGATATAAATCCCCTATCTTTGTGATGTTAAATTTGGTTAATGTGTATTGTACAAGTGTTTCGTCCGTAATAGGGAGGCAGGGAGGGTTTGGGAGAGGTAGGGCCGGTGAATACAGCGTGGTAGCTCCTAGTAGTCTTCGTAATCTGTCCCACGCCCAACTAGTAGTGGAAACGGTTTGTATGTCGCACGGATCTCTAGGGACGCCCTTCGGTAGCACCGTGGACAACTTCCGGGGAAGCACAAGGTCAGACTCTGGTCTCAAAAAAGGAATACGAGCATCTGGATGATACCACGCAAATTCGTAGCTACACTGAGCCACCAGATAATATAAGTGGAGATCAGGGACTCCGTAACCCCCCCTGTCACACGGAAGAGTAAGTATCTGCCAGCGAACGCGAGGCCTCTTGCCCCCCTCCCCCCCCCAACCAATCGAATGAGGTGTGTGCGTAATTGTAAAAATAAAGTCTTCGTGAGAGGGATGGGAATGTTATTAAAAAGATATAAAAATTTGGGGAGCACCACCATTTTGAGTATAGCGACCCTGCCTGCTATTGATAACGGAAGGCGCAGCCAGCGTTCCACCTGCGTCTCCAAGTTGTTTAGAGCACGTCTATAATTCAAGCTAATTATACTATCAGTGTCTAAGTGTATGTGAATACCAAGGTATTTGACTGAATCATGACACCATTTAAGGGGAAATCCACAATCCCATGGAGTCGTGATCGCCGTTAATGGAAATATTACTGATTTGTGCCAGTTGATGCCCAGCCCTGAAAAGCGGCCAAATCTAAGTATTTCTCTGATGATTGGTTCAAGATTGTCTTGTGGGTGGCGCACATAGAGAATGGTGTCGTCTGCATAGAGTGAGACTAATAAGGGTCCTGTGTTAAATTGTAAACCCCGGTGGAGATGCCGCTCCTGAAAATGTCTGATCAGTGGATCCATAGCTAATATAAATAAAAAGGGGGCAAGAGGGCATCCCTGTCGTGTGCCACGTGTCAACGAAAAGGGGTGAGATAGCGTGCCATTTATGCGGAGCCTAGCCTTGGGTTTGCTATACAATAGGGCAGTAGTGGCCACGAAGCCCGCCGGCATCCCCATGCGGCGCATTACCGAGAGAAAAAAAGGGCCATTCTAAATAATCAACGGCCTTTTCGGCATCTAACAATACAGCTGCGGCAGGGACTTTGGGGTCTATTCTGTGTATGACCGCAAATAGTCCGGAGATTTAGTGAAGTGGAACGGTGTGGGACGAATCCAGACTGCGCTGGGGATATAATAAATTCCATTAGTTGCGATAGTCGGCTGGCGATTACCTTAGCCAGTATTTTATAGTCCAGATTCAAGAGTGAGAGGGGTCTATAGGAGCTGCATAGTGAGGGGTCTTTGCCCGGTTTGGGAAGGAGAATAATAACTGCTTCTCGAAGCGTGGGGGGAAGAATTTGCCTTTCGAGCGCCTCTGCGTAGACTTCAATCAACTGAGGCGCAAGGATATCTTTGTAGGCTTTATAGAAGTCCCCATCTAAACCAGGGGCTGAGGAGCCCCGGAGTGCCTCTATCGCGCCAACAACATCCGCTTCGGATATGGGTTCTGCTAGGAAATCCAGCATATGTTTTTCCAGATATACCAGCGCAATTTCAGACAAATAATCTTCCTGAGCATTGAGGTCGATGCCAATCTTAGAGCTGTATAAGGCCTTAAAATAATCTAGAAAAGTGTCACGGATCTCCGGGGTGGAGTAGATCGGCTGATTTGAGGGGGCGCGTAGCTCAGTGATGTATGCCCTACTGTATGGGGGGCGGAGCATTTGTGCCAGCACTCTACCAGGCCTCTCGCCTTCTCCATATCTTCTAGCAGATTGATATTTACCCAGCTATAACAGTTCCCTATCTGCGGCTTCGCGAAATTCAACCAAAAGGGCTAAGCGTCGTCCTTCAGTGTCAGCCGTGGTGTTGCGAAGCAGCTCAGTGTCTAGTGCTGATATGTCCCGTTCAATACGAGCCAGTGTGGTACGCAAGTCTTTTAACACGCCAGCACTTTTAGCAATGCAGACACCCCTTATGTATGCTTTAAAACCCTCCCACAGGACTGCCCAAGTATCAACCGATCCAGTATTAATGGCGAAATAGTCTTCGATGGCTTCCCGTACCTCAGCATTAAAAACCCCATCTTTCAGTGCACCGCATGGGAACCGCCACTGCCGCTCAAAGTCTTCAGGGCGAGGGACACCTAGACGAAGTACCACCGGCGAATGGTCAGAATACGTTCGCGGCAATGGATCCAGGGCCCGGAACCAGCCAGCAATTCCCGAAGAGACTAGCCAATAATCTATCCTGGTCCATGTGTTGTGGTAGCCAGAGTAATGAGTATATGTCGTGCAGTTAGGATTGTGTTTCCGCCAAATGTCTATTAATGAAAGCTGTCTGCAAATATCCTGTAGTGCGCGACGGGAACGGGGCTTGGAATCAGGGGATGAGGAGGTGCCGTCCAAGCTGGGATCCAATAGTAAATTGAAGTCCCCTCCCATTATAATGAGGCTAGGTTCGAGTTTCATTAAGTGTACGTGTAAGGAGTGGAAAAAAGCGGGAGTGTCAACGTTCGGGCCATAAATGCCTATCAAGGCCACAAAGTGACCCATGAGTGTGCCTGTGACGATAAGGAAACGGCCTTCGCTATCTTCTACCACTTTGCCAGGGCTGAAGGGGACTCTCTTATGAATTAGGAGGGCAACGCCCCTAGCGTAACTACTATAATTAGCAAAGTATCTGTGCGCCCCCCAACTAGAAGCCATGCGGGTGTTATTGGTTTTAGATAAATGTGTTTCCTGTAGGCAGGCAATGTCGACCTTATGTCTTAATAAATAATTGAGCACCTGCCTTCGCTTGCGGGTGTTATTGAGGCCTCGTACATTCCAGGACATAAGGGACAACCCAGAGGGTCCAACAGTATTACCTAGCTGTGCCATAATGGGCGTATATCAAGAAATCTGTGAATAAATTGCTAACTAAGAAAATGTCGTGTGACAGTGACCGCTTGCTAGAATAATTGAAAACATGTGAACAGTGCAAATTTCCCTCCCACCACCCAGCCTCACCCATACCCAAGTAAGGCAATACCATGACCAAACATTCAGCTGCAAGTGCCAACTAACTTTACGAATGTATGAAGAACCCCTAGAAGGGCACTTCCATAGAAATTGAAACAAAAACAAGAACAAGGTGTACACCTTGAGGGGTGGCAACGCCACGTCGGTCGGACAACTAACTTAAGACATAACAGGTGAATAGTGTGCATTATCCATTATTACAACAGAGTCAAATAAGAGGTTAAGAATGCCATATCAACCACTCCCTGTATTGGAAAAGAGTTCCATACTGGCATCAGAGCCACTGTGCGGAGGAGAGGGACCTTCCTCTCCAGTCCTGGCCCCATTGTAGTTCTTCTTGTACGAGTGGCAAAATTCCTGCGCCTCTGTCGGAGTGTCGAAAATGTGGGAGCGACCTCCCACATCCACCTTTAGCCTGGCAGGGTAGAGCATTCCATATTTCAATCCCAGGTTTCTGAGGGTGGCCTTCACCCCATTGAACTTGCGGCGTGCATCTTGGACCATTACAGTGAAGTCCGGAAAGAAGGAAAGTTTAGAGCACTGCCAAATGTTGTCGCCCCGTTCTCGGGCAAGGCGCAAGACTGAATCTCGATCACGGAAATTCATAATCCTCGCAATGATGGGTCTCGGTGGGAGGCCAGGGTTAGGCCTGGAGCCAAGGGACCGGTGCACACGTTCGATGACAAATCCCGGGGTGAAGGCCTCCCTGCCAAACAAGTCCGACAGCAAGTGTTCCACAAATAGATCCATCTTCCCCGTAGTAGCAGTCTCCGGCATGCCCAAAATGTGCACGTTGTTGCGCCGACTGCGCGCCTCTAGGTCCTCGTTTTTAATTGCGACCTCTTTTAGGATGCGTTCCACTCTGTCAAGGCGCTTCAGTGACTGCGCCGTGCTGTCCTCGATATCCGAGACGCGAACCTCTGCAATATCAAGGCGTCGGTCATGTGCTTGGACATTGGCTCCCATGTCCGCCAGGCTTTTGTCCAGTGCGTCAAATCTACCATCGAGTGCCTTGAAGCCCGCCCTCATCTCCTGGAGCATCGATGCAGGCAGTGAAGGGAGGTCATCTACGCGGTCCGCACTCTGGGCGCCATCCGCCATGGTGGGGGCCTCTTCGGTAGTTCCTTCTGCTTTCCCAAAGGGCAAGGTCCTCTGTTTGGGGTCTTTGCGGCCCATGCCACGGCGCAGAGATGGAATGTGGAGGCAGAGTGACGGCTAGGCCCCGGACGCAGTCGGCGGGACCAGATCCCTACTAGGAGTCAAGCAGGATGAGTGCAGCAGCGGATGCAGGAGAAATCTGGGACCCCGGCACAGTTACCACCGTCCCACCAGTCGGGAGGGAGCACTGTGGGCAGCGCGTATTCCAGACCGCGCAGACGGACACCCACGACCAGGGCTGCTTATTAATGTGCGCCTTCTATCGCTGTTGTGCCCTTTTGTATGATCGCCAGGACGTTCCAATCATGTGGAATAGCAGAACATCAGGAGAGCCCAGTTCTGGGCCTACCAAAGATCGATTCGGTCGTAGGGCATGCGCACATATCACCAGGTCCTGACCGCGGTAAGCGTTGTAGAGGTGTAAAGGGGTGCAGCGGGACTTCACGCCAGGGATAAAAGTATACTCGTTGTGTAAGGCTTCCAGTTCAAGGATGCTGTGCGGGAGGTTCCCAGCTTAGGGACGCTGTGCAGGAGCGGATCTCTCGCAGGGCAGGCGCAGGGTGGCACCAAGCATCGGGGCCCAAATGGTGTCGAGTAGGTCCCAGGGAGGGGGGGGGGCGGCCAGGGGGCCGCTCGGCCGGTCGCTGCGTATGTGGAGGTGGGCACCAGAAGGGCTCCCTCCCCCCCCCCCCGCCGTCTCACACGCCTCAGGATTTATAAGAACAATGGTTCAAGTGTGGCCTAAAAAGGTCCAATAGCAAGAGTGGTGACCCAGAGAGGGGCACTGTATTTTTCAAAAAATGAATTTAATTCAATAGGGAGCAAGAAAAAGAGTCTGTAAAGGGTCATATAGGTCACAGAATGACAGATATTTATTCACATAAATTTCAATTTTTAGGGTGCTCACACAGTAAGTGAAAGAAAGCGTGACGTGAAATAGTGATAGTGAACTTTTTTAAAAAGACATCGCATTGACAACAATATAGTTGAACTCCCTAAATGATTTATACAGGTTACAAGGAGGTCATGTTGTAGAATGGTTTTTGACCATTGTTCTTATAAATCCAGTACCACCCCAGGTTCATATATCGGGGTACCCTTGTTTCCCAAAAACCCTCTCACACGCCTCTGCACTCGTTATCCGCCTAGTGAGGCACTTAGTCGGTCCTTTCCCCCACTCAGCCTCTCAGCAATGGCTAGTGCGGTCAGTGCAAAATAGGCGCGGCCGAGTCAGCCGACCAAAGAGCCCACATTCGGCGCATCGGGGGGAGGGGGGGGGAGAGTCACCACATCTGGCCCGCGACCGGCCAGGATATCACAGCCACAGGCCCCCACTCACCTCCCGGCCCGGCGGCACATCGATCGTCTTGCGGCCACGGCAGGGCCCAGGCCGCCGCGCCCCTCTCTTCACGCCCCCAGAGCGCTGATGTGGGAAGTAGGGGTAGAGAGCGACTCCGAGCCCCAGAAGCGGCTCATCGGCATCAGGAGCAGTTCAGCCGTACAGCGCCACTGGCAACCGAGCAATATCGTCGGGGTATGAGGGGGATAATGCCGGAAAGGTTGTCCGAGCCGACGGAGCTTCAGTAGCAAGCGGCCATCTTGGTAGGGTGGAAGGGTTCACCTTGTGAAAATAGTGCGTGGACGCCGTCCACCCCCGACTTATGTCCGGAGTCTTTGAAAGAGCTGGGAAAGCTTTTTAAATAATGGGTAAAACGGTGCATGTTCCAGCATATTTTCCCAATGTTACGGCCCAATTTCTGCTTTTTTGCCAAGAGACTCTGAACTGCTGTGTTTTCCAAGCTCCGAGGCACAACAGAGTGCACAGAGTAATATGGAGAAAACAAAACAGTGCTATGGGGAGAGACGGCGAAAAGTTAAGACATCTCTCCAAGTAATCAGATTACACTACTTTCCAGTCCAGAATCTGCCAACCAAGCTGATGCTTCTACAACACCGAATTTATTTATAGTTTCTTGTTTTGCTAGTTATTTCAATATGAGCATTCCTTTAAACCAGCGCCTCATATTTTTATTTTCCCAAAAACAGTTGTAAAAAATTCACTGGGAGCAAAATCCAAAATTTCAGCTGCACGTGAAACGCGGCCTTGGTCGAGAAATGTAGCCTAAGCATACAATCCCAGGGATGGCATTTTCTCATTTGATAGTTGAAACGTCTTGTCTTTCCACGTTTGTCTTTTCCGGAACGAAACAAGCAGGTACACACTTGACTTGAAAATTCACCAGGGCAACTGTCAAACCAGTGGTGCCACTTAGCAGTTATAAGGATTGCGGGAATGCAAATGATTTTACATTGTGTGTACTGCTCAGCAAGCTTTCGTTTTCTACAAAGGGTATAAGTAAATACCGGTTCCGGTGCCTCTCCGTAAGGCCAACTCTGCGTTGGTACTGTCACTGTGACTGCATTTGCAGTACGAGAACTGTAAACAGCACAACGGGAGCTGGGCCTCCCGATCAGGGCAGGCTTTGAGAATTTGAAGGGCTCGGGCAGCCCGGCCTATGCCCAGATGCGTAACGCAAAAACATGATGAAGCCCCACCGGCCAGATGCGAATAGTGTCCCCATGCAGTTCTCGAAGCGCATTAAACAAGCATTTGCAATGCGTCTCGCATTTGCGCGAGTTCAAGCTATTGGCATTGTAAATGAAAATGCCTTTTATTTATGTTTTAAAAACGAAAACAAAAATAAAAGGCATTGTTATTTGCAATGTAAATAGCTCAAACTCGCGTAAATGCGAGACCTATTGCATTGCAAATGCTTGTTAGATTAGAGAGTAGAAACGTTCCCTTTCGGCCCCTGCGGCAAATCAATTAAATAAACAAGCGCGGCCGCTAAAGTGAAAGCAGACCGCGCTGCAAAAAAAATAGTGCTTACCGACTTATGAAGGAGACCTTGTAACGCCACAAGTAAAAGATCCAGTCCTCATGGGAGGTAACAAATGGCATGAGGAAATTACAAAAGGAGGGAGTGTAGAGGTCTACAGGTAGAATCTACCTCCTATATAACTTTTTGTAAACAATATGATTCTACCCTATGTGGTAACTACTAGGTAATTTTTATTTTTTTAAATAATTAAGAAAAAGTGTATGTTGCTGATCCTTGAAACAATCAGGAAAAGCACTATGTGTTTTTAAAATATCCCTCACACACTACAAAATCCTGTAGTGTCATGCTTCATCATAGGGGTCTTCCCGTCCCTCTACGGGGCGGGGCGTGCTACAACCTACGAATACGTGGGAGCACTTGATGTTTGTGAAAATAGGCTATGTGTAGTGTAGTGTTGGAGTGAGTGTGGTAGGGTCAGTGAAAACTACAAAGAAGGGTCGTTAAAAATTCCCTGGCTAGTGGAAAAAAACAAATTTTATTCACTTCCCTAGCTGGAATCGCTAAAAATGGGGTTCTGTAGGTGGTATACCAAAATATGATACCTCCTACTGGGTCAACATGTTTCGTAAGCAGTCCCCACTGCTTCACTCATCAGGACCTAGTATGATCCCTACTGCACTCATATATGAAAATTTTATATATATATATATGTAATATGCCTATCCTTCAAAAAATGGTCTGCAAAAATAAGCTAGACCGAAAAATAATAAGGGGTGAATAGCCCTATTAGTTAGAACAACCAAAATCTGGTATCTGAAATAATAAGAAACATAGAATCAACAAACTACATATTATGCTCTCAATATATCATATTAAAGCGAAATTGCCCCATGTAGTCAAAGTTATTATATGATATATTTTCGTGATATATTTTTCTGTATCAAAGGCAATGCTTTTCTGATATATTTTTCTGGGGCCTAGCACTATTATCGTACCACAGCTAACGATAGTGCTGCCCATTTTAGGTGAACATGGCTTTAGGTTCATTGAAACTCATACTCTCATTATGAAATAAAAAGACAAAACACACATACTGTCATACATGCGTTCACACTTTATGCTATCCAAGGCCACTGTTTATGATGTCATAACTCGCACTTTTTATAATGTGCAAATGTGCCGGCTGGCCTGTGTAGCTCATTGCTAGAATAGTTAAAAAGAAACTTAGCATCTCAGCAGCAGGTAACGTTCTAGTGGCCGGGAACAAGACTTTTCGCGGTTTTTTAGCAATGAGTACCGGTTAAATACCGAGTTCAAACGCACCTTTAACAAGCCACGGAGCTGCACGGAGGTATGGAAAGGAAAGAGTATATCCTATTTCATGTAAGTAAGACTAGGGCCAAGTCTCTAAACCCTGGCCCTGCAATCCTTGTTCTATGAAGTCACTTGTTTTACTTTATACGCATGGCGAGAGCAGTCATTCATAATGCTGTGCGCTTTCTAATTTATCCTCAGCGCTGAATCCGAGACAACTTCACCTTCAGTGCAAGCTCATGATGCCTGACATTTGTTTTAAACAGTGTATGTACATCTTACTTTTAAAAGTAAACCCCTTTTTTTCTTTTTTTCTTTTTAACTATTCTAGCAATGAGCTACACAGGCCAGCCGGCACATTTGCACATTATAAAAAGTGCGAGTTATGACATCATAAACAGTGGCCTTGGATAGCATAAAGTGTGAACGCATGTATGACAGTATGTGTGTTTTGTCTTTTTTATTTCATAATGAGAGTATGAGTTTCAATGAACCTAAAGCCATGTTCACCTAAAATGGGCAGCACTATCGTTAGCTGTGGTACGATAATAGTGCTAGGCCCCAGAAAAATATATCAGAAAAGCATTGCCTTTGATACAGAAAAATATATCACGAAAAATATATCATATAATAACTTTGACTACATGGGGCAATTTCGGTTTAATATGATATGTTGAGAGCATAATATGTAGTTTGTTGATTCTATGTTTCTTATTATTTCAGATACCAGATTTTGGTTGTTCTAACTAATAGGGGCTATTCACCCCCTTATTATTTTTCGGTCTAGCTTATTTTTGCAGACCATTTTTTGAAGGATAGGCATATTACATATATATATATATATAAAATTTTCATATATGAGTGCAGTAGGGATCATACTAGGTCCTGATGAGTGAAGCAGTGGGGACTGCTTACGAAACATGTTGACCCAGTAGGAGGTATCATATTTTGGTATACCACCTACAGAACCCCATTTTTAGCGTTTCCAGCTAGGGAAGTGAATAAAATTAGTTTTTTCCACTAGCCAGGGAATTTTTAACGACCCTTCTTTGTATTTTTCACTGACCCTACCACACTCACTCCAACACTACACATAGCCTATTTTCACAAACATCAAGTGCTCCCACGTATTCGTAGGTTGTAGCACGCCCCGCCCGGTAGAGGGACGGGAAGACCCCTATGATGAAGCATGACACTACAGGATTTTGTAGTGTGTGAGGGGTATTTTAAAAACACATAGTGCTTTTCCCTGATTGTTTCAAGGATCAGCAACATACACTTTTTCTTAATTATTTAAAAAAATAAAAATTACCTAGTAGTTACCACATAGGGTAGAATCATATTGTTTACAAAAAGTTATATAGGAGGTAGATTCTACCTGTAGACCTCTACACTCCCTCCTTTTGTAATTTCCTCATACTATAGACAGCGCGCAGCTGTGGGAGTTTCTCCTTAATAATTTGATCTTTAGGATACATGATACATACGACTCACAGTTAGACGAGAAGACAGAACACACACACACACTATGACAGAGAACACAGGATTGACCTTCACTGAAGAAGAAATAGAAAGTATCATGTCATCTTTGGGTACTTTCGAAGGCCTCAACACTGCAGAACCATCTATGAGTAATAATGACTGGGATGAAATTGAAGAACTGAGACGCACTCAGATAAAAACTGCCCTGCACGGCTTACTGATGTCAGAATATTTAAAAGCAAACACAGCACCACAAGGGTTGATAGTCCGGAACGAACCGTATATCTTCCAACATGATAGAAGCTTCAAAAAAGATTGGTCACAAATATCGTGGCACTGCACGAGAGATTGGATTGTATTGATAATAAAAACTGCAAGCAGATTGGCACAAGAACTAAAAATAGAAATTCAGACAATAGAAGTACGACTCAAAAGCTATGAATCACCAAGCAGCATGAAGAAACATCTTGAAGAATTAAATAAAACATTAAATGACTTTGAAGCTACATTGAAACAAAGTAAATACACTAAATTGAAAAAAGACACCAGTAGGTTCAGTCATGAAAAAGTATATCCTTATATCAAGGATGATTACAAACCCAACCATCAAGAAACAACAGATGAAGATTCCTCAGATACAGGATCCTCCAGTTCTGGGTCTAGTCGGAGTAAAAGCCCAAGATATCTAGAAAAACGGGGCAATTACAGACGCCCATACCAATATGGACCCAGAGGATGGGGTAACTATCAAGGACCACCCATGTATCCACCCCAACATTTTGGGCCACCACCTTTCCCACACCCACAGGGGGCATATCCGCCTTGGAGTTACCCCCCACAAGATTATCCTTATTATGATCAGACGCATTTTTTAGGATCACGTCAAGGAAGAAACAAAGGAAGGAATCGGAGAGGGAACAATGTGCATTGGACAC
The DNA here is from genome assembly GCA_963921515.1 of Calotriton arnoldi. Taxonomy (NCBI): domain Eukaryota; kingdom Metazoa; phylum Chordata; class Amphibia; order Caudata; family Salamandridae; genus Calotriton; species Calotriton arnoldi. Next base: position 294,676 of record CAWUFW010007100.1, read on the forward strand.
CGAGAGAAGAGGAACAAGTGAGGGTATCCACCAGAAGTATGACACAAGCGTCAACAAGCAGAAAATGAACCTAGTGGTGAACCTGACTGATGAAAATCTTACATCCGCCCAGATTTCAGTCCTGGAGAAAGGATTAGGGTTTGTGCCGACATCAAATATGGACAAATTCCTATTGTGTAAAGAAATACAGGAATTTATGAGGAGACTGAAGCTACAAGTCTTCTTTAAAGACAAAGAGAAAATGAGACACAAGACGGTGATACTGGCTTGAAACCAAAATCTAGATTCACACCTCTGGACTCCACCCTTCCAATAGAATTACTTACTTTTGAAAAAGCAGTCATGAAAGATTTAGAAGGTTTAGATCCTAACACCAAACAAGTATTTCAAAATATAACAAATGAAGAAAGGAAAGCAATACGGGAGTTGAGCAACAACCCGAGATTAGTAATAAAACCTGCCGACAAAGGGGGGGCTATAGTCATACAATCAGCTGAACAATACGATCAGGAATGTAGACGCCTCCTTCAAGATCAGCGTAACTACGAAATTCTGCACCAAGACCCAACAGACAGAATAAAGGTGAAAATAATGAGTATGGTTGAAGAAGCTATAGCTCATGGTTGGATGACTAAAAAAGAGGGCGAATTCCTGATCCAGGACTCTCCCATAACACCTTATCTATACACTATTCCTAAAATACATAAGAGTCTGGAAAACCCCCCAGGTCGTCCTATTGTGTCAGGTATAGGATCTATTTTAGAGCCAGTCTCTAAATTTGCAGACGCATATCTAAGACCGATGGTGCAAAAAACATCCACTTACCTGAGAGACACTAAAGATGTCCTGGTACTACTGGAAAACATCTCATTTGACCCGCAACACCAACTTCTAATCAGTTGTGATGTAGAAAGCTTGTACACCAGCCTCCCCCATAATGAAACTTTAAACATCATTGAAGAGGTTCTTTTCAATATTGACTGGGAATATCTAACACCCCGAAATGTCATTATGGAATGCTGTAACCTTGCATTGAAAGAGAATTTCTTTGAATATAATAACACCCTATATCTCCAGAAACATGGGACCAGCTTGGGGAGCACCTTTGCTCCTAGTATAGCTGGTCTCTATGTACATCATCTGGAGACAACGAGAATTTTACACCCAGATAACCCCTTTTACAATCACATCAATATCTGGAAAAGATATATTGATGATATATTGATTATCTGGGATGGTGATGAGGTGACAGCCAAACGTTTCATCACTTGGCTCAACTACCAAGACGATTTCCTAAACTTCACCAGCACCATCTCTAAACAAGAATTGATCTTCCTAGATTTGAACATATCACCTAAAGATGGAAGATTGATGACCAAGACGCATTTCAAAACAACATCAAAAAATTGCCTTTTGATGTACCAAAGCTTCCACCCGAAACATCTTAGGGATAATCTTCCTTACGGACAATTTTTACGTCTTAGACGTAACTGCACAGAAGTAACGAATTTCAAAATACAATCTGAAGATTTGAAAAAGAAATTAAAAACACGCCAGTACCCCAAAAGGATAATTGATCAGGCCTATAAAAGGGCACGTAACAATTGCAGGGAAAGTCTTCTAGAACCTGCCCCCCCAAATCTGAGGAAAAACGGCCATTCTGTATCACAACATATAACACCAACTCCAATCAGGTGACTAAAATCATCAACAGACACTGGAAGATTCTCAATAGTGGGGGATTAAATCTCCCAAAACCAATATTTTCCCACAGGAAAGGGAAAAGCATCCGAGATATGGTCGTACACACAAGACCTAAAAAGACTGCACCCACTGGATTATCAACAACAATGGCAACCATACATGGACACTATCCATGTGGAAAATGCAAAGTCTGCCACCTGACAAGAAAAAGCAAGGAAATAATCTTCCTCAATGGCACCAAATGGGAACAGAGGAAGTTTACAAATTGCAATAGTAGTAACGTGGTATACCTCATCACTTGTCCGTGTCTATTAGAATATATAGGCATGACAACAAGACCAGTGAAAACAAGAATAGGAGAACACAAAAGCAATATCAAATGCAAGAAAAGCACGACCAAAATGTCATCTCACTTCCTGGAAAAAGGCCACACTTCAGACGATATCTCTTGGACAGTAATCGAACAGGTCGTTAGTGGGAGGTACCTTTTCGAAAAAGAACAGAGATGGGTGTTTCGTCTGAATACAAATACAAAAGGTCTTAACGATGAAATTCCGTGGGGCCAATTGTAAATCAGATTGCCAGAATCAACAAAAAGCTGCTCTCTCCTTTTTACACACAGACCTCTGCTGTTTCTTTTTCTTTTTTTCTTTAATACCAAATTACGGAGTGTCATTTTTCAATTTTGTAAACAGTACCATCGCAATCGCTGCCCTTGGATCCTTTTGGACAATTGTGCATATTTTTGCAAGGCTTTGGCACACCAAAAAGGGCCATTTCCGGATTCTACTTTAAATTTTCCGGATATAATTGGCTTACTAATAAACCGATCTTTATTATTATTCTCCATTTACAATTTTTCACGTACATTTGTATTTTTGTCCGCTATTGCCTAGTAGTACGAATCAATCTTTTCTTTTTTCTTTCTTTTTTTCAGTATTCTAAGCATCAACTGCATCCAGGAAGTGATGCATATTCCTGATAAAGAGTAGGCACAATAAGAGTGGCCATTTTGGATTTCTCGCTCTAGTTGTTGTTTTTTTCTAGTTGTTTTTTCTAGTAAAATTAACCCACCACTAATGCCCATTGACACAGCAACAATAGCCAACTAGCAAGAATATTATCAACAATTCTGCTTCCAACTACGTCTTAAATGCAGCGATTACCAAAAGAACGGATTCGCTTTGATATTAACCAATCCGGTTTTCTGAAACCGACCGGATACTGTACCACATAAACCCAGGAAGTGGTGTTTTTTGTACCACTCCATCAGTACAAAGTAAACCGCCATCTTAGCAGCAGGTAACGTTCTAGTGGCCGGGAACAAGACTTTTCGCGGTTTTTTAGCAATGAGTACCGGTTAAATACCGAGTTCAAACGCACCTTTAACAAGCCACGGAGCTGCACGGAGGTATGGAAAGGAAAGAGTATATCCTATTTCATGTAAGTAAGACTAGGGCCAAGTCTCTAAACCCTGGCCCTGCAATCCTTGTTCTATGAAGTCACTTGTTTTGCTTTATACGCATGGCGAGAGCAGTCATTCATAATGCTGTGCGCTTTCTAATTTATCCTCAGCGCTGAATCCGAGACAACTTCACCTTCAGTGCAAGCTCATGATGCCTGACATTTGTTTTAAACAGTGTATGTACATATTACTTTTAAAAGTAAACCCCTTTTTTCTTTTTTTTTCTTTTTAACTATTCTAGCAATGAGCTACACAGGCCAGCCGGCACATTTGCACATTATAAAAAGTGCGAGTTATGACATCATAAACAGTGGCCTTGGATAGCATAAAGTGTGAACGCATGTATGACAGTATGTGTGTTTTGTCTTTTTTATTTCATAATGAGAGTATGAGTTTCAATGAACCTAAAGCCATGTTCACCTAAAATGGGCAGCACTATCGTTAGCTGTGGTACGATAATAGTGCTAGGCCCCAGAAAAATATATCAGAAAAGCATTGCCTTTGATACAGAAAAATATATCACGAAAAATATATCATATAATAACTTTGACTACATGGGGCAATTTCGCTTTAATATGATATGTTGAGAGCATAATATGTAGTTTGTTGATTCTATGTTTCTTATTATTTCAGATACCAGATTTTGGTTGTTCTAACTAATAGGGGCTATTCACCCCCTTATTATTTTTCGGTCTAGCTTATTTTTGCAGACCATTTTTTGAAGGATAGGCATATTACATATATATATATATATATAATATATTCATATATGAGTGCAGTAGGGATCATACTAGGTCCTGATGAGTGAAGCAGTGGGGACTGCTTACGAAACATGTTGACCCAGTAGGAGGTATCATATTTTGGTATACCACCTACAGAACCCCATTTTTAGCGTTTCCAGCTAGGGAAGTGAATAAAATTTGTTTTTTTCCACTAGCCAGGGAATTTTTAACGACCCTTCTTTGTATTTTTCACTGACCCTACCACACTCACTCCAACACTACACATAGCCTATTTTCACAAACATCAAGTGCTCCCACGTATTCGTAGGTTGTAGCACGCCCCGCCCGGTAGAGGGACGGGAAGACCCCTATGATGAAGCATGACACTACAGGATTTTGTAGTGTGTGAGGGGTATTTTAAAAACACATAGTGCTTTTCCCTGATTGTTTCAAGGATCAGCAACATACACTTTTTCTTAATTATTTAAAAAAATAAAAATTACCTAGTAGTTACCACATAGGGTAGAATCATATTGTTTACAAAAAGTTATATAGGAGGTAGATTCTACCTGTAGACCTCTACACTCCCTCCTTTTGTAATTTCCTCATACTATAGACAGCGCGCAGCTGTGGGAGTTTCTCCTTAATAATTTGATCTTTAGGATACATGATACATACGACTCACAGTTAGACGAGAAGACAGAAACACACACACACACTATGACAGAGAACACAGGATTGACCTTCACTGAAGAAGAAATAGAAAGTATCATGTCATCTTTGGGTACTTTCGAAGGCCTCAACACTGCAGAACCATCTATGAGTAATAATGACTGGGATGAAATTGAAGAACTGAGACGCACTCAGATAAAAACTGCCCTGCACGGCTTACTGATGTCAGAATATTTAAAAGCAAACACAGCACCACAAGGGTTGATAGTCCGGAACGAACCGTATATCTTCCAACATGATAGAAGCTTCAAAAAAGATTGGTCACAAATATCGTGGCACTGCACGAGAGATTGGATTGTATTGATAATAAAAACTGCAAGCAGATTGGCACAAGAACTAAAAATAGAAATTCAGACAATAGAAGTACGACTCAAAAGCTATGAATCACCAAGCAGCATGAAGAAACATCTTGAAGAATTAAATAAAACATTAAATGACTTTGAAGCTACATTGAAACAAAGTAAATACACTAAATTGAAAAAAGACACCAGTAGGTTCAGTCATGAAAAAGTATATCCTTATATCAAGGATGATTACAAACCCAACCATCAAGAAACAACAGATGAAGATTCCTCAGATACAGGATCCTCCAGTTCTGGGTCTAGTCGGAGTAAAAGCCCAAGATATCTAGAAAACGGGGCAATTACAGACGCCCATACCAATATGGACCCAGAGGATGGGGTAACTATCAAGGACCACCCATGTATCCACCCCAACATTTTGGGCCACCACCTTTCCCACACCCACAGGGGGCATATCCGCCTTGGAGTTACCCCCCACAAGATTATCCTTATTATGATCAGACGCATTTTTAGGATCACGTCAAGGAAGAAACAAAGGAAGGAATCGGAGAGGGAACAATGTGCATTGGACACCGAGAGAAGAGGAACAAGTGAGGGTATCCACCAGAAGTATGACACAAGCGTCAACAAGCAGAAAATGAACCTAGTGGTGAACCTGACTGATGAAAATCTTACATCCGCCCAGATTTCAGTCCTGGAGAAAGGATTAGGGTTTGTGCCGACATCAAATATGGACAAATTCCTATTGTGTAAAGAAATACAGGAATTTATGAGGAGACTGAAGCTACAAGTCTTCTTTAAAGACAAAGAGAAAATGAGACACAAGACGGTGATACTGGCTTGAAACCAAAATCTAGATTCACACCTCTGGACTCCACCCTTCCAATAGAATTACTTACTTTTGAAAAAGCAGTCATGAAAGATTTAGAAGGTTTAGATCCTAACACCAAACAAGTATTTCAAAATATAACAAATGAAGAAAGGAAAGCAATACGGGAGTTGAGCAACAACCCGAGATTAGTAATAAAACCTGCCGACAAAGGGGGGCTATAGTCATACAATCAGCTGAACAATACGATCAGGAATGTAGACGCCTCCTTCAAGATCAGCGTAACTACGAAATTCTGCACCAAGACCCAACAGACAGAATAAAGGTGAAAATAATGAGTATGGTTGAAGAAGCTATAGCTCATGGTTGGATGACTAAAAAAGAGGGCGAATTCCTGATCCAGGACTCTCCCATAACACCTTATCTATACACTATTCCTAAAATACATAAGAGTCTGGAAAACCCCCAGGTCGTCCTATTGTGTCAGGTATAGGATCTATTTTAGAGCCAGTCTCTAAATTTGCAGACGCATATCTAAGACCGATGGTGCAAAAACATCCACTTACCTGAGAGACACTAAAGATGTCCTGGTACTACTGGAAAACATCTCATTTGACCCGCAACACCAACTTCTAATCAGTTGTGATGTAGAAAGCTTGTACACCAGCCTCCCCCATAATGAAACTTTAAACATCATTGAAGAGGTTCTTTTCAATATTGACTGGGAATATCTAACACCCCGAAATGTCATTATGGAATGCTGTAACCTTGCATTGAAAGAGAATTTCTTTGAATATAATAACACCCTATATCTCCAGAAACATGGGACCAGCTTGGGGAGCACCTTTGCTCCTAGTATAGCTGGTCTCTATGTACATCATCTGGAGACAACGAGAATTTTACACCCAGATAACCCCTTTTACAATCACATCAATATCTGGAAAAGATATATTGATGATATATTGATTATCTGGGATGGTGATGAGGTGACAGCCAAACGTTTCATCACTTGGCTCAACTACCAAGACGATTTCCTAAACTTCACCAGCACCATCTCTAAACAAGAATTGATCTTCCTAGATTTGAACATATCACCTAAAGATGGAAGATTGATGACCAAGACGCATTTCAAAACAACATCAAAAATTGCCTTTTGATGTACCAAAGCTTCCACCCGAAACATCTTAGGGATAATCTTCCTTACGGACAATTTTTACGTCTTAGACGTAACTGCACAGAAGTAACGAATTTCAAAATACAATCTGAAGATTTGAAAAAGAAATTAAAAACACGCCAGTACCCCAAAAGGATAATTGATCAGGCCTATAAAAGGGCACGTAACAATTGCAGGGAAAGTCTTCTAGAACCTGCCCCCCCAAATCTGAGGAAAAACGGCCATTCTGTATCACAACATATAACACCAACTCCAATCAGGTGACTAAAATCATCAACAGACACTGGAAGATTCTCAATAGTGGGGGATTAAATCTCCCAAAACCAATATTTTCCCACAGGAAAGGGAAAAGCATCCGAGATATGGTCGTACACACAAGACCTAAAAAGACTGCACCCACTGGATTATCAACAACAATGGCAACCATACATGGACACTATCCATGTGGAAAATGCAAAGTCTGCCACCTGACAAGAAAAAGCAAGGAAATAATCTTCCTCAATGGCACCAAATGGGAACAGAGGAAGTTTACAAATTGCAATAGTAGTAACGTGGTATACCTCATCACTTGTCCGTGTCTATTAGAATATATAGGCATGACAACAAGACCAGTGAAAACAAGAATAGGAGAACACAAAAGCAATATCAAATGCAAGAAAAGCACGACCAAAATGTCATCTCACTTCCTGGAAAAAGGCCACACTTCAGACGATATCTCTTGGACAGTAATCGAACAGGTCGTTAGTGGGAGGTACCTTTTCGAAAAAGAACAGAGATGGGTGTTTCGTCTGAATACAAATACAAAAGGTCTTAACGATGAAATTCCGTGGGGCCAATTGTAAATCAGATTGCCAGAATCAACAAAAAGCTGCTCTCTCCTTTTTACACACAGACCTCTGCTGTTTCTTTTTCTTTTTTTCTTTAATACCAAATTACGGAGTGTCATTTTTCAATTTTGTAAACAGTACCATCGCAATCGCTGCCCTTGGATCCTTTTGGACAATTGTGCATATTTTTGCAAGGCTTTGGCACACCAAAAGGGCCATTTCCGGATTCTACTTTAAATTTTCCGGATATAATTGGCTTACTAATAAACCGATCTTTATTATTATTCTCCATTTACAATTTTTCACGTACATTTGTATTTTTGTCCGCTATTGCCTAGTAGTACGAATCAATCTTTCTCTTTTTCTTTCTTTTTTCAGTATTCTAAGCATCAACTGCATCCAGGAAGTGATGCATATTCCTGATAAAGAGTAGGCACAATAAGAGTGGCCATTTTGGATTTCTCGCTCTAGTTGTTGTTTTTTTCTAGTTGTTTTTTCTAGTAAAATTAACCCACCACTAATGCCCATTGACACAGCAACAATAGCCAACTAGCAAGAATATTATCAACAATTCTGCTTCCAACTACGTCTTAAATGCAGCGATTACCAAAAGAACGGATTCGCTTTGATATTAACCAATCCGGTTTTCTGAAACCGACCGGATACTGTACCACATAAACCCAGGAAGTGGTGTTTTCTGTACCACTCCATCAGTACAAAGTAAACCGCCATCTTAGCAGCAGGTAACGTTCTAGTGGCCGGGAACAAGACTTTTCGCGGTTTTTAGCAATGAGTACCGGTTAAATACCGAGTTCAAACGCACCTTTAACAAGCCACGGAGCTGCACGGAGGTATGGAAAGGAAAGAGTATATCCTATTTCATGTAAGTAAGACTAGGGCCAAGTCTCTAAACCCTGGCCCTGCAATCCTTGTTCTATGAAGTCACTTGTTTTACTTTATACGCATGGCGAGAGCAGTCATTCATAATGCTGTGCGCTTTCTAATTTATCCTCAGCGCTGAATCCGAGACAACTTCACCTTCAGTGCAAGCTCATGATGCCTGACATTTGTTTTAAACAGTGTATGTACATATTACTTTTAAAAGTAAACCCCTTTTTCTTTTTTTTTCTTTTTAACTATTCTAGCAATGAGCTACACAGGCCAGCCGGCACATTTGCACATTATAAAAAGTGCGAGTTATGACATCATAAACAGTGGCCTTGGATAGCATAAAGTGTGAACGCATGTATGACAGTATGTGTGTTTTGTCTTTTTATTTCATAATGAGAGTATGAGTTTCAATGAACCTAAAGCCATGTTCACCTAAAATGGGCAGCACTATCGTTAGCTGTGGTACGATAATAGTGCTAGGCCCCAGAAAAATATATCAGAAAAGCATTGCCTTTGATACAGAAAAATATATCACGAAAAATATATCATATAATAACTTTGACTACATGGGGCAATTTCGCTTTAATATGATATGTTGAGAGCATAATATGTAGTTTGTTGATTCTATGTTTCTTATTATTTCAGATACCAGATTTTGGTTGTTCTAACTAATAGGGGCTATTCACCCCCTTATTATTTTTCGGTCTAGCTTATTTTTGCAGACCATTTTTTGAAAGATAGGCATATTACATATATATATATATATATAAAATATTCATATATGAGTGCAGTAGGGATCATACTATGTCCTGATGAGTGAAGCAGTGGGGACTGCTTACGAAACATGTTGACCCAGTAGGAGGTATCATATTTTGGTATACCACCTACAGAACCCCATTTTTAGCGTTTCCAGCTAGGGAAGTGAATAAAATTTGTTTTTTTCCACTAGCCAGGGAATTTTTAACGACCCTTCTTTGTATTTTTCACTGACCCTACCACACTCACTCCAACACTACACATAGCCTATTTTCACAAACATCAAGTGCTCCCACGTATTCGTAGGTTGTAGCACGCCCCGCCCCGTAGAGGGACGGGAAGACCCCTATGATGAAGCATGACACTACAGGATTTTGTAGTGTGTGAGGGGTATTTTAAAAACACATAGTGCTTTTCCCTGATTGTTTCAAGGATCAGCAACATACACTTTTTCTTAATTATTTAAAAAAATAAAAATTACCTAGTAGTTACCACATAGGGTAGAATCATATTGTTTACAAAAAGGTAACAAATGGCGACAGAGCGGTAACCAGGAGGGACTAACAAGTCTCATTATCAATCGGAAGCCAGCATTTACCAAGGACAATGACACCAGCCAATCAAAAATATGGGCGGAGAGAAGGCGAGGCTTCCACAGCATACTCTACTACTGCATGCCTTGCAGAGCGAGCAGCGCATGCTCGCTGCCGCTAGGCTCGACCTAAAAACAGTATGTAAACAGTGATGCTGCGCGAAAAGGGGGCAGGGTGAGTGGGCGTCGTCAGAGGAGTGGCTAAAAAACCAAACATTTTCTGGTCTTTCACCTTCCGATAACGACCTATAAAATAAGATACAGTTTACTGCACTAGAGAGCCACCGAATTTGATCCCGGTTGGTGAAGTGGAGAATAGTGACTTGTGTATGCTTAGTGCTACAAGGTCCCGGTGTGTGAGAGAAAGCACTGTGAACATGTAAGCCATTATTTTAAACTTGTATTCCACACAGTTTAAGATGGGCTGCTACAAAATTTTCAAAAAGGTTTGAGATAAAAAGTGCTTCCAAATTATAGAGTTTAGAATTACCCATACTGTGCATAGTGCACTTTTGCTTTATAACAGTCTCTTAAAAGCACACACTTCACAGCTTAGCTGGTAGATCCCTTACAATACCAATCAAAGAATAAACGTGTGTCATCAGGAAGCTACAAGTGATTCCATCAATTAAAGCCAATGCCGGCTCCCCAGCACCCTTTACATTTGCAGATTAACCAGTTGTGCACATTCACATTTCTTTCAGGCAGCAGGCACCCTGGCAAAAATGCTTGTTTAGCTGTCTGCCCCTGCCTCGATTTCTCATCACAAGAGACTCCCTGCCTTACACTTCTGCTGAAGCATTTCAACAATTGGAATCGACCATCCCGGGACATCTGATTTTTCACAAAACGTAGTGTAACAGTTTTTTTATAATTAAAAAAAGTATGGGCACATCGTGCTCCTCAGGCCCCCCCCCCCTCACTTTGACCACTGGTCCCCTGAGTCTCCCATATCTCCCAGACAGATACTTATTGGCCTTAGGGTGAGTGGAGTGCCCCTGATTGGGTTGGGGGCTCCCCAGCACTGAAGGAGATGTATTGGCATGCATTAGTCTCCAGGTCACTCCATGGATGCATTTAAGGGGGAAAATGTGTCGTTATTGCCAGATCTGCCGACTTTGGATCTGGGGAACCGGGTTCCAGTCTCTGCGTCAGCTTAACATCCAGTAATTCTTGGTAAATCACTTGGGGCCCTATTACGATCTTGGCTGACAGGGTTACTCAGTCACAAACATGACGGATATCCCGTCTGCCAAATTACAATTCCATTATATCCTATGGAACTTGTAATTTGGCGGACGGTATATATGTCATGTTTGTGACGGAGTATCCCATCCGCCAAGATCCATCCCTAAAAAAAAATGAATGTGACCTTGTGTAATGTAACTGGTGCTCATGTAAAGCGTTCCAATACCTTTTGGATCTAGTTTGTGCTATATAAAACTGCCCAAAAAAAAAAGAATTGATAACTGAGAAACAGTAGAATCTGCCAATGAAGATTACTGTGATGCCCGGCCTCAGACTACACGTGGAAACACCCAGGGGATACATTATTTCAGCAAGAAGGCGCTGAAGACCCCTACTCCACTTACTTTGTATGTTGTGGACCATTCAAAAGGTAAGCTCTACATCATATTATCATTCTTTAAGTGCTGTAGGTGGGCACATATATTTATATTTCCTCACAGTGCATGACTGACCTTGTCCATAAGCGAAAGTGATGCCAGGCAATGACATTTAATGTTTAAAAAACTGCATATTTAATATGCATGTCGGATTGTGATTGGAAATGTTTACTTTTTGGCTGAAATTAGGGAGGGATCAGAGCCCTAACGTCCTAATGAAGAAGCTGCCCTGTTTGAGTGTCTCAAAAGCAGTATCACTAACATACCCGCGTTGAATAGGTTTTACACGATACTCAAAATCATTTTAATGGAGGATGCCGCTAAATATTTTTGGTAACATTTTATCTGGGTACAAAATGGGCATGATGCTTTAATTCTTTATGCCTCTCATACTCTGAAGGATGTTGTAGAAGTTAGTTGGTAAGTAAACACTAAGCTTGTGCATGGTGTTAGTGGGAAGAACAGGAAGTTATACTGTGTCAATTTCTTACCAATCACAATCTAAGTGGTCCTGGGCAACATACTTTGAGAATCATTTAATGGTGATGAACTACTTTGTGATTGGATGTCTACCTCAAATGGCACGATGGTGACTGGTTGACTGCTGGTACTGTGAACTCCTGAACTTTCTCAAGCTCATACACTAATACTTTAACATATGAAAACAATATGCTTTTTTCTTGAAACTGAGCTGTGCTTTTGCTTTAAGTCGGACTTTGATTATATGGAAATTTAACTGACTCGAACATGATTCTATCGGTCAATAAGGTTACCTATTTTCCTGGCTATGAACCCAGGCCTGTACATGGTAGGAGAAGCTTTCCCACTGAGGCAATCACACCAGATTTATGAGAGTTCAAGGCTCTTTAACTCGTAACTTCAGAGCCCAGTAGGCTTGCAGATGTAGGTAGGAGGGCCCTTAAAAGTGTAGAGTAGAAAGCCTTGAGTGGCACACGCATGTTCCTGGCATCACAGTTAGAGAGGAGGAGTTGGTTTCTTCATGACTACTTTGCTGGACTTACTGGCTTTGATTTGCCAGCTGCATTACAGAAGATTGACTGAATCTGAAATGCGAAAGCCGCCGGAATCCCCCATTGCTTTTTTCTGGCTACTGATATTTCCATTTCTACAGCATTTGCTTATTGTACCACATGTATATATCAGAGCATTACAACACCAGTATTGTAGCCTGTTGAACTAAAGCAATAAAGAAAGAATGCAAGGCTTTTTCTATTACAGTGGGCCAGCAGAGACGTTTGTGTTAGGCCTGCATTTTTGTGAGATGCCTGTGTATGGTTTCATTAAGCCACTGCTATACGCTACTCTCAGGAAATCCATAATCCTCGATATGTGTCACTTGAGCATAAAATGTGTATTGTGACTATAAGAACATATTCAGTACCCACACTGTTGTTCTTCTCTTTATTTTCTATCTTACTTGCTTTGAAAAGTGCTTTTTTTTAAAAAAAAATTACAACATTTGGAGGACCATTACCATTATCTATTAGGGCATGCACTTTGTGGAGCCACTAAATTTACTCCTGTTCTAAATTAACTTTAAGCAACTGAGTGTGAAGGCTTTTTTCTTCAGAATTTTGACAAAGGTACTGATCGGTCTCTGAATTTAGTAGTGAGTCACTCTATCCATTCCACGACTGCTCACACGTTTATCCTTTTCAAGTACATTGCTTGATGTATGTATGTGGTATTTGCATAGCTTAAACTTAGCCGAAAAAGCTGTAGAGGGTCAAAGGAAAAGATAAGGATACAGCCAACGAGTGATAAAGGTAGCTGGTTATTGGGTTGGTACTGCATTGTAATGTAGTGTCTTTCCTAAATTGGAGGAGCCTTGGGCAGTCCTTATTGATAAAGGGTGTTGTTCCAGATCCCGTGGCGGTAAAGTCAACAAATGCTGCAAAATGACTGTCCAGTTAGTGGTGCCTCATATTGAAAGGCACATGGACGAAGATGATCCAATTTAGTGACCTTTACCATGATAATTGCCTGGCAAGAATGAAAAACTCTTCTGTGCTAAGTAATAGTTCCAACAACGGCATCAGAGTACTGCAGCAGAGCTTCACTATATAGGTAGGCCATAGAAAATACAAGCCTAGGTTTCTCATTTTATCAGTTTAACTTACCCTGCATAAATACCCCTTAAAGGAAAATAATAAATAAACCAAACACTTCAACCTGAAAATAAAGTGCTATTGAATGCTTCCTAAAATCCTTAAACACCGGCAAGGGCAAATTAATCTGCTTGCGTAATGTAAGACTCTACAACCAAGAGTTATCATGCAATAATCCAGCTTCGTGCCGTAAAACGAGCAATTTAGAATCTCATTCACTCAAACATAAAGTTCTTTGGCGTACCAGAGGGCCAAAGTCCAAAACTACTAATCTAGCTGCTGTTCAAGTTGAAATTTGTTATTGAGTATGTAAATAAGTATTTGCAAGGCTCTATTTCTGGTCTTCGAAAACCTATGCAATAGACATTAAAAGCGTAAAGTAATAAAAGGTAGACCTGTCACTATCTAAGCGAGTCTGGCATGTGTTTGCCAACAAAAAATAAATGAAATGGATGAAGAGGGGTGAACGAATGCCTCAGTGTTTTTGTGTGTGTGGGGGTATTTTTGGGGAGTTTGTTTTTTGGAAACATGAGACTGGAGAGACAGCTAAACCTGTCTGCAGGCCAGACCTAAAACGACAAGCATTTGCAATGCAATCGGTCTCGCCTTTGGGACCTTATATGTATTTAGCTATGCAGCACATTAGCCTGGGTGCTAAACATCTACTGTTCTTTAACATGGAGGGAAAGTAAGCACCAAACTGCGTGACACGCCATGTATGGGAACACATGGAGAGAAATATTGCCTTTCAGCTGGAAATGGTATAGTTCAAAGCAAATGAAAATAAATATGTATACAGTCCAGTAGACACAGGATCCTCTATACATGTAAGTGACTATCCATACACCTATAGTTGGTAAAACATGAATCTCTATACAAATCGGTGACAATGCATGCTTCTATATAAATCAGACTCTCTATACATTATGGCGACAGTGCTAAATTGCCTACTTGTATTGCAAATATCAAAAATCACTTAATATGTGCCGTATACACAGGTGGATACATTATAGGGACTCCAGCAGTAAAACCATCGTACTGCCACAACGATAAATATAGAAGAACAGCATATTAAAAGGGAGGGATGCGTTAACGTTGAACAGTGAATGCGCGGTGGACACAAATTGGTAGATAGAGCAACGTAGGTAAAGTGGAAAATGAACGATAAGCATATCTTAAAGGTAACCGAAATATGCAGAGTGGCAAAGAAAAGCGGTGCTGGTACATCATAAAAATCAACTGCTTACCAGGGCTTAGTTACGGTAAATCGTATTCCTACGGTAAACAAAACATAAGGGGTCACTAGAGCTTGCCACATGTAAGAGACTGACGTGCTGTAAATCACAGGAGCTGGTATGCCGTGACATATGGGAGGTATCTTCAATGAATCAACATTCGCTAAAAGGCGCGTGTGAAAAGTAATGGTACTGGGGGAATTGACCACAAATATGAAACTGACGTGCTGTGTGTATCGAGAGCTGGTATGCCAAGAGGTACGGGAGGTATCTGCATTAGATTACCATGGCTAAGAAGTACGTTTTAAAGTAATGTGTGGGTGGAGGATACGGAGCATGGCGTCTGAGGAAATAACGCGCTGGAAGACGTGAGTCTGCGACTGGAGAGACACGCTGGAAGACGGTAGGGTGTGATAAGGTGAGCGTAAGTGGGTCTGTAAGGGGTGCGGAGCCCCCATCTTACCTCTAAGTCGCTTGGTTAAGGTCACTGCGGTCCCGGAACAAGACTAGTCACGGGAGACGCCGGTAGTTGTAGCGTGACTCGAAATTGACGTCAGTGCAGGGAGCATGACTTGTTGCTTCGGTCAAGGCCACTGAAAAGTTACTAAACTTCGGGGAACGGTGGGAATACCCCTTCAAAACCGTAATGACAGGAGGGTTGGACAAAAGGAAAAAATATGGGAAACAACCAGTCAAAGGGGTCCGGTGAAAGGTGGATGTAGGGGCAAAAAAGTTGAAGGAGCTTGAACAAGCATTGGCCGCGCGCGAGCGACCGCGAGACGCGATATGTGGTGGGGGAGGGGGAGAAGCGGGAGTTGTGTGCGTGACGAGAAGGGAGTGGGAGGGGGTAGGGGAGGGGATTCACACGCTGTAGAAAGCCAGATGGCAGCTGCTGTGCACGTCGCGCGCGCGCTTGTGCGCGTAACCGCAAGCTGGTGGTCGGCTTGGTAGCACTTTCAAAAGCCCCTTACTAAATGTCTCGCAGAGCAGCGCATGCGCTGGCTCAGCGAGACCTAAAAAGGACAATCATTCCAGGTTTAACTTGCCCCAGTACCGTAGCCCAGAAATACAGGACCCACAAGATAGAAACTTAAAGGTAGGAGGAGGCATTGCATTAATTTTTAAAAAATGTTACTCTTGCAAGTTTGAGGACCTGCCTTTTGCCGGTTGTGAAGCAGCTTTATTTAAACTTACCTTGACTTCGCAGTTTACTCTTTCTGGTATGTTGATTTATCGGCCCCCAGGACCTGCTGGTTCCTGGGCATCGTCATTTCCAGATTTGATTGCCCCCTCTTACTCAAAATGGCTAATTTTACCATCTTGGGTGATTTAAATCTCCATCTTGATAATACTGAATGTACTATTAGCAGCACATTAATTTCGGACCTCTCTGCAATGAATTTATCACTTTGCAATAGTGGCCCGACGCACACGGCCGGTCACTTACTAGATCCTATTTTTTCTAATTTATCTCATATTCAAAGCTTTTCTGCGCTTCCATTATGCTGGTCAGATCACTTTGCGATCAAGTTTCAATGTACAGTTCCATTGAACTTGTTCATACCTGCAATTGAAATACAATCGCAATTTAGAAATTGGGGAAAACTGGATTTGGAAATTTTTAATCGAATTCTGTCCAACAATATTCCAAATATTGGTTTAATATCATTATCGTCTTTGGATACTATCTACAGCTGGATTTCTAATGCAGTTAGTCACTGCCTTCCACTCTCTGTCAAAAAATTGTCTAATCATCGCCCCCTGCTCCCTGGTTTACTGAACAATTAAAAATTGAAAAAAGTAAATGTAAAGCATTGGAAAGATCTTGGAGGAGAGACTACTCCCCTGATTCTAAAATCACATATAAAACTGCTCTAAAAAATATCATGTTCTATGTAAACTAGCTCGAGCGGAATATGTTTCCTCTTCTATTTCCAAGGCACAAAATTGCTCTCGCACTTTGTTCACAATGGTGAAAAAATTGGCTGGCTCGGATACGCAGCCCACTTCTCCTATCCTAAATGAATTTCAATGCAACACTCTTGCCAATTTTTTTGTAAGTAAAGTGGAGCAAATATATCTGACACTGGATAAAATTAAGCCCTTGGTGCCTATTCAGACAGCTTGCCCTCTTGAACCCACTTTTATAGTGGAACCTCCTATGAAATTGGAAAAGTGGGTGCCTCTTGATATTAATTCTTTTAAAAAAAATTTAGGCAGTATCAAATCAGGATCTCCCTGTGATCTTCTTCCTGCTCCTGTACTTTTACAACTTGAGCAGCCTTCATTGGAAATTATTATGGAACTACTCAATGCCTCACTTCAAGAGGCTTTGGTTCCGTCCGATTGGAAACATGCTATGGTCCTTCCACTGCTGAAAAAGGCTAATGCTGATCCTGATCAGTCATCTAATTTCAGGCCCATTTCCCTACTTCCTATTTTTTCCAAAATTTTGGAAAAACATGTAAACTTACAACTATCCAAATTTATTGAATCTTCGAACTTTTTACACCCCTCTCAGTCTGGTTTCAGTGCGGGTTTTTCCACCGAGACGACTCTCCTTGGTGTTACCGAAATGTTGCGTCAACATTTAGATACTGGTAACACAGTGGCCCTCATATTGTTGGATTTGAGTGCCGCATTTGACACGGTTTCTCATACCGTGCTAATTAAATCCTTGCAGTCACTTGGCATTACCGGGACAGCACTTGGCTGGTTGACTTCGTTTTTATCTAAACGGACCTTTCAAGTTTTTTCATCGAGAGCTACCTCTAAAA
The DNA here is from genome assembly GCA_963921515.1 of Calotriton arnoldi. Taxonomy (NCBI): domain Eukaryota; kingdom Metazoa; phylum Chordata; class Amphibia; order Caudata; family Salamandridae; genus Calotriton; species Calotriton arnoldi. Next base: position 312,436 of record CAWUFW010007100.1, read on the forward strand.
CTCTTTTTTCTCCTTATGGGGTACCTCAGGGATCAATTTTAAGTCCCCTTCTGTTCAATATCTATCTACAACCTTTGGCTGTGATTGCAGAGGAGGCTGGGTTGTCTCTTTTTTCTTACGCTGATGACACCCAAATAATTTTTTCCCTATCTGCGGGAAATCTGCAAGGTCCTTCAACTCTTCAAATGGGCTTGAGTAACATTGCATCTTGGATACAAACCAATCTACTCAAGCTCAATGGTGAAAAAACGGAGGTCCTCATTTTTGGGAAAAATGGGGACCTTTGGGGCCCCCAACATTGGCCCAGTGAAATGGGACCCTTACCCTCGCCCACCTCTCAAGCCCGCAATCTGGGATTCATTATGGATAATAAATTATCCATGAAACAACATGCGGTAAAAACTGCAGCCACCTGCTTCACCATTTTAAAATGGTTGAAGAAAATCATCTGGATGCTCCCCAATGCTACCCAAAGGACGGTAGTCCAGGCACTTGTTACATCTAGACTGGACTATGGGAATATTCTTCTTTTGGGAGCAAACAAGGATGTGTTACGTAAGCTCCAGGTGGTGCAGAACTCTGCCGCTAGGCTGCTTTATAAAATCCCAAGAATGACTTCTATCTCCAATGCTTTGAGAGATTTACATTGGCTTAGAGTGGAAAGTCGGACTAGGTTTAAAGCCCTGGACTATATGTTTAAGATTAAGATTGGAACTGCCCCTCAATACCTGCAAAAACTTGTCCGCCAATATCAGCCTTCTCGACTGTTACGCTCTACGACACAGGAAATATTTATGGTTCCCAGGATCAAACTCACAAGAATGGGTGGCCGTTCTTTTTCCTATCTTGGTCCTCTCTTGTGGAACTCTCTTCCCATAGCGATCCGCAAAGAAACACTTCACTTAAAATTTCGTAAATTAGTCAAAGCTTGGCTGTTTAACCAATAGTATTTACTTCTTTTCTATTTGTTGTGGTTCCTCTAGGCTGCGCTGGGAAACCCTTTTTGGGTAGCTATGCGCATTATAAAATCAGTTAACATAACATAACAACAACATACACCAAAGACAAGAATTTGTTTTTCAAGAATAAACGTCAACCCAGCTAAAAAAAATGCTGAAAACAAACACTCCGCCCTAGTTACTTTTCGGGAGGAAAGGGGTTTGGATGGAGAGAGAGGAAATCATAATGGAAACAGTACATGAGATATAAAGTGTGATTCAGCTTCTACCAGCACACACAGACAGTCAACACGGTAATCATCCACTGAGGGCTCACTAACCGAGAATCAACCTCAGACCAGATTCAAAGCCATTATATCACAGTACTCTTAGACATCAGCCAATTACAGTTCCTTCTTTTCACTTCAGATGGATGGCGTCATCTTTCCTTGAGGTTGGAACTCCTGTGCTGCCCAGGGGTTCACAAGCATGTACATTTTGTTACTATCTTGGACTTGAAGCAGCTGTGGAAACCACAGGGTTGCCTCAATTGCACTAGATATTGACTCTTCCTTTATAACTTTAAGGTTATGCCTGCACCTGAGGGAAGCAAGGACGAGTTACAAAGTCACATTGTACAGTTTAAGCCAATTCATCTGGAATTATCTCCATGCCCACATTCTTATCCACATAGTAGGTGAGCAACATACTCTTGCCACTGATCGCCGCTTCATGTATCAAGCGGACCTCCTCGGGATTCGTTGCACCTTGTTTTTAGGTCTCGCCTACGCAGCGCGCATGCGCTGAATAGGAGGAGACCTTTAGCCATCGGTTCCCTTTTTTCCCCAAAAACGTGCACGCGTTCCATTGCCTTCAATGGCCACGCGTGCACGTGTGGCGATTGCCTTGCAGGAGCGAGCGGCAGCGCCATATGGTATTAATTATCGCCGCTGGCTCCCGCAAGGGAATCGGCAGACCCCTCCTCCCCCCTGCTGCCGCGGGAGGCGCGCTTTTGCTTGTTTATGTCTCTTAACGAGAGGCTATTTACTACATTTTTGCAAACTCAAAACACGGAAGACAGCGAGGACAGTACACAGTGTGTGAAGCATAAAAGAGAAAGGGGGCTCCCTCTGGGTGAGGGTACGCAACATGCGGTCCCACCACACACATTGTGTTAAGGAGCTTACGCACTAACCCAACAGCATCACTTTGTTACTTACTGTGTCGCTTCTGGAGTTGAAATGCTGGAACGCGAAGGCGCCAAACACGAACCCGGAGACCACGGCGCTGGTGGTCTCCCCTTCCGTCATCTTTCAGCGGCTATGGAAGACCTCGGTGCTCTGCCTGTTCATCCTGCTAAGGTTTCCCACGTGCGACAATCTTTAGGGGTCCCCCGGTCGGCTGTGGAAGAGGTGCACTCGCGCGTCGCACCAGTCCTGCTAGGGGCGGGCAAGTCAGAGCAGCAGGGCAGCGCCTGACAGACAAATGGCAGCAGAAACGCTCACCAAGACGCTTGCAATACGGAAGGCTACCAAATTGCCCATTCTCTGGGGTAGTGCGCTAAATGACATTTAATACCACGTGCGTAGACTCCGCTTACTAGAACTTCTGAGGATCATTTTGCGTTGACACGAAGTCAAGCCTTATTTTTAAGTCTGGCTTTGTTTCGGTAAAAAAAAATACTTAGTATGCTTCCATACAGTGACTTTTGGTCAGCGGGCTTCATCAGTTGGTCTGTTAAATTGTTTACGTTTTGCTTCCCCAATTAGAGCATGGGGCAGTGGGTCATTCCATTTTAGCCATTGGCTTTCTTTTCCATATAGTAACTCCACGAAGTTTGTGCGCATTGTTCACATCCACCAAAATTTGGTCACGGGTGATGTATATATTTTTATACGAACTTTAAATAATGGGTATTAATTTTGCCTGCACTTTGTGTACCCGGTGAAAGGGTGATTTATTTTCTGTCTCCTTTTTATAGTGTTTAATTGACATTGTGGTACCCTGGGGCTTGAGTGCTTGGATGAGTGACGATTTCTCCTTGTATCTTTCCCAAATAATAACAAGCATTGGCATAGCCAATAGGTCTTGCCTTTGGGACTTTATAAGTATGTAATTAGGCAGCAGGTCCCAAAGGCGAGACCTATTGGCTATGCCAATGCTTGTTTAAGTCTGCTTTGTCATCTGGCACTGGGAACCCTAAGATTTGGTGTTTGATGGATTTGGTCTTGTCTTCCGAGAGTTCAACTGGAGATTCTAAATGTGCAGTTTTAAAATTTGCTGGACCTATGGGGCACTCTCCTGATATGTCTAACTTTCTCACCACCAAAACCTTGTGTTGGTTCATGGCCTCCATGTTGCATTCAGCCACAGAGATAAGTCTTTATGTCCTCTGTAGCATTTTACTATGAATCCATTCGTTTCTGTATACTGCCAGTAACATTTTGTACATTTTCATGGCATGTCAGACAGATGTAGAGATGTTCTGTCCTGTCTCAGTTTTATCCTGCTTTCTGGCTTGCAGCTGCTCTTCCAACCATGCCTCTATCCCACACCACAGGATTCTGCCAGGCTGCATCTCTCTGCCCTCATCCGTTTGACAGCCAGTTTTCCACAGGGACTCTGGTGTGGTACCCTAAATACCATTTCTAATATATTGGTCCTCTACCAATTAAAGATAGTTCCATTGTTGCTGTGGTGTGCTGTTTGCTAAAATGAGGTGGCAAGCATTAATCGTTCTGTGATATTAGACTGCCTCTCTTGCCATTTTAGTCCCAATATTCCCTGGATTAAGTAAATCCGGGAGACTGCCAGTGAAATTGGATGATCATATATTTGAGAGGCCTGAAAGTGGGTGGGTGGGGGGGGGGTGTGAGTGTGTGTGTGTGTGTGTGTGTGTGTGTGTGTGTATATTTCAATCTAGAACTTCATAATGCACAAAGAAACGCACATGATCTCCAGGTGTAGAATATCCAAGTGTTTATTGCAGTGGCGGCTCTTCCATAGCGTCGTGGGGGCGTCGCCCCACTGCTTTCTCGCAGTGCGAGAAGCAGAAACATAAAATGGTAACTACCATTTTATGTTTCTGCTTCTGGCACTGCGAGAAAGCAGAAGTGCCTGGAGTGCCGGTTGTGGGAGGGCGGGTGGGCGGTCCCGCTCGAGGGCAGGGGGGGAGTGGCTTGCCCATTGTTGTGGGCCCTGACTACTTTGGTCGACCTGGGGCCGACCAAAGCAGTCATGCGCACTCTCCCTTTTCTCTATGTAGGCTGCATGCAGCCTACATAGAGAAAAGGGCCTCCGATTAGGGGCCCGGCTGGGCGCTGTGCGCCTGCACCGCACCAATCAGCGTTGTGATTGGCGGAGGGGAGGGAGGATGCCTGTGGGTGGCTGCTTCCTGTTAAGGACTGGAGCAGCAGAAAAAGCACAAATCGGGACCGGCCAGGAGCTGAGGCGGCCTAGAGAAGGCAAGTTTAATTTAATTAAACCCCTCCCGCCTCCCCCCCACCCCCCCGCGACAACCCCATTTCAACCCCCACCCGCCCGTCATGCCGGCCGCGATTTAACCTAAATAAACCGAAGAATGAGTAAAGCTTAAAAACTCAATTTTTGACAATTTTCACCGATGATTTTGATGGAATAAAACTTGTGACATCGCACGTCCTTTTGTTGCTTCGACTCTGAGGGGGCGAGTGAGGAAGCAGAAAGTCGGCATTGTCCACCTTAAGCCACGGAAAGCACAGCCTTAAAACATGTGACAAAGTAAGTGTAATCTAGACGCCACTTCAACAGTACGTTGTAGATCACGTGCAGCCTTGTGTACAGATAGTAAATAAGTCAGTAAGGATGAATACTAACTAGACCATACAGATGGTCTTATAGGAAAAAAACGGTATGTTCATTTTACAAATTAGACCACTCAGTTTAAGGTGGAAAGGTATTTTCTTTAAATATTTAATGTTGAAAATGCATATACAGTATTGCAGGTCTCTCCATGAGCTGTCCATTGAATGGTTTCTACATATTGGATTACGCAAGGGTGCATACTTTCAATAAAGCAATACTTTGTATGGCGCATGTACATCAAGCACGGTTAGGAGGATCCTGTTATTGTATTGCAGTTTCTTCTTTGTCCGTATTTTGCTGATGATGGGCCTTATTTGCATAAGACAAGATTTAAGCATGCAGGTGCCATTCACTTACTCTTTACGCCAACTACATGTGTACGTTCTGCGCCTGCCCCTGTTGATCGGTAGTTCGAGTCAAGTTACACGAAAATATTCATATATATTGTTTGTGTTTCTAGAACGTCGAAAACGGTCACCAGGGGTTCAAGAGCGAGTGCACAATGTATACTGTGAGACCATTTCCCTGTCTGTAGTGTGTTCCATACATTTCTTCCCAACACACTTGGAATAAGTTTTGCTTGTCTTTTCTAAGACCACACTGCGCTGGTGTAAGAATGAGCACTACCTGTGGACTCGCAGGGTGGAACTGATACCAAACAATTGGTCACTAACAACGTGGGGTTCTTAATACTTTTAGCTGAGAGTGTTGCGGCCATTTAGAGCTTGCTTTGCGTATTATGCGCATGTGTTTCTAATCGGTACATGTTGGGTTTGAAAATCCACTCCCTGTCTCTGGAGAACACGCGCCCCTCCCTGCCTTGTGTTCCATGTTAACAAGTCTCTGCAGTAATGAATACACCCCATGGGAAACAGCCTTGAGACGCTTGAAGCGAAGTATCATGAACCGTATCTGCTACAATCAAAGGCCATGGGAGCAGCTCTGCTGCATTCCTTGATGTATCTGAAATGTGCATGTTTTTATTTTTAAACATGCAGCGTGGAATTTTGATTGAGCTTGAACACTTATTTATAGCTAACAGCGAGTAGCAAAGTGAACGGAGCATAGTGGCAGTGTAGCGCCTCTCGAGTGTAACGCTGCAGCACGACAATAGCTCGGCGTAATACTAATCACACCTGGCATGATTGGAAAGCGGAGTATGAGCCCTATTAATAGAAATCTTATGTTATTGTCATTGTTACGAGGGTGACCACATGGAAAAGCAATATTGTTAATGAACTTCCGGTGAGCAGATAATCCTCCTTGATTTGACAAATAAAATAGTAATTGTTGAGGTTTGGATGTAGATATGCAATTAGAGAAAGACGTAGAGACATAATAAGTAGAGACGGAGAAGTGAAGGTGGGGGAGAAGATATGTTAACAGTGATTACCAAGTATCTTCTGGAGTGATTGTGAAACAAAAATTAGGCATGTGCCAAGGCTTTTGCAAATTTCACAGGAGCTTGGCTTTCACTTGAAAATGCACCTTTTGCCCACTCTTTTTCCAAAATGTTCTCGGGGGTGGGGGGAGAACCCCCGCGCACCCCCCGTAGGTGGTTCGTGCTTGCTCGCTACGCTCGCTCGCCGCAGTGCAGTACAATAATTGTTTTACGCCTCACCACTTTCAAATGTCACCAGCCGCCACTGGTTTATTGCGGTGGCAGTAAAACACTCCAAGCGTTTCGAGAAACCAAGTTCTCTTGGTCACGAGTGATCCTCGTACGTGAACTTAACAAACCTATACTTTCACCAGTGCATGGAAATGAAAGAGGGGACACAAATCATAATGAGTCAAAATGCATCACCACCATCTTAAAGGGGATATTTACATACAGGTGAGTAATGTAAAAACAATTTGGAATGCTTCATGGGCGGGTGCTTTATGCATGATTATAGCAAATCACATATTAAAGAAAGAATAAAACAACGATATGTGAATGGAAACCAGATATTGTAACGAATAATATAGCCACGATAAGTAATTCATGATGTGACTTCACCAGTGTGCAAAGAATTAGAGCACCTGTTCCCTGTAAATAAAGAAGAGCGAAACTAGCAAAAATGCACAAGTGGGCTAGCGATCACTAAATACATTTAAACCCCAGAAGGAGCTCTGGGAATACATTGGGTCCCAATTACCATAAACAGTGTCTACAAAGAGAAGCAGATGCATTCATAAAGACCGTGCATAATTCATTTTAGTAATTTGATGTGCTCAAAAAATAACATAAACATATGAGGGAACGAAGTGGTGCATACATAATGCAGTGAACATACCGGTAATGACCCAGTCATTGCGCAGCCACCTAAGGCATAGTAGCGTTCCTGATGTGCTCAATGGCCATAATGCCCAATTGGGCCAGCACATGCACCCCCTGCAGACATAAAATGCAAACACCTCACACTGAAAAAGAAATTGTGGGGAACCCAAAAACTGAACATTAGTGGTGCATAAACACATTGTCAACTATTTCCATAGTCATGTGTTATAGAGCCCAAGTGGGCAAGCACGACAATTTGGTCATAACAAGACACTGAAAAACAAGGAGAGGGGCTCCCCTACTCAAAAGGGACAGAGCACCAATAGATTCAAAAGTCAAAAATCAATTCTCCCTTTAGAGATACTTCAAAGTATGCATCCACAAACAGATATCCGCATTAATCATATACAGTCAATCACACCTCATCAAGGTAGCACTCCACTCAGGATGTTAAGGCACTTATAAAAATATTTAATGAAAATCCCGCAATAGTTCAATAAAAACATAAATTTAAAAAGGTTCCAAAATACATTAATTATACTTTAAGAGACATAATACAATTTTTCAAATTGTCAAAACTCCAACAACCCCTGGAAAGGAATATGATGAGACACTCAAATTTGTCTTATAGGTGTTAATTTGTGATAATAGACAGCACACCACAGACGAATTAATTCTCTGTCTTTGTATATTTACTGTCTTTAACAAATTTAACAAAAATTCCAGCGTTGACTGGTTTCGGTGGGTTAAATCAATCAGGCCACCTTCATCAGGACAAACAAGTAATTCAATCTTCTCCTTTCCGTTTTTGTTTAAAAAAAAAAAAAAGGATCTTTTTCATAATTCCTATTATAAAAGAAATAAGAAAAAAAAAATTATTTACACCATGGGAAACCCAATACATTACAGTTATCCAATTGTCCCCGTTATCTTTGTGCTTAACAAAAACATTGCGTGAATTTTTAAACCAAACCATGTAACTTTACTTAAACACAATTTTGTGTAAAAACCACCAATAAGTGCACCAACATCCCTCATTGAGTTTACCCCATTCATACCTCCATGCCACTCTCACCGCCACGTGTGGCCTGACATGCAATCATGCTCTTGTGCATTTATGAAAACGCAACTTACCGGTGCCAACGCTCTCCGTAACAGGCCGTGTTAAATCGAGGTCAATTGTTCACGGATGATTTTACGTATCTTAAACAGCGGTATAAGTATATCCTCATCATCATTATATATTGGCAAGTCCGGGCTTACTATTACCCCTGTTCCTCCCATTACCATACCTATTGGACACCACTGTGTCCCTGTAGAGTTTTGTTAAAAGGATACTTCGGTTAATGATCAGCAATCCATCTCGGGCCGCCCACTGTATTATGGAAAAAAATAAATATACATATATATATTTAGAGGGGGAGTTTGAGAATTCATAGAAACACCCCTGATAATCACAACAGTATCACTGTTTCTTTTGTAGCAGCCAAATTATAGTGCCCCCAATTAGTTATCTACCTGTTTTATTCTCTTCCCAAGTTTATTAAACTTTTCCAAAAGGCGACTATTCAATTAGTTCACCCCGTCTACTGTCACTCTAGCTGTAATGCTTGTTAGGAAAGGAGGACATGGGGTAACCATTGTTTAGTGTTTACCGTTTTCCATCTCTCTTATTATAAGATCCATGCCCCCTTCAAATCCATTTCCTCACCTTTATGTCAATAAATTTCACCACCAAGCTTTTGTAGATATTTCATTTACAGCTGGTAAAATTGTGACTAAAATGTAACAAGAAGGGACACATGCGTGGTGTTAATGAGCTGCCATCCTGCAACATGTTGTGACTCCCCACACCCTGTGGGTTTCTTCCCCTCACCTTATATACTGGATCTGAAAGAGACACGTTAGTGACAGATTCCTTACCTTAGAATATCCCCAGGCGTCAGGCTGGATCCGGAAAGTTTTTTGCGTAGCAGTACCCTTGCGCGTCGGTAGGCGGCGTCGTGCGGCTCCGCGTCCGTCGTCGGCGTCGTGATCGCCGGGATGACGTCGCGGGCAGTACTTAGGCGCCGCCCCTGCGCGCTGACGTCAGTTCTTCTTTTTCCGCGCCAGCAAGCGCAGATCCGGGAAGAGCAGTGCCCTGGTCATTTTTTGACCATACTTTTTGGTGAATTTTTTCACTGTTTTTCTATCAAGGTGTCGTAGGGATGCCCGGTTTCAAACGTTGCGGCGCCTGTGCTCGGATGATGTCCGTCACCGACCCGCATTGGGAGTGTCTCTTCTGCCTCGGCCGAGGCCACGACACGGAGTCTTGTACCGACTGCCAGGCCCTCAACCCGAAAGCTTTGCGAGAGCGGTCTCGAAAGCTCCTCGAGGCCCGGCATTCGGCTCCGCGGAAGCCCCGGTCGCGTGAGAGGTCCAGGGGTCGATCGCGGAGTCCACACCGGTTGTCGGCATCGAAGTCTTCTTCGTCCGGTAAGTCAAAACACAAGAAGTCCAAAAAGCATCATCGCTCTAGGACTTCGCCTCGCCGGTCTCGCGACTCGGCTGAGGCCCCTCCCGGCACCGTCCCCGCCCCCGGACATGCCTGTGGAGTCGCCCCGCCATACCCGCCCTTCCCGGGTTCGGGGGCGGATCCGGCCAAAGTGCAGGAATTCCTGTCGGCCATGGCCCGCCTCTTCGGGCCTCCAGGCCCCTCCGGTGCGCCTTCGGGCCCCGCGGGCCCTGATGGGGTTGCTCCGGCGTCGCCGACGGCCCCGGCGTCGCCCGTGCCTCCAGCCTCGATCCCGGCTCCGGCTTCGGCCCTGGCCTCGATCCCGGCTCCACAACCCCCATCGACGCCGGTCGACCTAACGACACCTCCGCCGGCGCCGATGTCTCCGGTGCCGTTCTCGACGCCGCCTGGGGCTCCGAGCGGCGTCGCTCCCCAGTTCCTTCCGGCTCCGGACATGGACCCGGACCGACGCCGCTCGACGCCGGTTCCGGCGCCGATGAGACCTTGGGTCCCAAATGTCCCTCCTCCCCCTTATTTTGAACCTGAGGGGGACCAGGAGGACTGGGAGGGGTCTGATGACCCTCTGACACAACAGTGTCAGTACGATGAGGACTGGACAGAGGGTCTAGGGGATGCTAGTGGTCTAGATACTTCCCCTGACACTGGCATGCTGTCTCCTCCCGTGGCTACGGAGCAGGGAGCCAATTTTGCAACGGTGTTGCGTAGGGCAGCTGGAGCCTTACATCTCCAACTCCCTGCTGTGGCGGTCAAGGTTAATCTCTTGACAGAGGTGCTTCAGCCGGCAGCCTCCTCTTCGGAGACTGTGCTGCCGTTTAACGACGCCCTCACTGACGTTCTTTTGGGCGCCTGGTCCAAGCCCAACACAGGGGCTCCTGTGGATAGGAACGTGTCCCGACGCCATCGCCCAGCTCCGGGCGACCCCTGTTTCTCTCTGTCCACCCCACCCCTGAGAGCTTGGTTGTCCAAGCCTCCGCTTCCCAAACCGCCTTCCCTACCGCCCCTCCGGATAGGGAATCCAAACGCCTGGATCAATTTGGGAAGAAGGGTTTTTCTTCCTCCAGTGCTGGCTTGCGGTCCGTCAACACCGCTTGCCTTTTGGGCCGATATACCCACTCCTTGTGGGATTCGGTGGCGGATGTTTTGCCCCAGTGTTCTGAGGAGGTCCAGACACTGCTTTCCCGCGCCATTGCGGAAGGAAGGGATGCGGCCAAATATACGATTCGATGTGGCCTTGATACCGCCGACTCGCTGGGCAGGTCTATTGCAACGACGGTGGCGCTACGACGCCACGCCTGGCTGAGAACCACTGGTTTTTCAGGGGATGTCCAGAATACTCTCATGGACATGCCCTTTGATGGAGTCGGTCTTTTTGGGTCCAAAGCAGACCATGCGTTGGAGCGCTTTAAGGACTCACGGGCTACTGCAAAGTCCCTGGGCCTTTCTGCTACACGCCCTCCGCTGACTTCTGCTTTTCGCCCCTATCGTGGCCACGGTAGGGGCGCCCCTTCACGTCAGCAGCCTAGCCACCGGCCCGCGCAGCAGGCGTCTTCGCGTGGCCAAGGACGTGGATTCCGCCGTGGCGGATCGGGCAACCAGCGTGCGGGTCAGGCCACCACCTCCAACCCGTCCGCGGCCTCCAAACCCTCCTAGTCCCTCCTTTCAGGTGCACAGCACGCCGGTAGGGGGCAGTGTCCGCCATCACCTTCCCCACTGGCGTACCATCACCTCGGACAGGTGGGTCTTGGACATTGTCCGAAGGGGCTACTCCCTCCCCTTCGAGTCCACCCCCCAGCCATGCCACCTCAATTCCACCGCATGTCAGGGGATCACTTGGTACTTCTGCAGAAGGAAGTCACGGCCCTCTTGGCCAAGAGGGCCATCGAGCATGTTCCGACCCCAGAAGTAGGGCGTGGTTGCTACTCCCACTACTTCCTGGTGCCCAAAAAGGACAAGGAGGACATGCGTCCTATCTTGGACCTCCGGAACGTCAATCGCTTCCTCCGGAAGGATAAGTTCAAGATGCTCACCCTAGCTCAGGTCTTGACTGCCCTCGACCCTGGAGACTGGTTGGTAGCGTTGGACTTGCAGGACGCATATTTCCACATCCCCGTCCTGCCGGCCCACCGGCGTTACCTTCGGTTCACGGTAGGCCCCGAGCATTTTCAGTTCACCGTGCTCCCCTTTGGCCTTACCAGTGCCCCTCGGGTGTTCACGAAAGTGTTGGCGGTGGTCGCAGCTCATCTGCGCCGGGCAGGGGTTTCAGTCTTCCCCTACCTCGACGACTGGCTGCTGAAGGCGGGCTCGTCCCAGGCAGTCGTCTCCCACCTCCAGACTACGGCCGAACTCCTGCACTCGCTGGGGTTCTCCATCAATGTGCCGAAGTCGCATCTGATTCCTTCTCCACAGCTCCTTTTCATCGGAGCAGTTCTGGACACGACGCAGTTTCGGGCCTATCCTCCCGAACGGCGAGTCCGGGATATTCAGGCTATGATTCCGATCTTTCAGCCTTTATCCTGGGTTTCGGTACGGATGACCCTGAGGATGCTGGGCCTCATGGCCTCCTGCATCCTGCTGGTCAATCATGCCAGATGGCATATGCGGGCTCTGCAGTGGGACCTGAAGTTCCAGTGGGCGCAGCACCAGGGCAACCTGTCCGATCACGTCCAGATCTCGGAGGGGACTGCAAAACAGTTGCAGTGGTGGCTCTCGAACTGGCAATGGGTCATGGGCAGAACCCTCTCCCTTCCCCAGCCAGAGCACACAGTTGTGACGGACGCGTCCCTTCTGGGATGGGGCGGTCACATGGGAGAGGCGGAGATCAGAGGCCTCTGGTCTCCGGCGGAGTCCCGGCTCCATATCAACATTCTGGAGCTCCGGGCGATCCGACTTGCACTCAAGGCATTCCTTCCCTCTGTCAAAGGGAAGGTAGTGCAGGTGTTCACAGACAACACCACCGCCATGTGGTACTGCAACAAACAAGGCGGGGTGGGGTCGTGGACCCTTGTCAGGAGGCTCTGCGCCTCTGGACATGGCTGGAACATCAGGGCATGTTCCTGATGGTTCAACACCTGGCAGGTTCGTTGAACGCCAGGGCGGACGAACTCAGCCGCAGGTGCATGATGGATCACGAATGGCGTCTTCACTCGGAAGTGGCGCAAGGACTCTTTCTACAGTGGGGAGAGCCTTGGTTAGATCTATTCGCCACCGAAGACAACGCGCAATGTCATCAGTTCTGCGCGTTGGAATTTCCAAGGCGGCACTCGCTCGGCGACGCTTTTCGTCACGAGTGGAGTTGCGGTCTGTTGTACGCCTTTCCGCCTATACCACTTCTACCCAGAGTGTTGAAGAAGATTCGGCACGACCGGGCCCAAGTCATTCTTGTGGCTCCGGACTGGGCTCGAAGAGTTTTGTATCCCGAGCTACTCAATATGAGCGTAGATCCCCGATCCGTCTGCCTCTTCGGGAGGATCTTCTGTCGCAGCAGCAGGGGACGGTCCTCCACCCGAACCTGTCCAGTCTACACCTGCTTGCGTGGAGATTGAGCGGCGGCAGTTGATTCCTTTCGACTTGCCTCCCGAAGTTTGTGATGTGATTCTGGCAGCCAGGCGTCCCTCCACTAAGGTGGTATACGCCTGCAGGTGGAACAAATTTGTGGCATGGTGCACAGCAAAGGCTGTGAATCCCCTTTCTGCCCCTCTTTCTGAGGTCCTTCTGTTCCTTCTCTCTCTGGCCCAACAGGGTTCTGCCCTGGGTACCATCAAGGGTTATCTTTGTGCTATCTCGGCCTTCCTCAGGCTCCCTGATCAGCCCTCCCTTTTCAAGTCCCCTGTTGTTAACAGGTTCTTAAAAGGCATTACTCACCTCTTCCCTCCTGTTCCGTTTGTGATGCCTCAGTGGGACTTGAACTTGGTTCTTACCTTTTTAATGTGCGCTCCCTTTGAGCCTCTACATAACTGTCCTTTTTCGTCTTCTGACTCTGAAGACAGCCTTTCTGGTGGCCATCACCTCCGCTCGGCGGGTGAGTGAGCTCCAGGCTCTATCTTGCAAACCTCCCTTTCTGTCTGTTCATCCAGACAAGGTTGTTCTTCGGACGCGTCCGTCCTTCTTGCCAAAGGTGGTTACTGCTTTCCACATTGGGCAGACCATCACTTTGCCCACCTTCTTTCCGCCTCCGCATCCTTCCAGAGAGGAAGAGAGGCTCCACCGTCTGGACCCAAAACGTGCGCTCTCCTTCTATATTGACCGCACAAAACACTTCCGGGTGGATGACCAGCTCTTTGTTGGCTACGTGGGCGCCAAAAAGGTCGGGCGGTGCACAAGAGGACCATCTCCCGCTGGGTTACCTTGTGCATCAAGACCTGCTATTCTTTGGCTAAGAAGGAGCCTCCTGTTGGGCTGCGTGCCCATTCCACCAGGGCAACGGCTGCTACCACGGCCTTGGGCCGCGGTGTTCCGCTGCCGGTTATCTGTCAGGCAGCTACGTGGGCCTCGCTGCACATGTTTACAAAGCATTACTGCCTTGACAGTCAGGTCCGGAGGGACGGCTTCTTTGGCCGTTCTGTCCTCCAGGACTTCCTTGTCTGATCTTTGTTCGCAGACCCACCACCGGGGTTGGTATTGCTGGGGTATCTATTCTAAGGTAAGGAATCTGTCACTAACGTGTCTCTTTCAGATGCACAAGTTACTAACTTGTGTAACGATATATCTGTAAGAGACAGTAGTTAGTGACAGATTCCTACCGCCCCACCCATCCTCCCCGTTCTGCGAACTGATTTCTAGGGTTAAGGACATCCCTTTCAGGGCCCTAGTATTTTTCAGACACCTGTGTCAGCTTCTTGCATGGCTCTGCGTTCCTGGCGCGGAAAGTCGTGTACAGAACTGACGTCAGCACGCAGGGGCGGCGCCTAAGTACTGCCCGCGACGTCATCCCGGCGATCACGACGACGGACGCGGAGCCGCACGACGCCGCCTACCGACGCGCAAGGGTACTGCTACGCAAAAAACTTTCCGGATCCAGCCTGACGCCTGGGGATATTCTAAGGTAAGGAATCTGTCACTAACTACTGTCTCTTACAGATATATCGTTACACAAGTTAGTAACTTGTGCAATTATTCCCACAGCATTCAATAATCCTGTAGGACCGGCTCGCCTACCCGTAGCTACAATGCAGGAAAAAAGTATACACAAGTCAGAAAAAAAGTTAACATGGGTAAAACAAGAACCCAGTTAACTTATATAACTATTGCTCCCTATGCGCCTGAGTCTCCGTGTGTGACCGCCGCCTCACCTTTTTAGTCTGACTGTGTTCGCACAGACCGGTCCTATGCTCCTTTACTGCTGCTCCGGAGTTCAAAACGTTTTACCTGGACCCGTGCTCGCTAAATACGCGGCGTCTTCCTGGTATTGCGTGCCCGTCACGTCAGAGGCACCGGACCGTGCGGACACCGTCGGACTTAAAAGGTGAGGCGGCGGTCACACACGGAGACTCAGGCGCATAGGGAGCAATAGTTATATAAGTTAACTGGGTTCTTGTTTTACCCATGTTAACTTTTTTCCTGACTTGTGTATACTTTTTTCCTGCATTGTAGCTACGGGTAGGCGAGCCGGTCTTATAAAAGCAAAACATTGTTACAAATCGGCCTTGCTCATATGGAATTTCTTAAAATGGCTTGCCACAGGATATTGCTTTTCACTGTGTACAGTTGCCCTCATGTGTTCAAATATTCGTTTTCTGACTCTTTGCATCGTGCTCCCAATATAATAATGATTGCACAGGCATTTTAGAGCATATAGACAAAGTTCAGAATTGCATGACAGGCCTTTGAAGATCATGAACTTCTGAAGGGGCTGGGTATCTGAAATGAGCTTACGTTAGTGCTGGATTTACAGACTTTACAATTCCTGAATGTCACAAAACCTGCAGTACTAATGGTACCCTTGTTTCCACATTGATTGGTGATCATATTGGTGCAAAGCTTATCTTTAAGGGATTTGCTGCGTCTATAGGTGATCTGAGGATGTGTGCTTACATGTTTGGGGATAGTGTCATCAGTGTGAAGCACATGCCAATGTTTTTTTAGCACCTTTTTTAAATCTTTGGCTTGCTTGCTGAATGTGGTGATGAACCTAATAGGTTCAGTCTCACCCGGATCTGTTCTTTTGAGACAAGGAGAGCTTCTCTCAAGTTTGCTTACTTTGCTTACAGCAGCTTTCAATATGTTAGTACTGTAGCCCCTAGCACGGAATCTGTCCAACATTATACTTTTCTCCTGCTCAAAACCCACGTCATTACTACAATTATATCTTGCGCAAATAGGCTCACCATAGGGGATGCTGCTGATTAAACTTCTGAAGTGGTAACTGTTCATGTGCAAAACACGGTTACCAGCAGTTTCTTTAGTAAAAAGAACAGTTTCAATTCGGGAATTCATTATGGTGAGTTTTAAGTCTAAAAATTCAAGACTGTTTTTATTGACGTTACTTGTGAATTTCATGTTAAGAATGTTTGAGGTCTGTATTATGGGGACATTAAGCATATCGTGACACATGGAGGGGTCCATCAAGCAGCTCCCACGCTAAGCTCTGTAGTTTAGGTCTTGTTGTAACTACTGTTACTAGGGTGACAGATGCTTCCTTTCCAGAAGTATAGGTTGGGGGATGGTTGGAGGGGGGGACGGGGGGGACACAGGACCTCTGTCCCTAGTTATGTTTTACTCTCGTTAGTCGGCTGCAGCACCCAATTTCCCATTGTAAACTTATGCACACACGGCGCGCAAGACAAAAGACTAGGCCACTGCTTAACTCTAACCAATGATCACTCCCGCCCACCAGGTCAGATGCACCACTGTTCCCTCATGACCCCATGCACAGACCATGGCACAATCATCATATAGGGGGGAGCCCCTACGAATCCTCTCCTGGAATGTCAACGGGCTTCTCGACAAACTGAAGCATACAGCGGTCTTGAGGTATGCCCAGAGGTTTGCCCCTGACACCCTCCTGCTCCAAGAGACACATCTCATGGGTAATCACTGCCTCTTCCTTGCCGGATACGGATTCGATAGTCTGGCACTCCGGATTCGAGCGAGGCTCTCGCGGGTTGGCGATCCTTCTTCGGCCCGCCCTTCCCTTTGTACCTACTAATGTATCCAGAGACCCTCACGGCTGCTTCGTGGCCCTGGCGGGGACTCTGGGAGGAACGGCCGTCGACCTAGTATCACTTTACGTGCCTCCGGCAACCCTGACACCCACTCTGAGCGTCACCAGCGACACTATATCCCTGGCCTTAACAGTAATTGGAGGAGACTTTAACGCGGTCATGCAATCAGCCATAGACACCACAGGCACAACTTTCCCAAACAGGACACTGCAGGCTAAGAGAATAACAGAGTGGGCAGCAAAGCTAGGCGTATGTGACTTCTGGAGGACATGGAACCCTAGAACACTCCAGTATACCCACACCTCAGCGGCACATCACACCCATGCACGTATCGACCTGGTCTTCATGCCAGCCCCGGACTGCCGTGATGTCACAGATATCCGCATCCTCCCTCGTGACATATCGGACCACTCTCCCCGTCTCCTCCGAGTGAGGGGCCCCTCTGGTGTGCTGCACACCATTTGGAGGCTGAACTCCTGGTTTCTTCAAGACGACACATTTCGGAAGACAATCGGGGAGGAACTCCAACAATACTTTCTCACTAACCAAAACACAGTCCCCTCCCCGGGCATACTCTGGGAGGCCGGCAAAGCCACAATCCGAGGCTTCGCCAAGGGACAACTTAAGGCCAAGCGATTGGCACAGGAAAGCCGGCTCACCCTCCTAGAAGCCCAGGCGATCCGTTTGGAGCAGGCCTTATATGAGTCGGCGGGAGAGAGGGAGAACCGACAACTTGCGCTGTTGAGAGAAGAAATTTAAATAATTATCGCTTGAATCGGCAAAACTAATGTGGAGGTCCTTGGTGGCCCGCGTATACGGCTCGGGGGACCAAAACAGGAAGATACTCCATAGATTGGCATCGCAACCCCTGGCGAACCGTATTGTCCCAGAGATCCAGGACCAGCAAGGTGTTATCCACCGCAAGCCTTCCTCCATCGCCCAAACTTTTGCCGACTACTATTCTCTGCTCTGCTCTGCCGACCGATCCGAAACAATACCCCCTGTACTAACTCGACTAGGGGTGGCCTAACTCCCCCGACTAGCAGAAGTAGAAGCGGCCCAATTAGATCTGCCCATCACGCGGGAGGAAATAGGAGAGGCCATCTCCCTGGTCGCTTCTGGGAAGACACCTGGCCAAGACTGATTCTCTCAGGAATATTACGCAACATATCGAGACATACTGATACCCCAACTCCATGACCTATATACTGAGGTGACGGAGAAAGGCTCCTTTCCACCTGAAACAGATACAGCAACCGTGGTCGTCATTTCTAAATCACAACCCCCCTTCAGCCTCCTGCTCGGACTACCGTCCGATCTCCTCAATAAACACGGAAGTCAAAATTTACATGACGATCCTGGCCCAGCGCCTTAGACCGGTCCTCAGTGAGCTCGTCCACCCGGACCAGTGCGGCTTCATGCCACTCCGCAGCACGAGACATTGTCTTCGGCCCCTCCACATGGCCCTGGCCCACCACATCCTTCTCACCCCGTACTTAGCTCTGCTGTTGATCGATTTCAAAACGCCTTCGACATGGTCGACTGGCGATATTTCGAGGAGGTACTAGACGCGGCAAGCATGAGACAACATTTCCGTCGCCTGGTGCGGGTTCTTTACTCCAATCCCACGTCAAGAGTGCTCATTAACGGAGCCCTTTTGGAGGTCTTCCCTATCCGGAGAGGGATGAGGCAGGGATGTCCCCTATCACCCCTCCTCTTCACCCTCGCAATAGAGACGCTAGCCTGCCTCATCCGAGCAGACCCACAGATCCATGGATTGAGATGGAGGGGAGCTCACGAGGACCGTGTCGCTCTCTACGCGGACGATGTCCTGCTCTTCCTATCCGACCCTGCACACTCGGGCCCCAGGTGCCTCCAAATTTTTCGCACCTTCAAACAGGTCTCAGGCCTATGCCTGAATCCTGCTAAATCAACATTAGTGCCCCTTCACAAGTCGAGGAATGCATAGACTGGCAGTCAACCATCCCTATAAGACGCCTGTCCTTCAAGTATTTAGGTATCTGGATCGTGTTGCTTTCAGACCTAGCATGGTTACTCAACATTAGCCCACTAGTTAAGAAAACCAAGGAGGACCTCTGTAGATGGCAAACTCTTCCACTTAACCCCATGGGGAGAATCGCCCTGTTTAAAATTATGGTTCTCCCCCCCGGTTCCTGTATATAATCCAGAATACCCCATTCCATCTCCCGCGAGGATGGTTCTGAGCGCTAGACAGCTTGGCCACGGTGTTCCTCTGGGGTAGCTCGAGACCGCGTATGGCCTTCGCCTACTGCCAAATATTCCCTTTTGACGGAGGCATGGGAATGACCAACCTCTACCTATACTACCTGGCTACTCTCCTCTTAGTCGTGCACGACTGGTTTAACGGTGGCTGATCTGACTCCGCTTACAGAGTATAACTAGAGAGCCTAGGATTCTCCCAGATCCAGGCGATGCTATATGGGGGCACTACCTAGTTCACTCCCCGCGATGACTTGGGCGGTTTTACTCGCCTGGCGTTCCGTGTTGCGTTACACACACTGGGAAACTAAACTAACACTGCCAACCTCCTGTGGCATGGCACCTGGCTTCGGGAGGTGGGGGCGCTGGAAGGGTTTCGGAAGTTGGACCTAATTGGTATAACACAGTTGGGGGACATATGGAGGGGGGATCACTTACACTCCTTTCAAGACCTACAGACCGTATACTCACTGCACCCTTCACAATTTTACAAATACTTACAACTCTGCCATGCTATTACCTCACATGTTCCTGCAGGCACTACATTTCCAGAATTCAGTCCCCCTAGGCCCAAATCCTGATGGGTAACCTCGGGAAGGGAGGGGCATCTAGGATTTATCGTTCGCTGATTAACAACTCCCCATCCTCTCTCGACCCCCTTAGACACTGATGGGAAACATGGCTGGGTCCAATGGAGGACAAGGACTGGAGAGACGCTCTGATGGCTCCCAAACTTATCACCATTTCAGCCAGGCTCCGAATAATCCAACTCTACTACCTCCACTGTGCATATCTCCCCTCAACTCTCATTCACCGGGCGGGGCTCTCAGCCACTCCGGCCTGGCCGCACTGCAGGTCAAAACCTGCAGACTTCTATCACATGGTATGGGCTTGCACCCATCTCACCGCATACTGGGAGACACTAGTGTCTGAACTGACCGACATATTGGGCTGGGGGGGGTTCCACTTAACCCCCTAACTCTGCTCCTGGGAGTCATGGATGGCTTGGACTGTTCCGGGATGGATAAGCTCTTCCTGGGAACAGCTATATTGGTGGCCAGACGAGACATTGAGGCCGCATGGAAGGACCCCACCCCGAACCCCCCTCCCCCCCTGCATAGTCAGATGGCACAAAGGAGTAGACTGGTGTGCCACACAAGAAAAAACAGTATTTGAGGCCAGAGGTTGTCCCGCTAAGAATGTTCGGGTATATGGTAAAAGGCTGGGCCTACTACTATAAGGGGAGAGAACCGATGTGCGAGGTGGACAGAGTTTGATCATGCCATGTTATAGATCGCATAACATCAAGCATGAAGGCTATGTCCATATATTATGTTCTGAAAAGAGAAATGTTCAGTGCTGCTTTTTTTTCCATGTCATGAAAATTCAGTAAAATTGGTTATAAAAAAAAAAAATGATTGTTTGAGTTACGTTCCTCCACAAACTGTGAGGCAAGTTCATTGGACCCTTTCCAGATGACAAAAATGTAATCAATGTAGCGAATCCAGAGCACTACCTGTTCATCATAAAGATGGATATCACTCATGGTTTGCTCCGCCCACCAGTCCATGTAAAGACATGCATAGGTGGGGCGAAGCAACTCTCCATCGTAGTGCCCTGGATTTACCTGTAGTGTTTACTGTAAAAAATGAAATAGTTATTGTCAAGGCAGAACTGAATCATGTCCAGTATGGCTTCAGTGTGGAATAAATGGGACAATGACCTTGCCTGCAAAAATGGACGACTTGCCTTTACCCCTAAATCATGAGGGATACATGTGTAAAGGCTGCAGACATCTAATCCCATGAGTAGAAAATCTTCCTCCCAGATTATGCCATTGATTATCCTGAGGAAATCCCTGCTGTCCTAAGAGGGCAGTTATTCCACGAATGGCCTGCGGAAGTAGTCCACATAACGTGATGTTCTAGATCAGGCATCCCATAGAGGAGGCAATAGGTCTACCCGGTGGGTTGCTCAAATCTTTATAATTTTAGGGAGCAAGTATAATACAGGTGTCTTCAGGTATTTGTTCAGTAAGAACTGATACTCCTGTTTTTCTAGCAGAGTTTGTAAGCACAGGATTCACATATTTGCTGCTCACTTTTTACACTGAGCTAGAAAAGTGACAAACTCTTTTGCCATTCAAGCAGCAAAGTCTCTAATTATGTAATTAGCTAATGTCATCCACTCAGAGCTGAAAAGTGACAAAAGCCTTTAACCACTCCAGGCACAGTATTATAGCTTTGGATTGGTAAAATACTATCCAAGCCAACCTGGACTGAACAAAAGCAGGTTCTGGCTCGTGTGTTTGCTATTATTGGAGTTAATCAGAGATAGCGAGAGATCCAAACACAAAGGAGCTTCCAGTTTAAGCCAGAGCAATACTCTTTCAGGCTTAGAGTGCTATGTAATTTATGCAAAAAGGAAGTAGGCCCTCTTGAGCAGTTCCCAAGTTTTAGGTGGGGAGCAGCTCCTTCATGTGGAGCAATCTGCAACACCACAGACACTCTAAAACTGCTCACTTAAAGTGTCTGTTTTTCTAGCAGAGTTTTAGCACAGGTTTAGCATAGTACCACCCCGCAAAACTAGAAAGTGAGTTTTTTGCCATTTATGCAGCAAAATCTTTAAGCATAGTATTAACTAGTGCCATCCATCACAAGCAAAATCTCCATAAGAAGGAGCTGCTCTTCCCCTAAAACTTGGGAGCAACCTAGTGTTCCCTGCTTCCTTGTGCATGGGTGGGGGTGGGTGTGCAAGTTCTAGTTAGTTCCCTAAACTATAACTGGTGAATTTCAGTGCTTTTTCAGGTGCTAAATGTTAGGTTTTTAACTCAGGACCTAAGCGTCGCATAACTTTAACTGCTGTTTTTTCACATCCTCCCCCCCCCCAAAAAAAAAATATATATATTCTTTTACAAATATCCCTGAGGACAAAAACGGAGCACTCTCGGGAAATGATTTCTCCAATTTAATGCAAGTTAACATGTTTCGGCTTTCGCCTTTCTCAATACTCGCCATTAAGCACGTCATGACTTTGCGGCTGAATTTTAAATTAGACAGTCACATTTCATTGGATAATTGCTGGTAAAATACAAAAGAGGACTGCCGCGGTTCAGAGTGAAATACACGATGTGTGGCGTCCATATCAGTGCATGATGTTATTAGACAAACCCAATGGTAAGTAACAGCGCTGTACTCGATATTTTTAGGTCGAGCCTCGAGTACTGCACAAGCGCTGCTCTGGCGAGACTTTAAGTTTGGGGGTTTCGAAAGCTGACCAGACACTCGTGCGTCATGGCCTTTTCCCTGCGGTTACGCGCGCGGCAGACATCTGTTTGCAATTATCGTGCCCGATAATGCAAAACGGATGTCTCGCTGTGGCGCGCGCGCACCACTCGCGTCGCCCCCCCTCCTCCCCGCTCGTGCCTTCAAATGCTTGTTTATGTTTATTCTCGTGTGCATGTAGAATTCAGGCGACTCTGAGCCCAGTGTTCGCTTAACGAGCTTGGTGTCTTTCACATACTTCCGCATGGCTGCTTTTAGTTTAAGCTCACGCTCTTCGGCTGAGTGATTAAACACATTTTTATCCGTCTTTTGTTCCCGTACTTCCGCCGACCTCAGTCTGCATGTAAGTGGACGTGGCTGTCACCTGCCACACTTTTCCAAGCACCGCAGGGCCGTTCCTTTAAACCGCGTGCCTGGGTGGTGAAGATAGTAGGAATGGGGCAGCTTTTTATCCTTTTATGGGACAGCTTTTTATCTGTCTTTCATCCCGCATTCGCTGACTTGAGACCTGTGAGCACTAGAAAATGTGCAGAGGTAGTCCAAAAGTCTATTTTTCTTGTCTACGGTTTTTGCCTTCTTGTCTTCTTTTCATGATTATGGCACAACATGGCAGACCCGCGGGTGTGCCGTTGTGCTGCAGAGGCACGCTGGTGCATAGAGCAGAACGAGGCCACACTCAGCTATGCATTTTGCTTTTCTGCATTAGTTAAGTGAAAGAAATTCATGGGCTGCCTTTTCCCGTTAGTGCAGCAGACTCCATAGCCAGACATAAAGCATATGTGTTCGAGCCTACTTCGATATCTCCCCTTGTTAACACCTAGGATTCGTCCTCCAGCCCCAAACCCCATCCAGTTTACGGCAATGACCGCGTCCTTGGATTTATTGTCATCACAGTGCGGTCGGTGTGTTTATGTCCAAAGAAATTGAGCCTGTTATTGTCATGTCTTTTAATGCACGCAAATGGGCTCCTATGCTCGGGAAATAGAGGAATCAAGTAATGCTAGGTGAGGTGTGAGTTGCTCACCAACTTTGTTTTTTATATATTCCGGGACCTGGTGTTTTTTAAAAACTTTTGTTAGTGCACGATCACAAGTGCCAAAATGTGACAGGTACGGTTGGAGTGCTACCTACACTTATGTTACAACAGAAGCCAGTTTATGCTCAACATGTTGCCCTCTGTTCTTCCACTCTCCAGTTGGCATGAACGAACAGTAATGTATTGTAGTTTAAGTCATGGACAATTGTAAAGCTGTGTAGAGTGGTTTTGGCTGTGCTGACGACGAAAACCATATTTGACGGAGGGTTGGGGGTAGTTAAATATTTCCATATCTCCCATTTAAATCAGAGAGCATCCAAAGCCAGAGATAAGTAGGTATGTGGCAATGGTGCGTTTAGGCTAAATAAGTGCAAAATCCGACATCCCGAAGATATCCTATTATTACAGATTGTGCTCCCGACCTACTTGTCAACTCCGGGCGCAAACTGAAATGCTTAAATCATGCTCTCACACTTTCCAAAATGTGCCACTGTTCATGTAAGGAGTTTAAGAACACATGTATTTGATGCTGGACTGGGAAGCAAAAACAGCCTCGGATATTTTTTAACTGGAGCGGCAAACAGTGAGGAAGCAAGGAGTAAGCCCAGGCTTCGCCGCGGTGGTTATTTAGGAATGGGGCTCGATGGGGGATTTAACAGGATCATTTCACAAACGTATTCGCTAAAAGGCAACATTTTCAGGCACTCAAGTGGTGCACTCGTGAAATGTTCCAATATTTTGAAATGTGCCAAAGAAGTATAAAGGGTGTGTTGGGGACTTTTACTGACAAAGGAAACCTCAATGGCAGCTAGAAAACATTTCCAGTGATAGGCGGCAGCTCTCTAGCGCTAGCTTAAACAAGAGACTGAACCAAACTACCATTTCTTCAGACTCCATGTTGCCCTTTTCAGTCGGTCTATCGGGCATCACTGAACCAGTTCTTCCCTGCTTTTTCTGAACTGCATTATCATAGACCGCACTTTTAATGGCAACTTCAACTGCTGGGTTGAAAACTGAAGGTGCCGCACAGCACAGACCCACAGATGAATGAGGGGAGATGTCCAGATGGAAGCACCAGCCAGGTAGTTTGGAAGAAGGACATAATCTGCCTACATCGGCGCCTACCTCAGACTGTGGTGTACGCATTCTCTGCTATGAATACAGCAGTGCAGGGTGACAATGGACGGTCAAGGTTCTGCCCACTAACAGACTTTCCACCCTAGTGTAGGGTCAAACAATGTATACGGTTTTCACATGAGCCCCATTTGCTTAACCCACTTTCTACCTCTAAGTCTTAAGACGTGGTCACACCACCCTACTGAAAAATAAATGTATTTTACTATCCCTCATATCCATTATTCACTAAGGGCTAGTCACATTCTACCTTTCAGTCATTCAAACAAATCTTGCCTAATATTCTTGAATACGGGCAAGAATATGACTTTCTACCATTCTCCAACACCTTGACTTGAAGTTTACAGAAACATAGTTGAAACCTGCCAATTTTTTGCTTTTTTTGTTGTTATTTCTATGTTTTTTTCTTGTACAGTGGTACCCATGATCATGTTGCATCACCTTTCAAGTTTCCTCTTCTCTTTGTGAGCAACATTTTTTAAACCTAGCTAATTATGCCCTTCTCTGTCACTTACTATGCCACTGTATTTTGCTGTATACTCAAAGTTTCAATGTATCGGTCTCCATTTATGGCTTTTGCACGTACGGGCTCACCCAGCCTAGGTTCTGTCCTTTGCCTTTAGCCTCCTCCCTCCCTTCACATCCGATTATTTATTTTCAATCTCAGAATCATTTTCGAATGGACTTAAAAAGTGACCTTTTGCTTCCATCCATACAATCAAAAAACTCATTTTAGTGTATTTTATGGTGTCAAATAGATATTCTTGATTTCAGTTGCTCAGTCAACTTTGTACCGTTTCTGTGATGTCGGAGTTTATTAGAGAAAAACAGAATACATAAATCCCATACTGGAATCACTTTGAGATGTTTAAAATGTGGATTGCAGGAAGCAAGCGTACTAATGGCCACATCATATATATTTATAATAACCCATTTCTTCCACGGATAATGAATCGTTAGTTTACGGCCATATAAAAACAGTTATATATCTTAATGGGCGCATCACATATTTATAATATCCCATTTCTTCGAGGAATATGGAGTCATTTAGTTTATGTACCAAATAAAAACATCTTGGATAAGCCAAAGTAAACAAGCATTGGCATAGCCAATAGGTCTCGCCTTTGGGACCTTATAAGTGTTTAGCCACGCAACAGTTGATGTTGTTGCACCAAGGATATTGTGCTGCATAACTAAATACTTATAAGATCCCAAAAGCGAGACCTATTGGCTATGCCAATGCTTGTTTATACAGTCTCAAAATGATTTGATGATATTGTGGGACCACCCTAACGTGACGGAGGCACCCGTCCTGAGTGCGGCGAGTTACTGGTGGGCCTTTGTAAACGTGTGTGTGTGTGTGTGTATATATATATATATATATATATATATATATATTATCTACTGGCGGTCGCCAGTAGATAGTTATAGTTAGGACCTATTATCCATAGGAAATCCGCGACATTCTATTTGCAATAACGTTGGCGCCGGTTGACGAATCTTCGCGAAAGCTTCCAACTTGTTGGGGCGCTTTGGTCCGCTCCTACCCTGAAAGTCTCGGGGTGATACGTCAAGCGGGGGCCGAGAAAAAGGGGGTCCCAAAACGCGTTTTCCCCATTCATTTTTCCATAGGAACCTTTAGTCGCAGCTACAGCCCGAACTGCTGAACGGAATTACCCCAAATTTGGCAAAGAGGTAGCCCTTGGTTCAGACTGGTGCCTTTTGCTAAAATGGTGTAAATCCGTTCAGTAGTTCCTGAGAAATTCACAATTAAAATCACATATATATCTATGGGCGCGTCGGATCCGCGTACCCTCCCGATCACGAGCTGCATGCTAATTGGCTGTCAACACTCCAAATCAAGAAGTGTTGGCAGCCATTTTGTCCCTCGGTAGAACCGAGGGACAGAAACAAGTGCGCAAAGCGCAAAAGGGGGCAGGGTAGAAACACCCTGACCCCCTAGGTCTGCTCAGGGGTCCCACAAGGACCCCTGGGCAGAAAAAAGCATTTATTTTTTTTTTAAATCGGCGGGATGCGCTTAGGGTGCGCGGATCCCGCCGAGGAAAAAAAAAAGAAACAAGTGCGCAAAACGCACAAAGGGGGCAGGGTAGAAACACCCTAACCCCCTAGGCCTGCTCAGAGGGTCCCACAAGGACCCCCTGTTTTTAAATCGGCAGGATGCGCGCATCCTGCAAAAAAATAAATAAATCGAAGCGCGGCCTCCCGCGCTTCGATGTAAATTTGCCCCCGGGTGGGCCAAGTCCCGGGGGCATGCTGGGGGTTTATTTTATGTATGGGGGCCTCTAAGGGCCCCCAAGCCCCAGCGGACCGCCACCCCCGGGGCTTTATTTGAAAAAGTAGCGGGAGGGCTCTGAGCCCTCCCGCAGCCCCGAGGACCACCACCTCCCCGGGGCTTCTTTATTAAATTAACATGTGTGGGGGGCTCCAGCCCCCACGCGCCCGAGGACCACCACCTCCCGGGGCACTAACAAAATTGAAAATGGGGGTCCATTAAGGACCCCCGAGCCCCGGGGACCACCACCTCCCCGGGGCTGTGCATTTGGATGGGAGGGGGGCCGCGCGGCCCCCCTCCTGGAGCCTGTGGTGGCCCTGGGGACCGCCACCCCCCAGGGCCGGCTCCTGCAGTGTCCCGGGGTGCCTACCCCCAGGACACTGCTGTTTGCAATGACAGGATGGGAGCCGCGCGGCTCCCGTCCTGTCATTGCAAACTGCTTTGGATATTGGAAGAGAGAGCAGGGAAACCTGCTCTCGCTTCCAATATCCAAAGACAATTGCTTTCCACATGGGGAGCAGCATGTTAGCTGCTCCCCATGTGGAAAGCAATGCCGGCTCGCGCAGGAGGCGGGGAGCCGGCGGGACTGTGGGGGTTTGGGGACCCCCACAGTCCCCAACCAGAGGCCAGGCCCCGGGGGATGGGGTCCCCGGGGCAAGTAGTGGCCCGGGAGGGGGGCCACGCGGCCCCCCTCCCCAGAAATAATTTTTTTTAAAAAGGCCTGCCCCGGGGGATGGGGTCCCCGGGGCAAAAGGAGGCCTGAGGAGGGGGGCCACGCAGCCCCCCTCCTTAAAAATTAATGAAAAAGTGTGGCCATGCCCCGGGGGATGGGGTCCCCGGGGTAGGATTCAGCCAGGGGAGGGGGGCCACGCGGCCCCCTAGACCGTATAATAAAAAAAAAAAAAGGGGATAAGGCCCTGGGGGATGGGGTCCCCAGGGCCCAAAAATAGGAAAAAGGAAGGGGGGCCCCACAGCCCCCCTTCAGGGGAAAAAAAAAAAAACGATCGGGCCGCCGGCCCCGCCCCCTTCCTTCACCACTCTGAAAACGCGCCCCCGGGCGCGTTTGCAGATGGGGAAGTAATTCCCCTTCAATACTGGGGGTCCCTGGGGGCCAACTAGCCCACCAGGAACCTCCAGTATGCGCCAGGGGGCTGCGTTGCAGAGAGGTGTAAAGAGGCCACGCCCCTTTTTACACCTCTCTGCAAGGCAGCTCTGTGGCGCTTTTTGGATATACCTGTTGGGCTAGTTGGCCCCCAGGGACCCTCAGGATTCAAGGGGAGTTAATCCCCCGACTTAAAACGCGCCACGGGGCGCGTTTGCACAGTGGTGAAGGGAGGGGGCGGGGCTTCAGGTGACATGTGTGCAAACAGGCCCCGTGGCGTGTTTTAAGATGGGGGATTAAGTCCCCTTGAATCCTGAGGGTCCCTGGAGTCCAACTAGCCCACCATGTACTTCCAAAAAGCGCCACAGAGCTGCCTTGCAGAGAGGTGTAAAAAGGGGTGTGGCCTCTGTACACGTCTCTGCAACGCAGCCCCCTGGCGCATACTGGAGGTTCCTGGTGGGCTAGTTGGCCCCCAGGGACCCTCATGATTAAAGGGGACTTAATCCCCCAAATTTAAACGCGCCACGGGCGCGTTTGCACAGATGTCACCTCAGGCCCCGCCCCCTCCCTTCACCATTGTGCAAATATTCCGCTAAAATCAGCCGAAATACGAATTCCGATTTACTCACCTGTTATCAGGAGAGACCTCAGTGCTGCATCTTTCAGCCCAGTACTGATCCTGAAAAGTAATTTTTACCGTACTTACCAGTAACTTGAATTTCCTTCCATAGGATATCATTGCCTGCTTTTTGCTGAAAAAGTTTCTAAGTGTCGATTTTTGAAACATACAAATATTCCTCTAAAATCAGCCGAAATACGAATTCCGATTTACTCACCTGTTATCAGGAGAGAACCCAGTGCTGCATCTTTTAGCCCAGCACTGACCCTGAAAAGTAATTTTAACCGTACTTACCAGTAACTTGTATTTCCTTCCATAGGAATCCATTGTCTGGTTTTCAGCAGAAAAGTTTCAAAGTGTCGATTTTCACAAACTACAAATATTCCTTAAAAATCGCCTGTATGACTTAAACACATTCTTTCAACTGTTTACAGGAGATGCACCAGTGCTGGATCCAGGATCCACCACTGAGTGAGAAAAAGTCACGATAACACTACTTACCTGCTAAGTGAATTTCCTCCCATAGGATAACATTGGTGATTCTATGTGAAAAAGTTTCTAAGTGTCAACTTTTAAAATACAATAATATTCCTTAAAAATCACTACTGTAACCAAAACGCTTTTACTCAACTGTTTACAGGAGATGTCCCAGGACTGAATCTAGGATCCAGTCCTGTGGTTAGAAAAGTAATCCATAAAGTAACTAATTGCATTTAGCTAGAAATTCACATTGAGCTCAATGTTGCATTGTGTTTGAAATTGTGTTGCCCATTGCAACAACTGTAACTACTGTACTTAAAAGTCTATTGCCTATTTGCAAAGTATTTAAAGTAAATTAATTCATTCTGAGAAAGTATATTTTGTAATGTAATGTATAATGTAATTACAATGTAATTTAAAAATAAAATATCTAAAAATAAATAGTTTAAAAAAATGTAGTAAATCAGTATGAAAAAAATAAAAATAACAATTAATACATTTAAAAATTGGCATTTACAAAACCTTTGAAATTCACTGAAAAAAAACATAGGTTTCAGACATGTTATAGTTAGGAATTAGCATTTAAAAAACCTTTGAAATTCACTGAAAAAACCATAGGTTTCAGACATGTTATAGTTAGAAATTAGCATTTAAGAAACCTTTGAAATTCACTGAAAAAACCATAGGTTTCAGGCACGTTATAGTTAGAAATTAGCATTTAAAAAATCTTTGAAATTCACTGAAAAAACCATAGGTTTTAGGGACAGTTGTAGTTACTTGGACATTGCACTCGTACAAAACCCGTGAAATTCCCCGTTATAGTTAGTTCAGCTAACTATAACTCGCGCCCCTGCAATGCACTGCTGATGACGTCACATATTACATCACTCATGACATGGTCAGTGACATCACTGATGACATCACTGATGACATCTCAAATGACATCACTCATGACATCAACCATGTGATAATTTCATGCATCTTCTCACACCCTAATATAACTTTTGATACACCCACTCTAAATTACAGACTGCCATTCTCAAAAACAAAGACACTCCAACACCAATAACTACATACCCACTCACTGATTCTTAGGTCTACACACACATCCACTCACTCACCCGTACAGTCACTCATACTTACGGTCACTCAGTACAGGACTATCATATGCACTCATACACCTATATAAACACTGACACACCGCCACTCATCCATAGAGGTACTCACACACCTAGTCAGTCATGCAAAAATTTAATCACACACCCATTTACTCACCTATACAGTTATACACACACCAGCTCACTTACTCATACAAATACTAGCACATTCTTACGCTCTTATACAATAACTGATACAAGCACACACGCATCCATACAGCCACTCTCACAATCACACACTCTCACGTATAGCCTTTTAAATACTCTAACACATATATATACTTCCTTTTACATATGTAGTTACTCGCACATGTACCACTGAGATATACATTCACTCACTAACACACCCATACACACACTCACCCACCCAAGCAGTCCATCACAGACGCACTCTTCAAATCATGCACCCAGTGAATCACCCACTCACACATCTATGTACAGAGTCGCACACACCCCACCCACACAAACACTCAGGCACCCATACAGATACTCAGACAACCAATCAATAACTCATATAGACACTCATGTAGCTATTCACAAACCCATGCAGCCACTTACACAGCAACAGACAGACGGATACAGACATTCACCCAGTTTAGTCACTAACCCATGCATTCAGTAAGATAAGTTTAATCACTCACTTATACAGTTAGTCACGCACCTACTAAATCATCCATTCAGACACTTATACACCCACTCACTCTTCAATACGCCTTTCCCTATATATATTAAACATATTTAAACTTTACAGAAACACACAGTCACTGGATGATGTCATCAGTGATGTCATCAGTGATGTCATTTGAGATGTCATCAGTGATGTCATCAGTGATGTCACTGACCATGTCATGAGTGATGTAATATGTGACGTCATCAGCAGTGCATTGCGGGGCGCGAGTTATAGTTAGCTGAACTAACTATAACGGGGAATTTCACGGGTTTTGTACGAGTGCAATGTCCAAGTAACTACAACTGTCCCTAAAACCTATGGTTTTTTCAGTGAATTTCAAAGGTTTTTTAAATGCTAATTTCTAACTATAACGTGCCTGAAACCTATGGTTTTTTCAGTGAATTTCAAAGGTTTTTTAAATGCTAATTTCTAACTATAACATGTCTGAAACCTATGGTTTTTTCAGTGAATATATATATATATATATATCGAGAGCGAAAGCAAAACTGCTACAAAGGAATGAAGCGGTGTACCAACAGGAGAGACTACAAGATAGGATCTGTGTGCAGGTGCAGCAGCGAAGCAGACTGAAGAGCAGAGCCCCTTGAGCAAGTGGAGACTCGTCCCTAGCCCTATCTGTACTAATATGTCCTTTTGACACATTACTGCCTGGTTCTTTTGCTTCCGGATCTCCTAGCCATTTCTTTTCCTTTTTCGTTCTTTTCTTTACGAACCATAAATTACAAACAATGCATACATTTACTCCAACCAAACACTGTACCAAAAATGTATATCTCCGGGTTTGTGTTAATTTGCTTTGAACGAGATATTGCAGCCATCCGCACTAGGTACCACTGTTGAAAAGATAATTACCTTTATTTCACCACAGAAGTCATTCGCTTGTACAGTAATTAGACAAACTAGATATCTGTGAGCATTTTGTACTGACAAAAAAAATGAGTTTGCACAGTCCAAGTTAGATACAATCTGGCGTCCCAGTTCACGCACTCGCCTAGAAATGTGATTTTAATGGCCGCTGTAACAGTTTGAGCAAAATGATGAATTTGCGTACTCGGGACAATGCGGCCTTATCAGATTTAACTCACCCATTGGGAACAGATGTACTTCATCAATTTATACAGCGCACTTGATCCAAACTCTTTCCCTCTGATTATATTGTTATCTTGCTGATTATTGTTACAGTTCTTGCAGGTTGGTTGCCATGTTTTTGAGAGAACGTGACTGAAAATGTAAGTTCATTAGAGCCATGTTGGTGCTGTTGTTGGAAGTCAGTGGTTCAGTGTTGAAGACAAGTAAAACAGAGTAATAAATAAGTTCTAATGACAGTCATAAGAATTGGAAGAATAACTTCATGAATGTTGGAATCTTCTTTGGTTCATCTTTTCTTGCCTTCTTAGGGGCACACAAGTTTGTCCTTCAAAAGTGGTAATACCAGTTCTCCATGGTCCAAGGAGCTCTGGGGCATCTGGGCAGTCCTTGTGACAAGTATTCCTTGGGCTGTCTAGACGCCCTAGCGCAATCCTGTTGCATCCAGTCAGTGTTTTATGAGCAGGTTGCTGGAGGGTCACAGTTGGCGGAATGGTGCCTAGGCTTATATAGGGCTTCCATGGCCTTGGTCCTAGACAGCATGGCAAACAGTGGTGCTGCGCCCGTGTCTTGGAGACACTGGTGTATCAAGTAGGGCTTGCAGCGAAGTGCCACATGTAGTTGGCACAGAAGCATCAAGCCAATGTCATGGGAGAATAGTGGACCTGAGATGAACACCTGTGCAAAAGTGTTTAGTTCCAATACTACCCTGAACTTCTCCCCCTCTTTCCTGGCATCGGGGATATAGAGAACTCTTGCTCCTATTGATGAGGCAGCAGCACAGGTTTCTAGTTTAAAAGCAAAAATGACCATATTTCCTGGCTCACGGGCCAGCTTACTTAACATGGGGACTGCCATTGAGGGAGCACTTTAAATTTGAGTGGGGGGGCGATTGAGTTTACCTATTTTAAGCTTAAGTTCAGTTTCTTAGGAAGGAATATTTCCTAATATCCTGAAAGTACAGGTCCCACAAACTTGTCAGACGCATGTATTCAAAATAGTAAATTAATTGTGTATTCAATCAGCCAGTCAGGAACTTGCTACTGGGCCTCAGTAATATTCTGCCAGAGCTGACCCTAGGTAGTGGAGAAAGACATTAATTACGTGTCCTTTATGGCTGTGTCATAATGGCTTTCAACTTGAACACAGGTTTTGTACAGGTGATGCTCTGTTCGAAGCCACAGGCTCTTTCGTCCCAGCGTGTCTGAAACAGTGAGACAAACAGTGGTTCGAGGACAGAATGGAAGTAGGGTGTGCAGCATGGAGTCTTGCTGAGGGACAGGGGAGAAAGTTGAATCTAAACCATATAACACCATGTCACACTTTACCACAACACTACTACATCACTTAACACGATACCACATCACCCTCAAATATCTTACCCCAGTCCACCACTAAGGTAAACTCAGAATCCACAGGGGACACACACCACACCACATAAAATCACAATGCTCTAGTCCACAGCACACTAAATCACCCCATTCACAATCACACCTTATACCCACATCACCCTACAACATGCCCAACGTATCACCTTATACCACATCATACAAACAGTACACTTCTCCAGTATAGCTCAGTTCATTACCTAATGCTTCACAGAACTAGATGCCACATGACATCGCACTGCATCACATTATATAACAATACATCACAAACCTACACCGCCCCTTATTACGATATACCTCCCCACATGATACAAAACAACATAACAAAAAAACAGCGTCATGAATGCTGAAATAACATGCGGCTCCGTATCATACCTAAACACCCCTGCAATATGTCACAACTACCACAACAGGATACCATCTCACTCCATTTTACACCATATCACATCACACCATGCAAAACTGCATCAAAACACATTACTCTTAGCACATCGCTTTAGCCACATGTTTCAACGAGATGCCCGACAATATACATTTCACCATAACATACACAATATAACACCACATGATAGAGCACACCATTTATTACCTCACTTCATACCAAATCAAATCATTTCTTACCACACCACCCTCACACTTGAACTGCACCACAACGTATTATTAAACATCACACATTGCATCACAACACAAAAGCCAGCACAAGACCACACAGTTAGTCATGTAATCTAGCACCACATCTTAACACACCATACATCACCACACTACACACTTTCACTACATCTTTCCACAACACACGTCATACCACACAACATCACACAATATGCATCCTGTCTCACCAACACATCTAAAAATACCACTTTTAACCCTGAAACAAAGTACAGCAACTGATCGTAAAACACATTCTAAAGCACAGCAGGCACAATAAACAGATCACACAAGTACTGCTATTGACATAAATTAGCACACCACATGTTCACATACTAACTTGCCATGCTCTGCAACATATCTCACCACCTCACAATATATAAGACGCCTCTATCCATCACATAAGAATGCAAAACTATACCATCACATAAGAATGCAATACCATGCTATAGAGCATCACAGTATGCCTTATCACACCATACGACATACACAACCGTGGGGCCGAGATGGTGCATGCTGGGGAGTCCACTGGTAAAGGGAGACATTTTATCTACTGAAATAGATGGGCCTTGAAGACCAGTGCCCTTGAAATCCACTTGAGCTGGGTACTCTGGGATTGAGTAAAGCGGCTATACAAGCTAATTAAAGCTGTTTTTCATATCTACATTACACCTATTTGGCTTTTGATGAATGGGGAGATAAAACGATTAGGGCACTATGCCACAGTCGGGCTTAGAATTGACGTCATTCGGTTTCAGGATCAGCAATTTAACCACACATCTACATCTTCCTACAGTGTAGATATATGTAACCCCACTGGTATGCTTTCTGTGCAGTTCTGTATTCTGTGGGATTTCTGTTGTGTAAACACGGGTGACAAATGTTAAGCAGGTTTTTGCTGTATATTAAATGAATGAATAAATAAATGTGCATGGTTTTTCATACTGTAAAAATTGCAAAACCAAGATATCGGCCAATGATTTATTTTTTTAACTGGAAAGACAGCACAAAGTCATCAGTGTGCGAAACAGGTACTGACAAATTTCATTCTGCTTTTTTGCCTGGAAACTTTGGACAGCATACGGCTGCCACAGCAAATCTTGTGTTTAGAAATGCAAAATACGCATTGCCAATGCCAATAGGTCTGGTTTATGAATCACTGTCAAGCCAGACCTGAAAATCCATGTACGGTAATGACTGCCCTCCTCCCATCTGTGCTGCTGCCAGAGAAAAACACCATAAATGTTCTAGCTGTCTAAGACACTTTAATAGCATTACAGTGTCTTTAATAGCATTACAGGGTCATGTGTGTGCCTGTGAAAGTTCAACCTCAGGCAGCTGGATAAATAAACAAAATGATCTCAGCTGTGTGGAGGGCAAGCACTTTTTGGAACAAACACAGTTTGCCCAATAGAAGCAGGTACTCCTGGCTCCCAACATATGGGTGGAGCCGAATGCCCTTTCTAGTGATGCTCACATAATTGTCTGGTGTCAAGCCAGACCATAAAAATATTGTAGGCAGTAGTGGCTGCTACCGGACGGGGGTGATGGGGCGGGGTGGGATGAAGGGGGTTAATTAACCCCCCAAAAATTACCTTTAAACGGCCGGCTGGCCGCTGCCTCCCCTGCGTCCTCTTCCTTTGCCATTTCTGCAGTCCGCCCGTCAGCAGGAAGCATCTGGTACACAGGCTTCCCTGAGCCAATCAGAAGGCTGCAATGCAGCTTTGTGATTGTTCTGAGCGCCATGGATCGGCGCTCAGACTGGAACAGGGAGCCTGTGCGTTTTCCTGATCAGGCTGTGTAATGCAGCCTGGTAGGAACATGCAGAGTGCGTATTAACTGTTTGGTCGGCCCAAGAAGGTCAGCCAAATGGTTCATGCGCACTTTGGGAGTGCAAACCACTCCTCCCTGCTCTGGCCAGCTCCGCCCCGTCCCACACTGTACCCAGGCCACTGACTGCATGCAATGGGAAAAATAAAATGACAGTAACAATACGTTATTGTCATTTTATTTTTCCTTTTTGTGCAGTGGGGCAACACTCCTCCGCCTTAGCGGAAGAGCCGCCACTGAGTGTAGAGATTAACAGATGACCTTTGCTGACTAACAAGAGTTAGGCTCAAAATAGCTTCTGTAGAAATCAACATAAGAAAGCGCAATAGCGTACTGTGAGCTCTGTTGTAACAATTAACGTTTGAGAGGATTGGCAAATATGTGACTAGCACCGATATCGGGTAGAACGGCAACTTACTAGGCTGTAAATACGTTTCCAGACTCAATTTTAAGTCTTCATATAAAAGAACATTGTTTATTGTAGGAAGAAGTAGTGTATTGACTTGTGCTAGATGAACCTTGTTCTTTATGTTCAGGCTAGTCTCTTCTGAATATTATGGCGAGTTCCGTGCTTTACCAATATACACAACTGTAAGGTGTACATGTAGAATGGGATTCGGCATCAAAATTAGTAGGTTGTTTGTTAAATATTGTGAAAGTATTGCGCTCCCTTCCAGAATGCTAAAGCAGCATGTTCAGGTAGTTTCTTTGAGTGGACATAACTTTCTAATGTAAGACCAGTTGCCCATTTCATACATAAAGATTAGAGGAAAATCGAATGTCTGAGTCCTAATATTTTTTCTTAGAAGTGACATCTCCAGGGAAGAAATGGTTATGTGATCAGGAGCCGTGTTATTTTCAGCAGCAGAGTAAAAACAAGGGTTATTAAATGTGTATCTGCTGGCGGGTAATCTTAGCACCTGAGCCATGACTTCAAAATGGCCTTTTTAAAGGAGTTTTGACCGTTAAAGACTCATCAATATTGAATGGAAAATGCCTTTGGCTCAGATATAGCGAAATTAGTTACTGCAGTGAGTGAAGAAATTGGAATTCCTCACTTGGAATCTGCAAGTTGTTGATTGAGCCCTCCCTATGACTAATTTGAGCCCCTGTCAGATCAAAAAAATAAAGTAATGGTTATCTAATGTGTACCTGATACATTTCTGTCATGACGCCTAAGGCCAGTTTTCCTACTTGTCAAACAGTGGATTCCATGGAAGCATTAAAGAGCCCACTACTATGGTTTGTTCATTCTCCTTATTCACCCCCTGTCACAGTACTGATTAACAGCCCTGTTTTTGTGTTCATGCACAAACCGCGATTATCCATTTTTGTAGGAACTTCTTATCTAGCTCTGAGAAGTGTAAGATGGTTTTGTCTCTTCTCTCAAGTCCCTTTACTGGTATTGGCAACTTTTACCCGCATACCAAAGTGCTCTGACCCAGTCAAACGCAATTTGCAATGCTCGCCAAACACAAAAAAATAGACAATTGCTTTTGATATTCATTACATGGTTTCGGCCTGGGCTCATCATTATTTGACATTATCCCTTCTATTGTCTGTCCTGATGTAATTGTTCCTTGTCAAGTGCTTTGTTTCTCTGCTACATCTCTTCTTGTAATACATAAGTTTTAAAAGCATCTGACAGATTTCATTTGTAGTATCTTGCCTCAGTCTTTCTCGTTCAAGTGTTTGCCCCCCATTCTCCAAAACCTTTCCCTGATTGGTTACTCACCTATTAATGTCTCTTCCCCACTTTAATTTCCCCCATGCATTTTTATGTTAATCACTCGATCTCGTATGTTAATCCTCTCCCATATGGGTCTTTCATGACCTTTACAATTAAGGTCATTGTAGAGATCTAGCAAAAAGGTAACTGACGAGGTCTTCAAAACATCTGTGTTGCTGGGTTGTATGGATATTCTCTTAGTGACATGTTTTCTCTTTCTCCAGTTCTTAGTGACCCACAGGCCAGAGCAATCTATGACATATATGGAAAAAGAGGGCTTGAGATGGAAGGATGGGAGGTAAGGAGCTGTGTTCTTTTTGAAAACCCATGTTTTAACTAATGTTCGTTTTTCATGACTGACAACTCTGTGCAGTCAGTATGGTATAAGATGCACAGTACTAAACTGTTGTGTATTTGTAAGCACACGTTTACCCGCGAGGGTATCCTGGTGCTGAGCAGGTGTGTGTGCGCGCTTAGTCCTGCCTCTGGTAGGTTGGTTAATTGAAAAGCATTGTCTTCAGCTTCTTACGGAATTCAAGAAGAGAGGAGGGAAGCTCTGGTGTGGAGTGCAGTGTTTCATGCTTTAGGAGTGATGTAAGCCAACAGCCGTCCTCCTGATCTGGTTCTGTGTATGCATGGGATTTGTGCAAGTAAGAGCCCTGGGGAACGGAGGAGTCTGGGTGGTTGGTGGAAGGCGATGCGACTGGTCTGGTGGGTGGGGCCTGAGTTGTATAGTGCCTTGAATTTCTGTGTGAGGAGTTTGAATTGAGCACATTTGTGTATCGGTAGCCAGTGTAGTTCGCTGAGGTGTGGTGTGATGTGAGATCTTTGTGGGAGGTTGATGACGAGTGTGGCTGCTGAGTTCTGGATATTTTGTAGTCTTCTAGTGAGTTGCTTGGTGATCCCAGCATCGAGAGTGTTCTCATAGTCCAACTTGCTGGTAACTAGGGCGTTAGCGGGCTTTCTTCTAGTGTTGCTTGGGAGCCATTTAAAGAGTTATCTCCACATCTTAAGGGTGTGGAAGCAGGATGCAGTGATGGGGTTGACTTGTGCGGTCATGTTCAGTTTGCTGTTGATGATTATTCCAAAGTTCGTGGCATGGGTTCGGTTGTGGGTATGGGTGTGTGTCTGAGTTCGGCTGGCTACCAGTTGGAGTTCTATAGTCAGGTAATTGTGCCAAACATCACTACTTCTGTCTTGTCAGTGTTTTGAGACCGCTGGCTTTCATCTAGTTTGCAAATTTGGCCATGCAGGCTGTGAACTTGTTTCTTGTGTTAGGGGCCTTGTTTGAGAGGGAGAGAATGCGTTGTGTTTTGTCTGTGTAGGAAAGGATGTTGATGTTGTGTGCAGGGATAGTGGGTTGGGCTGACCGATGAACCCTGAGGCACTCCAGAGATACGTTTGCGGGCTTCTGATGAGTAAGGTGCAAGGCTGACAGCTTGTGTTCTATCCGTTAGGAGCGGACACACCAGAGAACGGGTCCTTGGATGCCAATCTCGGGCAGGTGCCTGATGAGGATGGGGTGTGAGACCGTGTCAAATGCTGCAGAGAGGTCCAGGAGAATGAGGGCTGGCAAGCCTCCTCTGTCTAGGATCATGCGGATGTCCTCTGTGGCGGCGATGAGTGCTGTTTCTGTTCTGTGGTTGGGCCTGAATTCGAACCGGTGAATAGGCTGATGTAAAGCATGCTGCTTGATAATGCATTTAAAGCAACTCAAACATGTTGTATGAAGTGGTGAAAGAAATTGTGTGCATACAGGCAGGATTCTTATTAGGAAGAGAATAAATCCTAATAGAACAGAATGTTGTAGACTGAAGCTTTAACTGGCGGAGTCTGTCAGAACATTTTGTACATAGCCTTTGTTTACCATAAACAATGTATGCCACTTGGGGACTTTCCATTTTAGTGCCCTTGTGTTTTATGCCCCCTGCACAAAAACCATTTTGCGTAAGGGTCACAATAATGCACCCATTAAATTCCAAACCTCCGGGTATCAAATTTTAACAAGTGTGATTCTTATTGTATCCCCATAGAGGCACTTGCAATCAAGTTATAAGTAGGTGATCTTTGAGCTCAGAGTTCTAGAAATACTTCAGTATTGTTATTTGTAGTTGATGCTCTGTTCCATCCGAGTATCCCAAGATTGGTGGCATTACGTCATTGGATTGGCACACCTTTTTAGTTCTGATATGCTTTCACTTTGCCACTTGCATTTTTAGAGAACATTTTCTCCGTTGGAAAACCAAATGTGAAAGTTGTGTTTTCAGGTGTCTCCTCTTTGCATGTGGAGCGATAGTCATCAACCCTGACTGCATTCTGGCACACAGCACAACTGTCTTGTTGCAAAAGACGTAATGTGGGCTTATGGAGAGTTTACCTGGACTTATAGTCTACCCTTTGCTTACGATTGGTTGGTTTATTGTCACTGTTATTTGCTTTCTTTTTATTCAATGGCTTTCCATGTTGCAGCTTATCAGTCTTGCATTTGTCCCTCTCCTGGAGCATATCCTCTTTACCATCCCTCTGATTGGCTGGCTTTTATACTTTCCACTGCTGACTTTCAGTGAACTATTGTTTTTTTTCTTTTAGCTTAAACACTTCATGAGAGTGCATGTGTTTTCCAGCTGTGTACTTTGAGTGTTTCTCTCCACCCCTGTGCACCATATTGTTCTCTCACCTGTGTGCTTCTTTCCACCTGTGCTTCACGTCGCTCCCTCTTGCCTGTGTGCTTATTTCCCGCATCACTCATGTTCCTCTCATCCATGTGCGCTTCTCTGCCCTCTGTTGCTCTCTCACCTCTGTGCTTCTGTTCAACCACTCTCACTCCATGTTGCTCTCTCTTCCATTGCCACCTGCCTGTTTGCTGCCCACACCCCTCGTTATGCTTCCCTTACTCTGTCTTGCTTCCCTCAATCCTCCATGTAACCTCCTCACTGAAAAAAGGTGCCTAAACATTTTGTAGGCACATGCATGTGCATGCGCTCTCCTACAAAATGAAGAGGCCGCAGCACCTTGTTCTTACTCTTTTTTTTCTTTAGCCATCTTGCACAGCCTATGCAATGCTGTACAGCATTGCTAAGAACCATTGTCAAAGCCAATAGGTCCCAGAGGCAAGACCTGTTGGCTTTTTCATTGCTTGCCTTCTCTCTTCCTTCTAAGCTCGGATCATGAGGTTGTGTGCACTTACATTAGATAGTGATACCAAACAATGCAAGTATAATTCAGTTGGTTAATGCACCATAGTCTATCTGCCGATCAAAGGTTTAGTTCTTGGCAGGGTCACTCTGCCTTGCATCCTTCCAAAGGGTATAAAATGAGTACCTTTAACTAGTTTTATAACACCGAATATTCAAGTACAAAGAGAAAACCAAATTTTTAGGTCTCGCCTGAGCCAGCGCATGCGCTGCACTGGCGAGAGTTTTAGTAAGCGGGTTTTGGAAGTGCAAACAGCAGTTTGCTGGCGACCAGCTTGCGTTCACGCGAGCGTGCACGCGCGATCAGGCGCCATATGGCTTCCCTCGCGATTACTTTCACTTTCGCGCCCGCGCGGCCATGTCAGTTTCACGGGCGCGCGGCCATTGTTTTTTGTTGAAACTGTTACAATCTTTCTATGCTAACCGTTCCCAACTTTTTAGATATGGCATTAGCCAAGATCTTTTGAGTTTCCTAAAGTGATATGTATATCACACTTATTTATAGCGCTTTCAGCCATCCCTCTTTATCCGTTGGTCTGTCACTCACAATTTTCATCCGCCCACTACAGAATACAGCATGTGTCAGCACACATCAGCCATTAGGTATCGTCACTGAGTGACTGCATTTCACCCTTTCATAAGTACACAAACACACAATGTGGTTCATTTTAGTTCCAGGGACTACTGTGGTAATGTGCGCTTTTTTAGACCAATTTTTTTTCCCTTTATGCTGCGCTTCTAAACTGCCATTATTCTTCTTTTGCCAGCCTGACATTCTTTTCCTCGTCTGCGCTATGAAGGGGTAACTCAATTAAAGCTACGCTTCGATGCCTTGTCTGGGGTAGTAAGCGCTATATAACTATAATTGCGATTACTTTGGCTGCCGTGGCAGCCAAGCCCAGAGACGGCAAGGATGCTTGCACGGAGCTGCAAGGACCATCTTAAACACAGGTGAAAACTCTGTTAGTAAAAGAATGCGCTTGCGCTCAGATTTAAATATTCTGACCCTGAATCATTGGCTGTTAGGTTGCAATAAGGCTCGGTTCCTTACATTTACGCTTCCTGGACCAATGTAAACATTTAAAAAAGAAACTTTTTCTATTTTTCATTTATTCCATAGATTTAAAAAATCCTGCTCGGTATATACCTTCTCCCTATGTGTACAATTTATAGTTCAAAATGTTCATTTTGTCCTTGGCATCTGTTCTCATTTGCGTGTGTCTTTTTATTCCTCAATAATGCCTCTGTTTTTTTTTACTGATGTTAGATAAAGCCAAATTATGCAGCACATCTTCGCCAAACTTTGTCGGAGTCCTCCTTCCATGCTCAGCTATCTAAAATTAATATATTTGGAATTATAATTCATTCAATTTAACAGAAAAAGTGTGTATCTGCCTGATTTAACTAA
This sequence comes from Calotriton arnoldi, assembly GCA_963921515.1. Classification (NCBI taxonomy): domain Eukaryota; kingdom Metazoa; phylum Chordata; class Amphibia; order Caudata; family Salamandridae; genus Calotriton; species Calotriton arnoldi. Next base: position 354,472 of record CAWUFW010007100.1, read on the forward strand.
ATGCAGAAAAAATATACACAAGTCTATACACAGCTTGTAAATACCAGATAATTTCAATTTCTGCAAACAACATGCACCCAAGCTCTGCACACAACGTTTATGCAGTTTCCCACTTTTCAGACACACGAACTCTGTACATCACAAAAAAGTACGGGGGCTCACCAAAGTAGAGAGCACAAGGCAATACGTTTCTTAGAGTTTAGGCAAATGTTATCAGTTGGACCATTTGGACATAGCAGGACTTCAGTCAAGCAGAGTGGGAAAGCCATCCTTTGTGGAAAAGGAAGCCTTGCACAAATAATAGTGTCAAGCTTCATCATCATCAGCTTCCTCTCCCCACCCTGGTATTACCTTCAGGTGCATAGTACATCTATGGGGAGCACTTTTGATTCCAGCCTGGCCTGGGCTATCTGTATGTGCACTCATTCGAATCTGAATTCATTCTAGACGACCTTAATCCCCATCAGGATAAGGTAAAGTTTCCACAATTTTATATCGGTGACGTGCTCCTGATCTGCACAGGGACCAGGGATGAACCTTTTGAGTTTGGGAGATGGCTCAATGCACTGTACCCGTTCCTGCGGATTACCATCACGATAGGAGGGAGTGAACTATCTTTCCTGTACCTGATGATAAAACAAACAAGCATTGGCATAGCCAATAGGTCTCGCCTTTGGGACCTTATAAGTGTTTAGCCATGCAACAGTTGATGTTGTTGCACCAAGGATATTGTGCTGGATAACTAAACACTTATAAGGTCCCAAAGGCGAGACCTATTGGCTATGCCAATGCTTGTTCTAGTAAGCTAACAACTCTGTACTTTTACTTTAAAGCAATGTGAACGTACCTTTCCATGTGAAAGAGTGTGGTTTACAAATCCCAAAAACAACATATGAATAATATAGATGTGTTGTTAAAGCTGAATATTTTAAAAATTATACTTTTGTCTCATTATGTCCCATCCATTAAATTCTCCTATGCATATTTAATTAGAAACAGTACAGTTCTACCAGTGTACCACGCTTCCAAACTTGGCATGCCTTGCTCCCTGCACCTTGCCATGATGTCTATTTATATTACCTCGCAGTGGCACTGATGAATCCCTCCTCTGGTCTCTTGCCATTCTTAGCCTTGACTCCTGCAGTCTCTTAAACCTTAAAACTTAACACCTTAAGCTTTAAAAATTACTTTTGGAGCTCATTCTACTCATGGGCGAGCTGATCACAAGTGGCCTGAAGCCAATTCATTGGTTATCTTCTTAAAGATTGCATGCAATTAAGAAACTTAAAAGCACATGAAGATGTTTCTGATGCTGAAGCATAGTACTGAACAAAGTTCACCAAAGGGAGTAAATCAGAAGCGATACTACAACCAGGAATCTGATCTACACGATCTCTGGGAGATGATTCTGAAATTGAAGGTATTGCTCCAAGATCGGTCTCCCATAAACTGCAGCAGGATGCAAGGCCTTTGGATTAGCATAGTAGTTGCTCACAGATGTTTAATCTCTGCGGTGTTTCTTTTTTTTTTATAATCAACTTTATTGGCATTTTGAACAGAATACATCAGCAATAGACCACATGTATCACATTACAGTAAAGATATGTCGTCACTATCTTATGTCCTTGGATGGTATATGCACCCTGCAAATCTTGATCTCATAAGGTCCCGTATAGTAAACGTATTCAGTGGGGTGAAACATATTCATTCTATCTGGCCCATCCATTTACCCCAGACCTTGCGATATGTAGCCGGGCATCCCCTGGCTTTGTACAGGGTTTCTCTTGTGCCGCGCACCAATCTACCCCTCTGCGCCACTTCGCTGTGCTAGGTGGGGTAGGATTCTTCAAATTGACAGCAATGTCTCTTTTAGCTACAACCATGGCCGTGTTGAAGAATAATTTGTCAGATCTAGACCCGTCCAGCCCATCTGTGATTCCTAGGAGCGTGTTCAATTGATTGTGCGGGACACCCCAGCCCAGGACCTCAGCCAGTTCTTATTCTATAGAGCCCCAGTATTGCGTCAGGAGGGGGCAGGCCCATACCATGTGAAAGAAGTCTGCTTGGTCTCGTTTGCAGCGAGTGCAGGACGCAGTCGGGATCAGGCCAGCGCTGTGGAGGCGCTTTGGGGCTAAGTAGGCTGCATGTAAGTAGTACAGTTGGATTAGACGGAGCCTGGCCAAGGTGATGATCATTTTGGGTGCCATCAGTGCGTCCCTCCAATCTTCCTCTTCTAGGGGCCCCACCCAACTTTCTCATTGACTCCTGAGTCGATCTAGTGCGGTTGGAGTGTTATTAGTTAGGGAACGATAAATGCGTGAGATCCCTCCCTTTCCCAGATTTCCCATCATGGTTTGCGCTTCTGGGGGGCTGTATTCTGGCAAAGTCGTGCCAGGTGGTATATGTGTTTGAAGGACATGGCGTAGTTGCAAATATCTATAGAATTGTGATGTGTAAGGAATGCCGGGTCTGTAGGTCACAAAGTGCGCATGTGGTCGCCAGTCCATACGTCCCCAAGCTAAGATATCCCAATGAAGTCCCACTTTCGGAATCCCTCCAATTTGCTGACCTCCCTGAGCCAGGTGCCCTGCCAGAGTGGTGTGCATTGGGTCAATTTGTTCGCCCATTGGTTATGACGCAAGGAAGCTCGCCAGGCTAGGAGAACCGCTCGCGTCACCACAAGGAGAGTTCTGGGTATGGGACCCCCGTACATCATCGTCTGGATCTTAGGCAAGCCCAAGTCGCCCAATTAAATTCTATATGCCGGGTCAGACCAGCCCTCGTTGAACCAGTTGTGTAGTATGAGTAGGCGGGTAGCCAAGTAGTACAGATATAGATTGGTCATGCCCATACATCCGTCAAAGGGTGGAATCTGGCATTGGGTTAAGGCTATACGGGGTCTCCGTCCGCTCCAAAGGAATTTAGTGGCTAGTCTGTCTAGCTCTTTGAACCAAGTCCGTGGAAAATGAAATGGGGTATTTTGGATTATGTAGAGGAATCTGGGGAGGATCATCATTTTGAAGAGGGCAACTCTTCCCAGGGGGTTAAGCAGCAGCGCCTGCCATTTGCAGAGGTCTTCCCTAGCTCTCCTCACCAATGGGGTTATGTTGAGTGACCATGCGAGGTCAGGGAGCAATGCAACCCAGATTCTCAGGTATTTAAACGACTGTCGCCTGATGGGTATTGTGGATTGCCAGTCGAAGCAGTCTCTCGCTATGTGTAGAGGGACCAGGACAGATTTATTTGAGTTCAACCGCAGGCCGGAGGCCTGCCCGAAGGAGTGCAACTCTTGTAGGCAGCGAGGGCCAGATTGGACAGGTTCCGCAAGGAAGAGCAAGACGTCATCCGCGTACAAGGCGATTTTGTCCTCTTCTGAGTTTGGCCACCTCCAGCCCTGGATCCGGTCATCGGACTGAATGAGGCACGCCAGGGGCTCCATCGCCAAGGCGAAGAGGAAAGGTGAGAGGGGACAGCCCTGCCTTGTACCTCTTCTAATGGGAAACGCCTCCGATAGTGCCCCATTGACAAGAACTCGCGCCTGAGGCCGGGAGTAGAAGACTTTAACTAGGCTGTGAAAATGTTGACCTAGACCCATTGCGGCCAGCACATCCGCCAAGTATTGCCAGTCCACGGAATCAAAGGCCTTCTCGAAATCGATTAGGAGAAGTGCTAGATAAGGAGTTAGTGATTGGCGGTTTGCTAGGGCCAGATGGAGGCGCCGGAGGCAGTGCCTGGTCCCCCGTGATGGCATGTATCCACACTGGTCGGGATGGATTAATTTAGCAAGGTAGGGTCTCAGCCAATGGGCTAGGACTGAAGCAAATATTTTGATCTCTGTGTTTGAGAGAGATTGGGCGGTATTCAGCACAGTTTGGTGAGGGCGGTTGTGAATTAGGAATGACAACAATGGTGGCGGCATCCGTTTCTGGGGGAAAAGAGCCCTGTTCGGCGGCTTCGGCAAATATATCAAGGAGGTGCGGGACGAGTATCTCCCGATAGATGGCATAATACTCCTGCGGGAGACCGTCAGGGCCTGGGGTTTTGCCCGGTGCAGTACGTGATATGGCCTCATTGATTTCTTCCTGGGTGATGAGAAGGTCAATATCGGCTGATTCGGCCGCAGTGAGTCGGGGAAGATGGAGGCGTTCCAAGTTGATCAACTTCGAAAGGGAAATTTCAGGGTGCTGCGCTGAATAGAGCTGACAGCAGAAGGTGGCGAAGGTCCGGGCCATTGCTGGAGGGGGCTCGGTGAGGAAGGCCGTCCGAGTCCCTAATCTCCAGGATTATTCGGTTAGTCATGGGGTATATAGCTAATCTGTGTAGGATCTGCCCGTTCTTGTCACCCCAGCCATACACCCTAGCTACGGAGGATCTCCATAGTAGTTTGGCGGCTTCCATGGAGAGTTGCCTGATGTCATCTCTTAGATGTGCAAGTTGCCTCGTCTCGACCTCATCCCGGTCTCTAGGCAGGCGCTTCTCGAGGAGGGCCGCCTGGGCCTCCAGGAGGGAAATCTGACTGTTGTGTGCGAGGCGCTTGATTTTGAGTTGGCCTTTGGCGAAGCCACGGATGGTGGCCTTACCTCCCTCCCGGGTACCCGGGGAGGAGACAGAGTCACTATTGGTGAGAAAGTACTGCTGAAGCTCTGTCTTAATTGCTTTTTTAAAATCTTTGTCTTGGAGGAACCATGCGTTCATCCTCCACATCGGGCGGAGTATGTCAGGGGGCTCCCCTACGTTCAAGAACATGGGTGACTGATCCGAAATGCCCCAGGGAAGGATAGTGACATCTCTGATCTTTTGGCAGTCTAGAGAGGGCATAAAAATGTTATCAATTCGTGCATGGGTGTGATGCGTGGCTGAGGTGTGAGTAAATTGCCTGCTGTGGGGATGCCAAATTCTCATGGTGTCGCAGATGCCCAAGGTGTCTGCCCAGTTTGCTAAGTGTTTAGCGTGTGCGGCTCTTGTGGTGGAGGGCGCGCTTGCGGTGTCGAGGTCTGGGTGCATAACCGCGTTAAAGTCGCCTCCAATTATTATCATCCCCAGGGGTAGAGACGCAATGAGGTCGGCCGTACGCTTCAGAGTCAGTGTAAGCATAGATGGGGAGAGTATATGGAGATTAGGTTAAGAGCGTTCCCTCCTATTGAGCAATAGTGGTCTGCAATTACAGTTTGGAGAACCGGAAGCGCCAAGACACCCAAGGATATGCGCTGCGCTATATAAATTATAATAACATAACCTAACATTGATCCACTTAGAGCCAGAAAACAGCCCTGGGGGTCGTTAGTAGCTTGGGTGAGTACGAAGGGAAGATTGCCCCTCAGGAGAATTGTTACACCCCGCGAACCTCAAGTAATTACTGAATGCCAAATTCTATCGTATCCATGTCTTGCAAGAAAGGGGCAGTTGTTGCCCAGGAGGTGGGTCTCCTGAAGTAGGAGTATGTCGGACGCCTGGCGTTTGGCATAGCGCAGGACTGCTGTTCGCTTAACCCTGTCGAGCAGCCCATTTTCATTCCATGATAGTACTCGCATGGGGTCTCCACTCTTATTCGTAGATGTCATGGTGAATGTAGTTGGGCTGGGGGTTCTACAGGGCCTGGGTTAGCCGTGGGCTTGGCCAGGGTATGCTCTGGCGGCAAAGTAGTGACTTAGACGCTATCTTGTGGGTGATATGTGCGACTATCATATTGTAGAGTGAAAAGGCTGGTGTGACAAACATAGTGTAATGACAAAACTTCGGGACAACGGTCCCAACATCTCTCCCTCCCCCCTCCCCCACCCTACACTTCGTGAACAGAAGCATCTGTTGTCCCAATTAAGGAAGGTTAATTGACAAAACTAAAGCGTTCGAGTTGGAGTTGCGTGGAGGACCCCTCCTTACATAAGGATACTCGTTGTTCGGCGGAAGAAGATCTGTGGATTTTAGTAGGACATGCCCGTTCAGGTGTGTCGCTGTTGGCAGTGCTTTGGGCAGTATGGTTTTGTTTGGGCCATTCATTCCAGAAGCGTTGGACTACGAGAGAGGTCTGACTCAGCGGAGTCTATGTGGAGAGTCTTAGGTGAGGTGCTTCTGATTTCTAGGTGGTCCACGGAGCTGTATCGCCGCAGAGAGTGAGAGCCGTTCAAGGGTGCTTGGTCTCCAGGGAGTGGATTGGAGCTAGTAGGTGAGTCTGATCCAGCTCGGCGGCCCCTTCGCCCTCTGTGGGACAGTGTGCGCCTTCTGCGTGGCTTTGGAGAGCCCGGTCGGGTGCTTCCAGTTTGGGCTCCCGTAGGTGGGTTTGAGGCATTTAGCTTGAGAGGACGCTCCTCGGTCAGACAGGTCCAGGCTGTCTCAGGTGACTCGAAGAAGTGAGTTGGGTTTTGGAACACCACCCGGAGGCGGGCTGGGAAGAGCAGCCTGTATTGGAGATTTAAGGTGCGTAGTTTTTTCTTCACATCAACGAATGAGCGCCTCTGGGCTTGGACCTCCCGTGAGTAGTATGGGAAGATCAAGATGGGGTGGCCACTGTAAGTAAGAGTCTTTTGGTTGCGGGCCTCGCTCAGGATGGAGTCTCTGTCCTTAAAATTAAGGATCCTGGCAATTACGGGCCTATGCGGTGCTCCTGGTGGAGGTTTAGGGGCCAGAGAGCGGTGGGCCCGTTCAACCGCAAACCATGTGGACAGAGTCTTTAGGCATCCAGGATCTGATCCAGTGTTCCATGAAGTCTCCCATTTGTCCCTGCTCCGTTCCTTCCGGGAACCCCACTAAGCGAAGGTTATTACGCCTCGACCTGTTTTTGGCGTCTTCTGCCCTCCTATGTAATTCCTTAGTGTGGGTCTGAAGGCGAGCCACTTGCTCCTTTAATTGAGTCACATCGTCTTCGACGGTAGAAATGCAGGATTCAGTTTCTGTAAGGCGGGCTGTCGCATTTCGGAGGTCCTGCCGGAGGAGGACCTCCCCGATCTTGCTCTTGACCGAGGTCTGAGAAGTATTGATCGCCTGCAGGATAGTGTTTAGGTCAGCAGCAGACGTGATAAATTTCTCAGCGGATCCGGCTGCTGTCCCGGGATTGTTAGTTGTTTATTGGTCCATTTTGGTCTGTGTTTGGGGGGGTTTTGGCCCTCTGTCTCTTCCCATGACGACAGCCGGCGTCGGTAGCCGCTGTGTTGGGTATTCCGGGGTGTTGACTTATTATGCCTGAGAGAGGGCGGCCGTCGCTGTCACCCCGACCCGCAGGTGGAAAGAGGGGAGGCGCGCAGCACCACCGGTGATCGGGTCTGTTTCGCCGCTCCGCAGGCAGGTCGTGTCGTAGATACCTGCTGGCGTGGCACTTCCAGGGTGTCTCAGTGGTTCGAGTTTTTCGCCCTGTCCAATACACTGCCCGCTAGGGGGGGGGGTGCCTCCCGGGGAGCTGAACCAAGTCTCCAGACAGGGCCTGAGTGCGTGTCACTCGGGGGGGCTGCTACCCGTGGCCGAATGGACTGGGTGAGCTCCCGCAGGGTCCCATCAAGTCCTCAGTCTTCAAGCCAGGTAGCCGGGCCTGGTGTGGTCTCCTGTGTGCTGCAGCGCCGACTGAGTGAGGGACCAGGGGTCCGATGCAGCTACTGCGCGGGTCTTGAATGGGGCAGCGCTTCCGCTCTTCAATTGCCATCCTGTTCTTCTGGACCTGGGGACCCCAGCTGCCCCCCCCCCCCTCGAAGTCGCCAACTTTCACTTGTGGGAGGGCGTGGAGATCGGTGTTGTGGCTCCCTAGTGCAGGACTCAGCTCGTGGCCAGCAGACCGCTACTGGTCTTCCACGTTTCCCCAGCCCCTCTGAGGCAGCTTAGGTGTGACGGGGTAGTCTATATGGGGGGGAGATACCCCCGTCTCTGTCTTCGTCCCAGCTCCCCGGTCCCACTGCGTGTCGGGCTGCCTGATAGGGGAGGGGAGGGGGAAGGAGGGCCGATGCCTGTGGCTCTGCTCAACTGCAAGAGCCTGACTCTTGACCTGAGGTTCGGCCGGTAGTCAATTTCGCCGTATCAGGAGCCTCCACCCCCCGCCTGGGAGCGCCGATGTATGCCGGGGGCACAGAGAGAGGCCAGGGCAAGGTGGCTCAATGTCTCAATTCTCTGTGCACAGGGGTGCCACTCGCAAGTGTTGTGGGTGGGGGCCCCGGGCAGCAGAGGCCGTCGCAGCTCTTCCGGCCGCAGCCGGTAATTAGGTTTGGGGGCTTGGGTGTCCGGAGGCCGCCCCCGCCACACTACCTCAGAAAGGGCCCCTCGCTCACCGTGCACCCAGTGGTGTGGATGTGGTTCACTGGGCTGCCGCTCCGTCGTCCACTTGTCGACCGCTGTGTGGCTGCCCAGGTCACCGCTGTGAGTTCCTGACGCGACGCCCGGATGCTGCAGCCAACTTCGGGATCAGGGCCGCGATGTGCCGGGTCACGTCGGTCCGGGCGGTGAGGCGGTCTGTGTCCCCAGGAGGGGGGGGGCTGTTTTTCAACTGTGCAGCCAGGAGGGAGCCCGGAGTGTGGAGCAGGGCCGTTGCAGAGCACACGAGTCTCTCCTATGTGGCCGGAGCACGGTCTCCAGGGCCTGAGCCCCCCCTCTGGGCCGCGTACGTCGCAACGGCTGCAGACGGGCTTCCCACCCTCGGACTTCAGCACGGCAAGGCCTCCTCCTCGGCAATCGCAGCCCAGTTCCAGGGCGGGTCTTCCGCGTCTCAGCAGCGCAGCAGAGCGGTCGTAGGCGTCACCAGCTGGTCAGGAGTCTTCGCGAGGGCAGGAGGTAAGGGATGCCTTTGGTTAGCCTCACAGTCTTCACCGGTTTCCAGGATAGTGCGGCCTCAGATAGTAGGCTGTGCCGCCATCTTGTGTAGGTTTCTGGACACTTGCCACCGCGACACAGGCCGTCCACAGCCACTCTGCGGTGTCCCCTCTTGCCAGGACACTTTGTGTGACTGCGGTAGGGTATCAGCTTGTAGTGGGCTGCATTAAGTGCGCCGAAGGTAGAGGATGCTTGGGCGGATGACGGAGGGGTCCGGAGCACTCTTAGAGTGCGACCGCCATCTTGACGCGCCAAGCCACGCCCATGCGGTGTTTCTTTTAGGAGGTTGATGCACACTTGCTTTAAAATTTGGTCGACCTGAAATATTGATTAAGTACTTTCACGTGTCAGAGTGCGAGTGATGTATATTCCAGTCACTGTATTGTCCTTGCTATTATGACCCAGGAATGAATGAATGAATCACTTCAGGGTATAAACATGGATAATTCCAGGGGACGGATCGTTTAAAGTCTATTTTGAAATCATATTGCAGTAACACCGTCCAAGGATCGGTGTAGAATGCCTGCCGCGCCTGGCCGAAAGTGAATCATTGGTCCAAGGGTTACTGGGTTGCCCCTTTTTCTTTAGGAATTTTAACATAAGGCCACTGCGACACAACTAGGGTAAGGGCATTAGGCTGGTTACACATGAACATGAGTGCACACTTGTGTGAGACTACTGTTGTGCGCAGCCCGGTAACAGTGCATAGGTAGGCTGGTGCAGAGTGGACTCTGCAGGGTTAAATATAGACCTGGGAGGGCCTTACAATATAAGGGGGCACTGCTAGGGAAAGTCAGTATGATTTACTGTTTTGTCTGCAGTGACACTTTATCATACATATAGGGGGAAATCTGCCTTAGACCGTAGATTCACTTCCCTTAGGCCTGCAGACGCCCATGAGATATGAAACTGTGGTGGAAATTGTGCACCCAGTTTCTATTCGCTGGTCTCAAGATCATACATGTACACTTTGAGTCGTCCAGAACTTTCATATTTCCCTTGCTCAGATCCAGATCAGAGCCCAGGCTTTTGTCACCCTGCTGGGCCAAGTTATTTACTCTGCTTCCCAGCATTGAGCCCCTCCCCCCTACAAAAGGAGTAATTAACAGTGCTTCCATCAGCTCCTGAGGAGGAAAAGGGTGGGAAAGAAAATCTGCATCTGTTAATTTGCTGTCGCACTCTACCAGGGATGGGGACAGCCCAAGCCCACTAAACAAAGAGGGCTCCCAGACAACTAGAGCCAACACAGGAGGGGGCTCCACTTTGAGGTTTCGGTGGGAAAGGCCTGGGCAGTGATGTAAGCCAAGGGTGGAGCTGAGGTGCACAGAGCAGATGTGACCAGTGACTTCTGGACGCGGCATGTTGAACTGCATGCAGTGCAGTGCAGGAGGGTATGATAGTGGTGGAGAGGTGATGTGGCACCCTAGGATTGGCCAAGGGTGCCTGGCTTCCAGAACCTTCCATCTCCATTTAAAAACTCTTTCACAAAAGGGAAAGAGGGAGGAATTTTCTGTGCTTTTTACTGGCCTTGCGATGGCGGCAACAGCCATGGACAGCTGGAAGGACAAGTTGACGGATTCCTAAAGTACTAAGGACTTTGCGTCAGTTAAACCCAGCACTAGTAGGTCTCTCCAAGGGCCAGTGAGACTGGCCCCCTTAAGACTGCTGAGGACCAGCTGGGTAAAGATCTGGACCTCTGAAGACAAGGAGAGGCCAAGCCACTCACGGCTGCTCCCACTGGCAGCAGAAGACAAGGTGCCCTGCTGCAGGAGCAGCCGAAGGAGTGCTAGCGCCTGTGCGCCGCACTCGAGGAGCGCGCTTGTGGGGTGCCAGTGGGACAGCCATGAGTGGGTCCTCCTTGCTGCTCCCATCACCCTAGATGCCCTGGGTACTCAGTGGGCTCTGGCACCCAGGAATAAAGAAGGAAATAATGAAAAAAAACAACAAGAAAAAGACACGCAGGCTCCCAGCACATTGAGAGATCCACTGTTAAAATATTCGCTGCTCCTCCATCTGGAGCGTCCCATAGTCCCACAGGAGAGTCACATATACATATTTTTCTCGCCTTGTGCCCCAGGATAGCACGGCACCAGCAACAAAATAAAGAAGTGTTGCAACGGCCACAGGAGTTGCAGCAGACCCCTCTTCCCCAATGTGATTTTTACAAAACTGACCATACATTTGCAGTACAAAGGAATCCATGACCTATCCCCAGGATTTTAATCATTTTTTAAGCAGTTACAAGGCTGAAGCTTATGCTCGATAAGCTCTGCAGCTGAGAGTGCTGCACCTTGTAGGGGCTGGCTATATGGCTGCATTTTATGTGACCTGAAGGTGTATAAATAAAAGACACAGACACATGTTATGTTTGTTTTTAGTGCTTTATTAACTCTTTATGTTCACAATGAATTTGATCAATGTTTAAATGCTTCATTGTTTGTTTTATAGAGTTTAAGGAATGCATTTACACATTATTAATGCATATAGAGAAAGGTTGATGAAGTTTAACATATGGTTTGTTTACTTTTTCACTGGTGGACTTTTCATAAAGCCAATAGGCATACCCTATATGTTGTGATGACCCTGGATAAAGCCAATAGGCTTGTTTTTATTAAAAGTGATTACCCCACCCCACCCCCCAACTATATTGTGATGTGCTGTCTGGAACTGGAATAGGTGGGGGTACTGTGATTTTGCAGGTCATTACCCTTTAGGGTTCAAAGGTGATTTCATAATGTAATCTAAGGTATTTCTGTCTACCTAATGTATATATTTGTAAATTAATGTGTAGTATTTAGTAGTGGCTGTGTAATAAATGTACTTTTCCTTTTTCTAAAGAAAAGGCACTGACTGGACAGTCATTTATTGCGTGCTATTGTGTGCCAGCGAATGGTAATTACTAGCCCACACGACCTCCTGTGAGTAGGCATTGAACTGCTCTGCTTTGCTACCTTGAGAGAGTCAAGCACTACAATCGGGTGTTTGGGGTCCCGGTAAGGGGAAATTGTGGACATAATAATTGTGCTGGCCTTACAGCCAACTTAGGGCGAACAAAGCAAACACAAGTAGATGATGGACAGAGCGCTGAAACCTTTCAGACACTCATAATAATAATAATAATAATAATGGGGGGCGGAGCTTGCCAAGCCCGAAGATGGCCGCTGCTTGAGCGCGCTCCTTCGGCCGTGTTAACAATTCTTCAGTATCCTGTGCCAAATCCACATAAAAATACGCCTTGAGACTGGCCTGATGACCCTGCAGAGGAAATAAGACGAAACTGGCCCCGGAAAACGATCCTTAAGCTGCTGAGGAGGAGCAAACTGGTGCTGATGCTTGTGGCTGCGAGGTGTGGCCTAGGGTGGCCATTGTGACGCAGCGCAACTTGTGGAGGGGACGGAGGCTCCCGAAGCGAAGATCGGGCCGCCCGACACCCAAGGTACCCCCTGGGGAGAACTGCGTGACCCCCAAGAAAGGTGCGATACAGATGGAAAGCTGGAGCAGCCCACGCTGGGCTTGATCGGGAGGCTCGCGAACATGCCGATACTGGGCCAGAAAAGCACGTCACTGGGCCCAGACCGAGCAATAAAGATTGCGGCCCGCGCCCACATTACCAGCCATAATTAGCTACAAGCGCTGCAGAACGAGGAGTAAACACACCGAAAAAGCACGCTAGGGCTAGCCCAGCACTGAACTGAGTGGCTGTGGCAGGTACGGCCTACACGCCCTCAAGAAGCAGCGGGCTAAACTGTTTCTGGTGGCCGCCGGGTGCGGCTGGAAGGGATCGAGGCCCTTGGTCATAGCTGCGCACCGTTGAGGCCCAGATTTCCTGGTGGTGAGAAACCGGGACTATCATAGAACTGTCCTGCTGCGCCGTGCTGAACCGAATTGGCAGCGTTCACACAAGGTGAGGAGCGTGACGGGAACAGACCGCAGTCTATATATGCGCGCTGCCCACTGGGGACACTACATATTGTTTGAAAATTGGGAGAACGCTGGGAGATTTCACCCGCCCGCATTAGACAGACTGGTCAGGTAAATATTTGGCACAGACAACGTGAAGAGCAGACTGTGCCCTAAAGAACTGTGAAGTGGGCCTTACCAGATCATAAGGGAAACGTGGGAAAGCCCAGAAATGCCAATAACAGAGTAAGTGTAACCTAACTCAGAGAAAGTACAGGACGGCGGTCTCGGGCTGACACTGAGTCACATCTTTGGGACCTACTGTTCCTCCTACCCACCCTCTGGACTATTTCTATCATTGGACATAGTTGCACTCAATATGGGCAAAACAGACAAGCTGCAATCCAAATTGCATTTCGACCAAAGAGGAGGGGCGGGAACGCGTGCCGAAGACCGAGAACCTTCCGGAACAGCGGGCCCATCTCAAAACGCAGAGAGAGGAGAGGAGCTACGCCAGATCCTAGCTGCCATGCAAACAACGCTCACCACCATAGATGGGAAAATAGACGCCCTAGTATATCTCGTAGACCGCATGTCAGAAAGAATAGACAAACACGCTGAACGCTTAGACACGGTCGAACGCAGAGTATCGGACGTTGAGGATACACAGCACACGTCAATCAACATGCAAGGCAAAATGGCAAAAACATCGACATTGCTCCAAAATAAGGCGGAAGACCTGGAAGCTCGCTCACGGCGAAATAATTTAAGAATCACAGGAATAGCAGAATCGACAAACACAGGAAATGTAGAGAAATATGTGGAAAAGCTCCTCATTGATCTGCAAGGCAGAGAGTCCTTCTCGGAAGTGTTCATAGTAGAACGAGCGCATAGATCCTTGGCCCCTCCACCGCCCCCGGGAGCTAGACCACGGCCTATAATAGCTAGGCTGCTTAATTACAGGGACCGGTACGCTGCACTGCGTCGCTCCAGAGAGCTGCAGAAGTTAAGGTTGGATGGCGCTGAGATCTCCATATACCCAGACTTCACGACCCAAGTTCAGGAAGCACGGAAAAAATTTGTGCCGGCCAAACGAAAGCTCCAATATCTTAACATTCCGTATGCAATGTTGTACCCAGCTCGTCTTAAAATGACGGTGGATGGCAAACCAAAAATCTTTGGAGATCCTGTGGCGCTGCAGCAATACTTGAAGCGGCAGGAGCAGCCGTCTACATGCAGGAAATCGCCCAGAGGAGCAGCAGACGAACTGGAACAAACATCGGGACTTGACGACACTGGCTGATAATTCAATCAGAAGGTTCTCAGTGTACTTGAGGAGGACTGTGTCAGATAAGTCCAAACATAGCCTGTTCATATAGTGTCAACAATTGCTTAATTATATGAATGATATTATTCAGAGACTCTCCACAAGGCGGGACAGTTGAAGGGTTTGAATGTAGATTGTATTCAAAATAGAATGGCGTAGATTAGTAATTAGTATGATGATGGCACATGCATGTAATAGACCACATGGCCCCCCGTGCTTCCAGCCACGGGAGAATCCGGCGGGCCGCTACTACCCCTCCATGTGTGCACCACACCAAGTAAAGTTCACTGTTTTGGGACTGTTATTAAAGGGAGTGGGTGGGTTGCAGAGACGTAAAAATGTCTCTGATACAATTGGTGTACCGGAGTGGGAGGGGGGTGGTATACAGGGTAAGGGAGAGAATGTGGTCAAAGATACATGTTCAGACACCAGGATTGTGGATATACTAAACATAATACGACTCGGGCGCAGGCACATCCGAAATGGAATGCTCGAGGTAGACTATGGCGCATGCTGTTAGATCCCTTACGTTACTTGGAATGTTAGAGGTTTAAATAACCCGCAGAAGACGCGAAGGGTACTGGCTTATCTGAACCGACATGGTGTGGAGGTAGCATGTCGCCAAGAAACTCACCTCCCCAGCACATCTGAAGTACGAGTGGGAACTAGATGGGCATCATTTAGGGTAGCGTCCTCGTATTCCAACTATGCACGAGGCGTTCTTATATTGATCAAGCGGGGTGTTCCATTTACTATATTACGTACACAGACAGACACACAAGGCTGATACGTTATCATGCAGGGAGTCTTTGGAGGCACGAAGTTAACAATAGTCAACACTTACGGCCCGAATGTTGATGAGCCGGCTTTTTTCGCACAGATATGGGCGAAATTGCAAAACCTAGAACCAACAGAGGTAGTATGGGGGTGGAGATTTTAATACATGTTTAGATCCGACAGTTGACAGGTCGACTAGTAATGATAAATACGACAAGCAATCAGCTAAAATACTTAGAGATGGAATGGCAGATCGCGGAATGATAGACCTTTGGCGGCTGCGGAACCCAGGACGAAAGGAGGGCACCTGCACCTCCGCTACACATAATACATGGTCCCGAATAGATTATTGGATAGCGACACCGGGGGCCAGCACTTGGACGAGGTTGATTGAACACTTGCCTAAGACCTTATCTGATCACACACCTGTCCGGCTCATACTGGATCTCCCCACGCACACACCAAGGCAGTTTACACTGCGCTTTCCGGCGGCAGCACTCTTAGACCAAGTATTAATGAAGACCTTCGACAAGCCATAATAGAGTACTTTGAACACAATATAGGGTCAGTTACAAGTCCCCAAACATTATGGGAGGCGTTTAATGTAACCATTCGAGGGTTTTGCATTAGCAGACGCAGAGGCGTGTTACGGGATATAAGACAGCAACTAGCTATAGTAGAGAAAGAAATACGAACGTTAGAATTAGAGTACACTCGAGCCCGAGCTCTGCTACACTGGCCAGAATTAGGGACAAAATGACTACGTATCAGGAATTTGCGGACAGCGAGCTAAATATCTTTCCAGGAGGCACATGGCGCGAAACTATGGGGAAGGAAGTCGACCAGGTCGCGCATTAGCCAGCAGAATACAAAGCATGCATGCCCCTCCACATACAACACAGATTACAGATACAAGCGGCATGCCGCGATATGACACACCCTCCATTATAGAAAGATTCTCAGAATACTACACGCATTTATATGCTGCACACTCCACTATTTCTGATGATGAAATAGCCAAATATTTCGATGACATAGCTCTGCCCTGGCTCTCAGATGCACACCGGGAGTATTTCATACAACCAATCACTGAAGACGAGATAAAAGAAGCGATTAGATCCCTCCCCAATAGTAAAGCTCCGGGAACAGATGGGCTGCCCAGCGAAATGTATAAAGAATATAGCGACTTACTGGTTCTCCTGGCCATGTATAGGGAGGCATATGAAGACGGGATCCTCCCCCCTACACTACAGGAGGTGTTATTAATCACATTGCTTAAGCTGGACAAAAATCCCGCTCAATGTGATGCATATCGGCCGTTATCCCTCATAAATACAAATTCCCAAATTTTAGCCAAAATAATAGCAACCCGGTTACAGCCATTAATGCAAAATCTAGTTTTACCTGACCAATCAGGTTTTATACCAACGCGATCAACGACACAGAATCTACACATGATTTTTGCAATGTTCCATCAACTAGACCCAGAACTGCCTGCGGCTGCAGCCCTTTTGGATGCAGCCAAGGCATTTGACTCCATAGAATGGTCATTTATGTTTTCAGTTTTGCGCAGTATGGGATTTCCGCTCCCGTTTTTGCTATGGATTAAGTTGCTATATACCAAACCCTGTGCGAGACAGTGGATAAATGGTGTCACGGCCCCCCCCCCCCCTTCACATCCATAGGGGAACAAGGCAGGGGTGCCCACTATCGCCATTATTGTTTACATTGGCGCTTGAGCCGCTAGCATGTAAGATTAGACAAAAATACGCACGTACAGCTCTACAATTCCAACGGCGCCCTATCAGCATATACCTATATGCTGACGACATGGTATTATATACCCGATATCCCAAAGACAACTTAAACATGCTAATATAAAATATACCAGATTTGAATATCATTCTGGGCTAAGTATAAACTGGACCAAGTCAGTGATAATCCCGCTCACACCAGCCACGACACAATTTCCATTAGATTTCCCCCTACAACGGCAAACGGAGCCAGTTAAATACTTAGGAATATGGCTGCACAGGGATCCTGAACTGGTGGTGCGGGAAAATTATGGCAAAGCTCTCACAAATCTGGAAAGCCAAGTAGCTAAATGGATCCGGCTGCCGCTGTCACTTGCTGACAGGATCGCTATCCAGAAAATGATAGTACTGCTGAGGTTCCTTTATCTCTTTGCAAATATACCCATTGTCCTCACACAAAAATTCTTTGTGAAGCTGAGACCCTGTCTGGCCACACTCACATGGGCGGGAAAACAGCCTAGAGTGGGGTGGGAAGAACTCACTCGGCCATATACACAGGGTGGTTTAGGGGCCCCAGACTTGCAGCTTTATTATCTGTGTGCCCAAGCACAGTATGCACATTATTGGTTGCACCCACATAATTACATCCCACATGTTGCTTTGGAAACAGATCTAGCCCACCCAACACCATTCGTTACACTAGTGACACAACCAAAGAGTTGGTTGCCATGTGCCGTAATAAACCCAGTGGCCACTACAACGACAGCATGGCATACGCTAATGTGGCGAGCAAATAAATCCCCGACTTGCGCCCCAGTGCTACCACTGAGGCACCACTCTCAAATAACGGTGATGCAAGTGAAAAAAATGCAGACCCTTTTGGGACAGTTGGGTATACACGTTATGAGTGATGTCTTTCCTAATGGTCAATTTATAACCCAAGCAGCAGCGCTGCCAACTACAGATTGCACGCTGTTAACGGTGTTCGCTTTTTTCAGATTGCGGGCTGCCATGAAGGATATCTGCCCCACGTTCCCCCAAGAGCCCCTAATACATAATACACTGCAAAAGATACTTGTCTCACCCTCACAGCATCGCCTTATTACTAAGTTGTACAAAGCAGCCCAGCAAGAGCAATATAGGCCGCATGAGCGTGCAATGGAAAAATGGAACAATACACTAAATACAGAATTGACTAAAGAAAACTGGGAATATTGCTGTGCGCTACTACAGGTACTTACACCCAACTGCAATCTAAGCATTATTCATTTTAAGTTCCTGCAACAGGCCTACTATACACCAGTACAACTACACAAATACGGCCTTCGCGATACTGACAGGGTGTACGCTGCAATGCTGCGCAAGCAGACTTCTTGCATGTAGCATGGACATGTCCACGGGTACATAGATATTGGCAAGAAGTAACTACAACCATAGGTGAAATGATGGGGGAGCCGGTCCCTAATACCCACAGGTATGTCTCCTCGGTTTTTACAAGGTGAAACAAACACCCCGACGCAAATTAATGGCCATAGACCTGTTGGCTAAGAGACGAGTTGCCATGCGTTGGGGAAGCAAACGCACGCCACTTAAACATTGGTTTGCGGAAATGACATATTGCAGGGAGCAACTTGCAACCCATGCGGAAGAACTACCCAGATCCTCACGTCCAAGAGAGTTCTGGGACCCATTTGTGCAGTATCTGCGAGCTGACCCTGGGGGAACAACAGTCATTAGTCACATAAGTCATAAACAGATCACCTGAGCAATGTGATGCCCAAACTGCCTATGGTAAATGTATAAATTGGGTACGAAGGTATGAAAAGGTGTAAGTCCTTCCTAACTCCGGAAATGTATAAACGCAATTGTGTCTCAGCCACTGTATGAAGATGTATCAATGTAATTTCTTATGTCCGATGCGTCATAAACTATTTTTCTTCTTTTCTGACATGTACTAGACCAGCAAATAAAAAGAAAATTAAAAAAAAAATAATAATAATAATAAAGATAATAATCTAAATTTTTGTCAAGGTGAACCACTAAAGTCACTAAATAACATGTACTTGACCCTCTGGTAGATGACACAAAGCAGTTAGGCTTAACCAAGAGACAGTGTGTATAGTATGTTTGCAGTGCTCAAACAGTAATAAAGTGAAAATAGCGCACATGTAAAATCTGGTACCAATTTAGAAAAATATAGAATATTTTAATAAATAAAATGACACAAAAATGGCAAAAATCCATAAAGTAGAACAGGAGATATGAATTTTTAAACGTTGAATTAAAAATAGCGCCAAAAAGCACAAAGCGTCAACTGTGTTTATCTGGTCGCCCTAGGTCGGGTCGAAGTCAAAAGTTAAGACTGACTGCAATGCAGCCCGGGCCAGATACAGGTACCGAACTCCTCCCATTGGAAAGTTTACCTTCGGACTTAGAAACTTTTATGGAGAAAACATGGTCGTCAAAGAGTCATTGGCAGGGCAAACTACAAGCTGGAACCGAAGAGGGCCTCGATGACGGTGGGTTGCTGAAGAGTGAGGTCCCGGCGCAGTCATCCGCAGAGGTGGGAAAGTTCTGAGCGGGCATGGTCCATGAGCAGGAAGGCCTCAGCGTCAGTCCTGACGAAGCCCTCTATTTTGTCTTTTCTGGAAGTGAGAAACCAGCAAGATTGAGGCCGACCGGCAATTTGGCGGCTGTGGCTTCAACTGCAATCCCGGTCTCCATCAGTTCTCCAGGCAAAAAGTTGGCAAAAGGTTTCTAAGTCCCACTTCTTCCAGATTTGGGGACAGAAGAAGTACACAGAAGAATTACAGGGTCTAGGTCCTTGGGAGCACCACTTGGAAATTAGGACTCATACCAACAGTGGCCAGCAGCAGAGTCCAGAGCAGGTTGAAACTGGTCAGCTGGGCAGTTGCAGAGAGAGAATCCTCTGGAAACTTGTTGTGTCCCTGTAGCTCAAACAGGAGGTCAGCCAACTGACCTTTGGAGTCACTTCTGAGTTCCTGGGTTCAAGGCTAGCGGGTCATGTCTTCCTTCAGGTTTCAGACAGAAGGGCAATCCTCTTCTGATCTTCAAGGGTCCAGGAATGTTCTTAAAAGAAGTCTGTGGGATCCACTACCATGCCCAGTGCCAGCATGGTTGTAGAGGGCAAGTCTTTGCCCACCCCTTAAACAAGTTCTGGTCAGTTCTCCTACTCCCACTGGGTTTAGTGCAAGCCTGAGTAGAGAGACCTAGAAGTCTGCTCCATCTGCCAGTGACAAGGTAGGCCTCCTTTGAAGCTACTGAAGAGGCTAGGCAAAGCCCCCAGATCCCCACCACACACCCATAGCCCTTTGTCCACAGTGAGTAGGAGCAATACACATCACTCCACAGGGGAGAATTCAGGGATCAAGAGAGACCTGGACACTGGCTCTTGGTTTTAGACAGGAAAAATGCCAAATTTCCTAAAAGTGTAATTCCCAAAATAGTAATATGAAATCTGACTTGATCATTAAGTTGGATTTTAACTTCCTATTAAAATGAGTCCTTGACCTTTTTTCTAGCTATTCCCAAACTGAATCTAGCATTTATTAAAGGCAATGGTGTAAACCGGTGTAAACCTATGGGAGAGCCAGCCTTGCCGCAATGAAATACAACTGGAGACTTTTCACTGCCAGGACATATAAAACATTAATTATGCATGTCCTCCTTTACAAGCAACATGCAACCCTGTGGGCTTTTAAGGCCTACCCTAGGGGTGACTTATACGTATTAAAAAGGAAGGTTTAAGCCTGGCAAAAGGTTTAAAACTGCTCTGCCAGGCTGCAGTGTGGCAGGCCCAGAGGCATGTTCTACAGTGCTGCTTTAGCGGGTGTCATAACGAGTGCGACTGCCCACTAGTAGCATTTAATTTTGCAGGCGGTGGATACAAAGGCTAACCTATATTAGGGATTTATAAGTAAATTAATTGTGCTAATTAGGGGTATGCCAATTCTTACATGTTCAGAGAGGAGAACACAAGCACTTCACTAGTGGTTAACATGAGTAATGTGGCATGGTCCTATGGCCAGCAAAAACATTTTTCAACAAAAGGAATCAAAACTCTATGGAAATACTACTCAAACTATGGTTATTTCCAAAATAGCATTTCAATCTAAATGGCGGTATTTCAATAAGCTTTTCTACGCCAATCCATTTATAGTTTCCTTGCATATCGAATGCTGTCATCAGATCAGTCGTAATACAGCTCTTCAGTATCTTTCCATGTCAGTTGGTCCATATGTCTCACCCTCCCCACTCAGTAGTACTTATATACCTTTATTTCTAATGGTGTATGGGATGAGGAATGCTTGCTCCTCCTTTGCAACAAAAATGAGCAAACAATGTGTCTCTGTAGAAACAAACGGAAGCTAATGTTACTTTTCCCTCCTTCCTTCCAAGACTGGTCTCTACAACATCTTCTTTCATTGCAGCCACGATTACGATGCATACCTAGAAAAGAAGATTTGTGTTCTCTGCCTTGTTAGTTTGAACTGTGTCAGAAAAAGCTGGAGTTTCTAAAAAAAAAAAAAAAAAAAAAGAAAAGGCAAGGTCATTGAAAATCCATTTGTTAGCATTTCCAATCGAGCAGTTAAGTCTGCCTTCCTATGACGTACACACTTATACATGCTGTCTCTAATATTAAATGCAGTCATGTTAACATGAAACATAATTATTATCATACAAAAGCCCATTCACACCGGAGACAGTACTTGGGTGGGTGAGGATGAAAGCGAAAGGCCTACCTTGCTCCCTGCTGAACAATATTCATATATATATATATATATACATATATATATATTCACTGAAAAAACCATAGGTTTCAGGGGCGTTATAGTTAGTTGGACATTTCACTCGTACAAAACCATAGAAATTCCCCGTTATAGTTAGTTCAGCTAACTATAACTCGCGCGCCCGCAATGCACTGCTGATGACGTCACATATTACATCACTCATGACATGGTCAGTAACATCACTCATGACATCACTGATGACATCTCAAATGACATCACTGATGACATCATCCTTGTGATAGTGGCAGACCTCCTCTCACCCTAATATAACCTTTGATACACACACTCAAAAATACAAACTACCATTTTCAAAACAATGGACATACCGATACCAATTACAACACACCTATTCAATCCATAAAGCTTTATTCGACGACAAGTCATAAAAGCACAATACATACAGCACATAAAACTCCGTAAAAATACAGGCCCATTAAAACCACGTAAAATACATTAATTTACATATATACGATTAAAAAGCATGGCGTCAAAGTTGAGCAATTAGGGCAAATAAGGACACTAGGAAAATGTCCTAAACAATACCAAAACACAAACAGTTATATACAGTTAAAACTTTAAAACCTGAAAATGTAATTAGCTTGTGAATAAAAAGCATTTCATATTAAATGATGTAATTCCAGCCCTTTAAAAGTAAATCGGATAAACCTTTCATGGTGCTTGTAGTGCCTGCACTCTAATAATCCAACACCAACCCAAGAACTTTGCCACTGCAATGACAATAGGGGCTAGGGTGTTCGTGCGCAAAATTCGTTGTGCATCAGCGCTCAGTCTAGTCCCCAGTGTCCTGCAGATAGGTGCCAACCATGCTCTGCGTGGCCTGTCATACGCAGGGCAGGTAAACAACAAATGGGCTAATGTCTCTACCTGAGCCAAACAGGAGGGGCAGGCACTATCACCCTCTTTAGACCATTTTGCTGTATAGGACCTAATTGGGAGTGAGCCTACTCTAAACTGGAAATATAACTTCCGATCCAAGGGTTTGGTTATTAAATCCCAGAACTGCTCCAAGCATGGAAGTAGTTTAAAATCCATGAAATGACCAGTAAGGGTAGACATATCCACATTTCTATAGGAGTTGTAAGTAATTGTGGCCCAATACTTCTCTTTTAAGGACTCCTTTGAGGGAAAAGACACGTCTGCAGGGCTCACCCAGAGCGTTTCCAATCCCATGCTTACTAATGTGGCTCTGATCTCCCTGAGCCATTTAATTTTATGAAAGCGATCCGCTCTAATTAGGTCCTTTAGCCCTGCGGCATAGGTTGCTAATTCGGGAGTTACCCAGATTCTCCGCCAGAATAATATTGGGCGGAGTCTTGCTACATCAGCCAGAGCATGTTTCCCTAGGTCATATAATAGGGGACGTACAGGAGTACTTTTCGGAAGACTTGTAATTTTCCGAAAAAGCCATTTTCAGCTACAGTTAACTTTGTTGTTTTTCCGAACCCCCAAAGTTCGGCTCCATACAAGGCTGAACTAACCACTTTCAGGTTGTATATTTGGAGCACCGGGCTAACTGGTTTTGTTAAAGAAGTATTATATTCAGCTTGTAATAATCCAGATAGCTGCCGGTGCTTTAAAGTAGCCATACCTATATGTTGGTCCCAACTCATGTCATTCTGTAATATGACTCCCAGGTATGTGAATGAATTAACCTGTTCTAGTGGGCGGCCATTCATGAGTAAGCCTCCTCTGTAACCCTTATGAGGGTTGAATACCATGAGTTTTGTTTTGGAAACATTAACTTCCAAACCCCTTAGAGAACAAAACTCCTCAAAAAGATTCAATGCTCGCTGTAACCCCTTTGTGGTTTTAGAGATGATTAGGGTGTCATCCGCAAACATTAAAATTGGGATTTTCACACCAGCTAAGGTGGGGGCGTCTGTTGTTATAGGCTCTAAAAGCTTTGCAATTCCATTGATAAACAAGGAAAACAATGTGGGCGCCATGACGCACCTCTGGCGCACCCTTTCTCTACTGGGAAACAGTCAGTTACGTCGCCCTGGGCACCCCACCGAATATGGGCAAAATTATCCTCATGGAGTCTCACTATCAATGAAAGTAGTTCAGGTTGCATCCCCAGCTCTTGAAGCACACTCCACAGTTTCCCCGAGGCACTAGATCAAACGCTGCTCTAAGATCAACAAAGGCAGCGTATAGGCTGCCTTTGCTTAGAACTACCGTTTTCCAGTACACTAATTGGAACAAAAACACCTGGTCAATTGTACTTATATGCGATCTAAACCCAGCCTGTAGTGGGGATAAAATGGACTGATCTTCGATCCATTCCTGAACTTTGTTCAAAATTAACCGCCCCAGTATTTTTTGTAGGGAATCTATCAGGCTAATAGGTCTATAATTACCAGGGGCTGATTTATCTCCTTTTTAAAAACCGGTATGATCTCCGCACCTTTCCAAGAGCCAGGTACCGGGGCTCCTTGAGCTACAGCGTTTACTACTATAAGAATATAGCGGGACCATTTTTCCTTATCATGAAGATATATGTCAGCCGGAATACCGTCTAACCCTGGTGCTCTACCGCCAATTACTGCGCCTAAAGCTATAATAACTTCGGCCTCTGTAAACGGGGGATCAAGATAAAACATATGTGGGTAATCGTCTTGGTTGCCTTCAGATATGCTACTCGCATATTGAGGCTCAAAGTAATTGAGCCATTGCTCCTGGGTTACATGATTCTGTGGCTTTGGCGGCCGACTTCCTCTGCCCCATTTCACTATATTCCAGAACTGCCTTGGGTTATTATTTACACAGGCCAATCTAAGGTCCTGCCACTTGCCTTCGTCCCAGGCCTTCTTTGCCAGCACCTGAGCCTTTCTGTAGTTAGATCTAGCTACACGTACTACAGCCGGATCACCAGCCTTAATCATATCCCACAACATCCTACGGGCTTTAGCACATTCTTCGTTAAACCAGGAGGGTCCAATAGCCTGATGAGTATTATTGCTCTTATGATGCCTGAGGAAATATGAGCGTAGGTGAACAAAAAAATTATTATGAATCTCAATAATATTCCCTAGAACCTCAGGCTTATCCACACAAGCCTCTAACTCAACTAAAGTTCCTTCTATAGCTGCGTTAATAGCTGCTATAGTTTCGGGCTTACTTATAATTTGTACCCACTTCAATCTACGCAGATCGTTTGTAGGGACCACGTCAAGAGGTGACATCATACTAGGTGGCCCAACAAGAGCCCTCTCTGGGAGCAAATCAAAGATCGCACATAAAGGGTTGTGGTCACTTTCGATCCGATCCTTTACTACCATATCCTCAAAGGCTTCCCACAGTTTGTAAGTTAATCATAAGAAAGTCTATACGACTGGAGCTGCGACCGTTACTAAATGTACATGCACCATGCTTATCTGAGGCAGATCTCCCATTAACAGCTCTAAGACCCTTTTCTAGGCATATAGCATTAATTTGAATGGCTATATCTGACCACTTATTTATGGTGGGGAGTTCTAATTTTGGAATACCCCACACAGTGTCTTCCTCCCAGGCCGGGTCAAGTTCATCAATGGCAAGGGGCTCAAAAGTCGTATTTAAGTCACCTGCTATTATGATCAAAGAATCTCTAGAGAACTGATCTAGGAGGTCGTCGAGAGTCGCTAATACTTCCGACTTTTTCCCCTATGCGTGCCTCGTACATAGACATTGTAAATATCAATATCAGTACGACCCTTGGCACCCTTTTTAATCTGATCGCAAGGATATCCCTGCTCTGGGTTGGAAGCACCTGAATACTATATCCAATCTCTTGACGAACCCAGATTATCAAACCCCCCGAAGGACGGCCTCTCCCACCCTTTGTAGCAGGAATTAAATAATTTAAATAACCGGTCAGGAGAAGAGGCTCCAATAACCACGTCTCCTGGAAAAAGCATATACCGTAGCTATCAATAAATGTTAGCCAATCGGGTGAATTGATTTTAGACCTTAGCCCAGCTATATTCCAGGACAAAATGGCTAAGTTAGATGGCGTGGTATCAGATGCTGATGGTGAGTCCCCTGCTGTACAGCCATGCCCCAGACCACTGGAACTTGGCTCCACCACCCCCAAGATAGAATCCGACGAAAAAGTTCCAGTCAGAAATGCAGGAATAATGACGGATTCCAAATTAGTTTGATAATCAAGTGATAGGGGGACGCTTACTGGTTCAGTAACAATGTCTGGGACAGGTACCAGTCAATCGTTTGCATCTAATGTGCTACTACCTTCAGGATAGGAATGTGAGTGCCTGTTTGCGGGGTTACCATGACAGACCAAAGGAGATCGTCTAAACTGAATTAAGGAGTTACCTGGCGAGCAAGTGCGAAATTCCAAGGCCAGGAGGTTTTCCGCCAAATCCACATCAGTTAGAGAAAGCTCAATATAATCTAGCGGTTCAATTGGCGAAGAAACCCTCTGAACCCCTGTTATGTCATCACGGATGATTGAGCGGCAACCCCTAACTTTCCGAATCCAGTGCACGACCTATTCAGTAATTCCAAGATCTACACACACACATCCACTCATTCACCAACAGTCCCTATACAGTCACTCATACATGTACTCACTCATCATATGTACTCATACACCTATACATCCTGTTACACACCGCCACCCATCCATAGAGTTACTCACACACAGTCACACATGCAAACAAAGTATCAAACATCCATTTACTTGCATATACAGTTATACACACACTACCACACTTACTTCTACAGAAACTTACACATACTTACTCTCTTAAACAGTCACTTATAGAAACACCTACTTATTTGTACAGGAACTCTTCCAATCTCTCACTCATACTCACTTATATACACCAATACTCACATATACTAGTTTAAAACATATGTAATTACTCATAAAGACACTATTGAGACAGTCATTCACTCATTCACTCACTAACACACCCATACACATACTCATCCACCTATACAGTCCTGCACACATGCTGTCTTCAACACATACAGTGAGTCACTCATTCATGCATCTATGCACTAAGTAATACCCCCACCGAACCATACAGACACTCAGACACTCATACTGATACTCAAAAACCAACTAATAACCCATATAGACACTCATGTAGCTACTCACCAACCCATGCAGCCACTTATACACAAAGTGAGAGACTGATACAGATATTTTCATATTTAAACATTACTCACTAACCCATGTATTCACTAAGATACACTTAGTCAGTTATACAATCAATTTTACAAAAAAATCATCCATTTAGACACTTATATACCCATTTATTCTTCCATCGACCTTGAGATATACATATATAAAACATATTTAATTTTCAGAAAAACACACATTCACTGGATGATGTCATCAGTGATGTCATTTGAGATGTCATCAGTGATGTCATGAGTGATGTCACTGACCATGTATGTGTGACGTCATCAGCAGTGCATTGCGGGCGCGCGAGTTATAGTTAGCTGAACTAACTATAACGGGGGAATTTCTATGGTTTTGTACGAGTGAAATGTCCAACTAACTATAACGCCCTGAAACCTATGGTTTTTTCAGTGAATTTCTAAGGTTCTTTAAATGCTAATTTCTAACTATAACGTGCCTGAAACCTATGGTTTTTTCAGTGAATTTCTAAAGTTTTTTAAATGCTAATTTCTAACTATAACGTGCCTGAAACCTATGGTTTTTTCAGTGAATATATATATATTTATTATACTATGTATACATGTGAAAATGTCTCGGTCCCCTGTTTGCCTCGGTGGCACGGAAAAAATGGGTGGAACTGACGTCAGCACGCCGACTAGGTCCTCTTATGGCTCCGATGACGTCATATGGTGTCGCGAGCGGAGCCGTGCTCGTTGACGTGGGAGAGCTAGGAAAGAATTTCCGTGGAATGCTGGTGCAGGGAATATTCACCTAAGTGTTCAGGCTAGTCCTTTGGGAGCAACTGTTTATGTTGCCACTCCAGAAACCGAAACCAGTGATCCGAGGGCAGAGGCCCTGCAGATGGCACACGAGGTGGGGTGCCCAGTCGTGTGCACCGGCGGGGCAGCGAAGTGACAAGCACCACAACCCACAAAAAAGGTAACGAGGGCACTGAATAACACAGGATCTTCTCTTTGTATCTGGCAGGAACAACGAAGTTAAAATGCCCTAGTACCAAAATGTAGAATTAGTGCTTCAACGGTCTTCAAGAGGACCTGCGATGCCGCTTCTGCCTCCCGTACCCTGGAGGCGGCACATGGGTCACGCGGTACGGTCATACTGCGGTGGGACGCACACTCGTTGACCTCTCATGGCACTGCTCCACACTTCAGGGAGGACGCTTTCCATTAGCTATGTTTTCTGATGACATGTCGCGTCGGCCCCGTCCAACAACAGAACTCCTTTAGATCCAAACAGACTCTTCCACTCTCTCACCGGAAGTGAAACCA
The DNA here is from genome assembly GCA_963921515.1 of Calotriton arnoldi. Taxonomy (NCBI): domain Eukaryota; kingdom Metazoa; phylum Chordata; class Amphibia; order Caudata; family Salamandridae; genus Calotriton; species Calotriton arnoldi. The sequence goes on from CAWUFW010007100.1 coordinate 382,266, forward strand.
GGCCACGCGGACGCTTTCACAATACAACAGCCGGGAATGCACTTTTCGGTAAAAAACACATTCCTTCCTCCTAATTAATCAAATAAACGCCTCACTGAAGAACCGGGGCCAGCTTCGATCGGTAAACAGCCGTTACAACGACTTTTACTTTGCGATACCATTACAATGCATGCATTACCACGCATGCGTTGTACATCACTAAGTCATTACTACGCATTTTTAGAACGCATGGTCATTTACCACGCATGCCTTTACAACGAATTTTGTTGTAAAGGTATGTATGGTAAATGACCATGCGTTCTAAAAAACATGTAGATGATCCATGTCGTTGTAAGGAAGCAGAGGCTGTTCCGTTTCCTCACAACGACGTGCACCGCCCCTCAGAGATGACGTGAAGCAGGAACCACGAGGAGAGAGGAACCATGAGGAGTGAGAGGTAAGGGGGATTGGGCATGGGGTGGGGGTTTCTTTTCTAGGGTTTAGGGTAGTGCAGTGGTGTTTGGGTGGTGTAGGGGGTCGTGCTGGGGGTAGGTTTTTAGGGTTTAGGGTAGTGCAGTGGTGTTTGGGTAGTGTAGGGGGTCGTGCTGGGGTAGTGTTTTAGGGTAGTGCAGTGGTGTTTGGGTGGTGTAGGGGGTCATGCTGGTGGTAGTGTTTTATGGTTTAGGGTAGTGCAGTGGTGTTTGGGTAGTGTAGGGGTCGTGCTGGGGGTAGATTTAGGGATTAGGGTAGTGCAGTGGTGTTTGGGTAGGGTAGGGAGTCGTGCTGGGGGTAGTGTTTTAGGGTTTAGGGTAGTGCAGTGGTGTTTGTGTAGTGTAGGGGGTTGTGCTGGGGGTAGTGTTTTAGGGTTTATGTTAGTGCAGTGGTGTTTGGGTAGTGTAGGGGGTAGTGCTGGGGTAGTGTTTTAGGGTTTAAGGCAGTGCAGTGGTGTTTGTGTAGTGAAGGGGGTCATGCTGTGGGTAGTGTTTTAGGGTTTAGGGTAGTGCAGTGGTGTTTGGGTAGTGTAGGGGTCGTGTTTTAGGGTATAGGGTAGTGCAGTGGTGTTTGGGTAGTGTAGGGGGTCATGCTGGGGTTAGTGTTTTAAGGTTTAGGGTAGTGCAGTGGTGTTTGGGTAGTGTAGGGGGTCGTGCTGGGGGTAGTGTTTTAGGGTTTAGGGTAGTGCAGTGGTGTTTGTGTAGTGTGGGAGGTCATGCTGGGGGTATATTTAGGGTTTAGTGTAGTGCAGTGGTGTTTGGGTAGTGTAGGGGGTCGTGCTGGGGGTAGTGTTTTAGGGTAGTGCAGTGGTGTTTGGGTAGTGTAGGGAGTCGTGCTGGTGGTAGTGTTTTAGGGTTTAGGGTAGTGCAGTGGTGTTTGGGTAGTGTAGGGTGTCGTGCTGGGGGTAGTGTTTTAGCACTAATTTTTCTTTCTACAGCACTAACCATAATTTCTATGACAAAATGAACCCCCTCATCTTGTTCCTTTTTAAATTAAATGTTTTAAGTGTTACCAGTTTATTCCAATCAAGATGGCTTCAGGTGTGCCATAATGTTGTCATAAGTAAGGCTGTTAGCGCTCTAGTTGTTCTTTAGAACACTCTGGGAAGCTGCAGTAGAACACAAAGGCATCAACTGACAGGCTGCTCCTGTTGAAATATAACAGGAAGATATTTGAGATCTCACTTAAAACATGTCCTAATTTTTCTTTCTACAGCACTAACCATAATTTCTATGGCAAAATGAACCCCCTCATTTTGTTCCTTTTTAAATTAAATGTTTTAAGTGTTACCAGTTTATTCCAATCAAGATTGCTTCAGGTGTGCCATACTTTTGTCATAAGTAAGGCTGTTAGCGCTCTAGTTGTTCTTTAGAACACTCTGGGAAGCTGCAGTAGAACACAAAGGAATCAACTGACAGTCTTTGCCCTTGTTGGATGTACATGTTTTACTGAGAATGTCAGACTTCATTCTCACATGACTGAGAAAGATAATGTGAATTTACAGAAAATATGCTCTCATTTTAGCTTCTGGAGCACCTTCCAAAACTATGGGACAAGCATGTGAAAATAGTTCTCTCAAACATGATTCATGATATCCCAGCAGAAGGTTTTTCACAGGGTAAAATCACCTTAGAACACACCACAATTCCTGAAATTAGTATGGTACCATCAACAAATGAATTCTAATGTAACTAAAGTCTGTTATCACCCTTTATAGTTCTCCTTTTGGTAACCCTCAAAATCTTCGATTCACTACAATGCATTTCAATGGGGTACTATCATTTATATTGGTCCCAAGATGGCTGCCAGCAATTCCAGGATGAAGTGCTGACAGCCAATCAGACCTCACGATGACATGTGTGGTTATGCTCCGCCCAGATATATATGTGTTTTCTTTTTCAAATTTCTCAGGAACTACTGAACGGATTTACACCATTTAAGCAAAAGGCACGACTCTGAACCAAGGGCTACCTGTTTGGCAAATTTGGTGTAATTCCGTTCAGCAGTTCGGGCTGTTGCTGCGACTAAAGGTTCCTATGGAAAATTGCATGGGGAAAACACGTTTTGGGACCCCCCTTTTTTCTCGGCCCCCGCTTGCAGAATCACCCCGAGACTTTCAGGATAGGAGCGGACCGGAGCGCCCCAACAAGTTGGAAAATTTCGCGAAGATTCGTCAACCGGCGCCAAAGTTATTTCAAATAGAATGTTGCGGATTTCCTATGGAAAATAGGTCCTAACTATAACTATCTACTGGCGACCGCCAGTAGATAATATATATATATGTGGAACAAGCAACAAATATAAATCATGCCCAAACAATTATTAATCTGATGGAAACCACCCTAACTAAAGCAGAACAACAAATTTTATCGTTAGGTCTCTCATTTTGCCCTGAATCAAATTTTAATTATGCCAACACCCGCATGGACATATACCGATTCATAAGGAAATTGAAGCTTAAAAAACATCATGCTTTATCAAAAGAAAAACAAATGACAAAAGAAAAAGTAATGGCAGAAACAAACAATTTTGAAAGCAATCAAATGGAAACATCGCAGGCTGGCGATACAACTTTATTAGATACACTCATGGAGTTACAAACGGAATCCTCTACTATGAGGGGGGCCAACACAAATACAGTATCTTGTCCTCATAACCTCGGCGATACAACACAGACAGCAACTTCACCTCTGGATAAGTATATGCCTGATAGGAAAACTACACCTTTTAAGAAGAAATCAACATTTAATCCTATTATGACCAGAGATAGTATTGATATCTTTAATGACCAGGTAATCAATGAAATCAAGAAGTTGAACTACAAAACATGGCAAACAAAACAAAAATGGCACCCAAAGGATAGACTATACAAGCAGCTAATTACAAAGCTACAAAGCGACAAAAATATGATTGTAAGGAATGCTGATAAAGGAGGTAATATTGTTTTGTGGGACAGACAACCATACTTGAAAGAGGCCCTATTACAACTAAACGACAGATCATGTTATAAAATCAGCAACTGGGGTGCACTAAAAACAATACAAGATGATCTGTATGGGAAACTGTTGGCATGGAGAAGTGCAGGAATATTAACAATGGACGAGTACAGATTTATACGGAAAGAAAATCCAACGGTACCTAACATGTATTTTATTCCAAAATACACAAGGACAAAGCAAATCCACCTGGTCGCCCCATTATTTCCGCACAAGACAGTCTATTGGAAAATGCTAGTCAATATATAGACTATTTTTTACAAGAACTAGTACATTCCTTACCAACGTATTTCAGAGACACGAGTGACTTTCTTGATAAAATTAATAATTTTGAATGGAAAGATGGTTACCTTTTAATGTCTCTAGACGTAGTGTCATTATATACCAGTATTAGACACAGAGATGGTATAAGGGCATTAGAACATTTCCTCAGTAAAGGCAAATCCAGACTTTCTGCTCACTGTATGATGATAAGCAATCTAACTCAATTTTGTCTGAACAACAATGTATTTTTATTTGATAAGACAGTTTACCAACAGATACGTGGCGTTGCTATGGGGCCAGCTTCTCCCCCAGTTACGCTTGTTTACATATGGGATGGTGGGAGGAGCTGGTCCTCAACGCGATCTACAGTGTTCAAATGGCTAAAAACGTAAAGTTATTTCTAAGATACATTGATGATATCTTTGTGGTTTAGGATGGCTCAATAGACGAAGCTAATGAATTTGTAAGAAATATTAACATCAATGAGATTAATTTAAGCTTCACTTCAACTATTAGCAGTCAGAATATAAATTTTCTAGATGTGGAGGTGTTAGTGAAAAAAGAGAAACTGGAAACGAGACTCTTTAGAAAAGAAACAGCGGGAAACACGATGCTCCATTCTACGAGCTTCCACCCACGACATTTGATAAACAGTATCCCCTATGGGGAAATGTTAAGAATTAAACGTATTTGCAGCAATCCAATAGATTTAAAAACCGCGCAACTGGAAAGCAAGAATAGATTCCTAGCCAGAGGATATAACAGCAAAACAATAGACGCAGCAATTACCAAAACAATGAGACTAGATAGAGACACCCTTTTAAAACCCAAGGAAAATAAACTAGAAAAGGACAAGCAAACTCACCAATTGCGCCTTATTACTACATATAATCTGCAACATAAGACAATCAGAAATATAGTACAGCGCAATTGGCCTATAGTATTAGACGATCCGATCATAGGGGACTCCTTCCAAAATCATTGGGAATAACATATAGGAAGGCACCCTCCATGAGCAATAGCTTAGTAACAAGTAGCCCTGAGGTCGCAGATACACAGAATTGGCTAACACAACGAAAAGGGTTCAAGAAATGTAAAAATTGCAAAGCCTGTCAGTATGGCGTGAACAAAAAACGTACAAAACACCGTTTAGCGACAGGGAGATAGAAATAACACGAGCCCTACATTGTAAAACAGATTATGCTATCTATATTCTTGAATGCACATGTAGTCTTAGATATGTAGGCAGCACAAAACTCCCTGCAAATAAGAGAATATTAAAACATCTTAGAGCTATTACAAATAGAGATCCCACCTACCCAGTTGCTAGACATTTCCAAGAAATACACAACAATGATTTACAACACTTGTCCTATTACCTTATTGACTCTGTGCCAAAAAATAGAAGAGGTGGTGATAGAGAAGGTACTCTGCGTAAATTGGAAACAAGATACATTATCAACCTCGACAGCAAAATTCCGGGAGGTCTAAACACCACTGAAGACCTTTACACGTGTATTTAGATGATCCGTTCTTTTTATATAAAATGTAGGTTTTAACACTCTGTTTTAATTAATATAACATTAATTTTTGAGACATCAGTGTTTTTATACCTTTCAATCACTTATTGGCCCTAATTAGTTTTGCTTATCATGGTGACCTTGTTAGCTGCCAATACAGAATAAGTACATTTTATATAATAATATTCGTATTTAAGAAACATTTGAGAGAGGGGCTGCCGCCTGACCTTTGCCATCAACCATCATGGTTTTTAAATTTCACATCAATATTTTATTTACACGTAACAGGGTAGGGTGGATAAGTATTCACTTTTTAGGTCACTTAATAGGTCCAGAATTCAAACCAACTAATTCTGGAAGCAGAATGATTTAAGCACTTGCACCACAAATACAGTAAATTTGCCTTTAAGTAAAATACGGCTTGGACAGAACTAACAAATAGCATATTACAGATCAATTACTAGCTGCATTTAAGCAATTAATTTTAAAACAATCTGCTGTGTTATTTACAATGATTGTATGTGTAATATTAAGTTTTAACATTTATACAATTTATATTTGTTAATAATAATTTTTAAGAATTGTAAAAATTGGTTCTTAAAATGGGCAAGAATATTAGGTTTTATTGTTAATGCATTTTTAGCATGTATTTATTTATTGAACTTAAATTATTTATTTATATATTCAATAACTTGGCCAACAGTGATTAACAAAAGGATATTGAGAACATTCAAAATATTTACATTTGTATTGTATTAACAAGCATTGCAATGATCTACGGTATTTAATTCTAGTATGTCTTCACTGTCCATTGGGCCAAATCTGCTGTTTTTTTGCACTATGCACTGGCACTTTAAAAGTATAAAATGGTAGCTGAAGTTGAGGAGCGTTGTCATGTGATCAAGGTCCAGGAGGGACCGAAACGCGTCATGGCCGACTAAAGGAAAGTTAATAAACGAACTGTTGCACAAAAACGTGGTCCGCGCCTGCTTTAAACATTTCGGAGATGGGGAATGAAGTCAAGCGGCAAAAGATGATATATATATATATATATATATTCACTGAAAAAACCATAGGTTTCAGGAACGTTATAGTTAGAAATTAGCATTTAAAAAAACCTTTGAAATTCACTGAAAAAACCATAGGTTTTAGGGACAGTTATAGTTAGTTGGACATTGCACTCGTACAAAACCCGTGAAATTCCCCCGTTATAGTTAGTTCAGCTAACTATAACTCGCGCCCGGAATGCACTGCTGATGACGTCACATATTACATCACTCATGACATGGTCAGTGACATCACTGATGACATCTCAAATGACATCACTGATGACATCATCCAGTGACTGTGTTTCTGTAAAGTTTAAATATTTTTAATATATATAGGGAAAGGCGTATTGAAGAATGAGTGGGTGTATAAGTGTCTGTATGGATGATTTAGTAGGTGCGTGACTAACTCTATAAGTGAGTGATTAAACATATCTTACTGAATGCATGGGTTAGTGACTAAACTGGGTGAATGTCTGTATCCGTCTGTCTGTTGCTGTGTAAGTGGCTGCATGGGTTTGTGAATAGCTACATGAGTGTCTATATGAGTTATTGATTGGTTGTCTGAGTATCTGTATGGGTGCCTGAGTGTTTGTGTGGGTGGGGTGGGTGCGACTCTGTGCATAGATGTGTGAGTGGGTGATTCACTGGGTGGATGGTTTCAAGAGTGCATCTGTGATAGACTGTATGGGTGGGTAAGTGTGTGTAAGAGTGTATTAGTGAGTGAATGTATGTCCCAGTGGTACATGTGTGAGTAACTACATATGTGAAAGGCAGTATATATGTGTGTTGGAGTATATAAATAGCTATAAGCGAGAGTGTGTGATTGTGAGAGTGACTGTATGGATGAGTGTGTGCTTGTATCAGTGATTGTATAAGAGCGTAAGAATGTGCTAGTATTTGTATGAGTAAGTGAGCTGGTGTGTGTATAACTGTATAGGTGAGTAAATGGCAGTGTGTTTAGTTATTTGCATGACTGACTAGGTGTGTGAGTACGTCTATGGATGAGTGGCGGTGTTTGAGTGTCTATATAGGAGTATGAGTGCATATGATAGTCCTGTACTGAGTGACCGTAAGTATGAGTGACTGTACAGGTGAGTGAGTGGATGTGTGTGTAGACCTAAGAATCAGTGAGTGGGTATGTAGTTATTGGTGTTGGAGTGTCTATGGTTTTGCGAATGGCAGTCTGTAATTTAGAGTGGGTGTATCAAAGGTTATATTAGGGTGTGAGGAGGTACATCAGATTATCACGTGGATGATGTCATCAGTGATGTCATCAGAGATGTCACTGACCATGTCATGAGTGATGTAATATGTGACGTCATCAGCAGTGCATTGCGGGGGCGTGAGTTATAGTTAGCTGAACTAACTAAAACGGGGGAAGTTCACGGGTTTTGTACGAGTGCAATGTCCAACTAACTATAACTGTCCCTAAAACCTATGGTTTTTTCAGTGAATTTCAAAGGTTTTTTAAATGCTAATTTCTAACTATAACGTGCCTGAAACCTATGGTTTTTTCTGTGAATTTCAAAGGTTTTTAAATGCTAATTTCTAACTATAACGTGCCTGAAACCTATGGTTTTTCTGTGAATTTCAAAGGTTTTTAAATGACAATTTTTAAATGTATTAATTGTTATATTTAGTTTTTTGATACTGATTTACTAAATTTTTTTAAACTATTTATTTTTAGATATTTTATTTTTAAATTACATTGTAATTACATTACATTACAAAATATACTTTCTCAGAATGAATTACTTTAGTTTAAATACTTTGCAAATAGGCAATAGACTTTTAAGTACAGTAGTTACAGTTGTTGCAATGGGCAACACAATTTCAAACACAATGCAACATTGAGCTCAATGTGAATTTCTAGTTAAATGCAATTAGTTACTTTATGGATTACTTTTCTAACCACAGGACTGGATCCTAGATTCAGTCCTGGGACATCTCCTGTAAACAGTTGAGTAAAAGCGTTTTGGTTACAGTAGTGATTTTTAAGGAATATTATTGTATTTTAAAAGTTGACACTTAGAAACTTTTCACATAGAATCACCAATGTTATCCTATGGGAGGAAATTCACTTAGCAGGTAAGTAGTGTTATCGTTACTTTTTCTTACTCAGTGGTGGATCCTGGATCCAGCACTGGTGCATCTCCTGTAAACAGTTGAAAGAATGCGTTTAAGTCATACAGGCGATTTTTAAGGAATATTTGTAGTTTGTGAAAATCGACACTTTGAAACTTTTCTGCTGAAAACCAGACAATGGATTCCTATGGAAGGAAATACAAGTTACTGGTAAGTACGGTTAGAATTACTTTTCAGGATCTGTACTGGGCTCCAAGATGCAGCACTGAGGTCTCTCCTGATGACAGGTGAGTAAATTGGAATTCGTAGTTCAGCTGATTTTAGAGGAATATTATAAAGTTCCAAAACTCCACACTTAGAAGAATTTCCAAGTGAAACCAGTCAATGTTAGCCTATGGAAGGAAATTCAAGTTACTGGTAAGTACGGTTAGAATTACTTTTCAGGATCAGTACTGGGCTCAAAGATGCAGCACTGAGGTCTCTCCTGATAACAGGTGAGTAAATCGGAATTCGTAGTTCGGCTGATTTTAGAGGAATATTTGCACAATGGTGAAGGAAGGGGTGGGGCCTGAGGTGACATGTCTGCAAACACGCCCTGTGGCGCGTTTTAAGTTGGAGAATTAATTCCTCCTCAATCCCGAGGGTCCCTAGGGGCCAACAAGCCCACCAGATACCTCCAGTATGCGCCAGAGAGCTGCGTTGCAGAGAGGTGTTGAGGCCACGCCCCTTTTTACAACACTCTGCAACGCAGCTCCGTGGCGCTTACTGGAGGTACCTGGTGGGCTAGTTGGCCCCCAGGGACCCTCAGGATTGAAGGGGATTTAATTCCCCATCTTAAAACGCACCACGGGGCCTGTTAGCACACATGTCACCTGAAGCCCCGCCCCCTCCCTTCACCAGTGTGCAAACGCGCCCCGTGGCGCGTTTTAAGTTGGGGGATTAAGTCCCCTTGAATCCTGAGGGTCCCTGGAGTCCAAGTATCCCACCATGTACCTCCAAAAAGCGCCACAGAGCTGCGTTGCAGAGAGGTGTAAAGGGGCGTGGCCTCTGTACACCTCTCTGCAATGCAGCCCCTGGCGCATACTGGAGGTTCCTGGTGGGCTAGTTGGCCTCCAGGGACCCCCAGTATCAGGGGAATTACTTCCCTTCTTAAAATGCGCCAGAGGCGCGTTTGCAGACTGCTGCAGGGAGGGGCGGGGCCTCCGGCACGATGCCGGTCTTTTTTTATTTTTATTTCTTTTCTTTTTTTGTATGGGAGGGGCTGCGTGGCCCCCTTCCTTCAGCCACTTTTGGCCCCGGGGACCCCATCCCCGGGGCCTGAGGATTATTATTTTTTTAAATTAAAAAAAAGCGGGAAGGGGCCGCGTGGCCCCCTTCCCTGGGCTTCTATTGGCCCCGGGACCCCATCCCCCGGGGCATGCCCTCTATTTTTTTATTTAAAATATTTGGAGGGGGATGCGTGGCCCCCTCCTCAGGCCATTTAAGGCCCGGGGACCCCATCCCCCGGGGCCGGCCTTTACGTCGTTTTTTAAAATAAATTTAAAAAAATTAATTTGTAGGTGAGGGGGCCGCGTGGCCCCCTCCTGGGCCACTACTAGCCCCGTGGACCCCATCCCCGGGGCTGGCCCTCTCCGTTGGGGACCGTGGGGGGTCCCCAATCCCCACGGTCCCGCCGGCTCCCGCGTCCTTCGGGAGCCGGCATTGCTTTTCCACATGGGGAGCTGCTAAGATGCAGCTCCCCGTGTGGAAGAGCAATCTGCTTTGGTTTTTGGAAGAGAGAGCAGGTGTCCTGTCATAGCAAACTACAGTGTCCCGGGGGTAGGCACCCCGGGACACTGCAGGAGCCGGCCCTGGGGGGTGGTGGTCCCCAGGGCCATCAAGGGCTCCAGGAGGGGGGCCGCGTGGCCCTCCTCCCTCCATTGGCAAAGCCCCAGGGAGGTGGTGGTCCTCGGGGGTCCGTAACGGACCCCCATATTGAAATATTTAGTGCCCCGGGGAGGTGGCGGTCCCCGGGGCGTGTGGGGGGGCTCGAGCCCCCCCACACAGGTAATTCTATTTCTAAAAAAAAGAAGCCCCGGGGGGTGGCGATCCCCGGGGCTGCGGGAGGGCCGAGAGCCCTCCCGCACCATTATTTTTAAGGCCCCGGGATGCCGGTCCTCGGGGCTTAGGGGCCTTAGAGGCCCCCATATTATTAAATAAACTCCCGCATGCCCCGGGACTTGGCCCACCCGGGGGCCAATTAACCACGAAGCGCGGGAGACCGCGCTTCGTTTTTTTTTTTTTATCGGCGGGATCCGCGCACCCTAAGCGCATCCCGCCGATTTAAAATAAATAAAAATAAAATGCTTTTTTGTGCCCAGGGGGTCCTTGTGGGACCCCCTGAGCAGACCTAGGGGGTCAGGGTGTTTCTACCCTGCCCCCTTTTGCGCTTTGCGCACTTGTTTCTGTCCCTCGGTTCTACCGAGGGACAAAATGGCTGCCAACACTTCGGATTTGGAGTGTTGACAGCCACTTGACAGCCAATTAGCATGCAGCTCGTGATCGGGAGGGTGCGCTCAGGGTGCGCGAATCCGACGCGGCCATAGATATATATGTGATTTTCCTTTTGATTTTCTCAGGAACTACTGAACGGATTTACACCATTTAACAAAAGGGTTCTTTCTGAACCAAGAACTACCTCTTTGCCAAATTTGGTGTAATTCCGTTCAGCAGTTCGGGCTGTAGCCGTGGCTAAAGTTTCCTATGGGAAAATGAATGGGGAAAACACGTTTTGGGACCCCCTTTTCTCGGCCCCCGCTTGACGAATCACCCAGAGACCTTCAGGATAGGAGCGGACCGGAGCGGGCCACAAAGTTTGAAAATTTCGCGAAGATTCGTCAACCGACGCAAGAGTTATTTCAAATAGAATGTTGTGGATTTCCTATGGAAAATAGGTCCTAACTATAACTATCTACTGGCGACCGCCAGTAGATATATATATATATATATATATATATATATATAATGCAGCTTTATTTTGTGGAATACAAGTTCATTGTCCTATGGGGTGGCGTGGTCCTATCCTCTGTTAATATACACACTCCCTGAAACAAAGAATACCAACATCATGGGTTTGAAAATGCCCTTCTGCTTAGGTCTGATCTCAGTGGTGCATAGTGCTATTATTGTCAAAATAGTGTAGGTGTTCTTCCTTAAGCCACTTGGGGCAAGGTGAGCAACTGATCTAGACCATGGCCAAGACAAAACGAAGTACTGTAGTCCTGCCTTACTGCTGCCACCTGCCTCCCTTTGTCATTCTTTTCTTTTTCTCTTTCTTTGGGTGGACTTTTTAAGGAGTCAGGGGAGAGGTGGGTTGTGCTTCTGGTAAGTAGGCCCATCGAAAGATTTTAAAATATCCAAGCAGTTGATGCATATAACCATTATGCTACTAAAAGTGTGGAAGAAAAGAGTGACCAGTGCATGTGTATGTTAGAAAGAGAGTCCGTGTACACTGGTAGCAGCTCCTTTTAACTTTACAGTACCCATCCTGCGTAGCTACCTGCTCCTCTCTCTTTTAATAACCCAGGTCTAGAACAATGCATTATGGACCAAGTCAACAGCAACTGGTGCACAGGCAGCTTGTGTTCAATAGTGTGCTGCACACCCTACCCTCGCTCCAAAAACAGGATGCATTCTTTATTCCAAGGTTTAATAGAGTATATTAGGTAGGAGGTCACACTACCATACACATGCTTCATATGCAGGTTTCGATCTCTACATGGCCGACTTAACTTTTCCATCTGTCTAAGGATAGTAAATTGAGTCCCAGGATATTCCATATTTGTTCCTATTCATATGTCTTAAGAATGGCCAGGGGGTCTATAAAAAAAAAAAAAAATTATTAGCTAGAGTTGAAGAATACCTTGTATATACAAGTCTATGTGCTTGACGAAAAAGGCTTCAATGTATAGATCGTTCAGTGGGTTCATGTACTTATGCAGAATTTGATAAACTAAGATCAATAACATCATCTTTATTTTCGAACACAGGAATCTTATAAAGTGCATCTCATAGGATTATTAAAAACATAGCAATCATGATGTAAAAATAAGTTAAAATAGGATAAAAAAATACAGCAAAACATAGCGAAGCTTCCTAAGAGAGCACGGGGCAGATGACCTATTTAACACAGTATAGCTATAGGGGATATTACCCTTACTAATAGTATGTAGACCCACTTGTTCACAGTGGTTCATAGGGAAACACACACACCATTCTTTATGAGTTATAAAAATTTAAAACAGTCAATGACCCAGTCCATACAGAGAGATTAAAATAGGGGGCCTAGCACCTAAAAACACACATCTCATAGAATAAAATAGTACAAAAACCATCATACAGTATTGAATAGGATAAAAAGGACACCCAAAACATTTTGAGAGTCTAATCCATACGGCCATCAGAAATGTTGCTAGACCGAATACTACAACTCTCCTAGTGTCAGTGCTGAGAATTCGGAGCACCTCAAGATGGTGTCGTGAACCAATACCCCTGCATAGGGGGATAATCCACTTAGATCTCAAATTTTATAGAAGGGGCAAAAGAATAATAAATTAACCAGAGATTCAGGTCCTCCTTTGAATGCTGGGCACTGATCATCAAGTGGTGTTTGGGATCGCCATCTGCTACAAAGCACCCTGGTAGGGAGTGTCTTATATCTAAATTGTAGGAACAATTTCCGTGCTATAGCTGAGGCAATCTCATCAATGGTGTGTTCATAGTGGGTATAGGGTTTAAAATCTATAATGCTAAAGTGAGACCTGAACTAAGATCTGCTGAAATGAAAAAAGCATTTGGGAGGAGGACTATTTTGCCATTGTTGAGTGCTAGTGCATCCCAGAAGGTGATTGTATACGCTTGGAGGGGTGCTGCTGCTCTATGTGATATCTGTGATGCAGTAACTTTTGAATGAATGAAAGAAAAGTGAAGAAAAGCCAAATTTATAGAGATTTATGGAATTTGCAGATGAGTCGGAGGTAGCTCAGAGGAGGGATGAGGAGATTTACATGTGGCAGCCAGATAACTGAAAGATTTTCCACATGTCCTGACTGATGAGTTCCAATTTGTACAGAAGTATTGCAAGGGCATCTGCCTGCGTCAATCATCAATTGATGCATTGATTTGAACACACACTTTCATTATTAAAACTTGAGTTTGTGATTAAGAATTCTGATAAACAACTGTGCAAAAATAGACCACTGGAAGTCCCTTACCTTTCTTTCTTCTGTAAGTCTTGGCACAATACCCTTGATATGTCCAAGGGCCCATCCACCCTTTGTACAGGTCTCCAAAAGGGTAGCAGCAGGAAAGAAAATGTTCTTAGGAAAGACCTATGAGCAGGTATACCAGCAGACACGCTGGTTCCCCGGCTTTGTGGTTCATTATTAATTGCACAGAGCCTAGCAATCACTGCACTGCTCACACTTCCATTTGTGAACTCTCTAATCTAATGGATGCCCAAGAAACGTATTCCATCGTAGACATAACATTTTCCTAAATAGTGATGATTATTGTATCTGATCTCCCATCCTTCAAACATCTATGTAAATGTCAAATGACTATAATAAACTGTTTTGCAGTGTGATCTTTTCTAGATACACATGCTGTGCACCATTCTGCCATCTAGGTGTTTGATGTGGAATAGTGTATCTTAACCTTTTTCTTTTCTTTTTCTTTTGGTGTGGGCCTCCTCTATATCGACCACCATTTGGTGCCAAGTCCATCCTCCAATAACGTCAAATGTACACACCAGAAACCCTTGGTATGGTCGCCTTCTTCAGATTAGAGCAGACAAGAAGAGACCTGTACATCAAAGAGGAGATTATCAATGCTCCACGTCAACCAAAATGCCCTCCATGTCAAAAAGAAAAAGCGTATTCTCATGGCCGAAATTGGGTCTTTGATGAAAAGAAATAGGAGTTTGACAGTTCCTTGAAGGATTGCGAAATTGCAAAGAAAATTCAACATGGAAAGTAGGAAGAAGAGGAGCCAGGAGCACCTTCAACACCAGTGTCCCAGGAGGAAAAATAAGGTCTTCTAAGAATAGGAAGATGAACATTAGGAGGGCTAGTACCTCACCATTGAAACAGCAGAGAGGAGGTGACAGGACATGGGCACCTACTCCCCAGAGGAAGGGTTGAGTCATGCCCTTCGAGACACTCACTGCCAGATGTTTTGGCAGTGTACAACACCCTTATTAAAAAGCGACTGATACCAATGGGATACAGTTGGAGGAAGGGCAAACTGAATAATGCTTTCTACTAGAGACACATTTGCTCTCACACGAAAAAATCAACTCCTACCAATGCTACCCTATGTATTAGACCAAAAACGTCAGATTTTCAAGGAACCAGTGGTGGGTAACGCAGTAACACCCAGAACAAAGAAAAAATGCAAGCCTTCATTAACGGACCTAGTTTATATCAAGGCGAATGCAGTAGTAGACTCCATCATTGCCACGACCTGTAAATTACCCAGTGCACTCACAGCAATGGGGCCACCATCTGACAAGGAGAGCAAGAGGGTGGAAATGATAGGGAACAAAATGGAGAGACCAGTCCCAACGCAATAGCGCATTGAAAATGCAAACACTCTGTTTAACAGATACGACCACCAAAAATGAGAGGAAATAGAAGAACTCATACAGCACCTCCCAGAGGAGCATACGAAGGGGTCACATAACGCCATTCAAGAAGACAAAAAACCATTGCTTTTTAAAAATCTGCTTTAGATGCAACAGACAGAGCAAGCGGACAGCTCTGCTCAGGAACCTTTCTAAGAAGACATGCTGGCTTAGAGTGTCAGGCTTTAAGTCAGAAGTACAGGCAGCAATGGGCAAGATGCTGTTCAGTTGTGTAAGCCTCTTTTGGAACTGCAGTAGATGATTTATTACAAAGCATGAAGACAATGACAATGCAAAAGCAATGGGCACACTGCAGTCTAGAGGAACATTCAGGTGGGATTTTGCCACTAGGTGAATAATCCAGGGAAGAGGAGGATCACAACTAGTTATCACACAGGTTACCTTTACACCGCAAGCTTCTTCACAAAGCACACTAGGCCGTGAAGTTTCTAGACAGAACAAGGCAACCGCCCTTTCGAGGAGGGGTTCCTGTGAGGGGTTGGGGTCACGAGCGAGTGACTTCACCAAAAGCAGGCTCCTGCACACAACAGCAGTTGGAGGTAGAATCTGAGGTTTTCTAAACAGATGGGAGTGCAATTACCTCCTACCAATGGACATTAAACATTATAAAACATAGACATTGCATAGATTTAATACAACATCCACCAAACATCAGTCCAAAGACAAGGAGCTAGAACAAGGAAGAGCAGCTGCTTTTACAGCAAAAAGGCAAGTATTTAAAGAAACAGGCAATAGAAAGGGTTCCAAGGTGTCATGTAGCTCCTATAGTACCCCTGCAGGACCTGCGCGTTTGGATAACATATACTGCGGGCCTGGTGGCAGACTGATTCCGTGCACCCCCACCGTATATGTTAGCCTAGTTTTGCATTAGCTAGCTCGCAGTGCCACTAGTGTCTCCTCTTATCGGGGAGAGATTAGTTTCTGGCAACCTTAGAACATGACAACCCTGATTCCCTCAGAATCGTGGAAACAATGTACTACCTTTCGCTCAGTCAATCGTGCTCACTTATTCGGTTTGTCTCAGAGAGTTACACAGAATAAACAGTCGGGCGTTTCAATAAGTATTTATTGAACAGTTGTTATTCTAGTGTAAAATATATGTGTTGCAGAGACCAGCAGACAATAGCAGAGATATATGATCAGCAGTACGATAAAAGCAAAGGGATAGAACAGTTCTACCATATTGCGATAATCATGAGTACATACATGAATATAAAAGCATTATGCAAGTGCGCGTACTCCGATGCCTACCTAGATGTACCTGAGTGTACCTAGCATATGTGTGTAGGTCTTAGAAGCTAAGAGCCCTCCTAGGATTTAGTCGAACCCCCATACCTGAATAGAGAGAGTGTGGGACCCCGTCCTGGTCTCGAGTTGGACACCCCGTCCGGGTTGTCAGACCACTGTCAGCTTGAGCGACTGCATGCAGGAGCCTTAGCGTCTCTGGTCAGTGTGTCAGCATGGAAGTCTCGGTTCCCTCTGGTTTACCGGGGCAAGATGTGGTGTATTTATACCCTAAAGAGTCTCGGTCCTCAGTATGGTTTGTATTGGACATGAGGAAGACGTCAGGGGTGAACTTTGTACATACATTATGCTGGTGGTGTATTCTTAGAAAGCCATGCATAATTAATGAGTACAGTGTGGGCCTGTGTTTGGAAGAACCCTGCTGCATTCAAAACCACAGGATAAATAACGTTCAGCCCTCAGAGCTCGTTGTGTACTAGCTGGGACCAATGTAGGTGAAAGATCATGCCTATATAAGGAATCATACTATAATGGGACATGTACAGTTGTGACCATAATTGGGCATATGCAGCCATGACCATAATTGGGCAAGTACGAATATGACCATATTAGGGTAAATATGAATACGTCCATTTTAGGGCATGTACGAACGGATCTACATTAGGGCATCTTTGCGGGATATAACACCCACTCCACTTCCGAACTGGATAATAAATGACCATACTTAAAATCTGGACAATTTAAAAACATTTTTAAAAGCAAGTAAAAACATGGTTCTAAAAAATTGTTAAAATTTTTGGTGCTTTCAAAAAAAAAAAAAAAATGTTTAAATTCAGCTTTTTCTAGTTGCCACTGAAAAGTCAATATCGTCTCTCTATAGAAGTTGTATTACCATAAGCAGGAGAAGGCCATACTTTTCTCAAGCGAAAGTGTCAATGCAAGAAAATGTTCCAAATTTAGATCGTTTTATTTTGAAGCGAGTGAAGAAGCCGAATTCTTTCCCAGGACACGATGAGCCAATTCAAGATTACGCGTCCTGGCTGGGAAGCTCAGTATTATCGGTGTCAGCTGCTGTAGATGACAAATCCAACGCCTCACAGAGAACGTCAATCGCACATAGATGGAATGTAGTACTGCCAACAGTCGGTGCTGCGGCAGCTTGTGCGGCAGTTGTAACCTGGGTGCCTGTGGAGGAGTCACCTAACCCAGCAGGAGCGAACGGCACCTGTGGATTCTCCAGGAATGCATTCATCAGAATTGGAAGCCGCTGGGGACAACGCAGAGCATGGGCCTTTATGGGGTCCAGCATTGCATCCGTGTCCGGAGGCGCATCTGATGGAAATGTTAGACAAAGATCCAACGTGCATTCTTCTCCGCAGAACAGGCATCGAAGCACAGGTAAGATGCAGTCTATCCAGACTGGTCTAAATGATAGAAACCAGGAGGCATTGAGTTCTCGTAGGCAAGAAATGCCCAAAAGTTGTACCATGCGTTCACGGTATTTCCGCTCCAGGAGCGTGTTCACCATTCCCTCGGGAAGTGGGCCGTCCATTGCGTAGAAGCAATATTACAATCAGGATTCCTGCGATTAGGAACAGGATGAGCGGGAATCCTCCAAATATGCTTCCCAATACGGAGTGTATAAAATTTGGGATTACTCCGAGGACTGTCTGAAAGGTGCTTAACAGTCCTGACCCTATGGTCTTAAATAGGTGTACCATTCCGCTCGTATCTGACATGTTAAAGATACGTCCCACCATTTCTGCGAAATGAATGGGGCAGTTTGTACGTATGAGTGCCTGTATCTCGGTCGAGGTCCTTGCAACTTGAAGTTCATAGGTTTCTCGAGTGGAGGTTAAGGGCACGGGTTGCTGTAAAAGCATGGCTTTCAATCTGCTCAGAGTATCAAACTGTATAAAAGAAACATTCAGCGAAGGCCATAGCGGCGCCTCCCCGAGTGTTTTCAGTGGCGGAAACAATACTTGCATACAGCAAGTAACCCTGGAGTTAAGTCACTAGATATGCGACGCCCGGAAGCATCCCACAACAACCATGATCATTTAGCATTAAGTAACTCCCATTCGAGAGCAGCCTCTAAAACCGGCGTGATCATGGCCGCTGGGGTCCCTGTCATGTGACAAGATAAGTTCGCCACTGAACCATTGCAGGCTCCGTGTAGAGAAATATCCTGACACATGAGCGAACCGCTCAAAGCGTTCTTGCAGTTTGTACCACTCAGATACACTTCTCGATCCCCATTCCGGCATCGGTATCTATATGGTAACTCCCAAGTTTCCTTGATGTATCCCTTACCCATTTTTACATATTTGCCTGCCTGCCTTTGCTCAAGGCAATATTGAAACTGAAACGTAGTGACCGGCAGAGTGATTTGGCCATGAATTAGCCATTCTGTTGATGGTGATTCGGCTACAGTGAATGGTAACCTTTCCAGTTTCTCAATACGCAGCATTGTATATTTGGCTCCCCTTTGTGCCATTTCTGTCTGTTTATCAGTTAGATTGTATTCTGAAAACAGAGACGTGGTGTTTATAAAACGCCATGGCACATAAGCTGGACGCTACAATCTTTGCGTGCAGGCTAACATCATAATAGAACGTAGTTGAGATTGCCCGTGTTGTAACAAGGCCAGATTTTGTTCTAATATGTCGATTGCCGAGGACACAATGTTTTTTTTTTTTTGTCCTCATTCGCCATCCATCTCACTTCAAATCACACCCTGGGTGTCTGTACTCACTCTCAAGAAACTGAGGAGTATAGGCTGTTGGAAGTGGCGCCCCGCCTATTGGTACCAGAAACACCTTGGGGATCAATGAAGAAACCACTGAGATACCTCTTCTGCCAAGCTCTGAGAGCTAGATAACTTTCGCCGATAGACAGCCATAATACCTGGCAATACTTTACTGCGTCATCTGCGGACCCCATCTAAGTTGCAAAGGATTCCAAAATGCCTTCTTCTTGCTATTTCCCTGTCTGGCCAGGTCCAATTTAGAAACTGCCAAGACTGAAGACTGCCAATCCAAAAAGGTAGGAGGACTTGATTCCGTCCATTTTATACAGATTTGCCTCCTGGCTAGTAGGATAGAATAGAAAAGCAGCACTCCAGCGAGGCCAGTAACTTTTTCTGCAAGGCCAAATATTATTAGGGGTAGATCTATGTTGATAGTGGAGCCCAAAACACTTGTCAAGAAATCACCGACCTCACCCCAAAAAGTAGCAAGAGAAGGACATTCCATAAACATGTGTATATCTGAGGCAGAAACCTGGCCGCATTTTTTACAACTGACCGGTGGCCCATCGGAAATTTTTGTCAATTTATAAGGAGTGAAGTAGGCCCTATGGATGGTAAACAGGTGGTTCCTTTTTAACCAAGCTGGTTTCACAACTTCATGTAGAGTCTTACATGATTTCTGCCATAGTTTAGCACAGTCTTGTGTGGGTAAAGGGGCCCCCCCACAGTTCCTCGGCCAGCTTGAATTCGCCATCTACTTCTTCCAACAGAGTTTGGTACCAAAAGGAAACTTCTTTCCTCCCTGGGGGTTTGGTCACAAGCTGGTGTTCTAAAACACTACCACAGCCCACAGCATTTTTTCATGGATGAGATTGAACCCAGCTTGCCAGCTGATAATGTTTGAACCGGGAGAGTCCTCCCCCAACCCTATCCTGGAGATGTTCCCAGGGAATAAGAGTGCCTCCAAGGAGGAGGTCTCCCCAAACCAACAACCCCGCGTCACTCAAAGGTTTTGCCAGTCTGTCCTTTAGGCACTCTGGAGTTCCGGGGGAATCCCAAAGGGGAGCCAAGCTGGAAAAATAATCGAGCCCCACTGCCCCTCTCACTTTGGCCCAAGTTTTGGCTACCCCCTGGAGAACCTTCAGCTTGACTTTTTTTTTAAACTTTGGATCCCCGAATTTAAACAAAAAGCCTTCCTCTGACAGTTTGGCACCCCTAAGCATAGCTAAGAACATCCCTCCAGCACCAGTATTCATGGGCATTCTCAGTAGCATACGTGAGTGTGAGAGTTGGAAAGCCCAGGCATACAACTGGAAATCCGGTAAAGCCAGGCCACCCTTTTCTCTTCTCCGCCTCAGCTTTTTCCATGCAATCCTAGATGATTTAGATGCCCAGACGAATGAGTTAATTTCACTCTGAAGCTTAACAATCGTGGATTTTTCAAAATAAAGGGGGATACAGTTAAAAAGAAATGTAATCTTTGGGAGTATCGTCATCTTGATCAAATTAATTCTTCCCAAGATTGACAACGGAAGTAGGGCCCAAGATTTCATTAGCCTTTTACATTCCTTTACCTCTATATCTAGGTTGATCTCAGCAATCTTTGTGATATCCGGAACCACATGGATTCCCAAATATCTCATTTTGGAGCTAGGCTGGTGACACTGCTGTGTCTCTGCCAGATTCCAGGTCATAATTTCCGTTTTTGCGGCATTAATCTCATATCCAGAAACAGAACCAAACTCCCGGGCTAAACTGATGATTGCTGGAAAGGCTGACTGTAAATCAGCGGAAAAGACCAAGATGTCATCGGCATACAGGGCTACCTTCCTCTCCCACTCCCCATACTTAAATGGCTGGATATTAGAATCAGCCCTAAGCCGTTGAGCAAATGGCTCGATGTAAAGATCAAATAGAAGCGGGGACAGTGGGCAGCCCTGTCTAGTCCCTCTTGTAATTCTGAAGGAATCTGTAATATTCCCATTAACCAATAGCCTAGCCGTGGGGTTCTGATAGATCAACTGGACCATATGACAAAATCTTTCCCCCAAATTGAACTTCTTCAAAGCCTCCGACAGGTAGATCCAATTCACTCTGTCGAAGGCCTTGGTAGCGTCCAATGTCATGGCTGCTAATGGGAGGGAATATGTAGAGGCGAGATCAATGGCGCCAATGAGATCATACGTGAGGTCTGAAAGCTGCCGGTTCCTAACAAAGCCCTTCTGATCTAAGTGGAGGACATCCCCCACCATAAGACCCAATCTCGCTGCCAAAATAGAGGTGAAAATTTTATAGTCTACATTTAAAGCGAGATGGGTCTATATGACCCACAGCTTGATGGAGGTTTCCCGGGTTTCAATATCAGGATTATTAAAGCGTCGTTCCATGAAGCTGGGAGCCCTAGACCTGCCTCCAGCACATAATTAAACAACTGCGTTAGGACGGGGATGATCTTATCTCCCAACATCTTATAGATCTCCGCTGGGAGGCCATCTGGGCCAGCCGCTTTCCCGGTCTTACAGCGTTGAATGGCTTCTCTGACCTCAGTTTGGGTAAAAGCTTGGTCCAAGTATTGCTGTTGGTCAGGCCCTTAGGAGGGAAGGGGGATATCCCTTGACCTTACCAGGTAGGTCGCTCCCCCGCCACACAGCTCCGCCTGTGGTGTCCTGCCCGCTGCTGCTGCTGGTAAGCTCGCCCCTCTGCTTGTGGCCTCGGTGCCCGTTTTCCGTCTGTTTCCCTCGCTGCCCCCATTCTCCCTGTGTCCATTTTCTTTCTGTTTCCCTCGCTGCCCCCACTGCATTGTGTTCATTTTCTTTCTGTTTCCCTCGCTGCCCCCATTGCATTTTGTCCATTTTTCTTCTGTTACCCTCGCTGCCCCCATTGCATTGTGCCCGTTTTCCGTCTGTTTCCCTCGCTGTCCCCACTGCATTGTGTCCATTTTTCTTTCTGTTTCCCTCGCTGCCCCCATTGCATTGTGCCCGTTTTCCGTCTGTTTCCCTCGCTGCCCCCACTGCATTGTGTCCATTTTCTTTCTGTTTCCCTCGCTGCCCCCATTGCATTTTGTCCATTTTTCTTCTGTTTCCTCGCTGCCCCCATTGCATTGTGCCCGTTTTCCGTCTGTTTCCCTCGCTGCCCCCACTGCATTGTGTCCATTTTTCTTTCTGTTTCCCTCGCTGCCCCCATTTCTCTGTGTCCTTTTTTCTTTCTGTTTCCCTCGCTGCCCCCACTGCATTGTGTCCATTTTCTTTCTGTTTCCCTCGCTGCCCCCACTGCATTGTGTCCATTTTTCTTCTGTTTCCCTCGCTGCCCCCATTGCATTGTGCCCGTTTTCCGTCTGTTTCCCTCGCTGCCCCCATTTCCCTGTGTCCTTTTTGCCTTCTGTACCCCTTGCTGCCTCTCTCCACTCCCGCCGCTGCGTCCCTGCGGCCCCGCCCCCTGACTTCCCATTCGCTGCCCCTGCCTCCCAGCTGCTCCTCCCTCCCACCTCCCCATATATGGCGGCCGCTGCGCGGTGAGGAGAGCGACCCTTGACCTTACCAGGTAGGTCGCTCCCCCGCCACACAGCTCCGCCTGTGGTGTCCTGCCCGCTGCTGCTGCTGGTAAGCTCGCCCCTCTGCTTGTGGCCTCGGTGCCCGTTTTCCGTCTGTTTCCCTCGCTGCCCCCATTCTCCCTGTGTCCATTTTCTTTCTGTTTCCCTCGCTGCCCCCACTGCATTGTGTCCATTTTTTTTCTGTTTCCCTCGCTGCCCCCATTGCATTTTGTCCATTTTTCTTCTGTTTCCCTCGCTGCCCCTATTGCATTGTGCCCGTTTTCCGTCTGTTTCCCTCGCTGCCCCCACTGCATTGTGTCCATTTTTCTTTCTGTTTCCCTCGCTGCCCCCATTGCATTGTGCCCGTTTTCCGTCTGTTTCCCTCGCTGCCCCCACTGCATTGTGTCCATTTTCTTTCTGTTTCCCTCGCTGCCCCCATTGCATTTTGTCCATTTTTCTTCTGTTTCCCTCGCTGCCCCCATTGCATTGTGCCCGTTTTCCGTCTGTTTCCCTCGCTGCCCCCACGGCATTGTGTCCATTTTTCTTTCTGTTTCCCTCGCTGCCCCCATTTCCCTGTGTCCTTTTTTCTTTCTGTTTCCCTCGCTGCCCCCACTGCATTGTGTCCATTTTCTTTCTGTTTCCCTCGCTGCCCCCACTGCATTGTGTCCATTTTCTTTCTGTTTACCTCGCTGCCCCCACTGCATTGTGTCCATTTTTCTTCTGTTTCCCTCGCTGCCCCCATTGCATTGTGCCCGTTTTCCGTCTGTTTCCCTCGCTGCCCCCATTTCCCTGTGTCCTTTTTGCCTTCTGTACCCCTTGCTGCCTCTCTCCACTCCCGCCGCTGCGTCCCCTGCGGCCCCGCCCCCCTGACTGCCCATTCGCTGCCCCTGCCTCCCAGCTGCTCTTCCCTCCCACCTCCCCATATATGGCGGCCGCTGCGCGGCCGCGTCGCTGGCGCGCCAAAGGCGCGCCTAAGGCAAGCCCGTCTGCGCCCGTCCGTGCCTGGACCGCGCCCAGCGCCAGACCCCCTGGGCCGTGCGCCCCCCCGCACCAGCCTCGAGGACCAACGCCGATACGATGCCACCACACTCCACGCTCTCAACCCCGGACGGACGCACAACTGCTTCAAGGCCGCCCCGAAACGCACCCATGGTCCCTTCACCTGCCGGAACTGCAGCTACACCAGCCTCAGAGCCACCGAGGCGCCCGCCAAGAAGGACCTCAACCACCTCCGATGCATCCTACTGAACACCCGCTCCGCACGCAAACACGCCGTCGAGCTCTGGGACCTGCTCGACACATCATCACCAGACGTCGCCTTCCTGACAGAGACCTGGATGAACGACTCCTCCGCCCCGACATCGCCATAGCCATCCCAGACGGCTATAAGATCACCCGCAGAGACCGCGTCAACGCAGTAGGAGGAGGAATCGCCATCGTCCACAAGAACACCATCAGGGTCTCGACCAGCACCGACAACACTCTCAGCACCGCCGAACACATGCACTTCCATATCCACACGGACCCCAACACCACCCTTAGAGGCACCCTTGTCTACAGACCCCCTGGGCCCCGACCCCAGTTCAGCGACTCCATCGCCGACTTCATCAGCACGCACGCCCTGACCTCTACCGACTACATCCTCCTCGGAGACCTGAACTTTCACCTGGAGAACAACAACGACAGCAACTCCACCACCCTGATCGACAACCTCGCCAACCTCGGTCTGAGCCAGCTCGTCACAACACCGACCCATTCCGCCGGCCACACGCTTGACCCCATCTTCTCCTCAAGCTCCCACGTCTCCTTCAGCCACACCACGGAACTCCTCTGGACCGACCACCGCTGCATCCATTTCACCTTCCAGAAACCCACCACACACCACCGCACCCAACAGATCCCACGCCGCTGCTGGAGCAAAGTCACCGAAGACCAACTACGGGCAACCCTCGCTCTCAGCCCTCCCTCCGACCCATCCAACACCGACGACGCTGCCTGCAACCTCAGACGATGGATGGACGACTGTGCCAACACCCTCGCCCCGCTGAAAAAACTCACCTACAGTGACACCACCAAAAGAGCCTGCTGGTTCACCTCGGAACTCCTAGCTTCCAAGCGTACCTGCCGGAAACTAGAGAAGAAATGGCACAGTGATAAGACACCGGACAGCCACGCAGCCCACAAAGACGCCATCCGTAACCACCACCACCTCATCAAGTCCGCCAAGAGAATCTCCTTCAAAGACCGCCTCGACAACAACGCACACAACAGCAAGGAGCTTTTCAACATCGTGAAGGAACTCTCCAACCCCAGCTCCAACACCAACGACATCCTGCCGTCGCAACCCCTGTGCGATTCCCTCGCCACCTTCTTCCACCGCAAGATCGCCGACATCCACGACAGCTTCAACACCCAGACAGCCCCAACTAAGATCGATGCACCAGACCCGCTGCACACCATCGACCACGACCCCCTGCCAGCCTGGGCCATCGTGAACATCGAGGACACCATCAAGACCATGAGCACAATACACTCCGGCTCCCCGTCAGACCCTCTCCCTCACCACATCTTCAACAAAGCCAGCAGCTCCATCGCACCCCACCTGTGCAACATCATCAATCTCTCCTTCGAGACCGCGACCTTCCCAGAGAACTGGAAACACGCAGAGATCAACGCCCTACTCAAAAAACCCAAGGCGGACCCGATAGACCTCAAGAACTTCCGGCCCATCTCCCTGCTTCCGTTCCCAGCCAAGGTCATCGAGAAGATCGTCAACAAACAGCTAACCCGATACCTCGAAGAAAACAGCATCCTGGACCCATCCCAATCGGGGTTCCGCAGCAACCACAGCACTGAGACTGCCCTCATCGCCGCCACCGACGACATCAGGATCCTGCTGGACAACGGTGAGACCGCAGCCCTCATCCTGCTGGACCTCTCCGCCGCCTTCAACACTGTCTGCCACTGCACTCTACGCGCACGCCTCCACGACGCAGGGATCCGAGACAAGGCCCTGGAATGGGCCACCTCCTTCCTCGCCGGCAGAACCCAGAGAGTCCGCCTCCCACCATTCCGATCCGAAGCCTCCGAGATCATCTGCGGTGTACCCCAGGGATCGTCCCTCAGCCCAACACTGTTCAACATCTACATGGCCCCGCTCGCACGCATCGCCAGACAGCACGACCTCAACATAATCTCCTACGCCGACGACACTCAACTGATCCTCTCCCTCACCAAGGACCCCCTCGCCGCCAAATCCAACCTCCATGAAGGAATGAAGGCCGTCGCCGATTGGATGAAGATCAGCCGACTAAAACTGAACACGGAGAAGACAGAGGTCCTCATCCTCGGCTCCAACCCCTCAGCCTGGGACGACTCCTGGTGGCCAACGATGCTGGGAGCAGCCCCGACACCCACCGACCACGCACGCAACCTGGGAGTCATCCTCGACTCAACGCTCTCCATGGCCAAGCAAGTCAACGCAGTCTCATCCTCCTGCTTCAACACCCTCCGCATGCTTCGCAAGATCTACAGGTGGATCCCGACAGACACAAGAAGAACAGTCACCCAGGCCCTCATCAGCAGCAGACTTGACTATGGGAACGCCCTCTACGCGGGAGCCACGGCCAAGCTCATCAAGCGACTGCAACGCATACAAAACGCCTCCGCACGCCTGATCCTCGATGTACCACGCCACAGCCACATCACCCCCCACCTGAGGAACCTGCACTGGCTCCCCGTCGACAGGAGAATCTCCTTCAAACTCCTCATCCACGCACACAAGGCACTCCACAAGACTGGCCCAGCCTACCTCAACAGACGACTCCTCTTCTACGTCCCCAACCGCCAACTCCGCTCCGCCGACCTCTCCCTCGCCACCGTCCCTCACATTCGAAGAACCACCACCGGCGGCAGATCCTTCTCCCACCTCGCCGCCAAGACCTGGAACACCCTTCCACTAAGCCTACGACAGACCCAAGACCTGCTGACGTTCAGGAGGCTACTCAAGACCTGGTTGTTCGACCAGTAGCAGCACCCCCCCCCCTTTTTTTCCCCAGCGCCTTGAGACCCTCGCGGGTAAGTAGTGCGCTTTACAAATTCTGTGATTGATTGATCCCCCAGCCAATTCTGAACACTAGCAACATCTAGCCTTTTGTCCTCGCAATAAATCTCCTGTAAGTAGGTCTGAAAGGCCTGACTAATTTCCCCATCTGAGCAGAAGGTTTCATTTCCGCTGATGATCTCATTAATATGATTTCTTGCCCGATCCGATTTTGCTTTCCAGGCAAGAAGCTTGCCTGCGCCCTCTCCATATTCAAAATGGGCGATTTTACTAGTCTCCCATCTACGGATAAGCCTAGAGGGAGGATGTTCTCTAACTGCCCTTTTAAACTATCCCATTTGGCTTTCCGTTCTTGCTGGATTTCAGGAGAGGCTTGAAGGAATAATTCAGCCTCTACATCTTTCAGCTTTCCTTCAATAGAAGATACCTACATCCTTATATCTTTTATTTCTAAAGCTTGCCCTGCTAGTAATTTGGCCACGCAGGAAAGTTTTAAGAGAGTCCCACACATTAGTTTTTAATGTTGACCCCAGATTTGTTTAAAAAAACCATTCAGTTTCTTGTGATAAAAAGGCCTTTTCTTCCTCCACCAGGAGTAAAGAACGGTCAAGCGACCATGTACGAGTGGGCCCTACTGATGGACCATCCAAACGTAGAAAAACCCCTGAATGATCTGAGAGGTGGTTAGCCAGGTATAAAATATCGTTAACTCTGTCTCTCAACGAGTTACTTATCAGCACGTAATCTATTCTAGATTGATGGCGATATTTATGATTTCTAAACGATACACCCGGCTGCAAGCCCGATCATTCCCTCCATATATCTAAAAACGCAAATTGTTCCATTGCCTCTAGGAGGAAGTCCCGAGATTTTAAAGGGGCCACGGCTCTACTATTTGGAGTTTTGTCCAGCGCAGGATTCAGAACTATATTAAAATCTCCAGCTAGAATTATTGGCTCAGGAAAATCTAATAAATGAGAAAAGATGGTCTTAAGACTGGAGGGGTCATCTTGATTAGGTCCATAGTAGCCGACCAAAGTATACAGGGCCTCCTTATCCTGACTTTAACAATAACCCATCTGCCACCTGGGTCAACCAATTGCTGTAAAACATGCGCTTTGGCTGATTTCTTAAAAATTATAAGGACTCCTCTGATGTTAGCTGTCTGGCTCGTGCATACATATGAACCCACCCATCTTTTATTTTTAAGAAGAGTGACTATCTCCTCTTTCAGGAGATGTGTTTCCTGAAGAATCAGAAGCTGAGCCGGTGAATCTTGGAGATACTGTATTATCCTGTCCCTTCTCGGTCTGGTTCGCAGGCCATTAATGTTCCAGGACAAAATCTGTATGAGACTCATGTTAGATCATCGGAGAAGCCCAGCATAAAAACAGAAGTTTGAATTCGAGATAACCAATACCAGCATTCGATCTAGCCCAGCTCCAAAACTCTCGTCCTAAAAGTAACGTGAGTACAACCAACATAAGAAAACGGAGAATGAGGATTTTTTTTGTTTTTTTTCCTGCTGCACCCAAACCCAACCCTTCCCCAGTGCCCTCCCCAATCCCTCTCCCCACCTCTGGGATCGCATACCCCAATTATCTGGACAGATTGAGTCCAGGCCATTGCATCCCGGAGGAATCCACCCAGCCACCACCAAGGAAAACAAGCATTGGCATAGCCAATAGGTCTCGCTTTTGGGACCTTATAAGTATTTACTTATGCAGCACAATATCCTTGGTGCACCAAACACTTAAGAGGAAACATTTAATTCCTCTGTGAGACAATGTAGAGGGCACTGATAAACAACCTGTTACCACTTATCAGAAGTTATAGTAGAAAAATTAGCCCATGCCATAATCTAAACCTGTTCCCTCTCCCCGTCAGCTTCTCAAAGCTCACCTAAGCAACTGTTAAAACTCTTCTACAATTCAGTGTCAGTAGGAACAATATACTACCAGACAGAGGGTGCAGCTACTTCTGAGTATGTTGTGGGTTGATGTAGTGGTACGTTTTAGGAAGAAAACTAGTGGCAGGAAAAACAGTTTTTTTGATACATTTTTAAAGACCTCAGAATAAAACCACCACAGTATAAATAATAATGTAAAACAGAATCTTAATATAGATCACTGTTTTGTGACGAGCTATCTGGTTAGCAGCCGCGACAAAGAAAAAATTCTATTACAAACCCCACAGAATTAGTTAATAGTTAAACATAATATTCCATTATATTTTACAGTACAGTTAAAAATATTATATCAACAATATGTGACAAGCCTGACACCAGAATATCTACAGAGCTGGAATTAGAATGGTAACTTATCCAGTCCCAGAATCTTACTGACAAAAGATTAGCTGAATTTCGAGTTAAATGCTTTCACATAACATAACATTTGTTAAAGCCATTCCCTTACACAAAAAGATCACCCAGGCCCTTTAAGACGTATGTAAATCAAAAATATTTAAAGGGAGGCTCACAAATTTTAAAGATAATCAGTTTGTAATTACATTGCTCAAAACAGAACCATTGGCTCACCAATATAATCTTAGGAAATACATTTGCATAATAACACCCTGAAACGCAGTAGGAAGAATTACTAACATCCATAATGAAAAACTCCTCGAAGGCAATATTAATTCAAACCGCCTTCAACAAAACATTTAAGTTTTGGAATCTAGCTTTAATCTACTAATGAGAAAAATGGGAAAAATACAAAATGATGAAAAAGGTACAACCCATCCTAGAAACTTATAATGAACATGTAACACATATCTTCCTCTAGAAGCAGCAGTGTGACATGCAGGCTTCACGTGTGGGAGTGTGTGAATAGGCCAGCAACCGAGGTGAGAGAGAAAGTGCGTGGGTGTGAATGTGAGTGCGTGCAAGACTGTGCGTGTGAGAGAGACTGAATGAATAAGCGCAGGCGTCCGTATATAGGTGTGCATGTGAGAGACCACAGTGTGCGAGACTGAGTGGGAAAGACAGGATGTGGGGTGTGTGTGTGTGAGAGAGAAGAGAGATTGAGGCAATGTATGTGAGATTGACCTCCGAAGTGCGGCAAACTAGATTGACTATTACATGGACATGGTGGGATTGGTAGGGCTCACCATTTAAACCACATCTATTTTTAGGAACTTAAGGTTTATATTATTTTTTGGTCAAGTTCTGAAATGCATTAGTATTTGCATAAATTGTCAATGTATTAATGAAATTAAACTCAGTACATCCATAGCCTAATCTGTGATAAATTGCAATTGCCAGCTTTCTAAAAGGATAACTAGGTGAACTCGGATAAGTGTTTTGACGTGCCATTTATTTCCATAGTTTGCAAACAAAGATTGTGAAATTAGCTTCGCACAAACACAGAGAGCAGTTTAACGGCTCGTATGCGCCGGTAATTGTAATCCCTTCACTGAGGCTATAGCAGTGCTAGTAATAAAAGACCAACCGTCGCAGTGTTCACTTTTCTTTGTAAACGCATACAAGAACTAGCCAACAGCACATGCTTACTGAAACAATGACATGGCAGATTCCGCCAGTTCAGGAGCACAGCAACCTTAACGGTCACTCCCAATGACCGGCTGCAGAGGCTTGACAGGAATGTGAACCGCACGCCACACCTTAACCATTCAACAAATAGTCAACAACATAAACAAACAGCAGCTACTTGGCACGTAAAAACAACGACCTTACTTCCACTACACGTGGAGAGATTTTCTCTTTGCTCAAGTAATAAAGCAGTAACGCCCAAATGACACGAGGGCAAGTGCGAAAACCAGTTACAATCATAATTTGTGCACTCCGCCTCGTATGATCTCTTTGCAAATAACTGACAAAAATTCAGAGATTCCATGTTTAAGTTTTTGGCTTGAATTAATAAAGAAACGTGTGCTCCTTGTCAATCAAAAACCTCACTTGTTACCACGTACAAAACGAGACGTGCTCTGTGGTGGGGGAGGGGGAGGGGCGAGCAAGACAGAGAGGCAGAGCGAGGTGTGTGGGGCACGTCATTAGTGACAGAGGGCAGGCTCTGCTTTCGGCAGCGTCAGAGAGGAGCGGGGGCGAGCACGGCAGTGCTGAGCTGACCACACGCTCGTGCACAATGCCCATGTGTTTCCAATTATCGCGCCCGCGTCTGGGCACGATAATTGGAAACAGATGTGTGCCCTGCGGGTAACCGCAGGGAAAAGGCCATTGTGCACGAGCGTGTGGTCAGCTTTCTGAAACCCCTAACTTAAAGTCTCGCCAGAGCAGCGCTTGCGCGCTACTCGAGGCTCGACCTAAAAAGGGGAGGAAAAAAAATAATAATAATTTCCCGAAGAGAGAAAAAGAGAGATAAAGAGGATAAAAAGCAGAGAGGCCCTAACTATACTAACTAACTATACTTCAAAGCAGACGTGGTCAATTAGAAGAAGCATGGGACTTAAATAATTGTGCTCTTCTCCTCACACATCTTCACAGCTTAATCTCTCTCACCTAAAATCTCACGTTATTTTAATTTCCCTATTCGGGAGAGAGATGGGAATACAAATTCTCCAACTACATTCCGCCTATATTGACCCACTTGTAGACCTTCTATAGACCCCCTTTACTGATGCTATTGAGCAGCTCATCTGCTTCCTGCACCGATCTTATATTGTGCATTTTGTTGTTATGCATCACCTTTAAAAAAGCCGGGAATTTCAGTTGAGCTGCTGCCCCTAGTTTTTTAAACTCTTCCAGCCTCTTGCCCAGTTCCCATTGTCTCTCCAAAGTACACCTTGAGAGATCCGACCGGATCTCAAACGAGAATTCCTTTACCTGCACTGATTTCAGTCTCAGTGCTAAATTCAGAATCTTATCCTTTAAGGCGAATGTGAGGAAATTAATGAGAATTCTTCTGGGTCTGGGTCTATTAGGGTTCCTTCGAAAAGGATCCCTATGTACCCTCTGTATATCCCGGCTAAGTTCTTCCTCAGAGTCTTCAAGCTGTAAAGAGGTCTTAAGTAGAGAAACAATATAGGACCGGATATCGGATCCTTCGCTACCTTCCGGTACATTCAATAAGCGTAAATAGTTTCTACGTGCGTTGTTCTCTAACTTCTCCACTCTATCTCTGAGGTCCCAATGTTCAGACTTTAAAAGTTGAATATCCGACTTTGCCTGACCCAGATCTTCTTTCAATTCGCCCACTGTATTCTCGAGAGTTACGGTCCTGGAATTTATGAGGTCTACTTTTTTTTCCAGGGATTCGCAGAAGTTCCTGATTTCCCCTTGGTTCACTGCGGATACTGCAAATCCTTTCTTTATATCCTCCGATAGTGTAGCGAAGAGACCCTCCAAACCTACAGGTGAGGATAAAGATGACAGCACCGATAGGGTATCCCTTTCTCGTTCCTCCCCAGTACTGCTGTTAAACACTGTCGGTGCCTGTGGTTACGGTTGTGGTTGACTCAAAACGCAGACCGAAGGGTCATCACTCGGAGCACTCCTGCCCCCTGAAGGCTCCCCTGGATCACTTTGTTGGGGGACCAAGTCTGTTGCAGGTTCCAATACTGCCTCCATCATGCTCACAGGGACTGTGTCCGAGGAAGGGGTTAATGCTATAGAAGGAATTAAAGTTGCCGAGCGCTGCCCCAGGGGGTCAGGCCGCGCGCCAATGACCAATACTTCTGGCTGAATCCTAAAGTAAGAGCGTAGCGACGGGGTCACTTTAACCACACTGCTAACTGCCCTATTCTTTGGCCTCTTAGGTTTAATGGACTTTCCCTTCACCTGATAGACCTGAAAGGCAGAGTCACTATTTAGAGACTTAGATCCTTCAGCTGGAGTGGCCTCTACTGCACCAGGGGGAAGCCCAACAGCAGTTAAAATTTGCAGTGGATCAACATCAGGGGCTTTCCTCCCGATGTCTGTTTGCCGGAAGTAGTTTTAATTTTTATATCTGCTTTGGATTTCTTATTGCCCACTGTGGCCCCTTTTTTTAATTTCCTCTGTTCTCTCCTAACTACTGTTTGCGTGCTTACAACAGCAGGGGAGGAGACCTCTTGTACGTTTAGGGGGGTCTGGTAGCTACCAGAATGTTGCACTAATGAGGGAACTAACCCCCTCACCTCTGGCTCACCTCCAATGCCTTGTACCAAGTCTCCGGCAACCACCTCCCCGCCCTCTCCGACCTTACCGCTGCTGTCACCGTCCTCCTTCTGCTCCTGTACGAGGCCTTCGTTTAACTCCCACGTACGCCGAAAAAAGCCGCTGATACTGGCTTTGTCGCTCCCCCTGAGGAGGCCTCGCGCGGCCGCCTTACGCCTTCTCCTAAGCTCCAGGGCGGCTTCCAGCAAGCGAGGAGGTGTAGGAAGACGTACCCCCGCCTCCTCTCTACACATTCCTGGCGTCTCACGTCTCGCGTCTTCCTCAAGCAGCCAAGAGGGATAATCGTGCCGCCGACAGGAACCACCGAGGACGAGGATGCCGGCAATCAGAAAATGGGCCCTCCGGTCCCAACCAGGTCAGTTACAGTCAGTTCTCTACCCCCGGGTTTCAAATCATTTGGTGGCTGGTGCAGGAGCTCCGGGAGCTAGCGGCTAACGTGCGGCCGCCATGTTCCCCGCCGAGGACTCAATGTTGCCTAAGGAGTAAATCCTGGAGGTCAAAGTAGTTAACCCATTATCCACTACTGCCAATGCCTTTTCTAAGTTAATACGGTCTATCTTCCGTATTCTCTCTGCGGCCTCTTGTTGGGATATTTTCCAGTTTTCATTATAATAGGCATAAAGGCCTGCATATATGAAACGTTTCTGACGTTGTTTCCTGGGTCCTAGTAGAAAATCTCTAAGATCCATGTCAGGTGTGAGTAAGGTCAAGTGGTGCTTTACTTCTGTCAGTGTTGAGGTCTCTAGCCAATCAAGGCACAACTTCCCAACACTATACGATGTCACTACCCCTGGGTGTTGTCTCTGTACATAGCGTGGATCTGGCCTATGGATACTAAACCCTCTGGTTGTATTCATAAATCTCTGGTGACATTTGTTTGTGTCAATGGGCCAAACCAGCCATTCTGTCCAATCAGGATCTGATCTGTTGTACTGGAAAATGGCATCTAATCCTACCCCTTGTGTACTTGAGTTCTGCCCCCCACCCATCTCTGATGGTGTTGGAAACCCCGGTGTGTTCATTTCCTTGCCTTTGGCTAATCCAAGACAGGATGTCTGTTGCACAGTTTTGTTCAGAAATAAAATCTGCTGCGGAATGATGCATGCTCTAAAAAGTGCTTCTATTCCCTGGACTTGCCAGTCCCTAGAACCCCAGATTGATTTGGAAACTATTGCGTCTTTCCATAGATGGATACCCTGTTTAGACAACTGGTTCAGGAAGGATGCAGAATAAATATGTTTGGTGTTCGTTAACATAATTTTCTGAGCTGAATTTCTCGCCACTTTATAATAAAATGTCTTCGGGTCGGATGTGTTAAACCTTGCGAAGTTTGTGAATTTCTGTGCAAATGATTGTGAACTACCTTTTGGAGGTGTTGGGCAGTGTTCCCACTGGTGGTACTAAAATACATTTCTAGGTGTTATAGACTTGTGTAAAAAATGATCACCAAAATGTTGGTAACAGTACAATGTATCATAGTCTGAAGTACCTTCTAACATTTCATTGTTCGGAAATGCAGCTGTTTTTTCTAGATCAGACATCATAGCATTTACAGTTTCAGTGTCCCAATCATCAGAATATGCACTTGAGGTAATGATATCACTTAAAGAAATTTTAAATACATGTTTTAGCTTTAAAAGTTCAGTCGGGACTAATATATCATAGTCAATATTGTCCCATACTATGCCGTCCGGTATAGGAACTGCTGTAATGTTCACTGAAGACAAGTCTCTTGATTCACGATGTGAAGACTGGTGTGGTTTTAAAATCAAATTGACTCTTTGGGCTGTAGAGCTTGGCTGGAGGTATCGTCCATTAATAAGCATACTAAAAGTAATTATTAAACCTAGCCAGAAAATGAAAAATAAAATCCCAGTGATATACCATAGTTCTATCCAAGGTGACACCAGGTAAGTCTTTCTAAAAAAGTTCAAAAAGTCAATGAGTTTCTGTACGAGTGATTTTTTTGGCTGGCGTCGTTTCCGTCTCTCTTGGATCTAGTGAAAACATATCAAAGTTCATGAAATAGCCAGAAGCAGTTCGATCAATTGTTGGAATTGCATCGGGATTTGTTTAAATCGCTGTGTTCTCTTGTCGAGGCACATTGACATAGATGTCTGTATTAGGTCTGATTGCAACTTGGTTGTTAAGTTGATTTTCATTTTGAAGATAAATGTCTTGATGAAGTGGAACGAGTTCCATAGCATTGTTGCTTAGTCCTTCATTTTGTACAGGTGGCTCTTCAAACGTGATGAGTCTTTCTGTTTGGACTTCTTGGATTGTAGCGAGAGGAGGGCGTCTGCTACTGTGGAGTCCACGAGGCATACTGTTTAGTATCGGCCACATAGTGTGGTTTGATTAAGTCTATTGAGACAAATCTTTTCTCCTTTTTTCCGGCAAGAGGTGGCAGAAGTACAGTTCTTGTGCCGTGGATTGCTAGGACCGGTACAGGCTTTCTGTAGGATGGCCCAAATTCTTTCTTGTCAGCAATCTTCTCTCTGACTAGATCCCCGAGTTTTGGGATCCAGATAGGTCTTGCCGTTACTGCCTTGACTTCCTCAGTGGCGGCCTGTTTCTGGAGCACGTTACTTTGTTGAGTCCT
Source organism: Calotriton arnoldi (assembly GCA_963921515.1). Taxonomy (NCBI): domain Eukaryota; kingdom Metazoa; phylum Chordata; class Amphibia; order Caudata; family Salamandridae; genus Calotriton; species Calotriton arnoldi. The sequence continues at coordinate 417,654 of CAWUFW010007100.1, forward strand.
GGATTCATTTAGATCCTGTAAAACAGCCAAACGATCATGGATATCAAATGGTTTTTCATCCGCCACTGTGCCTTCACAATCAAGATCAGGTACCCACATTCTTGTCCCAAATAGGACCTCGTAAGGAGTGACACCTCCTAGAGAGCTTCTTGGCTGATTATTGAGCACGCGCTGTACCCCATAAAGGTGATCGACCCATCTACCACCCTTGCCTAATACCCTAGCTGTTAAAGATTGCTTTAAGTCTCGGTTTTTCCTCTCCACAACCGAATTTCCCTCGGGGTGGTACGGAGAGGAGTACCGCAATGCTACGCCCATTCCTTCCATGGCCTCTTTGTAAGCCCGAGAGCTAAACGCCAGACCACGGTCAGAATGTAACGAGCCAACTGCGTATGTGCCGATAAAGACTCGCAAATCTTTTATAACAGTTCGAGCGTCAGCCGAGCGCTGAGGCCAAACCCATAGGAATCTTGAGCAGGAATCCACTGCGACCATGATATATTTCTTGGACCCATCAGATTGTAAGGGTCCGCAGTGGTCCAAATACACACATGCGAGAGGTTTGTCTGATTTCAGCACTGGTGTCTGTGCTGGGCGTGTTACTGTGGAGCCTTTTATCTGCTGACAGATGTCGCATTTCAAGACAGTCTTTAGTCTGCTTTGTTAACCCTGGCCACCAGTAGCGCTGTTTCAATAAGGAAATAGTCGCTGTAACGCCTGTATGCGCGGAACCCAAACCCTTGTGTGCCACTAAAATCAAGCCTTGCCTACGATCCGTATTTGGTATTACTCTATCCCCCACTCCAGGAATCTGAGCATATGGAATGTTTTGCGCATCTAACTTGTAGGAGTACTTGAGTGGAAATTTTTTAGATACTGCTGTGCTGCCGTTGCGTGAAGCATTGACAGCTACCATAATCTCGCCGTCTACCCTCGTCTTTGAACGAGTAACTGCAGCTACGGCGGCTGTGCGAACAGCCCCCTTTGCGGCTTCATCAGCCAATGAATTCCCTTCAACGTGAACGCCATCACGCTGATGACTCCGTGTATGTATCACGTGAGCCCTTGGTAGTTCGTTTCTCAACTCCACTACCTGTTCCCATAGCATTTTATGCTTAATTATGCCACCTTTTGCATCTTTGAACCCGTTTTGTTCCCAATGATGTAGATATTCATTGTACGACTGTACACAGTAAAAGGAATCACACACAATAAGTGTGGGGAATTTGTGATCCGTATTTATAAGTGCCAGTATTAGTGCTTTGAGTTCTGCCAACTGAGCCGTGCAGTCTTCTAGAGATTGCGTTTTAGAGCAACTCGGATGGAACTTGCCATCGTGCATGCGACCTTTAACAATCGCACACGCCGCGCTGTAGGCTTGCTTACTCCCTGTGGCTGGTTGAGCAGAACCGTCAGTGTAAATAATATATTCATACTGATCTAGAGGCAAATTTTCATTTGGTAGAGGATATTCTTGTTCGTATTGCAGGAATGCCTGTGTTTTTAAACTTGGATCAAATCTGTATTCAACATCCGTTGCAGTAAGAGAATTAGCCCATTGTATCCATCTTGGATGTAAGGCTTTCGCATTTGGAATGCTAGCTTTTGTAACCGCTTCTAAAGCTGGTACTGGGGTCACGACAATTATGCGTTTTCCCTGAGCCAGAGCTCTTTCTCTTGCTACAGCGGTCTGAACTGCTGTCAGGATTTTTTCTGTTGAAGTGAAACGCATTTCTGCGTTTGTATACAGGTGTGATTTGTATGCGATTGGTACTGTTTCACCTTCATTAAAAGTTAAATAAGTGTACCCGCATTGACCCGCTATTACTCGGATCACTAAGTTCTGTGCGTTTACGCGTGTCTGTAAATGTTTAGAAGCTATCATGTCTTCCTGTAGGGAACGCAGGATATTTGTGTGTTCCTGTGTCCATTGTTTGACTGAAAAGTCAGGTTTTATTGAGTCGTAGAAAGGTTTTACTCTTTCTGCGTAATCCAAAATGTATGTTCGACCAAAATTTAGGAATCCCAGAATTGATTGTAAATTCTTTAATGATTTTGGAGGTCGGAGCAGCGCACGCTTTTCTAAAAAGTTAGCTGCTAGGCTTTTTCCTTCACTTGACAGCTCGTATCCTAAAAACAGGACATTGAGGTGGGAAATTTTTTATTTTTTGAAATTAAATTTATAGCCCTCAGAGGCGAATCCCATAATAATGGTGCTCACCCTGGTCAAGTGCCTTTTTAAGTCATCGTCCGTCAGATAAATATCATCCACATAGACAATGCTTCTTCATCCAAATTTTGGAGTAACTCTGTTACCCTTGCTGAGAACAACCCCGGGCTATTCTTATACCCTTGGGGGAGTCGGCAGAATTGCCGTTGTGACCCTAACGCACTGAATGCGGTCAGATACCTGCTTTCAGGCGCTATATTTTGGCAGAAAAATCCATTTGAGATATCAAGTGTTGTTTTGTATTTTTTCCGCACAATGTTATTCATTAATGCGGCACTGTGTGCATTTTGAACTGCAAATGTCTTTGTGCAAGTGTTTAAATGTCTGTAATCTAAAACTAGACGATCTGTGTTGTCAGGTTTGGCTACGGGAAACAAAGGATTGTTCATAGGTGAAGTGCAATTTTCTATCACCCCCTGGTATTCTAGTTGGTCTAGAATCTCCCTGACTTGTCTTTTAGCTTCCTGCTTTATAGGGTATTGCCTTTGGGCATTTGGGGAAACTTTTAACGGGATCACGTGGTGGGTTGACTCCTCATCCCAACCAGCATGATTTTTATACAATGCTGGAGCTAGGGCAACCGCCCACTCCTGCGCATATGCATGTTTTAGGTGAATGGGAACGAGGTCGGAAAAGGCTGGAAAAATTATCGTTTCTCCCCTAGGGCACTCCATGACGAATGCTGGCGGCCAGTCTTGTTCTGCTAATAGAATGTCATAACCAGATGACAGATTTTTCCAAAAGAGAGCTTTAACTTTTCTGGCCTTGTCCCCCTCCATTCGGAGTGTTATCTCATGTAACTTATGTGGGACACTTACCCGAGTATCAGGTGTTTCCACCGTGATATACTCACTCAACTCCGCTGTCACCAGAAATTCCTTTAGGTTCTGGCGAGCTATCGTTACTTCTGCCGCGCTGTCTAGCATCGTCAGAGCCCACTCCTCGTTCAGAAGCTGTGTCCTCAGAATTCTGGGCATGTCTGATCTTGAGACCTGCTACCTTCTTCTTTTTGAACTGAGGTTTTGATTTTTGTTTATCCTCTTTTTTAGGTGCGTAGTCCGCAGCGTGTTGCGTGTCTCTGGACTTTGTATGCTCCTTTGACCGTCCTTCCCTCTCGGAGTTTCGTGATGAACCCTGAAAGGAACGAGAGGAACGAGTATCAGTATCCTGATACCTGTCAGGTTTTTTAATGTTATGCCTATTCCTGAGGTTATATCTCTTTTCAGAGGGCTCCTGCTGAGGAGACCTACCTCTGGACTGAGATCTGGTGTCTTTAGACTTTGGTTGTATTTTATTTTCCCACTTCTTTTTAGAAGAAGTTGGTGTCTGCTTTGTAGTGTCCTTTTCAGGACTGCCCAGTTGTGGTTTTAATGCTTTCCCACCCAAACTGTCTCTGCCTAGTTCTGCATATGCAGTTTCAATTATTTTGGATAGTTCATGTTGTTGGTCTTCTGGACCGAACTCCCTTAGGCGTTGGCGGATCGCCACAGAAGCTGCTTCCCCCTTAATGTTAGCTAGTATTATGGCTGAGACCTGTTCAAAGTTGTTTAGCAACTTCATCCCTAAGTTAAGGGCGGGCTCTGCTCCGTACTCATTTTGTATCTGTTTTAATACGTCAGGTACTACTGCTAAGGACGGGATACCATGTGTTCTGGTATATATGGCAGCAAAGACTGAACCCCAGGAGGTTCAGTCCTCTACTTGTGGTGTGAGACCCATGGGCAAGCAGATTGTTATAATCCTGTGTTTATCACTGGTTGTAGTATTCGGGAATACTGCTTCAAGCCGAGTTATTTTCTGAGCTATCCAGAATGGGATTTGGTCGCGTTTTGCTGGCATTTTGCCCATTATCGCGTGTAATGTTTGTTGAGTTATTTTATTAACTGTACCTTGGACTGGAGTGTCTTGTGCTGCAACTGGTGCAGGCTGAACTGTTAAGGTCCTCATCACAAATTGTGTGAGGTTTCTGTAGATTTTAATTAAATCTCTGTGTTGTAAGAGTAAGTCTGGCTGTGGCATTGTGTTATCAGGATGCAGTGTGTATGCCGCTAATATGGGCCATGTGGCTCCTGCTCCTCCGAGCGGGCCTAATCTTGCTCTTCCTCGTACGTGGGGTAGGGCGCCTTTAAACCAGTAATTATGCTCCTGGTAAGTGAGCGGGACCTCTACTTCCTCAAAAGGAGTATAGTCCGCTGGTGTTTCACCTTCTAGGTAGTAGGGAAATACATTTGTAATTGCATTTACTGCTGGGAGTGTAACCCAAGAATAGAACACCTCTGTTTTATTGGATTCGTGTGCCTCAATCACGAAAATTACTGTACCACCCCTGGCTCTTAAGCCATGTTCTAGACGTTTTATGGTGACTGCCCTTCTGAAATTTGGTGCAATTTGTATTGCTTCCTCAGGGTCTTCTACTAAACCAAAGAGGTTTGTTGTAACTCTCCCTGTTGCGCTTGTTTCGTCTGTGAGAAGTTGGCCTGGCATATGCTGTCCACTAATTATAGTGGGCACCTTGCACCAGTCCAAACAACCCCTTATTGGAGATAGGTTAAAGACAACCTTATTGAAAGCTATCCTAGTGGTAGCTATGGAGAGCAGCCTTCAGGCTAAGTCTTGAAGGAATGTAAAGCAGCTTGTTTTACCAGTCTATAATCTCTTGAGTGACCAAATAAAAGAGGACCACACCAGGTATATATTCAAAATATATGTATTTATTGCTAAACACACCCCTCTAGTCTCTTTATGAGGCTAGAGTTCGAAATACATAAGTTAGAAGTTATTTAAACACAGTAATAGCACAAATACACGTTTGGGCCCTAGGGGCGTACCAAACCATATACCAATAAAGTGGTATAAGAACCACGACTGAACTAGACACTAGGCCTAGAGCCTCTAGAAGTGCTTGGACCACAAGGAACCACCCAAGGTAGTGACACAGGGGACCCACGGGAGACGCGTGCAGTGTAAATACACAACCGCGATACGCCGTTGACTTCTATGGAGAAAGTCGTGATCGGGAAATTAGAGAAAAGGGACACTTAAAAGAGGACTTGGACCAAACCCTTTGAGATCTAGGACTTTGAAGAGTCTCTACCCACGGGAGCACCGGAGTACTCGTGTTACCTCACCCAGGGAAGCCGGGTGCATAGGTGCCTTTCGGGGTCGGGTTTCGTCGTCGATTTGAATGGCGATCTGCTGCAAAGTGCTGCTGGCGACCAAGTGAAAAGTGTCCGGGTGGATCCAAGAGTGGATCGGAGTTCTGAAGAACCTGAAAGCAGAGGGGACAGAGTCTGGGTCACTAGCCAGTGACCAGGAATGCGATGGACAGATGCCCACCGATGTCGAGTGCTTCAGGTGCGTTGACGGTCGTCTTGTCTCTTCAGCCACGAGGTCCAGGAGGCGTTGTCGGCGACCAGGAGCAGGATTCGGGCTGGTACACGATGTCTGTCGAGTGCTGAGGTGTCGGCGACCGGATTGGACCCAACAAGCCTTGGCAACGGCAAGTCTCGATGCAGAGGAAGATCGTCGATGGTGCAGACCAGCAAGGTCTGGGGAACTCACCCAGCGAGGGTAAGTGAGGGCAGGCCTGGAGCAACCAGGATGCCAAGTTAGAAAAAGATTGGCCTTCGTTAAGGGCTACTAGCCAACGGGCTAGCGACCGCGAAGGAGCCTCGTGACGCCGCACGTGGATCTGGCTTACAGGACACTCGTGGAGTGGGGGCCAGTGATCTTCGGTGCAGGTGGTGCTGGAGGCTAGGGCTACTCGGAGCCCAAAGCACGACTTCTTGGGAGACCCAGAAGAGGATGCACTTGCAAATGTGCTCGGTGTCCAGGGGTCACGGTCTCAAGTCACCCACGATAGCCACGGGCCTCAGCTTTGCTGGGGACTCAGGGTAGCCTCGGGGAAGTCTGAGAATCCACCTCTGGTGATGCGATGACTTCGGCGTCCGACGGGAGCTTCAGAAATGCGAACCGGACAGATGCTTCTTTGGTGCCTGCCAAGCAGGGGAGTCACTCCTTGACCCCAAGGGAGATTCTTCTGTCCTCTAATCGTGAGTAGAGCGTCGAAGGTCCAGGATTCAGTTTCAGAGTTTCGTCCAGGGATAATCTAAAGTCCTAAGGACTGGGTTCCTATCTTTATACTAAAGATAGGGGTTGGACTACTCTGTGGCCCCACCTATGGGTGGGTCAGGGCAGAGGGTGGCTACACCCCTTTCCCTTTGTCCAGTTCGCGCCAAAGCAGGGGCTGCAAGCCCCTGAGTCCGGTTTGAACTGGGGTATGCACTGAGGACACCAAATGTGCCCCCAGTGCAGGACTTCAAAGCACCCGAAAGTGCTCCCGCCCAGCCCCAATACACATTATCCTGTCTGGGGAGGTGGTCACACCTCCCTGGGACAGGAAAGCTAGTGTCCAGGCCTCCCCTGCCGGAGTTTCGTCCAGCAGCAGGAGGCCAGACTCGTGTCTGTGGCAGCAGCATCCATTTTGTGATGCCAGGGCTCTGGAAAGAAGTTACCGGACTAGTCAGAGTTAACATGTCTTTCCCTCTAGAAGGGTGGAATGCTACCCCCGCCGCCAGGATTGGCGGGGGGTAGTATTCCAAGATGTTTGACACCAAACACGACATGTTTAGGTGCAGCCATTCCAAAGTTAGCATTTTACCGCGAGGATATAATGCGCTTAAGAGTATATGGTCAGGCTGCACTACAAACAGCATCAGAGATGGTCTCTGAATGCTGCAGAGGGGCCCTGCTCATGCAGGGGCACCCTCTCACATAGGAACCATGCACTCTGCCTTTAGGATTGATAAGGCCTGCCTTAGGAGTGACTTATAGGTTTATATGTGTGTATGTATTTAGTGATATAGGTAACCTATATCACAGTAAGGAGTGCATGCACCACCTTACCCAGGCTGCAGTAGCAGACCTGTGGTGTCAGTTTGGATGGCCTTCCAGGGGTGGCATAATACATGCTGCAGCCCCTGGCAGGCCTCTGAGGTACCTATGCCCTTGGTACATAGTATACCATATACTAGGGACTTATAAGGGCACTCCAGATCCCAATCAGTGATGTGCCTAAGACACATGGAAACCATTTTAGAGAGGAAGCAGCTAGGCTGGGGTTCTGATTAGCAGGGCCCCAGCCAGACTAATGTCGAAAAACAGTGAAGCATCAGCAAAAAGTGGGGGTACCCATGTGAAGCAGATCCTACTCTCCTACATCGTCCACCATTTTTAATTGGAAGAAGGGAGATTAAAGAGTCCTTAAGATAAGGTGTAAAATGCACAATTGTAGGAACTAAATGTCCTTCAAGCTTGAGTAACCAACAGCCAATAAATAGTATTCTTGTACTACTCAGCTGCGGCGGATTTTGTGCCCACCCACTGCAGACGTCTCTGGGGTTTTGTGAGTAGGTTCTCTGAGAATAGCACGACTGAACTACTCAGATTCTACTGTTAAATAAGTACCCAACCAATGTTGGCGGTGCCATGTCGTGTAGCTCCTATAGTACCCCTGCAGGACCTGCGCGTTTGGATAACATATACTGCGGGCCTGGTGGCAGACTGACTCCGTGCACCCCCACCGTATATGTTAGCCTAGTTTTGCATTAGCTAGCTCGCAGTGCCACTAGTGTCTCCTCTTATCGGGGAGAGATTAGTTTCTGGCAACCTTAGAACATGACAACCCAAATTCCCTCAGAATCGTGGAAACAATGTACTACCTTTTGCTCAGTCACTCGTGCTCACTTATTCGGTTTGTCTCGGAGAGTTACACAGAATAAACAGTCGGGCGTTTCAATAAGTATTTATTGAACAGTTGTTATTCTAGTGTAAAATATATGTGCTGCAGACAATAGCAGAGATATATGATCAGCAGTACGATAAAAGCAAAGGGATAGAACAGTTCTACCATATTGCGATAATCATGAGTACATACATCAATATAAAAGCATTATGCCAGTGCGCGTACTCCTACGATGCCTACCTAGATGTACCTGAGTGTACCTAGCATATGTGTGTAGGTCTTAGAAGCTAAGAGCCAAGAATCCTCCTAGGATTTAGTCGAACCCCCATACCTGGATAGAGAGAGTGTGGGACCCCGTCCTGGTCTCGAGTTGGACACCCCGTCCGGGTTGTGTCAGACCACTGTCAGCTTGAGCGACTGCATGCAGGAGCCTCAGCGTCTCTGGTCAGTGTGTCAGCATGGAAGTCTCGGTTCCCACTGGTTTACTGGGGCAAGATGTGGTGTATTTATACCATAAAGAGTCTCGGTCCTCAGTATGGTTTGTATTGGACATGAGGAAGACGTCAGGGGTGAACTTTGTACATACATTATGCTGGTGGTGTATTCTTAGAAAGCCATGCATAATTAATGAGTACAATGTGGGCCTGTGTTTGGAAGAACCCTGCTGCATTCAAAACCACAGGATAGATAACGTTCAGCCCTCAGAGCTCGTTGTGTACTAGCTGGGACCAATGTAGGTGAAAGATCATGCCTATATAAGGAATTGTTCTATAATAGGACATGTACAGTTGTGACCATAATTGGGCATATGCGGCATGACCATAATTGGGCAAGTACGAATATGACCATATTAGGGTAAATATGAATACGTCAATTTTAGGGCATGTACGAACGGATCTACATTAGGGCATCTATGTGGAATATAACAAAGGAAAAAAATACACTATGGAGTGTACTCAACCTATTTCCTGGTGCTCAAAACTGACCAAACACTCAGGCTAATCCTAGACCTGCGGAACTTGAACAAGTTGATAAAGACTCAAAAAATTAAAATGACAAAACTCCAAGAGGTTATTATCCCACGACTACAGAAAAGGGACTATATAGTTACCATAGACCTCATAAGAGGCATACTTGCACATGCCCATGAACGCAGGACCTAAGAAGTTCCTGAGGATTGTTGTAGATTAGGTACATTACCAATTCAAAATGCTTCCACTTTGGAATAAAGTCTGCACCAAACATTTTCACAAAGCATCTAGCAATAGTAGCAGTACACTTGAGGAGACAGGACATCCATTTATACCCTTATCTATACAATTGGTTAGTAAAAGCAGAAAGATTCACACAGTTCAAAGGTAGCATTACTACAGTCATGGACATGTTTCATGAGCTGGGGTTGTCCTTGAACATAGAAAAATCATCCCCGACTCCACAGAAGGAAAAGATTTTTCTGGAGGCGAAACTAAATTAAAGAGAAACCAAAGGTTACCTAGTAGAAAAAAGGATCTTGTCCATAACAGAGCAGGCTCTCCGTTATCAGATGGGGCAAGCTCTGACAGTGAGGACAGTGGGGAAACCAATGGGCATGATGGCTTCTTGGGTCCCAATAATTCCTCCCTCCAGGTTACACATGAGACCACTCCAGGAGTGGTTGCAATGTCCGTGGTCACAGGCAACAAGAGTTGGGAAGATCTAGTGATTGAAATGCACAAGGAAATACAGTTGTGGAGTATAGGGAATATCCACTAAGTAGACTTCAAACACACAACTCTTTCTGTAACCATTACGATAGATGCGTCCCACACTAGGTGGAGGGCTCGCAAGGGAAAACTGAAAGTCAGGGGCTTATGAACCCCAAGAGTTGCAGTAAAGCACATAAATGCGTTGGATCTGAAGGCAGTCTTTTTAGCCATAAAGGCATTCCAAACGCAGATAGAAAGGAGAACAGTCCTCATCCAAACAGGCAACACAACCACAATGTTTTACGTCCACAAACGGAGAGAACCAGTCACACCCATTATCCCAGCTGCCACACGAGATATGGAAATGTGCTGTTCAGAGAATGATTACCCTTATGGCCATTCACCTGCCATGGATACAAAAGAAACAGGCAGACACGCTAAGCAGGGAGGCAGGAAGAGATAATTAAAAATATTTTCTAAGTATTGCGCAAACCACAAGTAGATCTCTTTGCAGCCCCAGAGAACACAAAATGCCAAAGCTTCCAGATACCCACACCACCAGTCTCTGGAGAATGCCCAGTCAATAGATTGGTTGGGGAAATTTGAATATGCCTTTCCATCAATCCCATTGATACGCTAATACTGGACAGAGGCAAACAATATCAGGCAGCACTAATTCTGATAGCCCAACAATGGGCTAGACAGACGTGGTATTCAGACCTTGTGCAAATGGCACTGGGAATCGTGATGAAACTACCTGCCCATCAAGACCAACTCACCTGTGCATCACCTATAATAGATTACCCTCAGCCTAGCTGCGTGACTCCAGAAGACATAGATATTGGAGATGGGGTTGTCACAGAGGGCAATAGTAGTCCTTAAAGTGCGACCACAAGAAGGTGTTACACAGCAAAATGGAGCAGGTTCATTCACTAATGCAGTAGATTCAAGCACAAAGAATAATGGGCTAAAGTAACTACCATTGTTAGTTACCTCACATACCTTATAGATGAGGGACTATCTTATGCCGCGCTTAGGGTATATCTGTTGACCATAGTGACATATTCAAAAGGTGTCACATGAAGAAGTTTCTTCAGTACACCGTTGATCAAACGGTTACTGGAAGGGGTGAAAAGAATAGCCCCACCAAGGGCAGCACCCACACCATTACGAAACTTAAATCTGGTACTCACAAAGTTAATGAAAACACCCTTCAAATCCATGCACAAGGCAGAACTCAAATACTTAATGCTTATGACTGCTTTCCTCCTAGACATCACATCCTTCCAGAAAATGAGCGAGATGCAAGCTCTCACCAAGCAAGATATTTATTTACAAATACACAAGGAAAGAATGCTGAAGATGGCTGATGCAAACTTTCTGCACAAAGTGATCTCACACTTTCATATTAATCAGCCTATGCAGCTACCAACTTTTTTTTCTCCAAAAACCAGAAACACAAGCAAAAAGGACACTTCACACACTGGATGTTAGAAGAGCAGTTATGTATGACTTACAAGGAACAAAGTAATACAGAAAGGAGGCCCTTTCCCCATCTCCTTTGAAGCAGCTAGCAAAGGTTCGCCGGTAACCAAGGGAACTATTGCCAGAGAGAAAATCCAAACAATACAAATATGCTACATGAAAGCATGAGTAGCTTTGCAAGAAAAACCAAGAGCACTCTTAATGGAAGAAAGGAGTGATAATGGCCTTCACTGCCAATATATCGGTTGATGACGTTTTTAAGGCAGACACATGGGTATGTGTACACACGTTCACCAAGCACTACTGTGTGAAAATTCAAGCTAACGAGGAAGTGCAAGTCGGACAGCAAGTACCTAAACATCTATTCGCCAACACAAACTAATTTCAACCCAATCTCCTGTAGGAAAAGGACACACCCACAAAATCTGTGCAGAGCATGTGGATCGAGAAAATATTCATGCTGTTAAATTAAATGGTTACTTACCTGTAGATATACTTCTGCAGCTTGAAATAATTTTCTGAATTCATATTCGACCCTCCCAACTCCCTGAGAAATGAGGTGATTTGTCAAATAAATAGAGAGAAGCTTGCCTAATATCTGAGAAGCCAAACAAGACTAGCAAGTCTCAAGGGGATAAAAACCATCTGAAGATAACGATCACATGCAGTTGCTTCTGGGCGGACGTCTGACATTTTGAAAGATGGACATGGCACCAAAGGGTCATTGACCTAAGTGATGCCCACATGTAAAAAAAGAAACGAGAGAGAGAAGATGGACTATTCACGGCCCAACCACTAGACGGCAGACTGATGCACAGCATGTGAATCCAGAAAATTCTTCAAGTTGCAAAACTATACCTACAGGTAAATAACCATATTGCAAACCAAATGACCGTGAAATATAATACAAGGGCAAAGTCTTCAACTGCTTGTAAGGATGATCGGTAAGGCAGATATTGATGTGTTTATAGCGCGCAAATGCTATAGGCGACTTGGCGCGGAGTCTACAAGTAGGATAATAGATGATCAACAAGCTGCCATTTGAACCGGAAGTCTTAAAGCTGATCGAATATTTGAGAGAATAACCAAGTTTTAAGATGTTTCCTAAAACTGTATGAGCTAGGTTGACCTCTAAGCTGGTCAGGCAGATTGTTCCAGAGTTGTGCCGTAGTATGGAAGAAGCTTCTGCCACCCCACATTTGTCTTCTGACCTTGGGTATATTAACAGCTTTAGAATTTGCAGAGTGCAAGTTTCTTCTAGGGGAGTACCAAGTTAACTTTTTTTCAAGTATGCTGGGCCGTCGCCATATTCAGTCTTGTGTGCCATGCGTAAGGCCTTAAACATCACTCTCTGGGAGCCAGTGAAGCTCTGATAAAGCCTTAGAGACTGGCTTAAATGTAGAATTTTTTTTAATAAGCAAGCTGCCGCATTCTGTAGACATTGAAGTTTCTTTAAAGAGCGTTGCGAATGCCTAAATATATCGCATTCCAGTAGTCCAACTTAGCCAAAACTAAGGCAGTAACCACTGATTATTGAAGGTCATAAGGAATTAATGGAAGAACTTTCCTTAAGGTGCTCAACATGAAAATGCAGGCAGACATAAGTTTGGTGATTTGAGCATCAAAGGTCAAGCTAGGGTCTAATATTATTCCTAAGTTCCTAACTGAGACTACCGGGTTTGGAGGTGCACCAAGTGATTGTGGCCACAAAGTGTGAGCCCAAACAAGCTTGTCCTTACCAAAGAAAAGGACCTCAGTTTTGTCGGTGTTCAGCATAAGGCTGTTATTGTTCATCCATTGTTCAATTGCGCCTATGCAGTTATTTAAAAGAGTTGCAATATTGTCAATCTCATTCAAGGTACACCACGATTTGTGTCTCATCTGCGTAGGATACTGGAGCACAACCAAACAAACTAATCAATCTTGTCAAGGGAGCCACATAGACATTAAACAATGTCTGATTCAGCCATGGACAATGTTCCCTCTAATTTCTTTCCTCTGTGTGCGGCAGGATATGGTCTCTGTGCTCTGCAGCCAAGGCTATGTGCGCCAAGTACCCGACCATGCATGAGTGCAGCGACAAATATCAGTGCAAATACTACGCCATACTTTTACTTAACGTGAAAAGAAGGTGCATTTCCACACATACAGCACCATGTGAGGGGTCTTAAGACAGATTTGCAATTTAGATGTGCATGCCAAGGTCTAGATGGACAGTCCATCCAAGAAATCGCAAGCCATGAAAGCCCCACATAAAGCACTGGTTGAAGTGAGGTAACCCAAAGCCCTCTCTCTCTGTATTACTTCTGGTAGATCACAGGAACTGCCTAATAGTGCTTATTCACCTGGACAGAGCTCATGTTATTGGCCTCACACCATCACTCTCTATGGTATGTGGAGAGGCCAAAGTTTGGAGGTGCATTTAGTCTTGACACCTCTAGGACCCATTGACCGGCATTGTTGGAAACTAGCACTGCATTCTGCCTCAACTCCAGAGCTCTCAATCAAGTCCTGCCATAAAAATGCACCCGCAACTTCTTTTGAAGACACCTGAATGCAACTCAGTTCAGAGTATGCACTGTACAAATCATATGCTGCATAAAAAAAATACCTATTCACATTATCTGTAAAAGCAAATCCTCTTAGGAAACTGATGATGAAATACAATGTGAAGCATCCATATATACCTCAATGTATTTTGTTTTAAATGGACTGGTAATGGGGTGACAGAAGCCATGCAGCAGCGCACTAACCTAACTTATTTTCTATGGCGAACCGCAACATAATGAGCAAAAAATGCACAGTGCTCAAGAAAATAAAATGCTTGGAGCTATTAAACCAAAACAAACAAGCATTTGCAATGCAATAGGTCTTTCATTTGCAAGAGTCTAAGCTATTGGCATTATAAATGACAATGCCTTTTATTTGTATTTTTTGATAATTAACACATAAATAAAAGGCATTGTCCTGTACAATGCCAATAGCTCAAACTCTTGTAGCGACGTCTACCCTGCTGCAAAGCTGTCCGCTTTCAGCAGAGTGCCACATTCCTGTCCTACTCCTCCCGAAATTACCAGAAATATGCGGAACTCATCCCAGTGTAATTTTCTGTTACCGGGACACTTTCAGCAGCGCCTGCACGTTGTCTGCTTTTCTACCGATCAGCAACGTGTAGGCGGGGAAGAGGTTTATCAGAATACAGTGTTGCCCATAACAAAAGCTGAAGTTATGGGGCCGTAAGGCCTCTTTTGGTTGGAGTATCCTGGCTAGAAGCCTCACACCTAGATGTAATGGAGGGGAAACAGAGGCTCACATCTTATCACTTCACAGGTACTTAAGGGAGAAATGCTTTTTACTTTGCTCAGTCCCTGTATATTGTAATTGTGTGTGTGTGTATGTATATATATATATATATATATATATATATCACTTACTACCCCTGATGAGGCGTCGAAGCACTTTTCGGCGCGTAGCACGCTACTCCTGAACCCAATAAGGGTTAGTGGTGGGTTAGTATAAGAAAATTGGGAAATATATGTTAATTTAGGTGGTAGACATGTGAGTCTGTTAGTTGGATTGAATAGGATAAAGGAGGGATGGAAGAGGGAAGAGCCTAGAAAGTGTTATTTAGGAGATCATAACAGTAAGATGAGGATTGTGATGTGTAAAAGGAAAGATGGAGGTGGGATGAGTCTCTAGAAAGGGATTAGGGAAATCATAGTAGTAAAATGAGGTTTGGGATACATGAGGGATGGATTCAGAAAGAGTTGTTTGGGAGATCATAGAAGTAAAATAAGCTTTCCTTAAAGTGAATATATTGAAAACAACACCAAAACATATTGCAACCAATTACGCTTTCAAAGTCTCTGCTCGTTCTAAAACCCATAAGTTGTTTTAAAAACAAACTCAATGAAAGAAATTCAACACTTGAATTTGCGTGCTTTTACACTGTGAACAGAATAAAATATACCTCAGGTTAAACCAACCCATGGGCAGCTTAATTTGACAACCTTTGAACCAACTCAATTGTGCACAAGATAAATTGGTCATTGATTACCAATTTTAAATACCGCAAGTGACGCTAATTCATTCAAACCATGCAGTTTAAATAAAACACATGACTCTAAAGGCTATACAAAACATAAAAAAAGACCAATCCAAATCGTGAAAAAAAGAACGAAACATTCAGACACACCGTCCACATCATCCCCATTAATGAATCAAACGTGTGCCGTAATAATATGCTGTTAGCATAAAATTCCATAAATAATAATTGTAGACCCTAAAATACTGAATAAATGATGAGAAATAATGATAAATGGCAATAAGAAATATTTAACAACCACATTTTGTTCAAATGTTGACCTTGACATTAACAAAAACAGTTCTCTGTAAATTAGTGTTCAAAGCTTTGATGATGTAAAGATAACTCCCGCTAATGAACTAAGTGCAACCCAGTATTTCCAAGAGGCCTCTGAGATGACATTTTCCTTGTTTATTCCGTCTTCTCTTCCGGAGAATGTTAGATGTATTGGTCTCCCTAATATTTACACAAATTAAAATTTAAATACCACTATTTTGTTTTATTTCTTTTATAGCGCTTTAGCAATACAGTAGTGGTAAAGTGCTATAAAAGAAAAAGAAAAATAGTGGTATTTAAATTATCTGTGTACGTGTGATGTAAAGTGCTCTGACATCCTGCATTGGGTTGAGAAGTGCCGCTATTCATCCCAATGCAGGGTATCAGAACGCTTTACATCACAAGTACAGATTATACATTGACAATATATCATGTCTGTATATCACTATAAAGGATGTGTTACATAACACAGTGAGGTTTACAAGGTGTAGGTGCCACATGTCCTTCATAGCTCTCCCTGCTATATTAGAAGGATTACAATTTATGAACTGCACCTATTGTCACCAGCGGGTCAGATATAACAACTACCCCTCCACAGGTTGCTGAACTCCACATGCCTTCACCACACGAAATGGGCGAAATGGGCTTGAATGTCCGACATTAGCATATCTAAACTTCCAAGGAGATTACAGCCTGTTGGTATATTTTTTCTTTCTATTAATGTTTATTGAGTATTCAATATAGATGATAGAATACACTGGTATACAAAAACAAGGCAGACCAAAACCTGCAGAAAACAAACCCCTTACCCCACCCCCCCGGCACATCAGGTAACATTACATTATACATGTAGTGAATCATGGCATCGCGGACACATATGAGTGGTACATCAAGATAATGGAGTCCCAGTTCAGGTTAACAGTGTCTCCGCAGAGAGTAGCACATAATCACAATAGCCATTACAGGTCGGGATGACTCAATAGGTATGCAGTAAGTGGGGCCCAGAAATCTTTGGGCCGCGAGGCCTCAGGCAGCTCCTCCGCATAAGTCTCCAGCTGGTCACTGCAGTAAACTAAGTCGCTGATCCATTTTTTTACTGTGGGAGTGGTTTTTGACCCCCAGCACTGCGCCACCGCCAATTTAGCCAACAGAGTCGAGACAGCGACAATATGCCGATTGCAAGGCTTTAGGCTCTTCACACTACCTAGGAGGCAAACTTCCGGTACACAGCGCACAGGCTCCAGTACAACATCAGTTAGCACACTTGCCACCCTGGACCAGAATGCAAATATCCCTGCACACAGCCACGCCAGATGCATGAAATCAGCGTCCGCCTGCCCACACCTTGTGCAGCAAGCAGTATCACGCAAACCAAACCTACACAATTGCAGTGGGGTATAATATAACTGGTGTAAATACTTAAAGTGGATTATGCGAAGATTACAATTTGCCGTGAGGCGGCCTGTTAACGCACAGCAGGACTTCCATTGCTCAAGCGTAAGGGTGGGCCCCAGTGCAGCATTCCAATTAAGATAAGAAGGGTGTTCCCCCTGTTACCTCTCCCGCAGTGAAGCATTATATAGTTTGGTGATCAGACCCTTTCGCTCTGCCCCTGCCAGCACCGCCTGCAGTGCCAGCAATGTTTTAGGTTCCGTAGGATAGTTTGGGTAGATAGCTCTCACTGTCTGCCGTACTCTCACATAGGTAAACCCCAACATAAAGTCTTGGTTCCGACCCCCCTGTACATCTTGTAACGAGCGGAACTGACCACTTTTATACAGATCCCCCATCTGGGTAATTCCAACTGCCGCCAACGCCCGCAGCGCAGACCATTCCCGCGCCGCCAAAATATCAGGGTGCGCGGTCAGAGGCAACGCCGGGGCGTATAGATAGGTAAGCTGTGACCTTTTGGCCAGAGCCCTCCAGGCCCATGCTATACAGTGTACGGGGTTGATTTCAGTCTTGGGTCCACCCGTGCCCCCCAGAAGGGTAGCCGCCTCCAGCGGCATTGGGAGAACCGCATCAGACTTTATAGCAGTGTGGGGCAGAAATCGCTGCGGAAAGTGCCAATAGTGCGCAAACTGCGCCTGCGCGCAAAGGTAGTATAACCTAATGTCAGGCGCCTCAAATCCTCCCCGGTCAAAAGGCTGCACAAGAACATCCCAACTGCATCTGGGCTTCTTGCCGCCCCATACAAATGCGAGTAAAGCTGACTGGAGCGTCTGAAACAATGAGATATTCAACCTGATGGGAATATTTACAAAGAGATATAGAAGTTTGGGCAAAATAGACATTTTGATAACCGCAATACGATCAGCCAGCGAGAGGGGCAACCTGGCCACCACTCCGCTTGCTCGGTGATCCGTGTGATAACTCGGCCATAGTTCACAGAGATGACCTGATCCGGATCCCTATGCAACCATATCCCCAAGTACTTCACCGGGTCCCGAGTCCACGTCAGCGGGAAATCCAGCACGACCCCCCGCGTACCAGCCGTCAGCTTGAACACCGTCGACTTCGCCTAATTAATCCCTAGTCCAGAGTATCTCTCAAATCGAACATATTCTCGAAGCAAATCTGGTAAGAAAGTGTCAGGTTCACGCACATACAGTAGCATATCATCGGCGTACAGCGAGACCACAAGTGGCCTCTGCCGAAAACGCAATGCAGCCGACGCATGCCGCTGGCGCAGCTTACAAGCCAGGGGCTCCAGTGCCAATGCGAAAAGCATCGGCGACAAGGTGCACCCCTGCCGCGTACCTCTTTCAATGGAAAAAGCCGACGACACCCAACCGTTGACGCGCACTCGTGCCACAGGCTCTGTGTACAGCACCCTAATCTACTGTAGGAAAAACAGGGGAAGGCCCATCCTAGTCAGTACCGTAAACATGTAATCCCATTGAAGGGAATCGAAGGCCTTTGCTGCATCCAGCAGCACCGCCACTGCCTGAAAATCTGGGTCGAAGTAGTGTAGAGTGGAGAACACCGTACGCAGGTTGTGTGTGGTAGATCTAGCACTTACAAAACCCGACTGGTCTGGGAGGACCAGAAGGGGAATCAGCGGCTGGAGCCTGTTAGCAATCATCTTAGCCAATATCTTGGCATCAATATTGATAATCGAAAGAGGCCTGTAGGAATCGCACCGATTGGCAGACTTGTCAGGCTTCAGAAGTGTCACCAGAAGGGCCTCTTTAAGGGTGGGCGGGAGAAATCCCTCCTCATACGCCTCCGCATATACCTCCAAGAGTCTAGGGGCCAGATCGTCCACGTATGCCTTATAAAACTCACTTGGGAGCCCGTCCAGTCCCGCAGCCTTACAAGTGGGAAGGGACATTATGGCAAGTTTTACGTCCTCAATATCAAATGGTTGTGTAATGTATTCCCTTTGTTCCTGAGACAGCCACCCAAGTGCGATGTCATCGAGATAGGAATGTATATCCGCTGTCAGCACTGCAGCCCTAGTCACATAGAGTTTAGTGTAAAAGCTGAGGACTATCTCACTAATCTCGGGGTGGTATAATGTGCAACCCCATCCTCATCCAGCAGCTCAGTGATGCACTCCTGACTGCGTGGCGATGCTAACTTTTGAGCCAGAGAGCGGCCCGGTCCCCCCCCCCCCCATAGTATCGAGCCTTACTACGTCGGGATCTGTGTAGCAACTCTTGGTCCGCCGTGTCATTATGCTCTGTAACAAGATCCCGTATCGCAGATAACGTTGCTGGAGAAGCATTCTTCTCGTACGCACGCTCTAGCGTGGAGATGTCCGCAGCTAATTTATGTATTCTGCGCCTTAAGTCCCGCAACACTCCAGCTTGCGCGCCCATGCAGAGTCCCCTTATGGTCACTTTAAATGCCTCCCACAGCACTCTCGACCGACCCTGCGTTCTCCCGAAAGAAATGACAAATCCCCTCCCCAATGGTATGTTTAAAAATGGGGTCGGTCAGAGAGGACTGCTGCAATCGCCACGCAAAGGGCGGCCTCTCGCATGTAGGGACCTGTAGCTCAAGAACCACTGGAGCGTGATCAGAGAGCATCCTGGCCAGATGGCCAACCTTCACCGCCCAAGTACAGGCGACTTCAGTTGCCAGCCAGTAATCTATGCGTGACCACGTACCGTGGACAGAGGATATAAAGGTACCCTCCCTCACCCCAGGGTGTTGCAAACGCCAGACGTCCCGCAGGTTCCCCGCATCCAAGATACCTAGCAGAGCCTCAGAAGCCTGCTTGAGCCGCACCGCACCACTACTCAATCGGTCCAGGGCCACATCCAAACACACATTAAAGTCCCCTCCCCAGAGTATCTCAACAGAAGGAAACCCTGAGATGCGACGCCAGACGGCCGCAAAAAAAGATGGATCATCGATGTTCGGTCCATAGATATTGACCAATAAAACATTCATACCGCCCAGCTGGCCATGCACCATTGCCACTCGACCACATTCGTCCATTTCAGCCCGAACAACAGTAAATGGGACCCCCTTCTTAACAAGGATCATCACCCCACGTAAATAAGTAGAGTAAGAGGACGCAATTCTGACAGCCGCCCAACGTGCACCTACATTTTGTTCCGAGGTTTAGTGAGGTGCGTCTCTTGAAGAAAGGCTACCTGTACATCCATCCTGTCCAAATACGCCAATACAGATCGGATTTTCTTGGGGTTGTTCAGTCCCCGTACATTCCAAGTCAAAAACTTTCCCTTGCCACTTCAGTCAGAGCCCTATCAATCTTAAAACATATACAATGGAACCTACCACATATGCCCATACATGCATGAGGTAACTCAGATGGGGATTCATTATAGAAGAATGGTGCCGGTCCATCCCCCCCCGTCCCCCCAACCCCCCACCCGTCCCAACCCCCACCCACTTCAGCATCCCCAACTCGCCAAAGCCATCCCATTGTAATGTAACCTTTCCCCAACATGGAAAAAAAACAGAGAGTTGCGTATGGGGTTCTCCCATTTTGGAGGCGTCAGAGTGCTACTGGCCTCCCTTCAATTGGGAGGTGGCTGAGCAGGTCTATCACAAGTGCCAACAATTATACATATGACCACACTAGTGTATATCGAGATATAGGCCCACATGCGTTAAGGGACACAAGAAATCCAACCTGAAGGAAAGCATATAGATAACATATCATTTTACGGTGCAGAGAGTATCAATGTATAGTGGAGTAAAGTAGCGATTCAGTAGAGGGCAATCCCACCCCCCCCACAGCTCCTCATCTCAGCACTTGACTCGCGCCGCCTCCGTTTCAGTTGTTTGGCATGTTCCAGGGCCGCCTTGGGATTGGGAAAAAATGTTGAGTCTCCATCAGGGCCTACTCTCAAGCGAGCGGGATACAACATTGCATAAGGAACCCCCTCTGACTGCAAGAACTTTTTCACAGCACCGAATTCCCTTCTGGCGGCTTGCACTGCGGCCGTAAAGTCAGGAAAGAAAGCAAGTGTGTTGCCCTGGTGTACAAGATTACCCTTGTCCCTGGCCATCCGCAAAATGGCGTCGCGGTCCCTGTAATTTAACAGTCTCGCTATTATTGGGTGAGGAGGGGCGCCCGGGACGGGTCTCGCCGCAAGAGAGCGGTGGGCACGCTCGATAATAAACATAGTAGACAGTTGCTCCACATGAGTCTCCATTTTGCCCACATTGGGTGACTCTGGCAGCCCCGTGATTCTGATGTTATTGCGCCGGGACCACGCTTCTAAGTCCTCATTCTTGACCTGAATGAGAGCCAGAATCTTTTCCATGTTGAGCGCCTTCCCAGCGACCTCACTCAGACCATCTTCCGCCACAGACACCCGCTGTTCGACCTCCCCCATGCGGGTGTTTTGTTTCTCCAACTGCGCAGACATATGATCCAGGCGGTGGTTCACCGCCGCCATTGTGCTCTCAATGGACTGGAGGCTGCGCTGCATTGCCAACAGCGTGGTTTCAAGTGAGGGAGGGACAAGCCGCCTTTTGCTGTGTTTTTGTAGTTTTGCGCGCCTCAAACGTGAGGCGAGGTTGAGATTTGTCAGTTCTCCCCATATCTACCACCTTTGTGGGCCGAACTGATTACATTGGTGAGAGAGGCAAAGGGAGCACCACAGGGTGCATACACAGCAGTCCTGTGCAGCTATGAAGCAGATGTAGGAGGAGATCCAGGCAGCAAACCTCCCAGGAGCCCAGAAGAGAACCACCCGCACAAGTGTCACCAGTAGGGGACAGCGCAGCACAATTCAGGGAGGCTCAAAGGTTCACAGGAGGACAAGGCCAGGCCGCAGGGTCCCCACGGAGCCCTCCCCCGCCGCACACAGCCGTGCACACTAAGCGCAGCGAGTGGTCCCCGGGAACACAGCCTCGAAGTGTGCAAACTGGGGCACCAGGCACAGTAGTCCACCAAGCGCTGTGAGTAGTTTGGCGCGGCGCCCAAAGCACAAGGCCCCTCAGCTATCGTGTGTCCCACACCGTGCACTCCACATCAACTGATATTGGCGGCTGTCCGAGACTCTGGTGCAGGGTCAGTCAGCCCATGTAGCAAGCGGCATCCATCCAGCAAATTGGGCCTCAGGCAGGGAAGAATCACAAATTGTCACATGTGGCGGCGGGCCCCGCATCACGCGGGCCCCGCCACCGGCAGCAGCCGAGAACGTGGCGTCCAGTCCCCTCCGTGCGGCGGTTGGCGCCGGCAGCACCCGCCACTCGCGCGCTCCCCCCGATGCCCACCACAGCCCGAAGAGCGCGACACTCGCCCGGGGTCCGCACCCACCGCCGCAGCCGCGAGCCCAGACAGGCCGCGCCCCACTCACCTCGGCCGGCACCTGTAGTTCCGCAGCAGTCGGCAGGCACCCTCCGATGTAGCCAGGAGAACATAGTCGGGCCCCCGCACCTCTCCACTCGCACTTCAGGGCTCCGCGCCCGCAGAGCAGGCCCCCCGCGTCAATCACCGCTGCAGTGGGGCCGCACCGGCACAGGAGGCGTCACACTGCGCCAGCTCTCTCCGCCCAGGAACGGTCCGCAGTCTTCCGTGTCCCCGCACTGCTCCCGCGACAGGAGCCTCGGCGGGTGATCTCCGCTTCAAGGCCGCACCACAGTCGCCATTTTGCATGCGCGCGCCCGGGACACTTCAAGCAGGATTCCCAACGCTGTGGCGGTGCCAGCTCCGCAATAATCCCAAATGAAGCAGGGGAGTGACACCACACAGTCCGTGTGCAGTAGAGTTGTAGATGCAGCGTTATTAAGGCAGATAATTGACGGATGGTGGCTCAGCCGGGCAGAGCTACACTAGGGTGCGGCCATCTTGCCATGTGCCCTCTGGCGCCCCCAGCCTGTTGGTATTTTTAACATTCCAAATTGCCAAGACAACCTTTTTATGAACATTAAGCAGAGTGATCTTTATCTTGCCAGGAGCAGTGAGTGGAACAACGGAAGCCCACTTGTAAATCCCGCCATGTGTAGAAAGCTTTTTTTTTTTTTTAAAAGACGTGCTCTGCAAGACAAATGCGGAGCAATGCAGATTGTGTGGCCTTTTAAATATGTTTAGGTATTATGAAAGTGCGTCATGCTTCGAGGCAGCGCTGCTATTGTGTGACTTTGTAAATATATCAGTGCTCATGAAAGTGAGACAGCAGCGCTGTCTCAAAGCATGACGAGCACTTTCATGATCACTAACTTATTTACAAAGCCATGCAATAATCTGTTTCACAAGCCCCGCAGCCACGTTCCAATTACTGAATAGAATGCAGCAAGTGGTGTGTGCCGGAGCCACTTGCTGCTCAACTTGTTGTGACCCTCCGCCCAGGATCGCTGCCACTACTACTTCGTCATATCCCAGAAAAAGCAAACAATTGTTTTTTTCGCGCTCCTTGCATTTTTAAAGCTGCGGCGTGAAACGTCTCTGTGTGATGGGATGTACAGTGAAGTGTGCGCGCTTCACAGGAGACACTGCGCGCTTGTGTTAGCACTGGTGCGCGCATGCACGCACCCTACAGTGAACACTGGCCATAGACCCTGAGGAAGGCCGCAAGGTGGTGAAAAGGACTTAGAAACCGGGTTCTCCGGGGCGACTGATTGCTCTCTGAGTGAGGAAAGAGCGAAACAATTCAAGGGCAACACCTCTGATACCTATATCCTCCAAGCGCTCTATCATAATCTTATGATTCACGGTATCGAAGCCCCCGATAGATCCAACAAGATCATAACCACCTTCCCACCGTTGTCTAAAATAGCTCTGTGGCCACAACCAGAGCTTATTCGGTGCCGTGATTTGGTCTAAATCTAAATTGCGCCGGGTCTAGGATTTCGTTCTCCTCCAAAAATTTGGAAAGAGCAATGTTCATGTGCTTCTCATGATTTTTGCTAGAAAGGGTAGGTGGGATATAGAGCGACAATTCTTGTCCTCTTTTGGATCTAACGATAATTTTTTCAGTAGTGGAAGGATGGCGGCCTTTTTTAACTCCGTAGGGAAGAAGCATGAGTCCATAATTGTATTGTGAGGGAGGAAGCAACAGTCTCTGCAATATCTTGAATGATTTTTGGAGGACAGGGATTCGAAGGAACCCCAGACTTTATTTTTCATTTTTTGGAGATTTATGTAGCACGAACTCGACCCGAAGGTATCAAAGCTTTTTACTTGAGCACCAATTGCGGTACAGAAGGACACATTCATTTTGTTAGGCAAAGGGAGATTAAGTGATTTGCCAAGGAATCACAGGATGTTGAGCGGCCCTGCCGAGACTCGAACTCGGTTCCCCAGCTTCGAGGTCGACCACTCTAGCCGTTAGGCCAATAAGATCAATTTCTCTTTCTTCTGTGATGGGGGGGGAAACTTGCAAAAAATGTTTTTATCATTGGGTACCTCAGAAGGTCTCAAGGCAGGGGCTAAGGCCCTGTTCCCCGGATTGAATTTGCCATGAATAGTCTCTACTTTATTTTTAAAGTGTTCAGCTAGCTTGTCACAAAAACGTTGACATGGAGGTTCTGTAGGGCTTGATGATAAGCTAGAAAGAAGCTGAACTGTTGCAAAAGTTCTCTTGTAGAATTCTTTGATAAATGATTTTTTTCTGAGAGGTATTTAGATTTTTCGATAACAAGCTATTTTTATAGTCCTGAATGTATGGACTGTATCTGATCTTTTCTTCCGTGAGATAGTTTTTTTTCTCCATCCTTTCTCCTGCCTTCTGAAACTGAAGGCCTACCTCTATCATTTCTAATGGTTTTTTTATATGTGGCCAGTGTAGTGACTGCAGTCCCTATCCATTCAGAGTATCTGCAAACAGTTAGTTCTGAATCTTTCATAATTATCGGCTGAGATTTATCTAAGTTGTCTGTCAACTCTGCTTTATTAATTCTATTCCAGGCTTGAACTTTCTTACTTTGGACCTTCTCATTGTTGAGAGGCGTCACTAGGCCAGATTTTAAGTTGAAATTGATGACTTTATGATCTGATCATATAATAGGTAGGGGGTTGTTAACCTTTAAGTCCAAATTATTTGAGGAAACGTCATCCTGCGACATGTGTGGTGGTGTTTACCAGCTGAGTCAGACTGAAGCCCCTTAAAATATCAATGACTTGCTCAGATTTCTTGTCCCTGCTGTTTTCTAGATGAAAGTTAAAATCGCCTAAAGTAAAATTGGAATACTGTATACATGATTCTAGAACGTCTCCGATGTCCTCAAGAACTGTTAGTTTCGGTTAGGTGGCCTGTAAATTAGTAGTTCATTAAAGTTAGTATTATTGGATAGTTTACAGCTGAATGACATTGTTTCACTATCTGTAACTGTTACGGGCTCGCAAATTACTTTAAGGTGGTCCCGATAGAGCACTGCCAAACCTCCCCCACTCTTACCTGGTCTGTCTATCCTTGTGATAGCAAATCCAGTGGGTAAGGCATCAACCAGATCAGGGTCTGAGGTTTTGTTAGCCCTTGTTTCTGTTAAGAATGCCAAGTCAGGGTTATAGATTTCTAAATGATTGAAGAATTCCATTTTATGTTTAATCACAGAACGTGTATTTATCAATGTACATCTCAATCTAGGTCTGTCAACAATTTGAGACTGGGTATTTGAAAAGCCATCCAGTTTCTCTTTGGGGAAAGTTTGTTCCCTTTGACAAACAAAGTTACAATGGCTCCTGTTTAACTTGTCTGGGAGCGGATTCATGTTAAAACTTTTACATAACGGAAGCTTACCCTTATTAAGCTGCAGGAGCCTCTCTCTGAAGTACATTTGGGGTGGCAATTGGCCTGGGGTACTGGCACCTGTCACGGTCTTGGCGCGGGCGGAGACAAGCTTGCCTTTGGCGCGTGTCTGCTGCTCCTCTGCGTCCCCAGGCTCCTCACATCACGAGCAAGAACTAGACTGCCAACCCAAAACGGTGTCGCTCTCTATTATTTCCAGCACTAAACAAGGCCAAAAAGTGCTAGTGCGTCCACGATCCCAAAAATCAACTACCGGCATCTAATGTGTAGTGCAAAACAGCAAGGTTTATTAAAAACTGTAAAAAAACTATTTAAAAACCAATGCTGGCAGAGATTAGAGACCCTCATTTACATGCTGATTTCTTCGTGAGTGAGATGCTGGTTAAATCTCTGTTTCCAATATTCTGTCATAATCATTGCACTGGGTATAACTTTTTTGCTTGGTTAATTCGTCTGGAGCATAGGCTTTTATCAAAGATAGGGCAAAACATATTTTGGTCATTCTAAAAAAAGTTCTGTATGCTGTATGTATCCAGTCTTGTCTCGTCTTAGTGACTTATGCAATAACCTCATCTAGCTGTGAAAAAGAAGGATCCCCATCACCACTTGCTTTTCATATTTTATTTATTTAATTATTATTGTTTGTTTGCGGAGTCGACACTTAGATGTAGATTAGATGCATGCACGTTGCATTCTCCTTCCTGCTTTCCTAACTCGAAGCTAAAGTTTGTAGTCTCCTCTGCTTTGGGGTTCATGCATATTTTGCACAGACTTGAAGATTACAAATCGCCCCTTTGGAAGCCATGAGTGGTTTCCTGGCTGACTTTCAGCGCGGAGACGGCCTTCTGCCGATGAGCCCTGCTTGCACAAGTAGGCGTTATTGCACTCAGTGGAAATCACTCTGTTGCTTCGCGGCAGAAAGAGAAGATTGAGCTAGCCTAGAAAGACATGAAGTTCATAGGAAAAATACTTCAAAGTTGTAACTATCCCCCTGTGTGACATAGCTCTGCATATACAGTGTCTCTCAGCCAACAGGCGCGATGGCACTTATGCGTCTACGTGGGATAGAAGGTATCGCAGTAGGTCAAGAGGTACAAGCAGAGGAGGAGGAAGGAGTGAAGTCTTTGAAACTGATGTAAGTGATGTAAACTAAACTATATATAGACTTTGGTACCAACATTTTACAAGCTTCAAGCTGTTTTGGACAAAAAAATGCCAGGCAATTCAAGATGATTAACCAGGCTGGTTTACTTTGCTAACCCTTTTCGTACCTTCTAATAGTTGCAGAGTCGTCTTCTAATAAGGAAAGCGACGACGAAGGTTTATGGCGCTCTAAAGTTGTTTTGCTTTAAGCCTTTTATAAATTTACATGCTTAGTTTATGAAATACTTACAGCACGTTTTTCGTATTCATTTCACAGCGTTGCCTTAGGTTAAATCAGTGAAAGAAGCACTAAAAAAAAAATACTTCCAGTTGAAGAACATAGAAATATGAAGTCTTGTAACTTCATTCTCCACGTGACATCGTCTGCGAAGAACTTTTGATATATAGCATTTCAGCGCCATGATTTGATTTGGTGAGGAAATGGGAAGGAGCTAAAGCCTACAGCTGCATCTCTTACCAAACCAGAATGGAAATTAAACATTTATGCATCTCGGTGACCATATTGACGCGGTTAATTTGATTGATGACGTCCGTGAAGAAACACACATTAGTGTACTCAGATGAGCTTGCCAATGCAACTTTTTATGTATTTGTTTATTTATTATTTGATCCATGTATTTATAAAGCACACTTAAAAAAAATAAAAAATAAAAATATAGACAGACAAACACCGGCAAAAGTTTTAGAGTTGAGTTGTGGGGCCTACACTCTAAGGTTCTGCTAATAGTTTTAGTATATTGAAGCAAGTAACTTGTAGGAGAAACCCAGGTTACCCTTGCCAATGTTTAAGGCTCAACCACGTTTGAAAGAAGATAGAAAAACCGCACCAGTTTGTAGAAGGTTTGTTGGGCCACGCATAAGACTTTGAAGTTGATGCATTGCTTCACCGAGCACCAGTGTGAGCAGAGGTTGACATGATCAAATTTCCTTATACGGTGCACCAGGATGATGGCCAGGTTGTAAAGCCTCTGTAGATGTACTGTTGAAATAGGCACAAACTCCCAGATAGTGGTGCAGTAAACAAGCATTCATAGCACACAGGCTCCCACCACAGAGTTGTGAGGATTTCAGGGCAAAAAAGGTAAAACCTCGGAGAGAAGTTTAAGCTTTAAGGCAACCACATTTTTTACACCTGGTCTTCAAAGGTTTGCTCTGAATTTTTGCTCCATAGAATGTGCAGAATACATGCCATTTTTGACTTCACTAAATTCCTTTTTGAGGAAGGTGCAGAAAGATCTCTAGCTATTATTTGCCCTCGCACATAAAATTGGATGAAACCTCTTGCGTTTTCATCTTTCCTTCTTTGGGTTACTGCACACTGGCCATTCATACCCGCCTACATTTCTAGGGAGGATAGGAAAATCGGACAGCAAAAAAAGCTGGGCTAATATCTAGAAACAGTACTAGATTTTGCTATCCACCTACTTGCGTTGCTCTATACAAATGAAGTTGTGTGTGATGGTCAAATCAGTCAAGTCTTCAGTTCATTTTGAAAGGCCTTTTGCAACATCTGTAATGAAATGACTTCAGAGATTATGCTTAACATACAAGACGTGGTACTTGATTGTTGGCAAAAAAGTAACAAAAATCCGCAATTAAAGTTCCATTTGAGTCTGGTAAATGCACTTATTTTGCCTGAGGTCTTTAGTTTACAGCATGTGGAAAACCAGCGTGGGCAAATACGTGAGACGCACATGAGAACTCTTCAGTTTGCCATTGCTTGTTTTTCCCCCACATGGTTGACATTCATATGCATACTGGAGTGCATTCATGTTGGAATGATTTTTTTAAAATGATGAGAACACAAATTGTACAATGGTCCCTTGGAATCTGCATGCGCTAGCTATCTTGAAATGTTTTTTCTTTGCCGTTAGAAAAATCATTCAAAGATGACTGCCTTGTGCATGACTGCATGGCAGACATCTTCAAATTATTATTTTTACTTTATTCTGATTTACCATTCCAGTAGGGTGGATGGCCATTTCATAACAGTAAAATAAAGTATGCTCAAGATGTTGAACAAATGTGAGCAAGAGAGAAGTCTCTTAGCAGTATGCAGCTGTGAAGCCTTTGTAAAAAGGAAAAATTATATTAATTAACAAATAAAAAAATAACACCGGGGGAGGGTCAGTGAATGGAGCGAGGAAAGTGATGCACTCCCGTGAACTACTGAAAGGGGAAAAAAGTCAAGTCAACCAAGCTATATTCGATTTCTTTTTAGATAATCATAAAAGCACACAATATCACACTTCATCACAATCAAAAAACATAATTTTAAGACATCATATATAAAATCCATTCAGGTAGTTTAAATTGTCTACTTGATTTCATACTAGTTATTAAGGAAACATTTTAGAAATTCACATTAAAATAGTTTTTCTACACTTAAGTACACTTTTTTAAAAATTGATAAAATCCATACAAAATATTCATTTTCTAAAAATTGTAGGGCTATAAATGCAGGGCGGCATTGCCTAAGGCTGAATGACTTTAAAATTGGTAAAAACCATCTCTTTTTTTGCACAGAGTAAAATTTGCAAAATAGAACCACATGGAGTGTTGATTGTTGGGAAACATCTTCACAAAGGCGCATATTCATAACTCTTTACCAGTCATTCAGCGTTGAAAAACTAGTTAGTCTATGTAAAGTCCCTAGTCTAAATCTGGTCAATAAAAATCTATCATATCCGGCGGGAACAATTTTAAGATAAGGCTGGATGCTATTGGTTGTTAAAATGATTTGATTTGCCAGTACTGTTGGCTTCACGATTTCTGTAGATAATCTAATCGAATCCAATAATATCAGACACTTTTCCTTAAGATCGTTCCTTGTAACGGCAGTCATTGTACTAGGCTCGTTATAGAAATCGGGGTGGCCAAGATCATTCATAAAGTTTTTAACATACTTTAGCCACGGTATAGTTGATACCCGTTCAAGTTTAAAACTATCATTTAGAATGTCCTGATTAAACATAGTTTTTGATGATGTCCAGATCCTGTGCCATAGTAGAATAGGTTCTATTTTTATAAGATCTGATATGTATGGCAAACCTAATTTGGAATGGCATACATAAGAGGATGTACTACTCGGGACTGCTAGTAGGAATCTTCGAAGCGCACTAATTGTAATGGGTGCAAATCAACGTGGCCCCAGACACCTGAGCCGTATATAGCTGTAGAAACACACTTAGCCTGGTAGATATGTAGTATTTCTACCGGCAGTCGTCTGCCCAATTTTCTAGCAAAATTAGCTAAGGCGGCAGTGGCTTTCATGAACATTAATTTCCTTGCTTGGACTGCTTGAGTTCATGTTACTTTTTGATCAAAAAGGATGCCCAAATAGGAGAAAGTTTTTGTAAATTCAACCTTTTTCTTATCAAAATAGATCTCTACATTTAGAACTACCAGCACCACATCTCATAATGAAAGTCCTTGACGTATTTACTCTGAGACCCATATCATGCATAAAAAAGGAGAAACTAGTCACTACCCTTTGAAGTCCCACTTGGGTACGTGACATCAATACGGCATCATCCGCATACAGTAGGGCGGGTATGGGCTGTCTAGCAATTTGTGGGAAGTCCTGACCCTGGTTCACCAGCGCTTGACCTAGTCCATTAATATAGAGTGTAAATAAAAAGGGGACCAACACACAGCCTTGCCTTACCCCTCTGTATTTTAAACAAGGCCGTGCACTCCCCACCGACCCCATACCGCGCCCTTGCCTTTGCGTCACTATAGAATTGCCTTAAAAAATATATTATAGGAGATTCCACACCGAAACCTTCCAAGATCCTCCATAACTTATCATGCAACACACTGTTGAAAGCTGCTGTGAGGTCTACAAATGCTAAAAACAGCCTAGGCTGCTTTGCCAGCATGTACTTCCCTACAATAATATTCAAATTTAAACTCTGCTCAACAGTACCTAGACCCTCGCGGAAACCAAATTGTAATTCAGAAATTATTCTATTATCTTCGGCCCAATCCTGTAGTCTGTTGAGTATAATTCGTCCTACTACTTTAACCAGGAGGTCTAGTAATGATATGGGCCGATAGCAGGCAGGATCCTGGCGGTCGCCTTTTTTACAAATTGGAACCAAGATTGATTCTGACCAGCTCTCTATAAAATGAGAAGAACAGCATGCTGTTATTACCCGAGTTAAAAGCGGGCCCCATAGCAGCAAATTAGATTTATAAAGATCTACACGGACCCCATCGGGCCCGGGAGCTTTTCCACCCATACTTGCCATGATAGCACAATTAACTTCTTCCAGTGTAAACTGGAGATCAATGGGACAAGTGGGAGATAACAATACGGTGCCATGTGGTGGTTGGCTTCCCATAGATTTTTCTTGCATGGTACATTTATACATAGTGGAATAGTGCTCCAGCCATTGTTTTTCTGTTATTATTACTATCTCAAAGGAAGGAACGTCCCGAGTAACCAGAAAAGGGGCTTTGACTGCCTTCCAAAATGCAGAACTGTCTCTCAATAAAGAAGCTTCATGCAAAGGTAACCATGCTTCTTTTCTCAGCGTTTCTTTGCGCTCTTAGAGTGCACGCTTATATACCCCCCTAGCCATTCTAATATTTCTAGGTGATTTATATATCTCATGTTTCAATCTAGAATATGCCTGGGTGCATTTAATATCGAACCACCCTTGATTTATACTACGCAAATAATTTTTCTGCACAAATGGGGCCTCTTTTATAGCTCCAGATATCTGTTGGAAGGAATTTAAAACATCATCATGCGCGGTGGTTTCATCTAGGCAAGCTATGAAGGCAGATTCACATTTGGTCACTACTATCGTTGTAATTTCCAATGGATCCACCATCGACCAGCTCAGGGTATAACCATTTACTTTACTTAAGGCTATATTCTGTGCGGCATGAGGAAATTTGTATTTGGCGTTTGTCTGTTTATTTAATAATGTGAACAAAACACTTAATAGAAAATGGTCGCTCAGGGCATTTTTATGAGTTGTAAAACTTCAAAATGACCACTTAATTTGTTTGCAACTGCTGATTGCATGTGCTAAAGTCATGAACACCAGACACCCATTCTCGTGTGACGAGGCATCAGTTTTGTTAAATGTTGCAAAGATCTAAAACTTCTTCTAGCCTCTTGACAAATTGGTAGGCGTGTGTTATTGAAGATGAGATAGCATCTTAAGATCTAACCAGCCTCCGCTACAAGAAATATATGGTCCCAAAGTTTGTGTCACTTTAAATGGTGCGAGACATGTTACATTGACCCTCACAAGTTCTGGCAGCGGCTAATTGGCATCCTTTAAGATGTCCGTGTCACAGGCAATAATAATAATAATAGGGACATGGAAGTGTCCTTACCCTTTTTGTGATTGACTGGATTAAGGGAAGGTGTAGCCCTTGCGCATAAGCTGGACCACCCAATGTTCTATCATGATCTTCTCCCAATTGCTGTTGAAGTGGGAAACCCTGCCCTTACCAGAAGCTGTACTGTTGGAAGGAGAAGAAATCAAAGCAGTTTTGAGGTGGCAGATCCAGCGGAAAATATGTGAAACAGCTACTAGTGCTGCTTTGGCATCCCCTAGGTCCTCCTTTCTCATGAACTGCTGGTAGAACAGCTCAAGCAGGCTTCTCCAACGCGTGGCTTGTGAGATCCTGGTAGCTCTCCAGGTACCGGTAAGTAGCTCTCCTGTGTACATTAGAAGCCATTGCTTCGATGAATTAACGTGGGTATACCAAAATTAAAACATTTATCCAAGACGAAAATGTGTATGTTTTCAGAAACCATAAGCTGATGTCTGTAAAAAATAGTTGAATTTTCAAAATAAATTTGAAGTTATATTTGAGTGATAAGTCATGAGGCATCGGGGAGACTTATTACTAACATCATTACCTTGGTGCATGGGCTTTGTAGATGTGGCTGTTATGTATTATCCATGCAAAGGCATTCAAACTGGCCAATCCTTTTTTTAAATTAATGCTGACAACTCTGCCTGATGCCCTGATGTACTTACTGCTGGTAAACCTGCATAGAGTGGCCACTAATGTAAACTTATCTAATGTGGTCGCAATTACTAGATTAATATTAGTAGCTTAGGATGATTTCCATTGAACATAAGGGGCTCTTATAGAAAAGGTTGGAGGCCCGTGCTAAAGGGACTGCACGGCTGGGGACATTGTCACTTTTCTGAGGGTTGTCCCCTCAAGAACCCCTGGAATCATTGGTAAGGTTCCTGAAAGTGTTTTGCAGTGGAGTCTGTGGCATGACTGTTTTTTAAACATTCCACAGAGAAACTGACCTTCTCTTTGAAGTCTGTCTCGTCGTTACAGGGCATGTCCATTTGACCCTCCTGGACATCTCACTGATGCCTGTCGGTCTCATCCAGAAGTGCCTTCTTAGAGGGGCATCATTAGGCATGAATCGAGCCTTTGTGTCAGCTTTATCCAGGCTACACGTTAAAATTTCTTTGAAACCATCCAAACTATCACTCACCAAATCAGAGAAGGGCTTCTTCATGTGGTCAGGAAGGTTAACTACAGCCGTCCTTGCTTATACCCTCAAGGCATGGACATAACATCCAAGAAGATGTGTGATTTAGGTAGTACGCAAAGCAAGGCAGCCTGAAGCAAAAGCTTTTCAGTCCATGAAGTCAGTTCTTTGGACTCGTGGTCCGAAGAAGCAGTAGGAAAGAGGTTCTGGTTCAACTTAGCTGAATATTTATGTACCACCAAGCTTTCTGGGGAACAATACATGGACAAGGTTTGACGCGCCTTTGGGATTGACCCAGAAAAATGTGTCCCCAAGATATCCATCATGTACTGCAAAAGGCCACGTCATGAGACGCGTCACCAGACAAGGCTCGGCATGATGGATCAAGCATTTTGAGAACCAGATATGGCTCGTTTACTTGAGTAAGAGGATTTCTCCTTCCTGTTGTCCATTGTTTTAACAGGCTGACACTTTGGGTGGGTCACTTCTGTCACGAGGCTTTCCCGAAGGAGAAGAGAGAGACCTTTTTAGAGTATTTTTACCAAGTTTTTGCCAAAAGTAGCTTGACCTCCTGCCCCATGATGGCCTTTGGATGCATGGGCATGCATTTGGCAGAGGCTTGATGGGTCGTGGTTGTTACATAGACACCATGTGCAGATTTATCAAGGATCTGTCAAAGTCATCTTTTTACAACACCATTAACAGAGTTTGAATCCTGAGATTATATAAGGTGAAGTTTGGATCCCAAGACTTTAGAAGGTGACGTTTGACATAGTATGTCAAAAGGGCTGAGCATTTCATTTTATAGACACGGAAGAAAAGCAATGGACCTGCATTGGAAAGATATAGAACAAGCATTGGTCAATGTACGAAAATGTGCTACAGCCAATAGAACTGTAGGAAAAGTAAGTGGCCCGCACAGGAACCAATTAAAAGTCAGAAAAGAGAGGGGTGGGATGCAAAACCTGTGCAGGCCATACCTAAAAAACAAGCCCAATCCCCCTTAAAAGTAAGCCCAAAAAGCAAATATCCTACTAGAAAAAGTCCAAATGACGGTGGAGATCAAAAACTTGCAAAAAGCCGAATTACAAAAAAACAAGCAACAGAGCAGGAGCCACAGTGGGGGGGTGGGGGGGGCAGCAGTAAAAAAGGCAGTAGTAACACAACTGTGGCATTAAGAGGAGGTGGGAGGAAGAATGTTCTATTTGAATGTAAGCAGCTAGGGCGTTGAAGCTAAACACAGACAAACAGTAACAGAGCAGGAAACCAAGAAATAAATAATCCCCCAAAGAACAAATAAAGAGCCAGAGCAGAATGAGACAGTACTAAGTCCCTGCTCTGTGGGAGGAACAGAAGCGAGAAAGGAGGGACAAAGAGTCAGGACTGACACCTAGCAAGCAAGGATTTTTAAAGGACACTGACATAGATAAAGCAAAAGCAATGGCAAGAAATGGGATGGACTTGAAGTCCACTGACTGATTACAGAAGGTCTCGAAGAGACAGTGCATGCACTGTCTAGCTCAACCTAAAAACCAAGAACTGATAGGTCTGGTGAGTGACTAAAACCTTTCTCTGATGCATAAGTAGTTGGAGCAGGAATCAACTCCTTCTTTGGGAGAAAGAAGCTCCCGTAAATTAAAGCCAAAGTCCAGTACTGTAGCGGTCACTAGCATCTCTGCTATGAGAGTTCAGTGTTCGATGAAAAGCCTGAATGAGATATCGGAAAACATTCTCTAAGCAGGAATTTCATCTCGTTGATTCACTGGTTTTCGAGTCATAAAGGAACTGAAAGGTGTAAGTGAAGATGCATCTTTTCTTTGAGAGGTTCTGGGAGCACCTGGGCTCACATTAATGCCGCAGATGTTAGAAAAAGCAATATTGAACTTAACTTGGTGCAATACGTGTGAATTACTGATCTAGTGAAAAGACATGTAAAAACTCTAGAAGAGGATAGAATCTGTAGGAGTGAAAAAATACAAATTAATTTATACCAAAATATATTGATGGAGAGTGAACTTTGCAGACAAGCTTCCGTTGTTTTTGGTAGCCTAAATAAAAATGGGAGGTGAAAGCTGTAGCGGTCAGTCGCCAATAAAGCAACCATATAATGGATACGAAAACACATACAATCAGGAGTCCTAAACCAAATCTATAAAAATCAATCTAAAATTCGTTTTGGCACGTGGTCCGAAGGAGCTGAATAGTGATCTGGGAGGCTCAAGAATGATGGCACAGCTGGTAATCACTGGTCACTGTATTCCTACACAAAAGATGTATATAAAAAGCCCATGGCCACAGCCCATGGCCACAGCCATCGATTGAGATGCAGGCAGCTGCACACACAATCTTCATCAGGAACTTAGTCAAAGGCTAAGCTTCAAAATTACAAATTCACAGACAGTAAAACATGCATGCATGGAGATGGCTCTTTATGCAAAAGCACTCATTCTTAACTGAATAGCTGAAGCAGGAACCTAAATCACCTAGTCATCGTTCAGAAGGCGCTGGGTCCTTTTGGGAGCATCCCGGAAGTGTGAACAAATTACAAATACGCTTGAGGAAATGCAAACTGCTAATGCAGGATTAGGCCAACTAGATCTGTTGGGGAAGCTGAAGAGGGTTCAGAGGGTTCAAGTGTGAACAGTATTTAAGTGTGTGAGCTAAGTACATCAAGGCTAGAAGCCAGAGTACAGTAAGGCCACCCAGCGTTCGATTCAAAGACCAAGTACTGGACGTCAGAGCTGTAAATAGTGAATCAAACTAAGGCAATGGTTATTTGACAATAAAGATAATATTGTCCATCGGCAACACAATCTATGAATAAACAGAACAAGCATTTGCAATGCAATAGGTCTCGCATTTGCAAGAGTTTGAGTTCTTAGCATTGTAAATGACAATGCCTTTTATTTATGTGTTTTGAAAACCAGCAAGTGGTGCGTAAACAGGCACTTTGTACTTATAGTCGTTGCTTATCAGAAGCAAGACTGAAAGTAACTGTTCCTCTTTTACGGCCAGCCTTGCTTCTCGTAAGCAATGACTAGAAGTATAAAGAGCGCAAATGCGAGACCTAGTCCATTGCAAATGCTTGTTTTTAATTATTGTGTGATAAAGACCATCATCCTTGTTTAGGTGATAGAATTATTATTACTTTTGTCTCCATCATCTATGGGAATCTATGTTCTCTGTGTGCTGATGAAAGAGCTTAAAATATGAACAGCAGTGAGAGATTATAATCATATTGTGAAGGTAAATGTTTTCTTTTTAAGTAAAGACTGATAAATTCTTCTTTCCATAATACTACAATTATTTTGAGTTCCACCAGTTTTACTACTACTATCACTTTTAATAGTACTACTACTGATAATAAAAATAATAATTATAATAATAACAATCCTGCTCCTAATGATTACCTATCAGTAAATAATATAAAATGTAGTTAAAAACAAGAGTAATAGAGAGGTGACTAAGGTAGAGACACAATAAACAATAGTGGTTTAGAAATGAAAACTGTTTCTTTCAAAATGCGTGTTGTTTTTCCTGATTTGCCTGCAGTTACTCTGTCACAATTTAACTCAATTCTTAATTAGTCCAATATCCCCTTCCGTTCCTCTTTTAACCTGCTTCTTTAGAGCACACGACTGTGCTTGTCATTTTGGCTTCCACAATCTCACTCTCATATAGAGGAACGTGTGCTCTTCGTTGCACAGTGGAATAAATCCCTTTCATATCCTCCCTTATTTTGGACGTCTTTAAGGAATATGAGACAGAGAACCAGCATTTATAATATGAAATGTGCAACACAATTAATTCGGTTTAATGTAATTTTCATTTTTACTACCAAAGTTGTCTGCCATGCTGTTTCGATATAAATGTTTCTGAAATAAACATTGAAACACATTTACAAAAGCGTGTTCTTGGAAGGAAATAGTGTAAATGAAAATTAAATTTTGGTCCAGCCTTGCATTAGCCATGTCAACATAGTATCACTGAAAAGTATGTTGCTGTGAGCTTCATTGCAGTGAGACAGCCTGAACAATAAAGTGGAAGAAAGAATACTTTATTGCTGTTTTCGACTTTGGCCATAACAATAGATATGATAAATGACAGCAGATAATCAGAAAATAAACATTACACATACAAAGATAAAAAGATCACAAAAAATACTTATAAGGTCCCAAAGGCGAGACCTATTGGCTATGCCAATGCTTGTTTAGTTTTATCCCTTTCCAGGAGAAGTGCTTGTAGAAATATAGCAGATCCACGTTAACTGCTCAGCTGAAAGGAATCTGGCATTTCTCTGCTCGTTCCACCTTCCCCTGTTCATTCGCACACATTCCATGTTTGTCAGACAGGGGAAATACGAGGTGACTGAGAGCTGTAACTGGTCCCTGCGAGTGTGGTAGGTGCGGGGTACGACTGCATTAACGCTGTCATCTGGGCCAAGAATTCCAAAACACCTGGCCAGTCGATTAAAACGTGTTTTGATATAATCTCCTCTGCTACAGCGCCACTCACGCCTGATAGGTAAAAGGCCCCAGTGTCTGTTAAAAATAAACACACACACTACCAAAATCTGTTTTAAAAGAAAACAGATGACTTCAAAGTACCCATGGTTTGAGCCGCGCTCTAATTCCGTCCGTTGTGGTATTTCCTGGACTCCAGTGGAAACACAATATTTGATAAATGCGCAGCCCATAGCCAAAATGTCGGTCTTCTCCCGCAGCAGCATTGTCTTTGGCAAATAAACAACGTAGGTGAAGTCTGTAATACGGTCAACTACCTCTAAAGAGCAGGAATTATGACCCAGTGACAGGACAGGCAGAAAGAATAATGTGGGGAGGAAAAGCAATCAATTTGTTTCCTCAAGTTAGAAATGACCCACAACTCTACAGTGGCATTGAGAGAGAAGAGTTATGATTTAGAGTGAACGTTCTCGATCCCAGTGCCCTTGTGTTTTGTCTCGGGAAGCGTGTCTGTCTTTGCAACTAACAGCGTGGGTGCACTGAAGCAGGTGGTGTCACCGGCTGGTGCCTAAAGAAAGCAACTGCGTGTCGTGCTACCGCTGGAGTGCGAGCAATCACAAACTGAATATAAATCTGAAACCACCAGGCCTTAGCCCTTGTTCCTCCTCCCCCATTAGGCATGCTTGCGTAATCCTAGAACGATCGCCTAATTTCACTGTGCTCGAGCCGTTAAAACGGCACAGCAAGCCAACCTCCCACTGCAGCAACCTGCAGATACAGGTCTGAATTCCCGCAGGTCTCCCCCGCCTTTCATCAATCGGAGGTCGATGAACTGGCCTCAGAGCGATGGGTTCATAGCAGTACCGTTATTTATAGCACTTTGGACCTGTAATCCTGTATCTGCACTATTAAGTGTCCTACAGATGCTACTGAATTTTAAGAACTTAAAAGCAGTGTTACCTAAAGCACTAAGCACCGTGTGGCACAAAAACGGGCTATTGGGGAGGGAAGGAGGGTGTCGGCCAGGAGCTGCCACCTATGCTTCTTTAGCAGATAGTAGGTAAAAGGAAATATGTTCACATGCGTGCACCGTTATCATACAATAATACGGATGTTCCTCTTCCGTGAGGCCGTAAAAGACAGTGAATAAGTCGATAAGCACCTTTCCCTCCCAGGGAGGAGTGGGGGTGAGGGGTTGTCTCAGGGCTAACACGCCGCGAGTGTTCACATGACCGGGGCTGGAATGACAGGCTGGGGTGGTGGGCGGGCGTGCGGGCGCTAAGACCCTGCAGCTGCTGCAGTCCCCTGGATGGAGCAGGCTCTGCATGTGCAGGGAGGGAAGGAAGTCATTAGGGCCGAGGAGGACAGTTTGGTGCTGCTGCAGGATTTCCTTCCAGGTTTTCCGGAGTGGGAATTTGCCGGTTCCTAGTTGTGTCTGGGATTGTGGAAGCAGCCTGGCTGTGTCTGACAAGTAAGCGCTGGCGAAAGTGTCCTGGGAATCCCTGAGGAGGTGTCAGGCAGGGGAAAGCCCTCCTCCCTGCAGGGAGACCATCGGAATTTAGGAACATGAAGCGGGGAGTTCGCGGTTCTCCGACTTCAGATCTGAACTCGTGACGTGACATCCAGTAGAGCAGGAGACGACAGAGTCTGCCTTTGCCACCCTGAGAGTGTGCATCTGAAACAGCTTCCGCTGGGCATGCAACGCGCAAAACAAAACGAGTGGTGCACGCGCGTGAGCCACAGCCAGCGCGAGAGGCGTTTTCTTGGCACGTTAACACATAGACACGCCCACTGCCCAGTGTGAACAAGCGCGCGAGAGCGAGCACCAGGCCAGGCCATCCGCAAGCAATAGGCCGTTGCTCCTCCCATGGCCTTTTGGTGTCTATTACGCGCTCCAAGCGCGTTATAGACACCAATAGGCCATGGGCGGAGCAATGCGCCCGCCTTTGGCCAATTGCGTGCAGTCTTTCACAAAAAGACG
This sequence comes from Calotriton arnoldi, assembly GCA_963921515.1. Classification (NCBI taxonomy): domain Eukaryota; kingdom Metazoa; phylum Chordata; class Amphibia; order Caudata; family Salamandridae; genus Calotriton; species Calotriton arnoldi. The sequence continues at coordinate 457,427 of CAWUFW010007100.1, forward strand.
CACGAAAAGGCCAATGGGGTAGCACAAAAGGAATCGCACACGCACAAGCGTTTGCGATTCCTAGGTCAGTGCTAAATCCCCGTTTTTCCCCTACAAAATGTCTCGCGCTGCGCGAGCACTGCTGCGCAGTGCAACGCTAGGCGCGAGACCTAAAAATGTATGCTTAGTGCTCAGTACATTTTGCGTTATTTTTTTTGTATTGCTAAAGTGTTTCATTTACAGTAAAAATAGTTTGTGACATAATCTCTGCACGCAAGGCGGAATTTCATCATTGCTGTCATCAGAATCCTGACTTGCTGGGTCAGTGGGTAGACTCCTGCGCACTGCTAAGTTGTGGAGCATTGCACATATGGCTATATATTTATACCACGTAGGGTCAGTACTGCACCACCACCACCCCCTTTATGCACGCAGTTTAATCTGCTTTTATATAGGCCAAAAGTCCTCTCAATAATGCTACTTGTTTGTCTCCAGGCGGCGTTGTACCTCCTTTGTCTAGGGGTTCTACGCTGAAAGTAGGGAGTCATAATTCATGGGCCATGGTCTTTAGGAAAATGCACTGTCACCTGAAGTGTAACATTTGTTTTATGTTATAAGGAAACAATTAGAATTAACTTTAAATGCGAGTTCCAATTACTGAACCACCAGTTGTCTCCAAACTCTCCTCTGAATAGCCGCTCATACAGTCCCCAGTGTCTAAATATTTAGGAATCATGAGTACTCCCAGGGTCCTGGATCAGCCATTTTGCATTACATACAACTTATATGTTTAAGGAATGTTGGCTCTTTCTGTTAAGATAGACATACTCTGTGTCAGAGGGTGGGCAAATTAAAATGTGTGCAGTCTACACATTCTGCACTCTTTGAAAATAGGCTACTGCATAGAATTGGATTTTGATATCCCCCCACTCTGCAGGGGTATTTGAGAATGAGATTTATTCGAGACAACATTGCTTCTAGGAATTTTTTGAAAACCCTGCATAATCCACTTTGGGATATCCCCGCTTCACCAGCCACAGTGCATTGATAGCTATCAGAAGCTAACAGATGTAAGCTACACATACCTGAATATGTGAAGGTATTGCTAGACTGCATTGGGTAGGCCTGATTAACACGGGGTTCAAATCATTCATTAAACTAAGAATGACCTGTTTTGTAAACCTGTATCTGGCATAAACCTCCTCATTAGTTTGGTCAAACAAAGTGACCCTCTACTTGAATATCCTTGCTCTCGTCCACCTCTGTTGAGCTCCAAAATCAGCATCTTTCTCACTACAATACAGAGTGCAGCCATTGTGAAAGATTGCAAGGAATTTTGGGACCACCCTTATACTTTGCACCTTGTTACTACCTGTCTCAAATCAATGGGCATGGTCATGTCACTTGCAAAGTTCTGTGTTTTACTGAATTTCCTATTTGCAAATGCTTAGTCCATCAAAATGGCGACTCACTATTTGGAAATCACATTTAGCCATTAGTTATTTCCTATCCCTAAAATAAGAAATCACTATTTAGTGATGCTGTATGCTATTTTAAGAAAAACGTCTTGAGCGAGTCTTTGTACATTGTAAGCACCCTATTTAGTGGTCGGTAACCAGTTTGCAACTGGTTACCGACTCTCAAATCTTTTGTGCATCAGGCCCTAAGTGCAGCTTCATTCCTTAGGGCAATCACGCTGTTGAAGCATGCTTTCTAAAGGAAGGACATAGCACTTTTAAGAAGGTAGACAGGGAAAAGGATTTGTCAGTGGACCGGAGAGGTGGAGATCACTAGGAAGCTTACAAGGCATTGAATTCACGCTTCTAAAAGCCATTTGATCAAAGGATTTCACTCTGACTCCCACCATGGACTTCATAAGAAATTGACTATTCTTTATCGCCACATCTACATACCATGTAGATACATAAATATCTTCAAGATACATACAAGTGGAGTTTAGTGTAGTAAATCTGTGCTTAACTATACAGGTAGCTTCATGAAATTGTTGCTGCAATATTTTTATTGCACCATATTTCAAACTCAGTATTCTGATTCTATTGCTGTTGCACTAACCACATTTTCTCCTCAAGAGCACAGGATCCCCGAACTTTGAATTATATAGTCTGTGAATGAATGGCCTGTTTTGATTGGCCTGCGGTATAGTCCATAGCGTTAAACAAGTTTCAGTGATGGTAAGCTTTGCTTATGTTTGGTTGCTTGGACGAGGTGATAAGGCAAATTGTACAAAAAATGCTTAGTAAAACAACATAGAAAATGCAGTGAGAAAATCTAACTTTATTAACTCCACAAGTTTAAGTGAAGTTAAACATTATTAGGAAAAATATAAAATGAAAATTAAGCTTAATGGAGAAGAGGTTCAAAACGTTTTGCCAGAACTAAAATAGCACTGAAAAACATTCTGTGGAAAAAAATGTGTTGCACTCCGTTTCAACAGAAAACCAACAGTGGACCAATAACTGCAATAATTAACGTCAAAGTGTTGTATTAACAAAGGATATTGGTGTCACTACTGAAAGCCTGTGGTATAAATAGAACATAAAAAATTCGAACTAATCAAAAGCAGAAATATCCTAAAAGAAAAAAACAGAGCCGACATGACCGTAAAAATTGTTAGGAAAACATAACCTGGAAAACAGCAAAAATTGAAATATGAATGGCAAATAAGTTAATTTAAAATTCACCAAGGAAAAATCTGGGTAATAATTTTATATTGTAAATCAAACGGGAAAATTTGATATGTAATGATGGGAAATGAAAAATAGGGCTGCTATGTTGATTGCGCACCAGGCTTTTGATCTCTTGCGGTCAATTGCAAAGCAGGTATTTGTCCCGCTGAAATATTTTTGCTTTGTAATAAGAAACCTTTATATTGAAGTGAAACATTTTGGCTTGTACCAATCTTAAGGCTCTATTCTATTTAGGTTCTATGGGGCTGGGTAGCCCCAGAGTGGGATCTCTGCCAACTTAGAAACTTCATATATAAAAGCTATAGGTTGACCAAACCTAAAAGCCAGGGCAGGGTTTGCCTTCCAGCAGCTTAAATACAATTTGAAGGTGCTCCAAATAGTCTCAAGACATAATATAATCCTTGAATAGGGGTGGGAGCACACCGCTTCACCCCCCCAGCAAGGTTCGCCCCTGGCATTCTGGTAAATGCAGTCTCATGTTGCTTGCTTTGCTATAGTATTCCGAGTGTTTCGCCAGAGTTGGCGCAGATAGTGCTGATCTCTAGACACGTGTTTCTGGTTCTTTAACCATCATCAGTAGAGATTACAGGCTTCAAATTTGGGGTTTGCTGAGTAGGCTGCCAAACATTGCTTCAGGTCAAGTACCGCTCACTGGCGCGCGGGTGCTTCTTCCACGAGCTCGTCAGCTCAATGACTCACGGGAGTACTTTTAAACAGGAACAGGGGTGGGAGCACACCGCTTCACCCCCCAGCAAGGTTCGCCCCTGGCATTCTGGTAAATGCACTATCTGCGCTAACTCTGGCGAAACACTCGGAAAACTTCAGCAAAGCAAGCAACATGAGACTGCATTTACCAGAATGCCAGGGGCAAACCTTGCTGGGGGGTGAAGCGGTGTGCTCCCACCCCTGTTCCTGTTTAAAAGTACTCCCGTGAGTCATTGAGCTGACGAGCTCGTGGAAGAAGCACCCGCGCGACAGTGAGAGGTACTGTACCTGATGCAATGTTTGGCAGCCTACTCAGCAAACCCCAAATTTGAAGCCTGTAATCTCTACTGATGACGGTTAAAGAACCAGAAACACGTGTCTAGAGATCAGCACTATCTGCGCCAACTCTGGCGAAACACTCGGAAAACTTCAGCAAAGCAAGCAACATGAGACTGCATTTACCAGAACGCCAGGGCCGAACCTTGCTGGGGGGGTGAAGCAGTGTGCTCCCACCCCTGTTCCTATAATATAATCCTTGGTTCACATGAAGTGTAAAATTGAGAGCTTCTGGGGGTTTTCTCTTCTGAATATGGAGATCATAGGTTCAGATTTTTATTTTTTTATTTGTCGCTTTTAACACAGCAAGTGGAATCCTTGACTTACAAATTCAGCACATACATGTTTTAGATCTCAGAAGTACATTATCTAATGGAGATCCAGATATAATAATATTAGGACTTCATTTGATGTTAGAGGTCACTGTTGCTAGGGGTTCAGAACCATATATTGAGATGTATATTAACTCTGTATCATCAAATCCTACCACCTCTCTATGTTGATATTAAGGTACACGAGCCTTGCTTCAGCTAGCTCCTTCATGAGATTGCAGACCTTTGAGATCAATGTTATGGGATCAATAGTCTTACTCCGGTATTGTGATGTGTGTTAAGGTCTTATGTCTGCCTCCAAGTCCCTCCCCTATTGCGCCTCTCTAACTTGCTTGTTTCTTTTTTTTTTTTCTTTCTCAGCAGATGTCCCCACAGGGGGCCTCGTATATGTTTCAAGCACAATTTGCTCGAAAGCAATGTAGCATATGTGTCTGTTTTCATAACAATACACAAAATTGTTTAGCCAGTGTTTTATTGTAGGAGTTTCACCCCGTGCCCAGGTCATAGCCACCCTTAACTTGGCAAACCATAGAGCTATTGCCATATATCTCCTGATGGAAGTCAGTAGGTCTCCCGGGTAGACCAACAGTGCTGGTACTGGAGATTAAGCTGTAGCCATGCCCACCATGCCAGATAAATTTTCAAACACCTGGCACCAAAAATCTGCCACCTTAGCACATGTTCGTACAAAATGCATAAAATCGGTCTCTGGATAGGGACAACAGAGACCTCCTGTGTCACCTCCAGACTAAACGAGTTCAGCCTTACTGATGTATAGTATAATCTATGTAGATATTTAGATATTTATAGTGTAGTGATCTGTGCTTGCTGTTGAGCTAGATGGTCCTAGTTTGTGAGCAACAGTACCTCTAATGTTAATCTGTCAAGGGGTGTTTAAGTCTGTATCCCAGCATTGCCTAGCCTTAATCACTCCAACCACATTATAAGTGGGTTACATGTCTATTGTTCATTTGAAATTGTCCCGTCAACTCCCTAGGACTCCGGAGGGAAGAGAAAACTAGTTGATATCTGTACCAAAGCTAAGCGCCCTCAGATAGTTACAACCAACATGGAGGTAGCCTCCAAGAGTTGGTCCAAGGGTAACATTGAGATCATGTTGGGAAATCTTTCTGCCAGAATCACGGAGAAACTAGAAAGGAAGTTTGGGCTAATAATTAAATGACTAATAGTGATAGAGGTGAATTTCAAGACCTATATGACGCCTATAACAATGCTTAAGACTCTCCCACCACCAGTATAACACCCAAGATGTACTATCACTGACCTCACTCCAAATGCTAGGGGGACTGAGCGTTTGGAATTAGGGGCAATGCTACTCCTCTTCTACCCTCCTAGAAGTGAGCTGTGGGGTAATATACATCCATGCTCGCAGGGGAGCACTAGGGGAAAGGCTCTACAAGGAATGGATTGTAAGGGAAAAGTGAGTCATAGGGGAAAAGCAGATGATGATTCTGTTAGTTTGCAATTTCATCCTGATCCTACTGCAGTTAATCTTTCCTCTGAAACGTGCCCGTTCGTCGTGGTAATAGCTAATGTACCTGGCTTGTCACCAAACACTGTAGAATCCTTTGCACAATTAAAAAATTGTTATTCACTGGTTGCATTTGCACACAAATTTTCCGTACCAGATGGCCTCTGCTATACTCATGGTACGTAGGATGGGGTGGGTAGGCCGACTGCCCAAACAATTACCGGGTGAGTGTATAATTGAACATTTCAGCTCTGCTGACACTGTTCATAAATTGTTCATGAATTGTAAAACTGGGAGTACTATGTCAACTGGCTTGGTTTTGCACCCGGTGAATTTTTACATGTCCAAAATTGATCCCTACTGAAACCCAAGGAATTAGATTGTTTGCCTCCAGAATTGGTTCTGGAGTGGTTAAAGATAGGTGCCCATTAGTGCAGAAAGGAGGGTGCTCAACTTTGTTTGAGAACGATTGACTTAAGGGGGCGGGTCCTTGATATCCTACTGTGTCTCCACACTTCAAACACTACGGGCAACCTGTTGGCAAAAGAATCGGGCACCACCTGCCCTCCTGGCAAACCATAACTTCGGACAAGTGGGTGCCTCAAATTGGTCGGCGGGGTTGTGTGTTACTATTCACAGATTCCTACTGCCCATGCCACCATTCTTAGATCGGCTGGCGAAAGACCATCTCTCCCGTTTAGATCAAGAAGTATGGGCTTTTTTGTCCAAAGGAGCCATTGAGAGGGTTCTGACATCAGAAGTAGTTTGTGGTTGCTATTCCTGATTATATTTTTTTTAAACTCTGTTTTTATTGATTTTCATGAACAAAGAGATACACACCATGTGAGGAACCACCACATGACAGCGAGTAAAAGAAGAAAAAACACTGTGTCACATTTACAGAAAGTTATTCAATGCATAACAAGATGCTACCTTTTACGTTATGAGTGCCCAGATGTGACAAATAAAAACAGTATCGTGCCCCCGGTGAACTTGAGGAGCCCAGAATCTTTGTGCACCCTCCCATGGGGATTCGCGGTCCGTTACTACCAGTCTCAGTAACTGCTGCTTCAGTAGCTTCTGCTTGTGCCAGTAGGTACTGTCGTAAGGGACTCCAGATATCTCGCGGATGAGACGAAGGTGGTAACAGTTCAGCGTATGTGTTCAGTTGTTCTTGGCAAAATGTAAGATTTTGCAGCCATTCTTTAAATTTGGGCGCCCTCCCTCTTCCCCCACCTACATGCCACTCTGCGTTTGGCCAGCAGGAGAGCTAATGATATATACCTCCTATAGCGGATATCCAGCTCTTTAGTGTAACCTAATAATAGGATTAGCGGGGTGTCAGGAATGCGCAGCCCGGTCATCTGATCAAGAGCTTCTAGTACTTTTGCCCAGTAGTTTCGAACTGGGGTACAGACCCAGGCCAGGTGTGAAAAGTCTGCACCCTCCACCCCACATCTGTCGCAGCGGTCTGTGTCTCTCAGATGGAAGCACATAAGTTTCACAGGTGTATAATATAGTCGGTGTAAGTATTTGTAGTGGATGATTCTCAGTTTGCTACTAGCGGATATTTTCCCAGTCTGCTGACAGCAGTAGGTCCAGTGGTCTTCTGTTAAGGGGACGTCCAGCTCTTCCTCCCAGTGCGCCCGCGCAGCAGGGGCAGCATGCAGGCAGTCCATCTGGGTGGTACGGTATAACCTAGAGACCACATGAGTGGGGGTGTCTTTCTGCAACAAGGAATGCAGTGGGCCCATAGTAGGGGGCTCGTGCGGGAAGTCGGGGGTGAGAGATTTGACATCTTGTCGTAATCTAATATATAAAAAATGTTCCAGAGGTGTAGGTGTACTGCCTCCGAAAAACTCCTCACGGATGCAAAATTTGCCATTTTTGTATAGGTCGCCCCAGGTTGGAGCTGAGAACTTTCGGAGCATTTGCCTGCACCCTCCTTCTTGTGTAACGGGGAGGTCTAGTCTACCTGCAAGGGGGAGCAGCGGGGAGTATAATATGTCAAGTCGAAGTCGGCGGGCTAGATCTTTCCAGGCTTTGTTCGTACAGTCGACTGTGGTCAAAGCAGTGCGAGGAGAGGTAGGAGGTGCACTAAGATAGGCCGAGCAGGGGCTAGGGGTCATGTATCCATCCTCCACTGCCAGATGGGGCATGTAGGGCGGGGGGTTCATCCAGTATGCAGCATAGTGGGCTTGTGCGCAGCTGAAGTATAATTTCATGTCTGGGATTTCGAACCCTCCAGCAGCAAAGGGGCGGGTGAGAGTGTCCCATTTAAGTCTAGGTTGTTTCCCTCCCCAGGCAAGACGGATGAGTTGGGATTTCAGGGTTTTAAAGAAATACATACTTGGGGGCATATGGAATGTTAAGGAAGAGGTACAATAGTTTTGGAAGGATCACCATCTTTGAGTGACGTTCTACCTGCCATAGAGAGCGGCATGGCAATCCAACAAGTGATTTTATCCGTAAGGAGGTCAAGAACCCGCCCGTAGTTGGCTCTCAGCAATTCGTCTTTGTCTCTTGTAATTGCAATGCCTAAATATGTGACCGTGTCTGCACACCATGCGAGGGGGAAATCCGGATCAAAGCATGTGGGATTAGTGGTGAGAGGATATATTTGGGATTTGCCCCAATTTATGTTGATGCCGGATAATCTCCCAAAGTGGATGAGGACGCGGAGGATCGGGTTTAGACTGTCTTCTGGGTTGCGAAGATATAGGGTGAGATCATCTGCGTATAAGGAGATTAGGAGTTGCCGTTCGGGATAAATGAGGGCAAAGTCCCGATGGTGCTGGCGCAGTTTTGCTGCTAGAGGCTCTATAGCAAGAGCGAAGAAGAGGGGCGACAAAGGGCATCCCTGCCTTGTTCCCCTCGCGATATTGAAGGCCAAAGACCGGGTGCCATTGATGAGGATGCTAGCTTGTAGGTTGGTATATAGGAGTTGAATCCATGCCAAGAAAGGTGTGGGAAAACCCATCCGTCGCAGGATAAAGGCCAGGTAGTCCCATTCCAGGGAATCAAATGCTTTGGTCGCGTCCAAGAAGACGGCCACCGCATTTTCCGTGGAGTCGATGTCCTGAAGGACAGTGAATAGGGTCCGGAGGTTGTGCGATGTTCCCCGGCCGGGGACGAACCCCGACTGGTCCGGTAACACCAGGGCAGTCATCAGGGGGCTGATACGATTTGCTATGATCTTGGCAAGAATTTTGGCATCCACGTTAATGAGGGAAAGCGGCCTGTATGAGGTCACATTGGTCCGCTTTTTTACCTGGTTTTTGGAGGGAAATAATCAGCGCTTCGCTCATTGTCTGGTTAAGGGTCCCGGCCTCTCTGGCCTCCTCATAGACCTGACGGAGAATGGGGATGAGGGCAGAGCTGAATGTTTTGTAAAATTTGGCAGTTAGCCCGTCAGGGCCAGGGGCGCGGCCCGATTGTAATTTCATAATCGCAGCTCTGATTTCGTCATCCTCGAAGTCCGCCAGTAGAAACTCCCGTTGGTTGTCACCCAGCCAGCCTATTGCCGTGTTGTCAAAGAAGGGCGCGAACTCTGTTAACTGCGTTCTATGGGACTTGTATAGTGTACTGTAGAATTTGTGAAAAACGGCTAGGATGTCGGAGGTGCTTCTATGTGTGTGGCCGTCGTCATCTAGTATCTCAAGTATTGTTTGAAAATTTAGGGGGTCGGGTTAACGCTGCAAGGGTTTTCCCTGGGCGCTCCCCTTCACCATATTGTCGGGCCCGAAAATATTTCCCTCTCAATTTGCATTCCCGCTCCGCGGTTTCCTGATACTCCGTGATCTTGTCTCTAATTTTAGCCTGCAAGGCTGGGGAGGACGCTCGCTGCATTTGGGCGTCTAGGTGCTTAAGATCTTTCTCTAAGCTACGGAGGGTAGTCCGTATATCTCGCAGGATCCCCCCCCTCCCTTGGCGATACAGACTCCGCGAATTGTCACTTTAAATGCTTCCCAAACTGTGGCGTATTGAGGCACTGATTGTATGTTGCAGGGGAAGAAGTCTTCGATCTCACCTTCCAGCTCGGCCTTAAAGACGGGGTCTAATAGCGCATGGGTGGGTAATCGCCAGGACCTATACGGGGAGTCTACACCAAGTGGGGTGAGAGTTATTAGGACAGGTGAGTGGTCAGAGTAAGTGCGTGGCAGATGAGTAGCTTGGGTGAGCCAGGGTGTCAGACCTCTCGACAGGAGCCACCCATCTATGCGGGACCATGAGGAGTGTGCGGTAGAGCAGCAGGTGCCTTCCCTGTCCAGAGGGTGTAGATAGCGCCACGCATCTATCAAACCGTGATCTGCCAAGATTTCTTGGAGGCAGCGCTGGGTGTCAGAGTAGTGGTGGGGCTGAGGGTGCGACCTGTCCATGAGTGGGTCTACTGTGGCATTAAAGTCTCCTCCCCAGACCGTGTGATCAGAGCCGATGGCTAAGATTTTCCCCCATATGATACGAAAAAATGTGGGGTTATCTATATTGGGGCCATAGCAGCTGATGAAAGTGATGGAATGGGAATCCAGTCTTCCCCATAGTATACAGTATCGTCCCGATGGGTCAGTGTAAGAGCCTATAGCGGTATATGGGAGCGTGTGCCTAATCAATATTGTAGTGCCCCGTGCATACGTAGAGTACGAGGAAAAACTGGGGTGCGCTGCCCAGCGAGCTGCAAATGCGGGCGAGGGGTCAGGACTGAGGTGGGTTTCCTATAACATGGCACAATGGATATTATGTCTGGCTAAATATGCTAAGATGTGTCTGCGCTTACGGGGATTACCTAGGCCGCGCACATTCCATGTCAGGAGATTGTAGCTAGGGGGACTAGGCTGGTTCATCTCGGGTGGGTGGCTTGTCTTGGGCGATGGGTGTCATAGGTGCATCTCGCGGTGGAATTGTATAGGGATATCTGATTGTCGCTGTCGTGGCATGCAGTGGGTTCTGATTGCGGTCCCCCCTCCCACGCCAGCAGTCCAAATCTGCTGTGACGAATAACCCCCACTTCCCTCTCAGCAAACCCCAAAACAGTGCTCCCAACCGGGGAGCAGAAACGACACTCTGTAACATCAGAGTGCCAAACCATGATAGGGATGTCCTGTTGGGTATTAGCTAAAGGGCGACACAGGTCCTCCTCAGTGGTACGAGGGTGCTCGGGAACGAGTATATTGTCCCAGATGGCACAAAGTTTCATCGCGGTGACGTGTGATCATCTTCGCTCGGATCATGATCAAAGCAAGGGAGGACTGAGGGTGATTCTACAGTTGGGCGGAGTCAGGTGATGGCGAATAAAGTTTGCGCTAATGGCAGCCAGGCACCGTAGGTGGTTAACAAGGTAGTATTGGAACTTCAGTTATTCTACATCAGATAGGTCGGTGGTGGAGGTGCGTGAAGTACCTGGTGACGCTTGGCCAGAGGGTCTCTTGGGTAGGGACTTCAGAAAGTCATTAACAAGTTGAGGTTGGGTAAAGAAGTGTTGCTTATCCTGATACGTGACTTTCAATCGAGCTGGGAACAGCATGGCGTATGTGATGTTTGCCTGTTGAAGCTTCTTCTTGACAGGCAGAAACTTTTTTCGAGCCTCTTGGACGGCCATGGTGAAGTCCGGGAATATGGTGCTGGTTGCGCCCTCAAAAGATAGTGGCTGCTTTTCTCTCGCCAACCACAGGGCGACATCACGATTGCAGTAGTTTAAGATCCTCGCTATGATCGGCCGCGGAGGAGCTCCTAGGGGAGTGCGGGTGGCCAACGACCTGTGTGCTCGTTCGACCACTAGTAGCGTGGAGAAGGCCTCTCTGCCAAAGAGCGTAGTAAGTAGGCGCTCAACATACTCTTCCATTTTTCCGGTATTGGTGGACTCTGCTACTCTAAGGATGCGGAGGTTATTTCTACCCGAACGAGATTCGAGGTCCTCATTCTTGGCCGCAATGACTTTGAGGACTCTCTCCATGTTAAGTAGCTTCTCTGTGCTGGCGGAGGAGGTGTCTTCTAGTTCAGAGAGGCGCTGCTCGGTTTCTTTAATCCGCTCTTCGTGCTGGCTGAGCTTGTGCGTGACGTTATCAAGGCGGGCATTCATGGAGTCCATCTTGGCCTCTATGGAGGTGAGGCTGGATTTTACTGTGAGGAGGAGATCCTTCAGATCTTCTGTGGATGTGGGCGCGCCTGCGGTGGGAGCATCAGGCGTGTCTTCGTCAGCGTCTTGCTGCGCTCTGGTTGATTTGCGGGCATCAAAAATCAGTTTAGGTTGTCTGCCATCCGTCTTCCCCATGGCGTCGGCGCTGGAGGCCCCACTGAGCGCACCGGCGTCCAGAGAGCGGGATCTGAGTATTGAAGGGCTAGAGCTCGGCCCGTCGCTGCGAGGTGATGGCAGCCGCCTCGTTTCAGAGCAGCCACAGGCAGAAGTTGAAGGGCCGCGTCGGGGCAGGGTGGCAAGGTAGGAGACAGCTCTACAATAATATCCAAGAGACACGAGTGCGATGGCGCCCGGAGTAGGTAGTGGCAGACAGTACGATAAGGGTGACAGTAGGCGCTGAAGGCAGATGGAAAGAAACCACTGTGGACTGCGGAGGTAGCTGGGGCCGGTTATTTGGGGGGGGAGCGGATGCCCCTAACGAATCCTGTAGGTAGCGGAAGAGTAGCGTAGCTGGCGGAGCAGGCAGTGAGAGGGCCCAGAGAGGCGACGGTTATGGCGGTCAATGGTATGTTGGGCTAATGCGGGCTTGTATGATAGCGTAGCTGTCTCTTTGCCCGTGAGGTGCGTGTCACTGGACCGTGTTGCCCACAGGGAGTCCCACTGCTCCCAAGTTGTGGCTTTTAGGGCAGGAGCGTAATTCAGGCTTCAGTGGCTGCTTGTGCCCTTTCTTTGGCGGTGTCCACAGCGGTGGGTGTAGTGGTCCTAGCAGGGGTTGAGGAGATCTCCCGGGGCCGGTATAATTTGCAGCGGGGCTGGACCTCAGGCATACATCAGGAGCAAGGGTGAGGGGGCCGGAGCCGCGTTGCTCGCCCCTGAGCAGATGACAGTCTCTGTGTCCCAAATGCGAGGGCCTCTGGAGAGATGCAGGCTCGCGATGCGTGCAGATCGGCACTGCTTGTGGAGGCCGCGGGGGGAAAGCGAAATGGAGGGGTGGCTGGGGCCGCGCAGTGTCGGAGGAAGCCTCCACTCACCAAATGGACGCGCTGCTCCCGCAGCGGGAAGAGAGCTCTTGTATAAGACGGCACGGCCCACAGCGTCAGAGGTCAGGCGGCAGTGTCATCTGGCCCCGGGCAGGCAGGCTCCGTACTTCAGGCGGCCGGGCTCACGGGGGAGTCGGTGAGTGTCTTCTCGCGCTCGGCTGCGGTCGTGCTCAGGCTTGGGTTATGCCTGTGGTGATTGTGAGCACAGGCCCAGCGGGAACAGAGGTAGTTGGGGACGCGCAGGCCTCAAGGGCGCCCCCCCCCCCCATCGGCCGGGCTCGCTGTTCCCGCTGCGGGAAGAGGGCTCCCGTAGAAAGCGGCGCGACCCACAGCGTCAGATGCCAAGCGATGGTGTCATCAGGCCCCGGGCCGCACCTGGCAGGCAGGCTCAGTATTTCAGTCGACTGGGCTCCCGGGGGAGTCGCAAAGTGTCTTCACGTACTCGGCCGCGGCCGTGTTCAGGCTCGGGGTTGTGCTGGTGGTGGTTGTGGAAGTGGGCCCAGCGGGAGCAGTGACGGCCGTTACTGGGGGCCCGTGTCCGCCATCTTAGGGCCGCAGCGGCGCCGCAGACACAGGTCCGTAGCTCGGTGTCTGAGTCAGCTCGAACGTTCTGTACCACTGCAGTGGGCAGCGGAGGAGTTCCGATCCCGCTGTGGTGGTTTTTAATCGTGCTAGCGCTACATCAGAGGAGGATAATGGAGATTATGGGTCCCGGGCAGCAAGAGCCTCACACAAGTGCGGCCATCTTGCTTGCGCGCCCTCTAGCGCCCCCTGCTATTCCTGATTTTTCCTCCTCAAAGGTTGGTAGCCTGTGTCATATAGTAGATCTCCACCCTACCAACTACTTCCTGAAAAAGGAGAAATTCAAGCTACCCATGTTGGCTCAGTTCCTGTCTGCCCTAGACTCTGGAGACCAGATAGTCGCATTGGACCTGCAGGTCACATATTTCCACATCCCCGTCCTGCTGGCCTACAGACGTTACCTGCGGTTCACGATGGGCCTTGAGCACTTCTAGTTCACTGTGCTCTCCTTTGGCCTTACCATCACTCATCTGGTGTTCACAAAAGTGATGGCAGTGGTAGCAGCCCATCTGCAGAAGAGAGGGGTTCTAGTTTTCCCCTACCTTGAAAAGTGATTGTTGAAGCTTTTGTCGTCCACCTCCAGACTACTGTGGACATCCATAAACTACAGCCTCCTAGAGAAGGAAAACTCCTCCGGGGCCTCAAGGGTGGAGAGGATACTCCTAGTGGGGGTACGTCCTCCCGTGCTAATCTACCACAACAAGTACCCCACGAGCTTCTAGGCGAGGTCTAAAGGCTCAATACAAATGGGAAGAATGAAAGAGACCTTTCAACTATTACCCACTAGATTGTGGGAAAGGAAGCAATTCCTTTTGTTAATATAACCCTCACACACACTAGTAGTGTCATGCTTCATCATCGAGTTCACCCTGACTCCTAAAGGTCAGGGTGGGCTCGACCATATTTCGGGGAGCACTTAGGAAGAAATGGCCGGGGGGTATAAAGATTAAAAATCCTCCTGCAGATCCCGGTATCCAGGGCTTTAAGTGGGCCGGGTCTGTCCGGGTCTGAGCACCGGCAGTTTTTTTGGGGGGCCTTCGAAACGGGTCTCTATCGGGCTCTATTTTCGCGGCTGGCAAAGGTAGTCCTTTCTTTTTTTTTTTTTCTGTACTGCAGTGAGAGCTCAGTTTCCTCACTGAGTAGTGGAGGTCACGGCATGACGTCCACGGCACGATGGCATGACGTCATGCCAGGTGAGCGTTGTTGGAGGAAGGGAAACCCTTTAAGAGAGCCATTTCTCTCAGGATTTCCCTTCTCTTTTTTCAGCGCAGGAGCAACGTCGTGGTGGTGCCAGCGTGGGACCTTCGTCACCTTCTCTTTTTCCAGCGCAGGAGCAACGTCGTGGTGGTGCCAGCGTGGGACCTTCTCTTTTTCCAGCGCAGGAGCAACGTCGTCATGGTGCCAGCGTGGGATGATGAAAACCGAGACTTTTAGAAACAGGAATTACCTCTTTCCTCCTTTCGTTTATTTGCTCCCCTGTGAAATGGATCCAAAAAAGAAAAACACTTTTGCTGGAAACGTCCTCTTTTTCTGACTTTTTTCAATTACTAAGTGCAGCCTCGGGGTGGAGAGAACTAAAACATTCAAAATATGAAAAGTAACTAGCTAAAGCAAGACAGAGTGGTTGCAAGGTGGCCAGATTGATTTATTCACACCTAAACACATTAGCGCCACTTTACAGTGTTTGCCAGTGAAGCGCTACTTTTGTTTTCTCGTCTCTCTTTGAACAACATTGTTTTCCCTGGGTGGGAAAGTGCACTCTTCCTGGAGGTACTGAAATACCTGCTTGATGGGTGAATTGGAAAACAAAATGTGCACAGCGGCTGTGTGTTCACGAATGTGGTCTTTTTAAACCATACTGCTTACGTTTTGTAAGGATATAAGCAATGGGCATTGAAACGGGTCCCTTCTGGGCCCTGTAGTCATGGCCTTAACTTTTCAGGCAAAAGCACTCACTAATTTCTGAATAATGAGTGTAAAAAGAAAAAGGTAACCATGTTGTTCCTCCTTACATTTCATGTGCTTTACTTAATCTTGCATTCTCTGAGTGTTTGCTTTTTCTAGGATGTTGTTCATTTTTTTTTAGGCAGCATATTGCTCTTGTCTAGTGCGTAATTTGAATTGAGTCACATCCAGGTGTTTATAGCGGGTCAGTGCAGTGCAAGTTTCTCTCAGTGGGGCAGTATGGTGTTCAGTGGGGGAGAGGATGTGGCACTATGGTCAGAGCTGCTGAATTCGGAACTGGGGAACCAGGTTCAGCCTTCATGACCAGTCCACCAGACCACTCCCGCTGAGGGAGCACATTCGTAGACCTTAGAAGGCCCCGCAAGATCTTAAAAGCCCTGGTGTCTTAGCACCAGCAGGTGGACCCTAGCAGTGGCATGTGTGGGTTAACCTTGAAGGCCTGTCCGCCACAATTTATTCTGAAGTTCACCTCCAGTCTTGCAGGCAGGCCTATGAAGCAGCACACCATAGAGCAGGGGTCTTCAAAGTGTGGGGCGCGACCCCCAGGGGGGCCGTGAAGTGATGGAAAGGGGGTCGCGCATTCCCGGTCACACTTCTGCCCTGGCCCATAGGACTTCAAGGGATTCAGCCCCCCTCCTCCCCCATAGTGTGTCTCAGCTCGAGCTGCTGTGGCCTCCGCTGGGCTGTGTCTGCAGTCTTATCTCCAGCACAGCACGCCTGAGTTTTTCACAGGTCTTTAACCCCTTCCATGCTCATGACGAGCTCAGCTCGTCATGCTGCGCAGTGCTCGTGTGCGCATGACGAGCTGAGCTCGTCATGAACCCGTCCGCTTAATGCAACGCCTCGCACAGGGCGAAAATCGGCCGCGCATGGAAGGGGTTAAAGACCATTTGCATGTTTACATACCTTTTGTAAACTGGTTACCGAGGCTTTGTTTTTTTCTCTGGTTCCAGTACCCCCTGGGCCCCCACTCTGCCTATTCCTTACATTTGTATTTTACACATTTACTGCAGTAGTGTGAGAATGCATTTCATGAAAAGAAATATAAAGTAGGGTTGCCAAAAGAAAAATACCAGCCATTTGAAGTTTAAAGAGCCTGCAAAGGCCTCCTCTTGACACTAAATAGGATTGTAAATAAAATTATATGCATTCATTCGTAATGTGACTTTTCTGTCTTTGTTCCCTTTAATTATCAGTCATGGATCATTCAGGCAGCCCTACAACACAATTAAAAGTTCTTTCTATTTATATTTGCTGTCCAAGTATACACAGATAAGTGCTGAAAATAGGGCTTTAGGTGAATGTTTATTTTTGTACCGTCTGGGACATCAAAATAATGAGCTGGCAACCCTAATCTTAAGACTGGATGTGTGTTGCAGGATTAGCATATCATTTATTTCCTCCACCCTCGATCCCTGATTAATGCTATTATAGCAATAGTTTAACTTATATCTTAAACCCTATGCTGCCGTCAATAATATGCTGAGTCACTTCAAGTGTCTGGGAATGCACCCTGCATTCAGACAACTCGCTCCTCATTCTCGCACTTCACTTTCACACTCATCCTGCACTCACAGCGATCACAGTGCACTCACACTGATCACCAGGCACTCACATCATTCACCCTCTCACCCTGCACTCATAGTGATCACTCTGCACTCACAATGCACTTGCGCTGTTCACCCTGTACCTCACCCTGCAGTCACACTACTCATCTGCACTCATCCTGCACTCATGTGACACCTCATTCACCTGCCCCCTCACTGCTCAATTTGCAACTCACTCAAACAAGCCCATAATTAACCATGCATTCATTCGTCCCACTCTGCACTTACATCCGCACCCAAATTCATATGGTCACCTCACTCACCCTGCAGTCACTCCTCTTTCCCTACTCTCACACTGTTGCATCGCTCACCGTGCACTCACATGGGCACTCTTGTCACCCACACAGTGCAGAGGGTTAATGTGCTGCTACAAAGAACATGTACTATGCAGATCACACACCTGAGTGTGAGTAAACTAGGAGTAGCGCTATAAAAAAAAAATGTTTGTCAGAAAGGTGCTACAGAGAGATGAGGTGCATTGTTGGTGAGTGGTAGTGAGGGAATTTATGGAGAAGGAGGAAACTAGGGAGGGGGCACCAAAAAAGACTGTTGCACCGTGTGTGCCCAGTGCTAGGGCCAGCCCTGCCTGGGAGTGTAGGCCCCCGCAAAGTTTGGGTCTAGTGGCTCCCCTGCTTCTGCCTATTACTATTATTATTTACATTTGTAGCGCGCTACTGTTACCAAAAGGTGTCCTAGGGCTAATAGCCATCTGCTGCCTGAAGGCAAATGAGAAACACACAGAAGGGGAAGGAGAACCAGCCAAATGGGGTGACCTACAGAGCATAGAGGCAGGTTTTTATATCTTCCTGAAGGGTAATAGATTCTTGGTGGAGCGAAGCAAAGAGGGTGCACGTTCCATAACTGTGTGGCCTGCACCAAAACAGCAAGACAGACAATTCGTGCCTTCCTGAATTAGGGAACAATAAGCAGAGTGGCACAGGCCGAGAGGAGCATACGGGTCCAACCTGTGTGCTCGGTGAGGAGAGATGAGAAGATGAGAAAGGACAGCAAGGGAGTGAGAGAATTTGATTGAAGAGGTCAGGGATGAGGAGAAATGTGAAGTGCCGAAGGGAAGTGCAGACACGCAAGAAGTGAGTGTGAGGGAAAGTTGAGGGCACAGAGGAGGGCTACTGTTAAACTGTGAGAGAAGATAGCTGAGAGATGATCTGTGACCTAAAAAGTAATTTGATGCGACATGGGTGAGGGACAGCAGCGATAGGGGAAGAGAGGGAGTACTGGGGTGGGTGCTGAGCAGATTAATTTGTAATAAAACATGTGCCAGGGACCTCACCAGTAGGCCACTGCAACTTTAACCACCCACCCATTGCCTTGCCTGTGCGGCCAATGACAATACCTATGCAACTACCAACCATAACACTTGTACAAGTGTGACTGTTCAGACTATTTCAAGCCCCCAAAGCTAAAAGAATGGCATGGATGTCAGGAATTTATAGTTTTTAATGTATATTGAATTAATAAACAGCTGTTCTGCTCGTCTCTAAATTACACAGACAGAGCCACCATGTGGCAGACGGTCATAGTGCCAGTGTGCACAATTAAGTGCCAGTGCGGATCACCGGAAACCACCTGCTCAAATTAAGCACTGGTGCTGAGGTAACGGGGTAGAGGGACATTGGTTCAAGAAGGTGTGGAAGAACAAAGGGGAGATGTGAAAGATGAATGGGGGGACTGGACAGGTGTAAGATGCAAATAGACAACAATTTGAATGGAGAGACTTGAGGTGAATGAGAAGTGCTGAGGGCCACGGGAGGTGACGGGGCCAGAGAGGCCATGAGATAAATGCGAGAGACTGTTAGAGAGGAGGGCAGTGAAAAGACAGAATGGCAAGAGGTGATTAAAGGTGAAGTGAGAAGTTGAATGGGGAGAGTTCAGAAGTTGTAAAAGGGGTGAAAGAAAATGGCCTGCAAAGTGAGAGAGGGATCCGGGATTGGGAGAGGAGGGAGGGATGGAAGGGAGGGGTGAGAGGAAAGCGGCATGGGTAAATTGCTTAACTCTGCACAAGACCGCCAGGGTTTTAAGGGACCCCGGCTGCTCCCAGCCAGGGCCAGGTGAGCTTCTAATGTGGCAGCACGTATTCCTGCAGAGTGGAAGGCCCATCACAGAGGTTGACTAGACATCTTTCTGATGTTAATTGCTGTATTTTGGTTATAAACTGGTACTGATGGGGTGAAATCTTTCCTCAGTGTTACTGTGTGCAAAAAATGTCAAAATAATGAAGCAATTCTATCCCAAAATAACGCGGCATCACATAACATTATTTAAATTTTCTTCCCAAACAATTTAGTCAAGCCTGTCGTGTAATTTGGTCCTCACCTGCCTCATAATTCCAGTAGCCCTGCCTACAGGTTTAGAAATGTTTGTCAGGAGGGGGTCCTTACGACTGAAAATGTTGACAGGGGGGTCTCGGCACCCAAAAGTTTGAAGACCTCTGCCATAGAGTGACAGTGACTCTGTCACTGAGGTCAAAGGACCCTTGAGCAGGGTGGCTCTAGGGCAGTGCGACCGCACCAGGCGCTGACCATCCGCGATCCGTGCAGCTAACAGCAGTGGGGCAGAGGGGCCTGGTAAGGGGGGATTTCAAGGGATGATGCTGAGGGAAAATTAAATAATTAATTTTCCTTCAGCATCATCCCTCGAAACCCCCCCTTACCCGGCCCCACCGCTGATACCTGCACGGAGCTATAAACAATTTATTAGTTAAAATCGTCAGATTATGCAGCAGATGATGTATTATGTGGCAAATATGGCAGAGCCATAATTATGTGGAAAACATTTGCAAACTAGGATATTTTGCCATTCATGTTTGAACTGCTCTTGTGGAAAAAGGGTGGGGAAGTGCTGATGACAGAAACTCCATGGCTGGGAGACAAATGGCTTGTGATTCCACTTTTAAGGATATTTGGGACATTCTGTGATTGGAAACGTATCCTACTTTGTGAATGTATTTTAATGTCAATAGCTCATATTAAACCTTAAATAAACATGTGTATCCATTGGTTAAATTAAATAATGTAATAAGCTGTAACCGGTTAGTGAAATGGGAAACAAATACTAACAAGCATTGGGAATGCAATAGGTCTCGCATTTTTTTAAGTTAGAGCTATTGGCATTGTAAATGGCAATGCCTTTTACTTATGTTTACTTATGTTTATGGAGTGGATGTATGTGGTGTGAGGTGGAATTATGTGAGTTGGATGGAATTGTGTGGCATGGAATAGTGTGGTGTGGAGTGTATTTGTGTAGAGGGATTATGTGGCATGGTGTGCAGTGGAATTAATTTTTGGATATGTTGTAGAGCATTGTGGCTGCTGTGCATCATGTTGAAAAGTTATACTAAAAAGTGTTAAGCATTTTTGTTACCTTTATACAAACGAAGACGACATTATATACAACTGAAAAACCTGATTAGAAAAAGATTTTAACATAAAAATGTCTTCAATTTTTTTAGGTACTTGCACTGCTGGCAACTTCTTCCTGCCTGTTCTCATGCTTGTTTGTTATAATTTGTTTTTTTGTTATGGGGGAGCGGGACATAAATAACGGGGGAGTGGAGGTTGGAAAACAGTAATTTAATTAGAACACGAGCAGCGGACGGACACTAGGGGAGAATTAACAGATGCCAAGGGCAGAGTGACGTGATGATTAGGTGATGCTTAGGTGGTGCGCTGATGCAAAATGGTGGTGGTGAATGATGTTTGGTGCTCAGGTAGTGACACTATATGGTGTGGATTGGAGGTACGTTGTGGATTGTGGAGTTGAAATATGTTGTTTGGTGTGTAATTATGCGGTTTCGCTGGTGTCTCATCTCTGTTCAACTTTTTTCATTCTTTTAATCCACTCTCTTCTGCTCACTCATTCTGAATTTTAACTCTTTCTTAATTCTATTCTTCTTCTCATTTTCCCCCTACAAGAGGTGGAGGCAAATCAATGACTGCTTTTAAGATTCTCTGAAACAGAGAGGTGAGATACATGGAAAATAGTACTGAAAAGGAGTAGCAACGCCAGGGACAGTTTGGGGGTTCGGGTGTTTTTAGATGTCAGAGAAATACCAAATGGACC
This sequence comes from Calotriton arnoldi, assembly GCA_963921515.1. Classification (NCBI taxonomy): domain Eukaryota; kingdom Metazoa; phylum Chordata; class Amphibia; order Caudata; family Salamandridae; genus Calotriton; species Calotriton arnoldi. The sequence goes on from CAWUFW010007100.1 coordinate 478,386, forward strand.
CAGAGTTCCCAGTCTTTCTTTAAAAGTAAACAGCAGTACAATAAAAGAACAAACTAGGTGGCATTGGCAAAACATCACAGGGAAGACCAGTTTAAAAGTAAGGCCTGGACAAAATACAAGAAGTCTAGGCATTTGGGATAAAGAGTGTTTGTGGCAGCATGGATCTTCAGATCTGGATAGCCGCGTGAAGAACCTCTGGAGTCATAGGAGACGCCAGAGGCACAGACTCAAACCAAGGTAACGCATAATGATGTGGACCCCCTACAAAATTGCCGGAATGGCCGCCTTACTGATGTGCAAGGAAAGCGTCAGAACGGATGACCACTGAGAGGGTGGGAGACCTATGTTACACCAGTCAACCACAAACAGGGCATTTGGGCAACTAATATTTGTATGCTGTTGTTTAGAAAGAGCCACAGGCCATGTTTGTCAAGACATTTTTTTCACACAGAATATACTTTATTATTCAACCATCCACTTAACAAAATTACCCAATAGCTTTATTGACTTACTTATTCCTTATGTTGACACTTTGCGAAGAAGTTAAAAAATGAGAAATATAACAGTTCTCTCTCGTTAACCGCATCCTTTGCGAACTGTGGAAAGAAAGTGAATGAGCAGAGCCCCTGTTTCAACCCCGCCTTGGGCCCCCAGTGTCCCTCGTGCCTCTGCGCCTCCCCATGCAGCAGCCCAGTGTACAGCAAAGTGCCCTTGCCATGACCCCGTATTTTCTGGAATGTCCGAGGGCAGTTCCTTCCTTCATATAGCGCCTTCTCTCCATTCAAGCCTGCTCCCCGAACCTACCTCCCACGAATGAGTGCAACGTCTCTTCAGGCGACGTTTTCAACTGAAAACGAACGGCCCAGTATTATATAATCAGAGCTTAATTTGAGGCGGTGCTTGCAGGAAGTGGCCACGGACATACATTTTATGGGTCCCGGATTTGTTACTGATGATCAGACTTCAACCCAGAGCAGGCGAGAGACCGATAAAAAATATAGAAAGAAGGAGGGAGACAAAGATAGGAAAACGGTGACATAGGACGAAAGCAGGGATGAAAAGGAACCTGCGAGGGTGAGATAACGAGACAGGAAGTGTTGGTTGTTAGAAAAAAAAGAGACATGAGGTGAAATAAAAACTAAAAGGAGTTGGTATTGGACAGCCTCAACCCCTGACAGCGACGGCTGCGACCTCCTGACAAAACCGGTAAGTACTTCAAACCGAACTGTGCCTTGTGGCACGGTGTGACACCCTCGAGGGGTATAACTTTCTTTCGCTCTATTGTAAAGCGCTCTGACACCTCTGGGCAATGTCCGCGCTACATAAAAATGCATAAATAAATAAATACGGCCCACGGATGAGGGGAGGCCTCGGAGCTTTCACGTAAAGGCACTCCTAACATATGTTCATAAAGCTCGGGGGGTGACTTGCTGCCCTCCCCTCGCCTCCTGTCGGTCTCTTCACTTCTTTTAGGCTTAAAAGCTCCGCTTTGCTTTAGAATCCTCCTTCTCCAGGGGCGTAGCTGTCAGTAGTGCGGCAGGTGCAGTGGCACCGGGGACCAAGGAGTGTTAGAGGCCCACTGAAACCCAGTTATGGCTGTACATGACTATCCAACCAGCGGATTGGGAGGCCTGTGTTGCTGCCTGCACCAGGGCCCAAGGCACCCTTGATACTCCATGGCCTCTCTCCGCTCTCTAGCTCTACAAGTCTCACCAAACTAAAATGGCTTTTCTGATCCCAGCGTTGATTAACCTGGCGCCTCTGCAGGAGTTATTGATTTTAATCCTTGGATACGGTTTAAACAGGAGAGCCAACAGTGTCTCGGGACTCGGGGGGGTGGGGGGGGAGGGGGATTGGGGTTATGGAGGAGACTCGCCCCCGCCCATGCTCACAGATCCACCAAGCACTACCCTCTCCGCTTGGCATGTCCGGGTACCTGTTGGCAGATCTGGCTCTTACGACACCAGTCGCTGCTCTCTGCTTTTCACTGTGTTCTGCCAGCTCTTGGAACCCTGCTTTGGTGCTGCAGGGCACTACAACGTGGGTCTGTTTAACTCCTTCGGAATCATGCTCTTCGGTACTGAGGTAGACCCAGAAGTTTTAAAACTGCAACATCTGTCATCATGTTTTAATTGGCCAGACGGAAGAACCGCTTTCGAATCTCGGTGCAGAGGATCACACGGGGGCAGCGTGCGCGCTTGGTGCTTTGCGAGGCTGGTGTAACAACACTTTCCGGGGCTGCGTTTGCTTCCAGTCCCAGGCCAGCTCTGGTCCCACCAGACATGTCATTAAGTGGCATGTTAGGGACTGGCACGCGCTGGTATGGTTTCTGAAAGGAAGAGCCGATTCCCAGGGCTTTGAACTTCACCCCTCACCCTAAGGAGCGTCTGTAAACTTCTGCTTCCAGCTCCCGCTGATACTGTCTCTTCTAGACGCTATGAGGCCATACTATTGGCAGGGAGTGTCAAATGGTAGTATACGACTTTAAATGGAAATATAGAGGTGCAGGTACTCTCATCTTAAGAGTACCTGTTTGCCCCTGAGAAGTGCCAGTAGTCTCCCATTAAAAGTATTACTACATTTTATATAAAATCTTGAGAGACATTGATTTATTCTCATGTCAGAGGCGCCTGCGCATCGTTCATTCACCGCATGGGCACATCCAGTCGCTCGCTGTATTTTTACCGTTTCTCGCAGCACCGGCGAGAACAGCAGCGGGCTAAACAAAAGCTTTGACATATTGGTAAAGCATCGCCGCCTCCGTCAGCACGCGCCTACGTCAGAGTTGCGTGACGTCACAACATATTAGTCTAATGGCGAATAACCAAACAGTTTGGAAACGATTGGCGTTCCGATTATATTACCGTAAACATGTCTAACGTTGATCAGTATTTTAACAAGCAGTTCTACTACTGCTGGTTGAAAGGGCGGTTCCCACCCGGCGACGGGTTAACACCACAGGTTCATTAAAAAATTAATAGGCCTGCCGACTCCGGAGGGTACCTAGTTTTGATTCCACCCCGTACCTCGTTGTTCCATCGCCCGACAGTTCCTGCCTCTATTTCACTCGTGCAGGTTTCCCTCAACCCTGAATTTAATCTATGTTGCAGCGTTCACGTCTTTCTCTCCACCCTACCGCTTCTGACGTGCTCTCTCCCGCTGCGGGTCAAAGTCCGATGATGAATAGTAAACCAGGTCCCAAAACACGGAGTGCTGCCACGACACGACAGTACCCACCACCTGCAAGCAACCACCGGCCCAAATTACGCACTGGTTGTCACAGAACTACTAAAAAAGGCGGCGCCAGTGCTTTAAATGGGCACATACTGCCTGGTACTTCTTTAGTTTGAAAGGGCGAGTACCGGCACTTCTCAGCACTGCTCCATTACCTTGTCCTCACTGTGGAAAGATCACGGGCTTCAAGCGAAGAGGCAGGAATAAGAGGGCGGGGGCAGGTAAAAGCCCAGTTGATGAACAAGAGGAGAAAGAAGTGAATGCGACAGGCATCCATGCAAATGCCAAAGTTACAACTCAAATGCGTCTTACGGGGAGGGAGTGGATCGAGAAAGTAAACAACTATTTATTAATGAAATGGCGGCCGCGCGGTAAAAAAAAAAACAAACACAGTTGTGTGCGCGCACCACAGAGGAGCGGGGGGAGGGAGCGCGGCAGCGAGACGCACGCGCGCTGCTGCGCGTTCTGGCCACCGTCGGGAATGGGAGGAGCGAAGGCGGGACATGCGCCCGCCTTTGCCCAATCGCGTGCCGTTTTTCTAAAACGCACGCTACAGTCAATGAGGGCTTCTGAAAACAAAACCACACGCACGAGCGTGTGGGTCGTTTTCAAAGCCCTTTCTAGAGGTCTCGCGCTGCGCGAGCAGCGCTGCGCACTGCAACGCTAGGCGCGAGACCTAAAAATTGGGATATTTTGCTCTTTCTGCCAAACCTCTGACTCCGCCGAGAAACCCCAGCAAAATAGACACAGTGAATATCGTCAAGGGTTTTGGGGAATCCTGCAATAGATTTCTAAGTAATGTAAATAATTTTTACATGTTTTTTAAAGTGTTTGGTATTTTTATGGCTTATACTTAATAAATATACCTTTTTGCCTATTTTATTATCCTTTGCTGGATGCGACTTCATGATTTTCTTAAGCACACAATGCTAGTTATCTTGATTTAGTCCACGCCCCTACTCGGATAGGCCACACCCCCTGAAGAGATTTGCCACGCCCCTTTTAGAGCACCCCCCGTTTTTTTTTCCCCACTTAAAGCCCTGCCGGTATCCCTTTATTATTGGAGCCGGAGGGGATATTAAAATACAAAAAATTATGCGGGTCGCAAGCAGTGTTATGGTCCTATGACCTTTAGGAGTCAGGGTGAACCCGATGATGATGCATGACACTACTAAAGTGTGTGAGGGTTATATTAACAAAAGGAATTGCTTCCTTTCCCACAATTTAGTGGGTAATAGTTGAAAGGTCTCTTTCATTCTTCCCATATGCATTGAGCTTTTAGACCTCGCCTAGAAGCTCGTGGGGTACTTATTGTGATAGATACTGTGGAATCCTACATTTGAAGGGGTTCACTCTAAATTTGGCGAAGTTACACCTGACTCCCTCTCAGATGCTCTCCTTCATCTGAGCCATTCTGGACACAGTGCAGTTCTGCGCCTATCCTCCAGAGTGATGAGTCCAGGATATTCAGGCTGTGATCTAGATGTTTCAGCCTCAGTCCTGGATTTCGGTAAGACTGACTTTGAGACTGCTGGGTCTGATGGCCTCCTGCACCCTGCTAGTGAAGTACGCTTGATTGCATATGCTGGCTCTGTAGTTGAATTTGAAGTCCCAGTGGGGGCATCACCAGGAGAATCTCTCTGACCTAGTCTAGATTTCCGAGGGCCCTGCTAAGTATCTGCAGTGATGGCTGATGAACTGCGATTGGGTCCGAGGTAGACCTCTCTCCCTTCCCCACCCAGCGCTCACTGTGGTGACAGATGAGTCACTTGTGGGTTGGGAACAGCAATTTTGGAGAGGTGGGGCTCAGAGGACTCTGGTCTCCGGCGGAGTTTCAGTGCCACATTAACTTGTTGGAATTGAGAGTGATTTAATTGACATTGAAAGCCTTCCTCCCATCTCAAGGGAAGGCTGGTTCAGGTGTTCACAAACAACACTTTTGCCTTGTGGTAGTGCAAGAGTGGGATTCTGGACCCTTTGCCAGGAGTCCCTGCTCCTCTGGACATGGCTGGAATGTCAAGACCTTTTCCTGGTCATACAGAACCCGGTGGGCTCCCTGAACGTCAGGGCAGATGCACTCACCTGTTGATGCCTTGCAGATCACGAATGGCATCTCCATCTGGAGGTGGGGCAAGGTCTCTTCTGTGACTGGGGAGAACCTTGGGTAAGTCTATTTGCCACTGCGAGAACGTGCAATGTCAGCACTTCTGTGCATTGGAGTTTCCAAGACAGCGCTCGCTCAGATACGCATTCCATCTCGAGTGGGACTCCGGACTCCTGTACACCTTTCCGCCTATACAACTTCTGCCCCAAGTTCTGAAGAAGATCAGGACAGACCAGGCCCACCTCATCCTAGTTGCACCGGGCTTGGCATGGAGAGTGTGGTATCCCGAACTCCTGAGCATGAGCATTGGTTCTTCAGTCAGGCTGCCCCTTCAGACAATCTCCTATTGCAGCAGTAGGGCAGGGTCCTACACCTGAACCTGTGCATGTTCCGCCTTCATGCGTGGAGATTTAGTGGCAGCAGTTGAGTCTTCAGTCTCCCTGTTGAACAAAGTATTTGAGATTCTCTTGGCAGCCAGGCGCCCATTTACAAAAATTGTATACTCCTACCGTTGGGACAAGTTTGTGGTTCAGTGCACTGGAAAATATGTTTGCCCACTTACTGAACCCTTGTCGGATGTGTTGCTGTTTGTTTTGTCCTTAGCGGGCAAGGATTTGCTCTGGGCACAGTTAAGGGGGTATCTTTCGGCCATCTCGGCCGTCTTGCGGTTGCTGGATCAACCCTCCCTTTTTAAGTCACTCATTGTGACACATTTTCAGAAAGGACTTCAGCACATGTTTCCACCCAAACCTTTTGTTATGCCCTAATGGGATCTGCTTATAGATTTAACCTGTTTGACGTGCTCCCCCTTTAAAGCTATGCTTAGCTGCCCTCTAAGACTCCTGCCCATCAAGGCAGTCTTTTTGGAGGCCATCACATCGGCCAGGAGGGTCTGCTGCGAGCTACATGCTCTTTCTGTTCACCCTTCTTCCCAGACGAGCTAGTTCTCTGAACCCGTGCCTCTTTTCTGCCGATAGTAGCGGCACCTTTCCCCATCGGCTAATGCATCACTCTGCCGACCTTCTTTACTCCACCTCACCCCTCCGAGGAGGGAGAGAGACTCCACCCCTTAGACCCAAAAAGAGCGTTGTCATTCTATATCGATCGCACCAAAGACCACCGGGTGGACGATCAGCTCTTTGTTTGGTTGACTGCAGTAAAGAAGGGGATGGCAGTGCAGAAACGGACCATCTCCAGATGGATTGCACCCTGCATGCATGATCTGCTACGCATTAGCCAAGAAGCAACCTTCTGAGGGTTTATGGGCTCATTCCACAACCGCCAAAGCTGCAACTACTGCCTTAACTCATGGAGTTCCTGTCATGCACATCTGTCAGGCAGCTACGTGGGCATCCTTGCACATGGTTACCAAAAACTACTGCCTTGACATCCAGGTCCATTGTAAGGGGCACTTTGCCCTTTCGGTCCTCCAGGACTTTTTGGTCTGAGACGCTTCGTAGACCCACTTCCGGGGAGGTATTGCTTTAGTATCTATTCTAAGGTAAGGAATCTGTGCATAGAAGTCTCTATCAAATGAACAAGTTACTTACCTTTGCTAACACCTTGTTTGATAGAGACTCTAGCTGCAGATTCCTTCCTGACATGCCTATCCTCCCTCTTCTGCAAACCTGTTCCTCTAACTAAAAAGCCCTTGTAGGCCCTTAGTTATCTGCACATTGGTCATTCAGCCTTCTGACGTGGCTCCGTTCTTCTGGCTCTCAAATAGTCACGTAAAGAAACTAATGTCAGTGCGCTGGGGTTGCCCCCATATATGTAAATCCAGTATTTTGTAAAGCGCGAACAGCTACCCGAAGGCATCCCGGCGCTGGGGGCCGTCGGGAAGATTAAGCATGCTATTGCCCAGAGTCACATGGTGCTGGGCTGACCTGCCGCCGGTGCCGGGGATCGAACCGTGAGCCCCAGATTCCAGCGTCAGTCGCCCTGGCCGCGGCGCCACACCTCTTCCCGTAGGCTCCGTGCACATCACATCAGCCGAACAACGCCAACAAGGACCCGGTCAGTACCACCTACCGGCGCGCAGAGGTACTACTCAAGATTTTCTGGTCCTAGTCTGATGTGGGGGAAAAACTGGAATAAAGAGAGACAAGACTTCTCGGGCAAGGCAAAAGTAGGTTTATTAATCACAACGGCCAGGAGACCAGTCACCTCCTTCGAGCTGAAAGGCTGATCACAATTTGATGTTCACAGGCAGCCGCTTATATAGTTGAAAAAGTGATAACCTAAACATAATTGTCTAAAAAAGCCAATAACAGGTCAAAGAATACATGAGTTAATAATATACTTTTACATAAACATCACATCGCATGTGTCCTTTAACCTCATAACCTTTTCTCTACATTCTCTTTATCACAGTTCTAACAAAGCTTTAATGAAACATTAACCTTTTTTCTCCGAGTGTGTTCATTTTTATTACTCTGTTCCCAAGACTTCTTATCTGACTCTGTATGCTTTAGACTAAAATGACCTTTGACAATCGTTTTCTAAACCAAGTGTCAAGTAACAACGAGAATGGACTCTGCTTGTATGCTGTGGTTATAATGTCATCAAGGTGCGAACATGTTTTTCTATTTAAATGAAAACCTGCTGAACTTGTGTTTCTGCTTAACTTTAACCTACATTGCATCTTTATGAAAGCAAGACATATATTGCTCTTTAACCACGTACCACTCTGCATTGCTCTCCACTAATGTGTGCAGTAGCGCGATTTTCTCGCATTTCATTTTCTCACTAACACTGACACCTGGGGAATATTCTATGGTAAGGAATCTGCAGCTAGATAGTCTCTACCAGATAAGACATTACCGAAGGCAAGTAACTTGTTCTTCATGGTGTGGGACTTGCACTTTTCTTTGTGTACGACTGTGATTCTTGTTTGATGTTCAGCTTGATCTGCTTACTGCTTTTGATTGACTATGACTCTCATTATGATTTAGATAGCCCTATGCTTTCTATGGATGGTAGGCAAACCTAGAAACATAGTTTGCCTGTGTTGTCAGCCATTAGCAATACATTTACAATGAGCTTCAGCCGCATGTTTTTGAGGTTCACATGAAAAAGAACTATATTCGTATAGTGCCCTAAGAGGAATGCAAGGATAACATAAAACACATGCACAAGCCTATCTCCTATCATTCTTCACATTGCAACCAACCATGAAGTATTACAAAACTCGGCTCAGCACCATACATGTATTGTACCTTCTGTGGTCACCTATGGCGAACCTGGAAGGTGAGCTGTTGGTTCTCAAAAGGATGGGACCATAGAGCTCTAAAGTGGGAGAATGGTTGTTTTTGGCAAGACACCGCAGGGACACATCATTTGGGAGAGTTCCAGACCTTCTGAGAAAAAAGATGTGATCCAATTTTGATCATTATATTTTTTTATTTAAACCTTGCAAGGTTGCTGTTTAAAGTGTTTGATTGTGTGGGTCAAATGCAGCTGAAGGTGAGGAATTAGTTGAACTGCAAAAGATGCTTCTTCAAATTTAACTTGCTACTTCCATTAGTACAGTGTGTTTAATGGGTAATGTGCTTCTGTTTTTTCTTTTGAATATTTTTTTTTCAGAGGTTAGACCATAATCTTCCCATCGTACAAATGGTAAAATCACCAGAATCAACATCATTATTGTTAATTTCTGCCACCATTTAAGCTGCCATTCCTTAGATGGAAGATCAGGGGAAGAAGGTAGTGGGGCGAGGTTGGTTTTAAGGAAGAACAATGTGGAAAATACAAAAGGCACGTCTTCTCTAACCAAAATCTGTTTATTATCCTCGTTAAAATATCTATGTGATACAAGACCCCTCACCTAAAATACAGCAACTGCCCATCATCTGGACGAGAAATCTCTCTATCCGCCATGGGTTTTGCTTCTCTTCCTGAGCCCAAGCTTCTTTGCACAAATTCCACCCTCCAATGTTCACTGCATCCCTGCACATAAACTCATAACTTGCTCCTGTAAATCCATGCACCCTTTCTTGTCCTCTGTGCTCAATTTGTGCAGGTGGTTGTCACTGACAGTAATTTTTGGGGACAGGGACTTATATTTCATTGTCCGACTTTTACCATGGCAAGAGAGAGAGGGATAAAAGTCAGAAAGATAGGAAAACAGTGGCAGAGTGAGAAAGTGGGAAGGATAAAACCTGTAAGAATGAGATAAGAGACTGGAAGTGTAGTGTGGTGGAAGGAAAAGTATGAGATGGAATCAAGTCTAGGAATCCTTGGTATTTGCCACCTCTGGCATTCGGCTGCACTGGCTTCCTTGTAAGAAATACGTCCGGCTCTCTCACTTTGAGTTTTATTTTTTATTTTTTTTACAAATTAAGCTTGCAGTCACAGGCATCAAGCATGAAGCTTCTTCTGCCACGGCCAATGAGGTTTGATCCCTTCCTGTCACCTCTCAGCCATCACACCTTCCTCCGCTACTATTTGGCTAGGCATGGCAGAAGTGTATTTCTGCTGCCAGTTACCTCCTTTTTCGAGTTACAACTTCTCCAGGCCACTGCTTGTTTCTATCTCACTGGCACGTCACAGGTTCAAATTCACGATTCCCCCGCATCTCCTGGGTGATTTCTACTGTTCTTTGAGGTAACCTCAACTGCCAGTTGCAGCAGGATAGGCCGTAGAAGCAGAGCCTCGGCAAATCATATTAATCATGTCCTTTTTGTAGGTCAGCTAACTCTCCGCAGGCACTGGTTTCTTTTCTTTCTTTTAAATAAGCTGGGTTAAAGCTAAATTGACAATATAAAACTCAATGCATCATTGGACAACCGCAAATCACACCAGTTGAATGACACTCACAGCAACATATTAGCATCTCCGGCCCATGCAGGTAAGTTTGGGGGGGTGTTCGACAGACAACAAGGGGAAATTAATTATTTATTGAATTTTTGCTCGTGGTCGTCTGTCGCATTCCCCCAAACCAGGCCCCACTGCTTTTACCTGCATGGGTCACGCCTGCATATTAGTGTGATCATTTTATTGCTCATCAATGGATTGTTTTCTTGACCATTGTGAAGTTCTACAATATACCGCAAACTGAGCAAATAAAAACTGTGGAAGCATTTCAATACTAGATCCAAGGGCTTAGTTCAAGTAAAAAAAATTGCTTTGTCCTGACTGCAACACATGTCCCCTTAACATTAAACATTACCATAGGAAAAAAATTAACAACCTATGCAGTAGGGTATTATACATAACCACATGCATTATTCTTCAAATGAATGTGAAGCAGTTTTGTATCTCGACTCTCTTGCTTGGCTTATTTTATAAGATTAAAATCCATACCCAATGTGGTAGTGAGGACTTTCCCTGGAACCAACCTAGATAAATATTAAGGTTAATAAATAGAAATAAAAAACACATAAAATGCACATAAAATACACATAAAATAACACTTCTTGAAAGATCACTTCTCAAATGCAGGGCAGTACTTTCTGCAAATCGAACGTTAGCCGTCTTCTGAGAAAAAGCAGTAATTGTTGAATCTCCTGCTGTTGTTTTGGAATTGGAGTTCACATTCTGAAGGGGCTGCGTAAGCGCTGTTTGTAATGCTGTACAAAGAGCTCTCTAGAGAGCTTTCTACTCATCACTCACCTATTTCCTTATGTTAAACTTTAGTATATATAGTAATAGGCCTCACCTGGCAGTCAAGTTGTTACTTTTCAGAAGCAATATGTATTGACGTTGTCCTCCGGCTGCTTTCTATCCGCTGTCAAGAATGCGAGTACTGACGACAGTAGGGATGGCCCCATACCATTCACCAGGGTTGCACACCGCGTCCCCCAACTTCATGTTCAGCCTGTTGGTATATAATATCATAGCAACCAAGTGTCTCATTGTTATGCATACGGCTGTGTTAAGATCCAAAGTCAAGCCGAATCACAACTTAATGTAGTGTATTTCTTAAGTTCGCAAGCATTGTGAACTTAGAAGGGCGCAATTATTAGCGTGTTCTAATGGCTCTGGCCCTCGAATTTTTGTTTTATGTCTTAGAGCGCTCCCTTTCCCTTTAAAATTAAACCAATTTTCAGGTGATATTTTTGCCATGTGGTACCCGGTAGAGATAATTTCAATTGGTGCAGTGAAGTATCCCCACTGCCCTCTAGTCTCGTATTGACGTAAGCCCCTACACAACGAAGTGATTCTTCTTGAAGGCTCCAGGGATGACTGTTCTGCAGCCCTCCAGAGCTTGGATGCCGTGTCCATTGATTCCGAGTAGTTAAAGGTCAGATAGTCCTACAAGAGTCTAAAAATATACCTGCGTAAGAATTTCGTGGACTTTATCTAACATTATTTATATACCCAAGCAGCCTCCTCACCACAATCTGTCTCCACAAACCACCCTGTGAATGCTAGCCTTCAAAGGCAGGACTGTGTTCTGTGCGACCATAGCTCCACCAGCCTCTCTTCATGGCACTTTACAACACACCAAAGGTCCAGCCCCTTGGCTTGGCACGTGCAGAGGTTTTGTAGGGTTACTTAGTTAATGTAAAAAAACTACGTTTACCTCCAGTGCAGTAATCTGTGCTTGTGCTTTAAATAGCTTCTTGTTGTCTTTGGGATTATTGATCTTTAATAAATTAGCATGTCGAGCGGGTTTATTTGTAAAGTATTGGCGTGGACCGTTTCCCGCTCTGGGACTCGCGGGGGCCTCCTCGACAGGCGTTCTTAACCTTGCAGTTAGCCCTTCACGACGTGCACTGCATTTTTAATGGCTTTTCTAACTTGACGACTTGAAAATTGAGTGAACCGGCACCTTTTTTCCTTCAGTATGTCACCAAAATGTCAGAGATAAAGTAATTTAGAGTTATTAATTCGAGCTTGCAAAGGTTAAGCGCTGAGAATTCTGCACAGCAAATCCCGCTCCTTTTGTGCCCTCTGCAGTTCTTGCCACACATTAGTGTCTCATCCCGACCCCGGGAAAGAAATAATAACCCCGCAGGCCCTGTTTATATTGAAGCTTTTCTAAGTTAAATGCAATATGCGCATTAATTTTGATGATCTGAGATCGACCCGCACTTGTGTGGAATGTTTTTACCAATAGCCGATGTCGAAGCACGAATGACGAATATTGTAAAGGACACCAGATTATTGGTGATACCCAGGGCTTAAGACAGAAGGTGCGAAGCAAAAGGCATTTGATTATGACACGTTTTTTTTATTTTTGACAGTCTCTTTTGTCTTTTTCTAGTTTAGAACACTGCTAGTGGAAACTATGCGATGTGGGATGAAGTCGCTTTGGATAACATAGAGTGTTGTTGAATTCTTTTGTTGGGAGCTAGTTTAGTTAAATGTTGTAAGGTGGTAAAAAGGGGAAACCGGCTAAGCATTACCAGTGATGAATTGCTGCTCATCATCAGGCAGACATAAGCATACACGTATAGTAGGATACACTGGGCGTTTTATTTCATTGGTTCAATACTCTGGGACTTTGTCTTGGCCATATATATAGAAGCAACTGTAATGCTGTTGCAATTATTCTTGGAGAGCTGAGGACATCTGTATCTAGGATAATAGTAGAAGTGTTCATGATTTGGGTACATTTATTCTAAATAGGAAGATTACTGAAATAAAAATCATGAAGGTATACTGCAAAAACCCTTTTGTAAGATGATATTATGATAAGAACTTCCTAACATCTGTAGGCTTGGCTTGGACTGAGCTAGGGGTCTCTGGTGCCATCTAAGCAGAATCCACAAGGGTCAATATTCTTCACTAAGTGATGGAAGTTGTCTTATTTAAATTAAAATAGGGTGCACTAACCTTTTCCGTACTGGAAAGAAGGAATGCCGATAGTTGTTCAGTTAAGAAGTTTCTCCTTCCAATAATGGATAACAGTCACTATCAAGACGAATTTCTTGTATGATACCTTTTCTTTTACAGGATGTTAATGAGAGTGGAGTCGGTGGGGATCCTCTAGTCTATGGAAATGTATTAGGGTGGAGTAGTTTGCATTACTTTCTCTCTTATCCTGTGGAATCATCTCTGTCGGATTCTTACCATTTCATTTTTCTTCTACACTACTTCGGATTACCTCTTTAAGTTTTGTCTGATTCCTTCACCATTACGAAAAGCTTACCTTTATCATTATTTTAGTTGGTCATACATACCGATATATTTTCTGAATACTGATTGAATAATGCACCACTTAATGCAGAGGTCCTTCAGCCCTTTGCATTTAAGTGCTAGGTTCTGTAGCCTCTAGTCCCTTGGCTTCTTATCCCAGCCATTTGTAAATATTCACTATGGTAAATATCACTTCGTACCAAGGTTGATCACATTTGTAAATGCAGACAATTTTGTGGATGTAAGGGTGGTTCTTCCATGGATAGCATTTTGCCTTCTAAGGGGCTGGAGTATCGTAGTATGTATGCACCTCTGCTCTCTTCGGGGACTGGACTGTTATCTTTGATTCTGGTATGGCCAGTGTGTTTGGGTGTCCCATCATGCATTTTCATTCCCCTTCCAGAGCTAACAGGAGACAAAGATAGCGGCCACTATATCAAAGAAGGATCCATGCACTCTGCGTTTCCAGCTTCATTCTGCTTGGCCTAAATATGGTCTTGTCTATGGGGTTGCTCCCTACGCTTATCGCAAGATCATCCAAGATCCCTTTTCTTGGTGGCCTCAGGAAATGACATTCCTCTCTTGAAAGTGAGCACACAGAGGAACAAAGGATTGGCTACTTTTCGCTCATTGGATTGTAGTTTCAGGTCATGTGATGACCGTGGAAAATCTTTTCCACTAGCAGATGAGAGCTCCGCTGTACTCAGTCCCACCATTAGCTTGTAGCCTACATTTTCTGAGATTGCCTTCCATTGCAGTTGGTCATTCAAGAGGAGGAGCTGCATGACAGGGCTCTCGCTATGTGTTGTCATTGAGCTGTGGATGACTGATCTAGGAAGGACTTGGGAGCTGGATTCTGCTAAGCTCCTGAGAGAGACATCTGAATAGGTACCCCTGAAGGACTTCACCACTTGGGCCTGCATGACTGCCCAAACACCAGTGCCCCGAGAGTCAGTAAGCCTATGAACACTATGAATAGATGCCTGCCACTGCATTTTAACAATTTGGGACTGCCTTGAGTTTTCTGATGCCAAGGAGGTACCAGATAGGACATCTTCAATCGACCTTTGCCCTGCAGCATCAGCCTCCTTCACTACCCAACACCTGGACAATCTGGCTGCCCCAGACCACAATTAACTGACCAATATTGTCCACAGAAAAATGTTAAGTACCTTCTTTTGTGACTGCCCCTATTCTCACTCTCTTTGCTAGACGTCATCTTTATGTGCAGCTACAGTTGACACAGAGTGCTCCCACCACACATTCAAACCTCACGCATCTCAAACAGCATATAATAAAGGCTAAACTATCACCAAACCCTGTCAAGTATGCGTTCCAAAGACCTTCTAGGAAACTGTTGCAGTCCAATCACTGTAAATCTTTTTAGGGGTATAACGCACTATATAAATAATAGGAAAGGATCACCAAGAGCGTTTGGCCTCATGGTAGAAAATGCTGTAGCAACACAATACAATACAATACTGACTATTTGAAATACTTATGACCACAGTAAAGAAGACTACTGTGTGCCTCTTATGAACTGCGTTTAATCAGAAACCGTTTCCGGATGTATTTAACAGTTTATACTGGACCATCCTGGTTTTGCACTTTGGCCTACCCCAGTAGGCTTAGGCTGCTTCCACGTTTCGCTACAGTTCTACCAAACCACTTGATGTTGCAAATTCCATTATTGTCTTTCACTTGGATCCATTATTTCCTTCACGCCTCTCAATTCTTCAGTGGCCTCGAACTAATATCTCCACTAAAGTGCACACATGTAGGAGAGGAAGTCCAAACAGCACAACTAACGAAGTTGCTGAGATTTATTAAAGGATGTCCATGCTGGTATTGTTTGCCAATTCAAAGGAAAGAAAGATGGTTGGATGTATTGTCATAGTAGAGGCAGTTATATTGAATGTGCCTGCCAGTCTTTGCCAAGATGTAGCTGCACTCAACTTCAGCTGCAGTCTGGAAATACTACCCATCATGCCTGCAATCCTTCCTTTATTGGTATCAAGCTAGGAAAGCACATAAGGCAGATCAGGTGGTAAAGTAATCCTAGTCCTATAGAAGCGTGCTAGATAGTTAACACAGCTGTATCAGAGTTTTGTAATTCTTGTTGAAATTCTGTTCTAGTTGAAGTTTTTATTTATAGAGCTCACATAAAATAAGATTTTCATGGTGCAATTAAGAATGCTGGTGTGAGGAGGCAGAAGCCACATCTTGATTGAACTTTGAGGCAGGTAGATTGTTTCTGTCCTAGTTAGCTGGTGAGAATTTTCCAGTGTATCCTAGCCGCCTGTGCTCTGAAAAACCTTCCAGTTCACACAATAAGACAGTGTTAATTTATAAGGAATCTGAGGTTGCTAGGTGATCTGACGGAATATCTGGGGATATAGTAAAAACATCCCCCCCCTCCCCAAAAAAAACGAAAACCTGGAGTGCAGTTATAGTAAATCCAGTGTATCAAGTACATCCATTTAAAGAATACATTTTAATTGACAGGAAGCCAGTGAATCGTGAGCTAAAGCTGTGCGATCATTTTTTTATGAATGGCCAACAGACGTCTGGCAGTATGTTTCTAGTTGAACTGTAATTGAATCAGGACATTAGTAGAAGAGCCCCAAAAACTGTTGTTCCCTAGGCAAATCTTTTCTTTGAGACATTAAGCATAATTGTTGGAGATGGTCATGGCCAAGGTAAACGGAGGTCTACTGCTGATTGAGACTATGGACCCATTCAGGAGCACAACTAGTTGCACTATTACCAACAATTGTCATGTCTCAAAAGCATACCTTGTCAATTCAAGATCAGCAGCAAAAGACAAAGAAGCAATCCATGATCTCATTCGTGGCTGCTTTCTTGGTTTCGTATTTATTAATTGACATTGGCAATAACCCTAATAAGTGACCATTTAAAGTTACCAAATCACCTACTAGTACAACCTTTTTAATCAAACTCCTCTCTATAGAATGGAAGGTAGTTACTAATACTTTTAATACATCCCATATGCTAAATCTATTCTTTAGGAAGCCTGTAAACATGAGTCCTTATCCTCCAGGACTCGACTCTATAGAATGGAAGGTGGAGTTACTAATACTTTTAATAAACCCCATATGCTAAATCTACTCTTTAGGAAGCTTGTGAACTTGAAAACACTTATATTCCATTACCTCTCTGCAGCATTTGACACGGTCTCCCATCCTATACTCCTCAGATGTCTACAGAAGGCCGGCATCCAAGGGCCTGCTTTCCACTTGCTCCTTCCTGATAGATCGATCATAAGCTGTTGGCCTGACACTGTTCTCCTCGGAAGCCTGCAAACTCGGCTGTGGATTGCCTCAAGGCTCGTCCCTCAACCCGACCCACTTCACTGTATACCTGACCCCTCTGGCCAATTTCATTTGCAATCACAATGACAACAACCTCTCTTATGCCGATAACATACAACTCATACTCTCACTTTCGGACTAGCCCCCCTCCCCCTCCCCAACACTAGTAACAAATTCACCGCCTCCATGACAGAAGCCACAAACTGGATGAAGTCCAATTTTCTCAAGCTCAACTCCAACAAGATAATAGTGATTTTCGGGAAGAACACCTCGCCATGGGAGTCCAACTAGTGGGCAGCAAAACTTGCTCCCACATC
Organism: Calotriton arnoldi; assembly: GCA_963921515.1. Classification (NCBI taxonomy): domain Eukaryota; kingdom Metazoa; phylum Chordata; class Amphibia; order Caudata; family Salamandridae; genus Calotriton; species Calotriton arnoldi. The sequence continues at coordinate 495,458 of CAWUFW010007100.1, forward strand.
CACCCCAGCTCCCACGTCCGGAATCTCTGGGTCATTATTGACAGCAAATTGGTCATGACCCCACAAGTCAATGTCATCCCACCAACCTGCTTCCACACCCTAAAGATGCTGAGGAAAATCTTAAAATGGCTTACAAAGCAAAACTAGCAAAACCATCACTAACACCCTTGTCACTAGCAAGCTGGGCTACGGGAACACCCTTTACGTCGGAATCACCAAGCAACTCGCCAGAAGACTGCGAAACGTCCAGAACTCAGCTGCTAAACTCATCTTCAACTTTCAAAGCAGAACACACACCACACCTCAGGGAACTTCGCTGGTTCCTGATACACAAACGTGCACAGTTCAAACTCCTCACTCACACATTTAAGGTTCTACATAAAGTGGGCCATGCCTACTTGAACAATTGCATCACTTTCCACCAGCTAGCCAGTCACCGCTGCTCTGCCAGACTCCTACTCGCACACATCCAACGCATACACAGAATATACAGTATACACAGGCCGCACCTTCTTGTACATCGCTCCTAAAGTATGAAATGACCTCCCATTGCAAATCATAGCCTCCTTCTTTCTTCTTGAGTTCCGCAAGAAGCTGAAGACCTGGCAATGCATTTAACTCCACTCCCTATACTAGGCCAGGCACACACACCTGCTCAGCCCCAGGATACCCTCATGAGTGATAGTGCGCTTTACAAAGATGCATTACATGACAACTGTGTGGGCAGATGATGGTGTGTAGCCATAAGGAACTACAGGTGTGCTTTTCTGGACGAAGTTGAAATATGTGAGAGACATTTTTCACACTTGGAGATGTAGCTTAAAAAGCTACAACATATTGCTTCCGCTTTGAGGAGTACTTTAAGACTACAGTCTGTCAAAGCGCTAAGTCTTCTGACCATCTGATTGGATGGGAGGGGTAAGGGGCCCATAGACTGTGGCCATAGACTTGAGTCCTAAGATTTGAGGTGGGATGGGTTAGTGATAGCTCAGTTTACTTTGGCTGCGTATAAGAAACGTAATGGTCATTAAGCATCTCATCATGGAAAACTGAGGAGCTATGATTTATTTGTGGTATCAGTGAAGCCGATTGCTAGCAGAGGAGCTAGACTATTTCTTGGTAATATTGGTGAAATTGACCACAATTTGCTTATGGATACATAAAGAAGTGAACGTCATGCTGATATAAAAGTTTGGCCAGTAATGGGCATGTAAAAGTTAAACTGCAGGGACAATAGTTCCCTGGGTAATCACCATGCATATGAGTTTTAGCATTTTGTTTTGTTTTTGTTTATTGAAGTTTGTAGGATACAGCTTATGCATTACACATAATGGTGCACACTGGTCACAATCTTACATAGGATGCAACATTTCAGTAATAACAGACAGAATATGAGTTTTAGCATTGAGAGTGCCGCTGGTTATGTGTGGTTTTGATAAGGAATCAATGTAGCAGAATGCTGTCTTCTGGATCCCAGCATAAAAGGAAGGGATAGTCAAACAGTGTTATTTCCTAGCAGAATCCAAGTTGAGATACCACCTCCATCCGTAGACCATCAAAGATAGAAGTATATAAGTACCACTTCTTTAAGGTCAGGAGCAAGGTGACCCAAAAAGGTTTTAAAATATCCCTTGCCACTACAAACAGTCAATGCAGTGTGTTACTTCCAGCTCCGGAAGTTTAACCAGGCAAGGAAACTGTAAAATAGGGTCAAATTAGTGCAATGCCCTGTGTCCAAAGATGAATTTCTAATAATGCTGTCACCACAGCTTTTCTTTGATCACCACCTGGGACATTCTGTAAGGACAAGGAACCATTGCTCATCAACAGAAAATCGCTGAATGGAGGAGGTATATTCTTGTAGTGACTTCTTTGAACAGGAATCCTAATGGGAAGCAGCATCTGGAGCCTCTACAAGGTTTCAATACAGAGATAACATCATGATTTTGGCCTACATAAGCAATCACTTTCATTGATGGCAAGTTTTCTTACATAGTGCTTCAGGGTCCATGAAGAAAAACATGGGATTCTTAATCCCAAGTTTAATGTTCTCTTTATTTTCTGTACTGAGGGCGCCAACAAATCTTGGTAATGGTATAAATGAATTGTTTGTTAAGTTCTGCCATTGTAATATTTTGTCTTAAATTGTTGTTGTGGTTTTAATTCAATATCAATAAATTACAAACTTCCTCCTGATGAAGAATGATAAAGGCCCTCAGAGTATATAAAGGGACCTTTTGAAAAGGAAAATGTATGTTTAGTTGATAGATGGCAATATACTATCTAACAGTACTTGTCTAGATCTTCTCAATATGATCACAGAGGTATATTGCCAATTTGATGTTTCACAATTGACAGTTTAACCCTAGATTCGATTCTCGTTGGGAATGTAAGCATCTAGACTAGTTCTTTAAAGATAAATGGTGTCAAAATGATGTTGTATTATAACAAAACAAAATCTGTTTTTTATTTAACTTTCTACCAATTAATTATTACCTCTGTAGTTTTATTCTGTCTGCTCTCTAGTTTACAGGCTTCCTAAAGAATGAATTTAGTATATGGGGTTGTTTGAAAGTATTAGTAACTCCACCTTCCATTCTTTAGAGTTGAGTTTGATGAAAATGTTTGTATCAAAAGCTGATTCAGTAATTTTAAATGGTCACACATTAGTGCTATTGTCAAAATCAATTGATGAGTGCTAAGACAAGACCGCTGTCGAGTATGTGATCATGGATTGCTACTTTGTTTTTTGCTGCTGATCTCCATTGACAAGGTATGTTTTTAAGACATGACAGTTATTTGGTGGAACAAGTTATGCTGCTGATTAGGTCCTTGGTCCCAATCAGCATAAACCTTGTCTATCTTGGCTGTGACCATCTCCAAGAATAGTCAGCACCCTCTCTCACTATCTGGTTATACCATGCTACACATACCTACCTATAAGCTACCATAGCTCACACAACCTTCTCTGTGAACATCATGCTGATTTTTCAGCCTCTATCTCCTGACCTTGGGTGAGTCAATGATAGTGAAGTCTTCAAATCAGACCAGTACCTTCAGATGTTTGTGGCCTCTGAATGGAACTTGGGACAGGTCTTAATGGATCCAATACATTATTTGATGGAACCATGACACCTATTTCAGAGATGTTGAAGGTGTGAGGAGACACTTAGAGGATTTAAAAGCAGATGATATCCCAGAATCCATGTGCCACACAGATCAAGGCAGTTGGAAAGAAGAACAATGCCATGTGCATGTCCATTGCCTACCTTCCCCTTAATGATTCCTTTAGACTACTCCATAGTGCCCTAGTCACTGATGCCCTCGATGGCCTTCCACAAAGCTGCTGGTTTGCTGTACTGGATCTCAGCAGCATGTATCACCTGATCCCCTTTATCAAAACCTATGAACAAAAGACAGTATTTAGATGCCCATTGGGTTTATTTGAGGCTCAGTGATGCCCCCATAATTTTCTGAAGTGCCTGCAGCCTCCCAGCAGCTCTTGGGGTTCACAGTGCTTCTCATCAAGATTCAGGTTTACCTAGATGACATCACTGTCTTTGGATTGTCATTGGAGGAGGTCAAGAAAAGGTTTAAGAAATTTCTTGATAACCCGCAGTAACTGCTGCTCTTACATTAAGTTTGTAGAATACATCATCTCAGACGTTTGTAAACAACACCAAATGTGCTTGCTTAATTCAGATTGCAGTTGGAGTAGTCTGTTGCAGTCCTGCCGAAAGTTATGGAAAGGGCCGCGGCCAGAGGCATGTGTAACCTGCTGTTTCTGAATGTCAGAAAAGAACTATTAAGTTCAAAATCTGGAATGTCTTACTTAGTGTGTTGTGGGACAGAAATTACGTTATTATTTTTGTGTGTCTAATTCCTGGTCAGGACCTATAACAACACCTTTCTTAATTTGAAAATGATAGTCAAGTTGAGAGATAGGCAGAGGCGATGGGGAGCGGTGTAAACATCTCGATAGACTACTCCAAGCTTGCCCTTGTAACATAGATAGATGGATGGATGTCTCGCATCAGACTGATTGTAATCAGTTATCAAACAGAAAGCCAGGCCCTGTTTGTGTTGAAATGTTCAGGGCCAGTTACTTCGGGTCATCTCCTTGCTGTCACCTCCCTCCTACTTTCCGAGTGGTAATGAATCTGGATTATACATTTTTTCAAATTGACTGTGGTTCCTCAAAAAAGGTTGTTTTTCTGTAGTGTTTTCTCCACCTTCATGTGTTAAGGAAGCTTCTCCATTTTTTTTTCATTCCACGTTTGGTGACCGTCATGGATTATCAATCAATCAATCAATCAATCACGGCATTTATAGCGCGCGCTACTCACCCGGGAGGGTCTCAAGGCGCTGGGGGAGGGGGTAAGTTATTGCTCGAACAGCCAGGTCTTGAGCTGCTTCCTGAAGGAGAGATGGTCCTGGGTTCGCCGAAGGTGAGTGGGGAGGGAGTTCCAGGTCTTGGCTGCCAGGTAGGAGAAGGATCTTCCTCCGGCGGTGGTTCTGCGGATGCGTGGTACGGTGGCGAGGGCGTGGCTGGTTGATCGTAGCTGGCGGGTGGGCGTGTAGAAGGTCATGCGGTCGTTGAGGTACTTTGGGCCCAGGTCGTGGAGGGCCTTGTGTGCGTGGGTGAGGAGTCTGAACGTGATTCTCTTGCTGACGGGGAGCCAGTGCAGGTCTTTCAGGTGTCCGGTGATGTGGCTGTGTCGGGGGATGTCCAGGATGAGTCGTGCGGAGGCGTTCTGGATGCGCTGGAGTCTTTTTGAAGTTTGGCTGTGGTTCCGGCGTAGAGGGTGTTCCCATAGTCCAGTCGGCTGGTGACGAGTGCCTGGGTGACGGTCTTCCTGGTTTCAGTGGGGATCCATCTGAAGATCTTGCGGAGCATGCGCAGGGTGTTGAAGCACGAAGATGAGACGGCGTTGACTTGTCTGGTCATTGACAGGGAGGAGTCCAGGATGAAGCCCAGGTTGCGTGCGTGGTCCGTTGGCTTGGGCGCGGTGCCCAGGGCCGGGGGCCACCAGGAGTCGTCCCAGGCGGAGGGTGATGAGCCCAGGATGAGGACTTCCGTCTTGTCTGAGTTCAGTTTAAGGCGGCTGTTCCTCATCCAGTCGGCGACGTCTCTCATCCCGTCGTGTAGGTTGGCTCTGGCGGTGGTGGGGTCGTTGGTGAGGATCAGCTGGGTGTCGTCGGCGTAGGAGATGATGTTGAGGTTGTGTTGGCGTGCGATGGCTGCGAGGGGGCTCATGTAGACGTTGAAGAGGGTTGGACTGAGTGAAGATCCTTGTGGAACGCCGCAGATGACTTCGGTGGCCTCGGATCTGAACGGGGGAGGCGGACTCTCTGGGTTCTTCCGGCGAGGAACGAGATGATCCATTCCAGTGCTTTCTCTCGGATTCCGATGTTGCTGAGGCGCTTCACTAGGGTGCGGTGGCAGACGGTGTCGAACGCCGCGGAGAGGTCCAAGAGGATGAGGGCTGCTGTTTCCCGTTGTCGGTTAGGGTTCTGATGTCGTCGGTGGCTGCGATAAGGGCGGTCTCGGTGCTGTGGTTGGCCCGAAACCCGGACTGCGAGGGGTCGAGGGATCCGTTCGTCTCGAGGAAGGCGGCAAGCTGTCTGTTGACGGTCTTCTCGATGACTTTGGCCGGAAACGGAAGGAGCGAGATGGGACGGTAGTTCTTGAGGTCGGTGGGGTCCGCCGTTGGTTTCTTCAGGAGGGCGGTAAGCTCGGCGTGCTTCCAGCTCTCCGGGAAGGTGGCGGTGTGGAAGGAGGAGTTGATGATGTCCCGGAGATGGGGTGCGATGGTGGCGTCGGCTTTGTTGAAGACGTGGTGTGGGCAGGGGTCGGTTGGTGATCCGGAGTGGATGGAGTTCATCGTGCGGGTGGTGTCTTCGGTGCTGATCGGGGTCCAGTTGCAGAGGGTGGTGGTGGCGGGCGTTGGTTCGGCGGTAGGGTGCGTGGTTTGTGCGTCGAAGCTGTTATGTATGTCGGTGATCTTGCGGTGGAAGAACGCGGCGAGTGAGTTGCAGAGGTCTTGCGAGGGGGTGATGTCGTTGTTTCCGGCGCCGGGGTTGGAGAACTCTTTGACGATGCTGAAAAGTTCCTTGCTGTCGTGGGCGTTGTTGTCCAGTCGTTCTTTAAGTGCCAACTTCTTGGTGGCACGGATCATCTGGTGGTGTTTACGGGTGGCGTGCTTGAGGGCGGTCCTGTTGTCTGTGGTCTGGTCGAGTCGCCAGGTTTTCTCGAGAGTGCGGCAGTTCTTCTTGGATTCCTTGAGTTCGTTGGTGAACCAAGGGGTTTTCTTGCTTCCGGGTCTGCTGGGAGGGTTTTTTAGTGGTGCGAGGTCGTCGGCGCAGGCGGTCAGCCACTTGGCGAGGTTGCTGGCTCCTTCGTTTGGGTCCGTTGTGTTGGTGGGTGTGTTCTGGCTGAGGGAGGCGGTGAGCTGCTCGGCGGTGATCTTGCTCCAGCGGGGAGCCTGTTGCGGGTGGTGGTGGGTCGCAGTCTTTCTGAAGCTGAAGTGGACGCAGCTGTGGTCGGTCCAGTGGAGTCCGGTGGCGTGGCTGAAGGAGATGTGCTTGCTGGAAGAGAAGACGGGGTCAAGCGTGTGGCCGGCGTAGTGGGTGGGCGTGTTCACCAGTTGCTTGAGTCCGAGGTTGGCGAGGTTGTCCAGCAGGGCGGTGGTGTTTCTGTCGTTGTTGTTCTCCAGGTGGAAGTTGAGGTCCCCTAGGAGGATGTAGTCGGCGGAGGGCATGGCGTGCGGGCTGATGAAGTCTGCGATGTCTTCGCTGAATAGTGTGCGTGGTCCCAGGGGTCTGTAGATGAGGGTGCCTCGGAGGGTGGTCTTGGGGTCAGTGTGTATCTGGAAGTGTAGGTGTTCGGCGGCGGTGAAGGTCTCGTCGGAGTTAGTCGAGATGCGGATGGTGTTCTTGTGTACGATGGCGATGCCTCCTCCCGTCTGGTTGACGCGGTCCCTCCGGGTGATCTTGTATCCGTCCGGGATGGCTATGGCGATGTCGGGCGCTGAGGAGGCGTTCATCCAGGTTTCGGTGAGGAAGGCGATGTCCGGTGCTGTTGCGTCGAGCAGGTCCCAGAGTTCCACGGCGTGCCTGTGGACGGAGAGGGTGTTCAACAGGATGCATTTCAGGTGGTTGCTGCTGGTGCTCGACTTGGCGGAGGTGGTGCACGTCCGGGGGCAGGTGAATCGGCAGGTTTGGCAGGTGAAGGGTCCGTGGGTGCGTCTCGGTGAGGCTCGGTAGCAGGCAGGGTTCCGGCCGGCATTGAGTGCGGTGAGGGTGGCGGCGTCGTAGGTCCGTCGAGTGGTGTTGCATCGGTGGGATCCAGGGGTCCTGGCGCTGGGCGCGGTGCAGTCGCGGACGGGCGCAGACGGGCTTGCCTTAGGCGCGCCTTGGCGCGCCAGCGGCGCGGCGCGCAGCGGCCGCCATTTATGGGGAGGTGGGAGGGAGGAGCAGCTGGGAGGCGGGAGGCAGGGGCAGCGAATGGGCAGTCAGGGGGCGGGGCCGCAGGACGCAGCGGCGGGAATGGCGAGAGGCAGCGGGGGCACAAAGTACAAGGGGAGAGAAAACAGACAAAAATACGGGCACAACGCAAATGGGGCAGCGAGGGGCACAGAAAGGAAAATGGGGGAGAAAACAGACAAAATTACAAGCACAACGCAAATGGGGCAGCGAGGGGCACAGAAAGGAAAATGGGGGAGAAAACAGACAAAATTACAAGCACAACGCAAATGGGGCAGCGAGGGGCACAGAAAGGAAAATGGGGGGAGAAAACAGACAAAATTACAAGCACAACGCAAATGGGGCAGCGAGGGGCACAGAAAGGAAAATGGGGGAGAAAACAGACAAAATTACAAGCACAACGCAAATGGGGCAGCGAGGGGCACAGAAAGGAAAATGGGGGAGAAAACAGACAAAATTACAAGCACAACTCAAATGGGGCAGCGAGGGGCACAGAAAGGAAAATGGGGGGAGAAAACAGACAAAATTACAAGCACAACGCAAATGGGGCAGCGAGGGGCACAGAAAGGAAAATGGGGGAGAAAACAGACAAAATTACAAGCACAACGCAAATGGGGCAGCGAGGGGCACAGAAAGGAAAATGGGGGAGAAAACAGACAAAATTACAAGCACAACGCAAATGGGGCAGCGAGGGGCACAGAAAGGAAAATGGGGGAGAAAACAGACAAAATTACAAGCACAACGCAAATGGGGCAGCGAGGGGCACAGAAAGGAAAATGGGGGGAGAAAACAGACAAAATTACAAGCACAACGCAAATGGGGCAGCGAGGTCACAGAAAGGAAAATGGGGGGAGAAAACAGACAAAATTACAAGCACAACGCAAATGGGGCAGCGAGGGGCACAGAAAGGAAAATGGGGGAGAAAACAGACAAAATTACAAGCACAACGCAAATGGGGCAGCGAGGGGCACAGAAAGGAAAATGGGGGGAGAAAACAGACAAAATTACAAGCACAACGCAAATGGGGCAGCGAGGGGCACAGAAAGGAAAATGGGGGGAGAAAACAGACAAAATTACAAGCACAACGCAAATGGGGCAGCGAGGGGCACAGAAAGGAAAATGGGGGGGAGAAAACAGACAAAATTACAAGCACAACGCAAATGGGGCAGCGAGGGGCACAGAAAGGAAAATGGGGGAGAAAACAGACAAAATTACAAGCACAACGCAAATGGGGCAGCGAGGGGCACAGAAAGGAAAATGGGGGGAGAAAACAGACAAAATTACAAGCACAATGCAAATGGGGCAGCGAGGGGCACAGAAAGGAAAATGGGGGAGAAAAACAGACAAAATTACAAGCACAATGCAAATGGGGCAGCGAGGGCACAGAAAGGAAAATGGGGGAGAAAACAGACAAAATTACAAGCACAACGCAAATGGGGCAGCGAGGGGCACAGAAAGGAAAATGGGGAGACAAGCAAGAAATACGGGCACCGGGGCCACAAGCGGAGGGCGATCTTACCTGCAGAAGCAGCGGGCAGACAACACAGGCGGAGCTGTGTGGTGGGGGAGCGACCTACCTGGCAAGGTCAAGGGTCGCTTATGGGTTTGTATTTAGGGTTTGAACCCTATGCTCTCTATACAGCATGGCTTTCAAGTATTCCATAACTCCATGCAAAATATCGGCTTTAATTATTCATCTATTCATGCCGTGAGGTTTCTTGAAGTTTCTTTCGTCTCTCTGTCATTTATTAACTAAGGACAGCCAGCCTCAACATCATAAGAGGTATACCATATTAAAATCTCTGCGAAGTTGTCTCTCTATGCTATTTTGACATATATCATGGTTATATATTCAAAGCAAATTTTATTACTACATCATCTTCATTATTATTTATTTGCCCAATAGATTTATCTTTGCCTCTCTTTATACAATATCTTCTATTCAGAGATTATAGGGTAAGTTACAGATTTACTCACCCTTCGAAGTTATATAGGTGGTGATGGGAAGACAAGCACTCTATGATATCTTGCATGAGCACTTTCTCTTAATGTACTCTCTAATTGGAAGATCCAATGATACACTCATCTCTAACTAATACAAGGAAACAAAACAGAAAAACTGCAGCCATCCCCAAACATTTGACATGGAGCCACAGGTTATCACAGTTCCCGCACCACAATAATACACACAGATCATATCCGGATATTTGACAAAGTTAGGTGCCACTGAAGACCCAGTGCTTTAAATCACTCAGAGGTGCATGATGTGTTGAGAGGGAGAATCTCCTTTTTGTCTCTGAGGGAGTACCCAGCAGCACCCGAGTAATTCTGTGTGATGTCTCACAAGGCAGGAATGGAGTCTTCTTCATCATCTTTAAATGCCAAGATGTCTTACCCCTACACTGCACTCTTAAAAGAGTGAGAGTTAAACTCAACGCCAACAACCCCAGGGTGGTTGATAATGTATTGATGTAGAGGAGTGAGGAAGAGCGCAACCCTGACTGGTGCCTTGACCAAGGGGAAAAGTATTGGATGATGTGCCAAGTATTGGACAATGTGCCATTTGCTCTAACCCATGCCTGTGGGCCTTCTGGGATGCACTGTTCCTATCCAGAGTGACTTTGCTCCTGGTGAAAGGATGAGTGACCTGTGTCTGGAGCAGAGACAAGGACATTACGATCAGGAATTGGCAAGATGATATGACCTTTTGCAACAAACATTTGGAACTTGACTATTCCACACTTCCACAAGACAATAGACCTTAAGACTTTTCGAACATGCTGCGGTCCTACCGACTTAATGCTGCTGTGCATTTCAGTTGTTGGCAGATGAGGTGTATTCTCTGTATCATCGGTTCCCAGGCTGAGTACATTGGGCACGCTGCGTTTTTATGAACTCCCATCCCATGTACATGCAGAGTCTTTGGCTATGGTCTACTATCCAATACTGAGCCAGACTTGCAGCTGCATGTTTGATCTGTAATTGAAGTAGACATAGCGGTTTGGGAAGGTTTGTGCTAATGGACAGTGTGTTTGGTTTTGCACTGGGTGTTGGTTTGGTGTTGTTTGGAAACACGCCAAATAAAAAACATTTAAAAAAAATAAACCTTGCCTCTGGGCAGGCATATAACGCAATAACCATTTTTGTAAGGTGGTCACCCAAATCGAAGTGTTTTAGCATTTCATATAGGTAAGGCCATGAAACTTTATTGAAGGCCTTTTCTGCATCCAGGACTACCACAGCGGTCGGACTCTGGATCATGTAGGCTTTTATAATTATGTGGCAAAAGATCTGAGTGTTGTTGCTTGCTAATCAGCCCTTAAAGTCGGATTGGGAGCGGTGGACCAGTTTGATGGCTTCCTCCAACCTCCCCTTAGGATTTTGTTTATATTTTTGACTTAATATTTATTAATTATATTGCTCTATAATTTTTTGCTAGACTATGATCTTTCCCCTCCTTGGGTTTTACAACTATAGCAGCCTCTACTGCAGTTCTGTTAACTATACCGGTATTCAAACAGGCTCATTTAATTCAAATAATGCAAGTTTGCCTCACAGACACATCAGATGTTTGGTAGCAGAGATTGTAGAATAGGCCAGCATAGTCCATAAGGTGCTCAGGTTAGAAGGCTTGGATATTTGGCATATGACTGGTTGTCTCCAATCTCCAGACTGACTACACTGCATACACTACAGCGGTGGCTCCTCCACAATGGCGGAAGAGCGTCGCCCCCCACTGGCTCAGAGCTAGCAGCTGAAAAATAAAAACTATATTTTACTATTGTTTTATTTTTCAGCTGCTGGCTGAGCCAGCATGTGCAGGGAGGGGTGGGCCGGGCCATTACAGATGGGAGGAGGAGTGGTAGATGTGCACTTAGGTTTCTCCATCCCAGCTGTATTGCACAGGTTGGAGAAACAGCAAATGCTCCCTGTGCCTGAGCGAGTGTTAATCCAGCCTGCTCAGGCCAATCCCCACGCTGTTCTCATGCTTGAGAGCAATGCAGGGATTGGATGGGGAGCAGTGATGCTGTCTCAGGGACTGCTAGGACCAGGAACTGGCAGCAGAGGAGCGCGAGTCAGCCGGCAGCACCAGGTAAATGTTTTAAAAAAAAAATTATTATTAAACTCCCCAGCTCCGCGCTCACCCTGCGCTTATTCTGCCGGCCCCCTCATCCACCCGCCTCGCCGGTATTTATCTGTGTCGGCCGCCACTGATACACTAGTGAGTGCACTGCACTTGTCGCAGCTCTTCTAACTGGAATCCACTGCACACTCCGGGTTGAATTTCAGTGGGCATTACAATTGCAGTGATAGAGCACCGCTGGGCCAGGGAGGCTGCAATGCTGCTGGGGAGTGGGCAGCACATGGGCAGGACAGTCTGTATGGAGCACATCCGGCTTAAGTTGTGGAGAAGACTCAACTGTGGAGAGGGGGTACCCTGAATGCATCATGGAGGGGCCTCATGGTTTGAAAACTGCAGGGTAAGGCAGGCGGCAAGGGATTGTACATGGGCCGAGGTTCACCACAGTACCCCCTGGTGAACTTGTTCGGGCTAATGGCACACAGCAGGGATCAGAAGCACCTTGGAAGATTGTCACGTTCTCGCACTCACCTTTGTAACCTGCTACATGAGGTAGGGTACAAGTACTGATTAACATCTACATATCGATACTGAGAGCATTCATTGGTACTCATTGCTGGTGATTTGGGCCGTTTTGAGAGAGCCTACCCCACTGATGAATCTACCAACAGTCCTTTCCATCCTCTGTGTTGGTGCTCGCACACAATCAGCTCTGAGTATGGTAAGGCATGGAAGCAGTCGATATCATCAAATGAGCTCCCTGAGCTGTAATTAGTAGGTAGATCCAGTATAATACCTCTTCCTGAAGCTTGCTACAGTGTGAGCTCTTCAATAGCTGGTCTTTATGTGGCACCGGGTTTGATCATTACTTTCCAGTGTTTTGTGTGGCTGCTTGTTTGGTGTCCCCTGTGCCACGTTGGCCTTGTTGCTCTCTTTTTGTAATGGGTATACATGTTTGCCTCTGAACGTAATGATATATTCATCTTCAGACTCCTAATTTTGCACAGCCTAATCTGTGATCAACTCCTTACCATGTCTTGGGGACTCTCCAAACAGTTATCCTGTTACAAAGGTCATTACTCTTCGTGTTTGAGCTAAGTCCCTATCCTATTTTCTCATGCTAGGAACCAAATCTTCAAATAAGAGAAGAGGTAGACATTGTCATTGTTAATTTTCACTTGTTATAGTGTACACTCTGCCAGTCAAATGGCGTCACACAGCGTTTGTTAACAGTTACTCCTGTAATTAGTCCCTTATTACCCACATGTTTTCTCCAAGAAATTAGAGCGTGTCAAACTGATAATTGTACCTCAGCTTCGTCTTGCCGTCAAAGATGAAAGAAGTCTCTAATCTGGTCTCAGCTTTCATGCAATAAAAGTTTAAAAAGGAAGTTTGACATTTTTAAACGTATAATTTCCGTCTTAGAAGGGCTAGTAGAGCCAATTATAATTGTTCAGAAACTGCCCTGTAATCAGAAAGCACTTTGTGACAAATATCTCAATACTGAATGTGAGTTCTCAAGCAAGTACCTTGTCCTGTGGTAGCCTGTGGTGGTTTTCCTGAAGTGGGGTCAAACAACTGGTGTACGGTAAAAATGTGGTAAACCCTCAGAATGAGGAAATAGGGGTGCGATTTTCATGTTCATTTTTTAGCAAATATATACAAGTGGATTCTGGTAAAGAATTCCATCTTGCATATAGCATCCCCCTAAATTTGGGCTGCAACTATCCAAGACTATTCTCCGTGTACATGGGCAGCTTTAAGTTCTGAATTCCTCAAAACTATCAAAAAAATATACTGAGAAGCATCATGGAAAGCAAAAAGCAATCCTTGGATAGGCCCCCCGGCTTACTGGGAGGGAGTATTTGGAGGAGAAAGTGGAAATTAGTAGGGGGAATATTGGGACATGACTAGGATCAGAAGTAGAATTGCAATGTCCTGATGACGTAAAATTTTGGAATACACACACACTGATCTAAACAGGTGGGACAGAAGAATGGAGACTTAATTGTTACAGTTCTTGCTACAATGTTGCATAACCTCTCAAATCAAATAAATCTTTATTCGGTTTCATGTATTAAAACCATAAAAGCACAAGTTAAAATATAATAAATACGATCCACACTGGGACATACCACAATTAACAATGATATGTACAGGTAAAAATACAGGGTTACCAAGACTCCAATAACACACAGAAGGTACCAGATAGACGAAACACTTGAAATAGTACAGTTGGTCCCCACACATAATCTAGTTGATGGTTGAACAGGCGAGCTAAGCAAGGCGAAGTGCATGGTGCCAGGGAAAGTATTGAGGGTCAAGCTAGTTAATCACAGCTAGCCCTGAGCCAAATAGCAGATTAAAAAAAATTAAGCACATAAAAAACAGTGCTACCTGACAACATTTGTAAAAATATAAAAGCGGGTCTTACTTGCCTAAAATTGGCCTTTTTCAAAATATAAATTAAAAAAGACTTTCTGGGGGCATCATAAAATGGGCAAAACATTGTAAAATGAACCATATCCTGTGGAGATATTCCATCGCAGCCACAGGTCAGCAAAATTTGTCCCTTGTTCTGACCCCTGAGGTGGGCGAGGAGGAGTTGAAAAAGATCGAACCGTAACCTTGTCAATAAAAAGCGGTCATATGAGTTTAAGAACCCCAGTAAGTACGCCCTCTTGTGGTCCTTAACAAGATGAAGCGACGTACGCTGGGCTTTAATAACTCCTTCTCCCCCCTTGCCATAATCTGCTGCTCAAGTAAGGCCGCCTTGACAAGGTTCAGATCCTTCTTATTCGTCACTTCGGGATTAATCAAAAGATCTACTCTCCCCATGCTCATTAAATTCTTTTCAACATAACTGAGCCATGGCACCCGGGAGGCATGGTCAAGCCCCAGACATTCTTTTAGGATCGCTTTATTTAATGTAGTCACCTTCTCAGCCCAAATTTTTAACCAGAGATACACAGGGAGAAATGCTATCAAGTCTGTAATATATGTCATACCAAGATCATATGCAGTGAATGAGGGAATACCCTGAGGAACGGATAAAAGCTGTCTCAAAAATTTGTTTTCCACGATTTGAAGATCTGGGGGGTATACCCCCAGATCTCAGTGCCATTAAGTGCCTTTGAGATGCACTTGGCCCTGTAGAGCTTCAATAGAGCCCCACCAGTCTTTTTCCCAGTCTGGAGGCAAAATTGAATATGGCTGCAGTCTCCCGGGTAAGGTCGTTTTTCTTGCGGGTGAGTTGGGGCCCCCATTTCATTTTATTGTCTAATAATACCCCCAGATAGGAGAACACACTCGACCTTCGGATCGGGGTAGACCCAACCCTGAAAGTGTATGGCCTGCTGGAACGGGCCCTTACTTGCGTGATATAAGACTTAGAGTTGTTGATCTTCAAATCCCGGTCCCCCATAAATTTGACAAAGGAGTTTATGAACATTTGCAGGCCCCTTTCGGTCCTGGCCATCAGGACGGCATCGTCTGCGTATAGCAGAACTGGAAGACCGCGCCGTCCCGCCTGAGGGAAGCCCGCCTTGGTCTCCAGGAGAGTCTTCTCCAAATTATTAATGTAAAGATTAAATAAAACAAGCATTGACATAGCCAATAGGTCTCGCCTTTGGGACCTTATAAGTGTTTAGCCCTGCAACAGTTGATGTTGTTGCACCAAGGATATTGTGCTGGATAACTAAACACTTATAAGGTCCCAAAGGCGAGACCTATTGGCTATGCCAATGCTTGTTTTCTATGTCTACACTACACCGAGGCACTGTCTAGTGGCCCCTGGGCATGTATTAAATATTTAGGCTCAGTTCACGAAAGGGCCTGTAATCCCTTTTGGGTTCAAATGTCTGTGTACATCCAAAACGGCATTACAGGTAATTGTAATCGCATATGTCAAACTCAGTAGCAGCAACATTATCGTGGTGTCACCAGGGCTGTAAGTGGAAGCTTTTTCAATATTATATACAAGCATAGTTGCTGCTTATTTATCTTATGCAACTAACAACCATTGACAAAGGCAATAGTCCTGACTTGTTGTAGGTACGACGCTACTTGTTGTATCATATATCTGGATGCAATGACAGAAACAGCAAAATACAAGTCGGGCGGCACACTATGCTAAGCACAGATTTTTAGCTTACGTGTTTCAAGCCACGCCCTTAATTACATTAGCCACACCCCTTTGAGAGACCCCCCAGTTTTTTCATCCCACTTAAAGACCTGGGTTTACATTTATATAGCGCTTGCTACCCCTGAGGTGTTGAAGCGCTTTTCAACGGGTCGCACGCTACTCCGGAACGCAAACAGGATTAGGAGCAGTGCAAGATGTAGGTGCTTTCTTTGGCAATATGCAAGTAAGCAGTTCACAAGCGCTATATACACACCTTGAAATGGACAAAATTTCTCTCATTTTTTTCTACATTCCAAGATATCAGTCTTGGAATCGTGCACAATTTGCGCACCCCCGAATTTGTGGACCCGGTGTAAACAAAATCAGCGAGTGCCCACTTTGCACCTGACTTTTGAGGATCCGCCCCTACCCATTTCTGTCTTGTGTGGCCAAAATGCGAGCACTGGTTAAACATGTCACATATGACACAGAGCCACTTGGCAGCATGCTTTTAGGTCGTGTGTGACTGTTGCATTGCAGGGTAGAACATGTCGTCCATAACATTGTGTGCGGACAGGACTCCTCACAGAAACCCTAGGATGTTGGTGGTTGTGAGCTAAGCAGGCGAATGTACAACACGATCGGGCACTCTGGGCCACCAGCACCTGTTTTTCAGGGGAGTCTAGCAAAGCAAATCATTTTTATAAGCATTTCCTCTCCATGTGGTTAATTTGAATGTGCTAACGGGAGAGGCGTATGTGAAATTCTTGGAAGTAAAAGCATTAATATATTAGAAGAACCGGGGGAGGGGGGAGTGCGGGGAACAAGAAAGAGAGAAGGTGCTTAGCAAAAAAAAAAAAACAGAGAGAGGTAGGGAGGGAGAAGAGAAGAAGTCTTTTCTAAGGCTGCTGTTGTGGTCCACGCCCAACAAGCACGTAGAGGTCTTACATAGAACCGCTTTGCAGCGCCTCAGGCAGAAATAGTGAAAATAGTAAAGTGCGGAGGATATGAAAGGTGATTATGTACCCTCTCTTTTCTACTGACCCCCTATTTTAGCAAAAAGAAGGAGCACAGAGGAGGGCTGTGAGAAGAGAAAGCAGGGGGTAAGAGGGTCTCAGAAAGTGGGGATAGAAGGGTAAGTTAAACAGGGTCGGACTGGGAAAAAAATAGGCCTGGGTAGCAAAATAAAAAAGGCACCCATAAGTGAATTAGAAAGCCAAAAAAAGGGGTGTGTTGTTGTTGCACATCGGGGCAGTTTTGATTTTTTAAAGACACGCTTTATTTGCAAGGTAAGATTGCATGGATATTAACGTGCTGAATGCAATGGTTGTTTTAATATCTGGGAAATTAGCAGTAAAAATTGACCCAGCAGACGCACAAACGCCACACACGCTTACCTATCAGAGCAGCCCTTCAAACACTGCCTGATCGCCCTAACGGCCAGCCCGACCCTGAAGGTAAGTCCAGCTTTTTTATTTTTTTATTTCGGCAGTTACTGGAATTTACCCGTTTCTATTATCTAAGTGGCCACCACGCATAGGATATATATATAGATAGACAGCGTGAGTAGTTCTCTGGATTTCTGGCACTACAGATAATAATAATCAGGCCAATGGATCTCATATTCACCGGTTAGATGGTAAAGGTGAGTTTAAAATTAGGCGTGAGGGCGAGGACAACGTTATATAAGGATCTGAGAGGAGAGAAAGGAAACATAGAGGCGAAAGGAGAGGAAAATACAAACAAAGGGGGAGAGAAGGTGAATGTAGAGAGGGGGCAAAGAGAGGGAGCAAGCGAGCGAGGGAAATAGAAAAACAGCGAGAGAGGGCGGGCGCACGCATGCGAGAGAGAAGCAATTAACGAATAAGCAAAGCGTGAGCCATCTTCAAAGGACCGGCTTCCAGGCTCAGTCCATCTACAGCGTTTACCTTACGGGAGCGAGCAGCAGCAGGCGCGATAATTGCAAACAGATGGCGCCGCTGCTCGCTCCCGCAAGGTAAACGCCGTACATGCACGAGTGCCCAATGGAAACAGTGCAGAACATGCACGAGTTTCCTCAAAAGTACGGAGTGATTCCAAAAGGTCACTCCAATGCAGCGTTTGCGCGCTGCGTAGGCGAGACCTAAAAAGGGGCCAAGCTGCAACCCTGACGGACCCCATTCCTGACAGGGAACAGGACTGAGACCTTCTGGTCAGCCGAATATCGCACAGCCGCCTTAGTGTCTCAATGGAGGTCTTGTAAGAAAAGAACTATGTCCCTATCTACCCCCAAGGAGAGCAGAATCTTCCACAACTTTCCTCTGTTCATGCAGTTGAACGCAGAAGAGAGATCCATGAAGGCCAGGAAGATGGTACCAGGACGGGCAACCGTATACTTATTCATTATCATGAAGAGGTTCAAGCATTGGTCTATCGTAGAATGGCCAGGACGGGAACCATATTGGGCATCTGATAAGATGTTATTCTCTAGAGCCCAGATTGTTAACCTGTCCAGCAGGATCCGTCCGACCACTTTGACTACCGAGTCCAGCAGGGAAATAGGCCTGTAGCAATGGGTGCTATCCCTGTTCCCCTTTTTAAAAACCGTGATAATAATGGAGGTGGCCCAAGAGGCCGGGGGGCCGGACCTAACAGCCACATTATTAATGGAGGTGAGCAAGGGTGCCCATAGCCTCTCAATGAAGTCACTGTCCCGGAAAGTCAATGACATGCTTAATCCAAGTTATTCCAAGAGAGAGAATTTGTTTTGAAATTTGGTTTGAGTATCCAGGTGACATAAAGCAGCCAGTTCAGATGGTTTACAACTTAAACATCACAAGTTCTGTCTGACAACATTGATACCATAACAACTACTTACAAAGCCGTGAAGGAATGCAGCCACCTAGCAGGAAATACTGATTCTAACTTTTTTGAAAGATGCCACGAAATTTGCTTTTTGTAGGACTGTGTCTGAGGTTAGGGGTAGCAGATAAGCTTTGGTTACCCGGATCTTTATTACTTAATGTTTTATTCCCATAACGAATCATACTAGGCAAACAAATTTAGTTTTAACAACTGTTGAGCTGGTAGAGGATGCTGCTTAGAAAACGCCATGATACCAAAAAGGCACTCAGTAATTTGCATTCAACATTGTTTCAGAAAGGTCATACAGAATATGATTTTGGGAAAGCACAGTATAACACTGTTGAGTACAGAGTTATGATGAATGGCTCTTTCAAACACACATTTCATATCATGGGACGTTAGGTAGGGTTATATACAATCCCTACTTTAAGCTTAATTCATGATGGTCATGTAAAAAACGCTGATGCATTTTGACCATTACAAACCTTGATAGCAGCAGATTAGTCCTACTATTGTTTCAATATGTATACACTTCCAATCATGCCTCAAGGGGAAATTACGTTTGTTGATAAAAACCACAATTGTGATTGTTTACGCTGTGTAGCTCATACATAAATCACATGGTTTGAAGTTCATATAAACTCAGTGTTTTGTGTTGTGCGTCCTGCATTAAGTTATACAAATGGTCCTTATGATTACATGTTGCAAAATGTCATTTAGTTACCTTTTGCTATTGTGCCATGATATGATTATTTTCTCAGTTGGTAAAGACTCTCAAAGGTTTAATGAAACATATCAAAATTTTGTATTTAATTCTGATGAGTACTCCCTTCATTATGGTCATTTGACTTTACGTCACATTCGTATGATATTCCAATTGGCCCAATGTTGCTTATATTCCCCAGAGTAATGTATTCTGGACAACATAGTTCCTGTCCTCGCTTTTGTTCAATATGGATCTCATTGTTACACCCTAAAACATAGTGATTTGTATTGCATGATTATGTACAGTGCACTTAATCTTTAAGCTTTGAGAACATCATGGTTGATGTCATTACATTTAAATTTTACTTTGCTGTGAATTGTTCACGTGCACGCATGGTATGACTTTCTGTCATCTGTTATAGGCAATCACTTGATAATCATTGTGTGCTCTCTGAGAGAGACTCCATCTCTCACATGGGTTTTGTCGACAATTTTTCAGGTAGTTTAAAATGCATTTCAGTTATTGACAAACAATAAGTGACCTCACAATTCCTCATCATTAAGTCCATAGGGGGCCCTACTTCACCATTTTTTTATCTACTTTGTTTGCAGTTGCTGTAATCGGTGCATTCTGTTTCTTTCTCTTTCGTTTTTTGATATAATGATGAATGCATAGTAAGACATGGACTTCCAATCTCCACTATGATGTTTCATGTAGTGCTTGGCCATGGCATTTGTTTGGTCTTTGTTTTCACAGGCCCTATGTTCCAAAATTATTTTATGCACAGTACATGTTGTGCTTCCCACATATTTCAGCCCATAATTATATTCCAGATGTATGCCACAAACTGAGTCAAAAGTGATTTTTTTATTGATTTGAATCTTTTGATTGTTTTATTGTTAACCTCTTTAGTATATTTATTGTTTTATTGTTCATCTATTAAGTATATTTAGCAATCTTACAATATTTGCATGTTTTGCCTCTTAAAAAATCTTTCTTGAGAAACAGTAAGCTAATTCTGATCTTTATTAAATTTGCTAATCGATCCTTTAAGACTGGTGCATTTTTGGAATGAGATTGATGGCGCATGGCTTATTTCTTTTCCAATATCTACGTCATTTTTTATTAGGTTTCAGTGTTTCTGGAATATTTTTCTAATTTGATTACTTTCCTTACTATAGATTAGGATCAATCTTATTTGGTTTTCTTTAGAATTTCCTCAGCCCTGTTCTTTTCTGGTGATAATGGTTCCCAATCCATGTTTTTTTATTTTTCAAAGTCTTGTTCAGTAGTTTTGATTTAGTATCCTCTTCTTTGAGAACGTTCTTTGACCTTTTCAAAGTTTCTCTCCATCTGTCTTCTGAGCAGCTTCTTTTTATTCTAAGAAATTCTCCATATGTAATGCTTCTCAGTAGAGCTTTAGGATGAAAACTGGCTCCATGTAATATGCTGTATGTAGATGTTTTTTTCTATGCAGTTTAGTCGCTAGTTTACCGTCCTTTACACAGACTGTGACTTTCAAAAACTGTATTGGTTGATTGTCGATTGTGTATGTGAATCGCAAACTACATTCATTTTTTTTCTTCAATTGCGAGACGTATTGCTCAAACATTTGTTTACAGCCATTTCAGTTGATGAGTAAATACTCTATATATCTAGTCTGTGTAGTCTGTAGAAGCACTCTTTCCAGACACTCCTCGTTGGGTCCTCCCCATGCTGTCTCCGACCAGCCCATCACAAGACTTGTCTAGTTCCCAATAGCTGTTTCGTAGTATTGCCTAAAACGTTGATGACTGAATGAAAGAAATGTTATTTAGTTAGATGTCAGTCTTTTCCAGCGGCATCTTTGAATGTTTTAATTCACCAGTGTTGACTCATTTCATGAAATATTCATATGCTTTAAGATCAATGTCATGTCAGATGGATGTTTACAGTGACACAACTTCAGTTGTTACTAGAAAATAGCTTTTTTGCTAAGTCACTTTAGAAGGTATCTGTTGAAGATCTCCTGTGTCCCTAACGTAAGAGCTTAGATACAGTTAGGACCAAGTAGTGATCTACTTAACTGGATGTTCTCTTGAATAAGGATGAACAGGCTGATACTATGGGTCTTCCTGGAGGGTTGGTTAATCATTTGTGAATTTTCAGAAGAAAGTATATTGTGGGTGATGTTTGATTATTAGTTCTTAGATATTGTAATCATCTTCATTAATTATTAATTTTGTCTGTCAATCCTTCAAACAGTTATCATACATTGCTCTGATGTAATTAATGGGAATCTTTTCCAGTTTTTCATAGTTCATTATATTGTCTATTTGCTTCCTTGATATATGCATATTTATCCATTTTAACTATATTTCCACCTTTGTAGGGTGGTTTTATAATTATCTTTTCACTGTCTTGTAGATTTTTCAAGTTTTTCAATATCTTGGGAGACTGGTCTATGAAACATGTAATTTATTTCCAGTTGATAGGATAGTGCAACATTTTGATTTCTCTTTAAGCATGCTATGTTAATGTCTATTAGTGTTGATTGCCAATTCTTCCAGGATTTAACTCTTTTTCCACAGTTTAACTGGTTTTGCATGATAGTTGATGCACATTCATTGTCTGGTATTAGGTGGATCTGTAGATTGGAGCCTTCCTCGGTTGACCGTCTATCTGCAAAAAAATGATTTTGTTTACTGCATGAATTTTAGCAGTTTCAATTTCCTGACAAATTTATACATGTCTGTCCTTGTTTCCACAAACTCAAAATGTACCTCTTGAGATGAAAAGATAATCCTCAATTAAGAACTTATTTTTTTTTCCAGTATGTACATTGATAGAATATAAAATTTCCTAGCTTTCGTAACAGAAAGTTTCAGTTCTACTAAGGGCACAGAGGGGAGGATTATGCTTTAATTTCTTTGCTTTTATTAAACAGCAGCTATGTAAAACATTAACAAAAACTACAAATCCCATGAACATATGGAATAAAGTTAATTGGAGTTCATTGTAGTTCAACCAATCCAGTTGCATGAGTCCCACTATAGTCCCACATCAGTGTCCTTTCCTCCTTTTTCTTCGAGCGACGAATAGCCGGAAGTTAACCATTATTCCTGCTTGCCCAAATATTTTCCTGTAAGAGAGTACACCATTAAACGCATTCTGAAACTTGTTAACCATCATACATAAGCTGATTGTCATAAAGCCATTACAGTATGTTCAGATATGAACCCTATCTACATTACCAATTCACATAAAATCAAAATCTGTTATTCACTTTCATTACTGAGCATTATCTGTAACCGGGGGGCTACAGTCATTCCACAACCCCGGGAGGGATAATCCTTGCCTCCGTGTCTTTAATAGAATTGAAACTTTCAGTTACGAAAGCTAGGAAATGTTATATTCTATGTCTGGACCAGAGGTGAGGATTATAATAGTTTAAAGCTTATCCATCACTAAGGATGCCATGATATGAAGCAGCTTAAAATAAAAACTCTTGAAAATGGAGTCTGATGGCCAGTCTGCTGCATTCATGATATCCTCTAAATGAGCTCCCAAGGAGAAGGCCTTAGACGTGATAGCCTCTGTGGTGGAATGTGCTCCAAATGTCTGAGTGTTGACGCCTGCCTCTTGCATGGCCATCTGACCCATCTAGCGATGGTTGGGGAAGAGACCGCCTTATGATGCTTTGTGAGGTGAGTTCAATAAGAAGTTGCCGTTCCCCATGAGGACGGAGATCCTCCGTCATGGATTCATAAGACTTAATGCATCTCACTACGCATAACTTGGGGGAATGTGGAAAGCTGGGTATGAGATCAGTCTGGAATTCGTTTTCATTCTCTTCGAAACACGATAAGTAACTCCGCCCGGAGTAAACACTCTTCCGGTGATGTCCAAAGCCCTGATATCAGAAACCCGTCTACAGGAGATCAAACAGAGGAGGTAAGCTAACTTAACGGACAACTGTTTCCTAGACAGGTACTTGTTTCTCGGCCAAGAGAGGAATAAATTGAGGAGCACATTCACGTCCCAAAGGACCGCATATTGTGCTTTCGGGGGAGTGGATTGCCGTACTCCTCTAAGGAGTTTCTGTGTCAACGGGTGTTCACCCACAGGGTGTCCATCAGTCGGGGTGACCCATGGAAATTGCTGATCGGAAAGTATTGATCCTCCTGTAAGCCATGCCTTCCTATGCCAAAGAGGCCAGAAAGTTCAGGACGTGGACAGTGATGGCCCCCTCGGGATCCAAGTGTCATTGGCTACACCAACCCATCCATCTGGACCAAGCTGATCTATATCTTTTAAATGTGTTATCTGCCCATGCCTTGGAGAGAAGGTCTGCTGCTTGGAGCGAAAGTCCCAGGACATGTCATTGTGCGTGGTAATCCTCTACGCCCTCAGCAGCAGTGACCCCTCCAGAACTAGAGGATGGGAATTGCCAAATGGATCTCGGAGGAGAGTGGGAAACCGGGGTAGACGGATTGTAGAATCCCAAGAAAGTTCCATCAGAACTAGAAACCAAACTAGAGACCTCCACTGGGGAGTGATTACCACTACCTGTGCTTGCTGTCGACGGACTTGTGCCGACACCCTCATTATTATTGAGAATGGGGGACAGGCATAGCCGTTTACAGTCTCCCAACTCTGCATGAACACATCTGTTGCCTAAGCAGAGGGATGTGGTCTCCAGCTGAAGTTCTTGGCTACTTGGTGATCTAGATTGTACCCGAATAGGTCCACTGAGAAAGGGCCCCATCGGAGTTTCAGCTCCCGAAAGACAGAGGGATCCAGCTTCCAGAGGCTGAGGTCTCTCAGGTGTTGGGACTGCCAATCCGCCACCTGATTGTCTGAGCCTGGAAGGTGTTCCGCTGTGACTGAGATCTGGTTCTCCAGGCAGTACTTACAGAATCTCCTGGCCAGATCTGATAGAGGCTTGGATCACGTCCCCCCAAGATGGTTGATGTACCTGACCGCTGCTACGTTGTCCATCTTGAGTAGAACATTGCATTGTATTCGTATTTTTGTCCAACATTTGACTGTGAGTGAGTCGGCCATCAGCTCTAAGCAATTGATATGAAGAGAGCTCTCTAGTTCTGACCATTTTTCTCCTGTGGAGAATTCCCCACATCATGCCCCCCAGCCCACTCCTCTGGCACCTGATTCTATCACCAAGTCTGGTGGTGGCTAGAAGATGGCTCGGCCATTCCACGCTTCCATATGGGCCAGCCACCATTGGATTTCCGTTATTTCTTCGGCTGAAAGGGGTTCGTACTCTGAGTATGTCAGAAATTTCCAAAAGTGTGAAATCTTTAATCTTTGCAGGGCCCTGTAATGTAAGGGTCTGGGAAATATGGCTTGGATGGACACAGATAGACGTCCGACCTCTCTCGCACCTGACGGAGGGAAGTGACTGGTTTTACCAGGGTGCGTATCAGTTTGTGTCTGATTTTGGTTATCTTTCTGGAGGGGAGGCCTACAGTTGCCTGAACGGAATCCACTACAAGTCCCTGGAATACTATGGATTGTGTTGGAGATAACGCTGACTATTTCCTCGTTGATGAGGAAAACCTAGGGACTGCAAAAGAGAGTCCGTCCACTGTAGGTGAGTCTGTAAGACTCTCGAGTCCTGGTTCAACAACAGGAGATCGTCCAGGTAGATGATCAGTCGAACCCCTCTGGCCCGAAGGTGCTCCGCCTCTGGTCTGAGGATCTTAATGAAACACCATGGAGCCGAGGAGAGGCCGAAAGAGAGGGTTGTAAACTCGTAAGTGGTGTGGAGCCATTGGAATTGGAAGAAGTGACAGTGCAGGGGAAATATGGGGGCCGTAAGGTACGCTTCCTTTAAGTCCAGAAGAACCAACCAGTCGTTGGGCTGGAGAAGATCTCGGAGGAGATGGATACTCTCCATCTTGGAGAGGGTACCCCAGACACTCGTTGAACTGTTTGAGATTGATAACTGGGCGTTTCCCGCTATTGCGTTTGTCCACCACATAAAGGTGGCTGAGAAAGCCGCTTGGATGTGGAGTTGTCAGGACAATGGCCTCTT
The DNA here is from genome assembly GCA_963921515.1 of Calotriton arnoldi. Lineage (NCBI taxonomy): Eukaryota > Metazoa > Chordata > Amphibia > Caudata > Salamandridae > Calotriton > Calotriton arnoldi. Next base: position 520,734 of record CAWUFW010007100.1, read on the forward strand.
TGGATAAAAGGTCCTGAACCTCTGCTTCTACCAAGGATTATTTCTCTGCTGAAAAATGAAGAGGGTGTGGAGGCCTGTACTGGACGGGGGAGTCATAAAACTCTATTTGGAACCTGCTTATGGTCTGTAGATCCCAAGCGTCGGATGTCAGGGACTCCCAATTGTGTGCAAATCGTGCCAGTCTCCCCCAACAACTTCACGTGAGGAAAAGGGATCACACTCACCATGAGAGGTTCCTGCTGGTGTCCACCTCTAGAACTGCCTTTGGAGCCGCGATGCCTGGGGGTATCCACAGGTAGGGTAGATCCCTCCCAATCTGGACTGGTCTTGAGATTTACCCTGTCTAAAGGCTGTGCCCCAAAAAGAGACCTGTTGCTGTCTGCGGCCGGCCAAGTGCCCCCTACCACAGCCGGCCCGGTGAAAACCAGGTGTGAAAAAAATCTTTTTAATTGAGGACTGTGTCTTGTACAGTGAATTAAATGTTGCGACTAACTTGCCGAGTTCTTTGATAAAATGCTTACCAAATAGGTCGCCTTGAGCCACTATGCTGGCTTCAGATGTGGCTAAGTCCCCAAGTTTGGGGCCAGTCTTAATTAGGCGGGATCTTCTACGCTCCGTGGATAGAGCGCAGTTGGCATTTCCAAGAAATATTATTGCTCTCTGCGCCCATCCTGACAGGACTTCAGGGTGAATCAGTGAGTCAGAGGCCTTGGCATCCTCCGCTGTATCCAATATTTTTGTCAAAGGGCCTGCCATGTCAAAAAGCTTGTCCTAACATGACTGCCAGGACCGATTTATGCCCTTTTTAGGGTCGAGTATATACTTGGCGTGGAAGGTCTCAATGCGTGGGTCTATTTCTGGTGTGGGGGCCACTTTGTCTGCCAAGGAAGGGCAGGGGCACTCCACCTTGAGGCGGTTAAGGGTGTCTTTGTCCATGGATTTTCGCAATCTCTTCACCACATAAGTGGTTACCTTTTCGGCGGGGACCCAATCAGAAGATTGTGGGTGTAGGAGGTCATCCGGATTAAGGAACATGGAATCGGGACTCGGGGAGGGCCCATCGCAATCAGACGGTGCAGGGTCCGAATGGGGGGGTCCAGGGCCTATCAAGCTCCATGTCTCCATCAGAGGCCGGGGAATCGGCACCATCCGGGAGGGGGGGGATCTAGTTCAGGGACTGGTGGGCAGGGGAGGGTTGAAGGGCTTGCTGGCTCCAGATTCTGGTCTTAAAAGGCGCGCTTCAGAGGGGCAAAGGTGTCAAAATCTACGCCTGCGTACTTCCCACCAGCAGTTTGGGGCGTCTCGGGTTTTTCCATAGGCTGAGTGGGAAGAGTCCCCTTGGGTTATGCCCTTGGATTGAGGGCTGGAAGGCACTGCGCTGCCAGGGTCATTAGTGTATGTTCGAGCGGTGCAGTGGCCTCCGAGACAGCGATGTACTGAGGCGTCCATGACCTCACAGAAGTAGTCTGTGTGGAGATAAGTCACTGCCTCCTCCTAGGTATAGGAGTCATGGATCTCCTGCATATTGAGGCACTATTTGGTCTGGATAGCACCAGGAAAATGTGGTGACCTGCAAGGTGCCAATCATTGAGGGACTCAGGCTGCCTTTTATTTCACAGGGCTAAAAGCCAGCTGTAGGTTGGGAAGTAGGTTTACACTGACCTGAGCTGTGTGCTAGTAATAGATTATGCACAATATGATGGCCTGGGCGAAGTGTCCCAATGGTAGGCTAATCAGAGGAGCAAATATTGCCTAACGTGCTAGAACTTGTGGGTCAAACAACCTCTAGCAGCCCCAGATTGGGTGCCTGATGCGCACAGTATGTACAGGTCATTGACCTAGAGTACGGATCCCGTGGGGCATATGGTGTGCTCCGAGCGCAATGCAGCAATTGAACCTTGTCGCCTATCGGCGAGAAAACAGACCCCTTTTGGGGCTTAGTCACTCCAGTCCTGGGGTTTTACAGGAGATATTGGCAGTGAGAGTGTTCCGACCGTAATCCCTTGAGGAATGCAATCGGACCGGCGGCCTAACTGAATCTCCAGAGAGGTGAGCGGGTGCCCCCAGCGGTCGCAGGACCAAGCCGCAGAGCCCGACACATCTTGTAAAGACTTTAACTCAGCTTAGAAGGGAGAGCGCTTTCGTGGGTATAGACAATTACCCTTAAAGGGAAAATATTATAGGCATATGAATAGACATCCAAAACAAGTTAAATAAGAAGATGGCCAAGTGCCTGCACTTAACTGTTGGCTGTGAGGAGCAGCGAAGAAAGAGGAGGAAAGAACATTGATGTGGGACTATAATGGGACTCATGCATCCTGATTGGTTGAACTCCAATGAAATTAATCCCAAAGGTTCATGGGATTTGTAGTTTTTGCTAATGTTTTACATGGCTGCTGTTTAATAAAAGCGAAGAAAATAGAGCATAATCCTCGCCTCTGGTTCTGACATAGAATTACTATTAGGATCAAGTTATCTTCAGTTTATAGTCCTTCATCTATTTCCTTGAGTTGCATAGAGGCTATGTTCTTGCTTTTATGGCATGTCCTTGTTTTCTTCTTCCTTTTGCTTTTATGTGACCATGTCCCCTTCCTCTGATTCTTTTGTCTATATACATCAGTTGCATTGCTTCTAAAAATGAAATCTCATGTATTGGCATTTCATGCGAGTTAGATGTTCCCTCCTCACTGTCTAGATCACTGTCAGATTCACTTGTTACTTCTAGGAATGATGGTTCCATCATAGTTTTGTCTATTACATTTTTAATTTTCAAAGTGTCAAAATTGTTTCACAAATGTAAAAATTGTTCCCTCAGTATAGTCTCATTTGAACTTCTTCTGTTTCCTTTGTTTAACTTCATCTTGTTGATAAAATCGAGACTCCATTTCTTTTCTCAGTTTATCTACTTGTTCACTCTGAGTGCTGGTTTTAATGTTCTCTTCAATCACTTTTATACTTTAAAATAGTTTTTCGGTTTTTTTGATTGATATTTCATCAAAAGGTACAGACAATTGATTCATGATCCCTTTTCGCATAGTTGACCACAATTTTCATTATATTTTCTTGAACATTGCAAGTTATTTTCACCCCCTTCCTGTAATAATTATTTGCTTGTATCTGGGTGATTTGGCATTGAAAAAATCCTTAGACCCCCCTCTTCAATGTATTTTTCTAATGAAATTATGTACTAACTTTTACTGATTAATTTTTTCTGTATTCGTACTAACATACTAAATAAATGCCTCAAGTCCACTTTGCTATATTCTCTACTGTCAACATGTGTATCCGCAGGTCGTGCCTTTGTTTCTTTGTCAAATAAAGATGTGGGATCTGTAGCCCTTCCAGCTCACCACCACAGTGGTATCCAGCACTAACCTCAATCCACAAAATTCTCTGTCGGTGTTTATCCTGTTTGTTTGTTGTGATGTAGTTTGGCTCTTCGCGCCATTGTCCGTAAGTATAAATGGCAGGGCCACTTTACAATGTTCAAATGCAGATAACTTGCTTTATGTACACTTCAGTTCAACATGCAAGTTTGTGTCTCACTAGGGGAGACTATTCTCTAGGTGAGACCCTCCAATTCAGTCTGATGTAAAAGGGCGCTCCCTCCAGATACTGTTTAAAAACAAAGCGGTCTCCACACGTGATGTGCTCCTAGGGCTGGTGCTCACGTGACGCAGACTGTAGCCTCTGTTATCCAGAAATACCAAAGAAGGTGGCACTCCAGTAGTTAGTGCTGAAAAGAGAAGTAAAACACGCAGATGCATTTCGATCCGAGCAGGTATTGATCACAGCTGATTAGTCCTACTGTTGTTCAATAGATATACTCTTCCTGTTCTGCTTCAAGGTGGCATTCTGGGAAATTAAGTTTGTTGATAAAAAAACCCTCTTGTGATCTTTTGTTCTGTGTGGATTATACATAAATCACATGGCTTGAAGTTCGTATTAACTCAGTGTTTTATGTTGTGCATCCTGCATTAAGTTAGACAAATGGTCCTGATGATTACATGTTACACAATGTCATTTGATTTGAAGGCCATAATGATGTTCTCTCATTATATGAAACTGTGTATTTCTAATAGCACTATAAGGCATTTAGTGAAGTTTCTGATTCTGGATACTTCAGTCCATTTACTCCAAGACAAGTTTATGGGCAAGTTGTACCAAACATCATGATTAGAGATCAGGGAGTAGCTATTGCGAATAACCACAAAAAAGCACTATGATATTGAAGAATATGTATGAACATATGTGCACTTATAGATGGAAGACTATTATTTTGAAGGTTTGACTGTATTTGTGGTAGATATATATATATATATATATATATATATATATATATATAATGACGAAAGAAGAGCATTTGGAATTCCAAAACTCGTCTCGTATTTCCGGGGTGTGTATCTCCAGCAACCAAAGAATGAAAGGAGATCTTAGAAAATACGAAAGGTACAAGGTATTAAATGGAACGACAACTGGGGATGAACACAAATAAGAGCAAAATAGAAATAATATAAAAAAATCAAAAGTGATAATAAATACAAACAACAAGGGAGGAACTGTAATAGCCTGAGGGAGAGTTTCAACAACTGCAGTGGATTAGAAAGTGGAGTAAAAAAGGATGGCTGACAGACGGGCTAAACTGGAGTTAAATGCAAAAGATCTTTTCAGGCACCAGGGTGAAGATGATGGAGAATCCAATTGGGTGCCGGGAGCCACAGAAATAACTCCTCAAAATGGTAAAAGAACTAGAACAAATGAGAATTATGGAGATAAACAAATGGTGGGTGAAGACCACAAAGGAGAACTACATAAAAAGCGGGAGGGTCCCTAGGAGCCTACAGATCTTTGTGCTACTGACACTCTGCATCATGGAACCAGATTTGCTAAATCAATGTCAGACTGATGCTATGGAATGTTCTAAAAAGCTGATGCAAACATCGATTATACATGCGGAACGGAAATTGGTAAAGGTTGCTGAAAAGATTGAAGAATTAGAGGATGCATTGTAAAGTTTTGCAGAGAAAGAAGTAATAAAAAATGGTCTAAAGAATATGGAAAGGAAAATAGAAAAACATGAAAAAGAAGTGGAAGATAAGGAAGCGAAAAAGTTTAATCAGGCCAGAAGGGATTATGTACGGGGAGGATTTACACCTTCGCCAGAAGATTCGATCATTTACACAATCGCCAAGCAGCAGATGGGAAGACAGTGATGGCGACATCCCCATCTAGGGCAGATAGCTCGGAAGTGAGTTCCGAGGACAAAGAAACCACAGCATCATTCCCCAAGCTGGATTTTCCGGGGGAGATGAGACGGTATCAAGATTGTAACAAGAAGAGGGGGGGAAGAGAAGTAGCACAGAAGGAGGTGGTAAATCCTCCTGAACAAGAAGGTCAAAAAGAAACAAAAGAAATCATGGAACAAGAGGAAGAAGATTTTGAAAAAGGTACTAATTCAAAATAACCTGATTATTAATCTTTCTGCTAAGATCTTGAATGAAAATCACATTAACCTCTTAAATAAAGGATTCACTTTCTGTCCCAAAGCCAAATTGGATCTAGTGAATGCTAGGGTTGACCATTACAAATTTTCACGGAAAGTAAAGTTAAAAAAATTATTTGCACAGAAAGGACAAAGGCCACAAGGATTGGCGAGCAAACCGGTGTTATCAAAAATAATGGGAAGGAATATAAACCCATTTAGGACACTGGCCAGTCTACAGATGGAGACAGCACTGGATTGTGCCAGTACTTAGGAATTCCAACAGACGAAGCAACTGGAAGCAGTTGCAAATCAAATTCAAAATTTTGTTCCCAGCTCCCGGCGGGAAACAAGGTGGACATATTTCTGGAGATCATGATTGAGGGTCTCAGCAAAATCAATGATAATATTTAAAAAACGAGTAGTGAGAAAAATGTGCACAGTAATAGGACACAAAAGGACTGGGAGGCACTAACTGATTTGCAACAGGATGAGAATATCATCCTAAGGTCAAGTGATAAAGGTGTAAATATTGTGATTTTAGATCGTAATAAATACTTAATGGAAGCCAATAGGCAACACACAAATATAAATCACTCTAGAAGACTTGAGAAAGATCCCACTGATGAATACATGAAAATCTTTCACTTGAAACTGAGCAAATGGTATGACATGGGCCTCCTAAATCATGAGGAACATTAATATCTGAGAACAAGCCATCCAACCTTATCAACAATATACTTTCTTCCGAAAGTACATAAGGACTGTGAAAATCCCCCAGGGAGACCGAATCGTGAGTTCGATAGGCTCTCTACTTGAAAATACATTGACATTTATAGACATCTTTTTATTTCCATATGTGGAATTCCCAAGACTTCTTAAATAGAGTCAATGATGTGCCCTGGAATTCAAATTGTCTAATGGCTACAGTAGATGTAATCTCACTGTATACTTCAATTCAGCATCAAGATGGGATAAAGGCATGTCAGTATTTTTTGAAGTCCCAGTCTCTTCTAGAACATTTTAATATGCTACTAGAGATGATGGATTTCGGTTTGAATCACAATTTTTTGTTTTCAACAAAGAATATTTTTTACAGGTACAAGGGACGGCAATGGGGATATCATTCTCCCCAACTTATGCAAACCTTATGATGGGACGATGGGAAGCTGAAGTTGCATGTAACGGACGAAACTCGTTACACATGGAAAAAGTAATACTGTGGCTCAGTTTAATTGACAACCTTTTTATTATCTGGGAAGGAGATGGAGCAGAATTAGAGAGCTTCTTGAAATCCCTAGATAATACATAAGGTTTGAGGTTCACATATGAAATCAGCAAAAAGGAAATAAATTACCTGGACATTGGAATTTATATTAGTGAAAATAAAATCTGCACTAAGATGCATAGAAAGGCAACCAGTACTAACAGTATTTTACACACAAATAGTGGATACCCTCTGAGTCTAAAGTGGAATGTTCCCTATGAAGAGTTCCTCCGGGCGAGGAGGAATGGCTCAGAGGAGGAACAATTTGAAAAACAAGATGTATCATTGCTTTAAACATAGAGGATACCCATGCCAAGTCTTGGATGATGCACTATAAAGATCGAAGGAGAAGAAAAGAGAAACCCTCCTAGCAGTGAAATCAAAAACTGAAAAAGAAGGGTGTGAAATAACTAGGTATATTATGGATAATGATGCATCCAACTTTGAGGTACAAAAACTATTGAAAGACAACTGGAAAATTCTTCGGATGGATGCTGACCTTAGAGATGTACTGCCAGAAGCCCCCAATACTACCTAAAGGAAAACAGCATCGCTTGGAGAACAAGAAGGTTTTACAATCCTGACAAATCAATAAATAAGAACAAGATTGGAAGTTGGTTATCCAATATGAAACAAGGTTTCTGAAAGTGTCAAAGATTCAAAGCATGTGCATATGGACTCAATGTAACCGAATTTGAGGCAGTCCAAGGAAATCGCAAAAAAATAAATGACTGGATAATGTTAAACAAGTTTTGTGGTTTACGTCCTACATTGCTCGTGTGATCAGAAATATACCGGAAGCACAAATTGAAATTGTGCATCTTGCAACATCTGCGTGCAATAGGAAATAAAGATTTCTCTTGTAATATGGCGAAGCACATTTGGGATGCACATACTGGAGAAATATATAACATGAAGTTCTATGGAATGCACCATGTACCTAAACAAATAACAGGTGGCCATAGAGAATTGGAATTACGTAGGGCTAAATCAAGGTAGATAATGTTAATGGGGACAGAACATCCTAGAGGACTAAACGCAGATGCTGAACTCCATGTTCACCTTTGGCTGGTCACTGAAATCTGTGCTTTGTCTGAAATTTATAATTTTTATCAAATCTATTTAGAAATGCATTTAAAAACCTATTTGAGAAATTTAAAGTTTATTTAAAATTCAAAACTTGGGTTTTGAATCTAGTTTAAATCTATTCAGAATGTTGGCTTATACTATTGGAAGCTAAAGTGAATAGATAGCTGACAGAACTGAGCATTTGAAATGAGAAAAGGAGGAAAAGGAAGAGTAAAATCTTTGTGATTATGGTATAAAGAAATGTGGAGAAAGAGTATCATATATAGATCCTTCTAGGACAATGATGTGGAGGTGGTGAAATTTATGCACTTTACAGAAATATGGAGATCGTGTATTGTACATAGACCCTTGCTATAATCGTTTGGACAGTATAACCCCCTCTTGATTTGACATTTACAGTAATGCATTTGCACTTTAAATCACTTGCACTTTAAAGACATTTATGAGAGTACTTGCACTTAACATCAAGTGAAGGGAGATTTATTGCTGGTTTGGATAAGAAATAATGAAATTTAGAATAGCCCTGTACTTGAAAGATAACTTGCACAGAATCACTTTATGGATGTGTCATGTACTGTCATGCATTTGCACTTTCAGGGTTTTATTGAGAAAAGTGCACTTTACATCCTGTAGAGGAGGGTCCTATTATATACAGGACTAATCTAATGAAGTAGTGAAATGTATTTAACCTTAATAGATGAAATTGATGTGATGCACTTTTAATGATGTATAGTTGCTTTTCATTCAGTTTATGACAAATTTAGTTACACAAAATGGGTGAATTGATAGATAAAAATGATCTGGGTCACATATTTACCTTGTAAATGTACATCTTTTTGGATTCATGGTATGTGCATCTCAACCCAATTTGACAGAACAGTTTAAGTTTGTAATGTTTACATTAGTATATCTAGGCAGGATGATTGCATACTGCATTGTGACTCAGGCACTGGCACTTTCAAAAAGAGTCACCCCTAATAGAAACACAAAATCAAAACAGAAAGCGGTCGCCCCTTTCTCTTGGCACTTTCTAATTGCACTTGCGCCTTCTTTAAAGTTATACTTCTTAGAATGTGAGTTAAAATGTGGTCTCGACCAGAAGGGTGGGAACCGATAGATTGATGCTTTCTGATGAATTTGCTGTCAAGGTTCACCTAGTGAAATGTGATATTGAAGGTACTTTACTGTTATTCATAAACAAGAGAAAATAAAAGGGTAAAAAATATTTAAAACTGATGGCAAGTATTTTTTTATTTTTATTTTTCTTTTTTTTGTCCTCATTTGCCCTTTTTACACCCTTCAACTTTCTATCGATGCCAAACTTGGGTTATCTAACCTCATTCGCTGTTACAGGGGTAAAAGGGTAGAGGCTCCCAAGACAGCTTCCACGCCACCTTTCAAAGAGACCTCCTCCTTGTTTCGACCACAGACCTTTCCCCATGTCCTTCTACTCACGCGAAGAAGGAACCAAAACACAGCAGAGGCAGGAAAAGGCTTAATCATAGGACCAGATTCCTCCAATTAGAGAATTTCCCTAGACACAAAGGGAGTCCAAAATTCATATTTCCTTTTCCCCTGATCCGAAATATCCAAATTAGCAACATACGTCATAGCTTTCAACCAATCCTCCAATATTGGAGGTGTCGGAGATACCCACAGTTTACATATCTCCCTACGCGCTAAAAGCATAGCATAAAAAACCAATTTTGCACAGTCCTTAGTGACAGTATTTGGGGATTCAAAACTTCCAAAAATAATCGAAACAGCGCTCACCTTAAACTGCAGGTTTAAAACGCTAGCCAGACATTTACTTACGGCCTCCCAAAAAAGCTGTAGCTTCGGACAAAGTAGAAACATGTGTAGGTCATCAGCACTCCGACTGCCGCATTTAGGACACGTCACCACTCTTCCTGACCCAAATTTAGAAAGCCTTTGTGGAGTCCAGTACGCCCTGTGCATAGTAAAAAATGATTCCTCCTCAGATATGCGGGTTTAACTATTTTGTAAAGCATAGACATAGATACTTGCCATTGGTCCTCCAACTCGATCTCTGGCAAGCATCTTCCCCACAGATCCACCGGCAAGGTAAACACGCCATTCTCCATCTCCAAGATCATCCAGTACCATAGTGCAACTTCTTTTAAACACTGCAGTAGAAAGCAGCTTTTCCTCAAATCCATTTGACTCTCCTAACGTTACACCCGTTGACCTGTACCAGCTTTGTATCTGGAGGAATTTAAACCTTGAAAGTGACGAGCCTACTTCCTGCTCACACTGGCTCCACGAGACCAACTGACCCTCCGACAGTAAGTGCTTCCATCTTAAAATGCCCGCTTCTTTTAAAGGTACAGCCAATAAGTCTTTTGTCCATTCAGGAGAACCCGGTGCATCCCAAATCGGAGCCCAGTAACTAAAATATGGTATGTTTACAACCTTTCTAATTTTAAACCACATTTCCGCCATATCCCTTAGAATCTTGAGCCTGACCTTTTTGAAATATTTCGGTCAGAAAATGTATACATAAAACCCACACTGGCACCCTTTTCCTTTATCAGCATCACACTGAACATCCTACCTATCTCAGAATCTGTGGGGATGTCCAGTAACATTCTACCATTTTTGAGTAAGAAAGCCCAAGAATAAAATAAAAAATCTGGAAGAGCTAAACCCCTTTCATCAACCTCCTTCTCAGTTTGCGCCATGATATTCGCGGCCCTTTAGATGCCCAAATAAACAAACTTATATCGCTCTGTAACTTAACAAACCACTCCTTTCTAAAAGATAGAGGGATTGAATCAAACAAAAAGGTTAATTTTGGAAGCACGATCATCTTTACTAAGTTCACTCTGCCAAACAATGTTAAAGGGAGGTGCATCCATCCCCGTAAATTTGCACAAATCTCCCTTCTAACCCGATCAAAATTAACCTTAGTAAGATCTGCAATATTCTGAGTAATCCTAACTCCCAGATATCTCATTTCACTCTTAGTATCAATCCCAGTTACCCCCATGTTCCAACTCATCACTTCCGTCTTATCTTCATTAATAGCATACCCTGACACTTTACCAAACTCAATTGTAATTTCCCTCACCACCCTCAGGGTTTGCGGAAGATTTGCTGTGAAAATTAAAATATCATCTGCGTATAACCCAACCTTCTTTATCCAGCCATTAAATTCAAACGGCAATATACCACTGCTACTCCTAATTTTCCTAGCCAATGGCTCAATGTAAAGGTCAAACAATAAAGGGGAAAGGGGGCACCCCTGCCTAGTGCCTCGCATGATCTTCACTGGCTGAGTCAAAGCCCCATTAATTAACACTCTAGCTTCTGGAGCAGCATAAATATTTTTTAAAAATCTACAGACATTGGGACCCAAGTTGAAATGTTTAGCCACCTTCTGCAAATAGGCCCAGTTGACACGGCCCAGTTGACACGGTCAAACGCTTTAGCTGCGTCTAACGCTATAACTGCAAGGGGAAGACCATAAGCTGTAGCCATATCTATGGAGCCAATCAATGAATACGTCAGCTCTCTCAACGCTCTTCCTCTTATGAAACCCTTTTGGTCTTCATTCACCATCTGAGGCATATAACCATTTAGTCTTCCCGCCATAATTTTTGCAAACAGCTTATAGTCTGCGTTTAGCAGGGAAATAGGCCTATACGAATCTACTTTTTAGGGGATTTCCCAGGCTTTAGGATTAGTGTTATAATTGCATCCTTCCAAGATTCGGGCGGGGCAGTATCTGTCAAAAATATTGCATTGAAAATTTGCCTTAAAATAGGGATTATAGTACCAGCCAAGGCTTTGTATACCTCAAGAGGGAGGCCATCTGGCCCTGGAGCCTTCCCTAGCTTACCCCCGCTTATCACCTCTTCAAAGCTCCTCCACCCTGATCTCCACATTTAATAAAAAAAAGCAGTATTGAGCATAAGATCAAAGTGACCCCCTCTTTAAAGACCTACTTTAAAGTATTACCAAAAACCTTAGTGTTAAGGAGCAATTCTGTTATGGCGGCTACCGAGTCTCATTCCATCCAAAAACAACAACTAGTAGGAGATGGGGTAATTGGAGGAGGTTCAAACCCTGTTGAATGGACAGAACATTTCAGTCCGAATCACTTTCAGGTGCTGGCTTTAGAAGTGGGGGATTGGAGGAGCCTCCGGAGGGGGAGGCTTCTTGGAAATCAGCACGGGAGTTTTACACCAGTCTCCCCGGAGCTACAGGGGGTCCCTAAATAGTAAAGCGAGCCAATTCAAGCAACAGTCTGGTGAGTACGCTGGGGTTGTGCAAAAGAGGCGGGTAATGATGGTATAAACCCCGAGAATCGGGATCCCCCTATCAGTAGTTTGTTTGCCTCTCTTACGCTGGAGATTCGTAATAGATTTGAAACCTCAGAGCTGAACCAGAGAGAAATAAAGTCTGTCTGTGATGTTTTGGAGAAGAAGATAGACGATTTAAGTGGAAGGACTCTAGCTTTAGAAGCAGAAGTAAGGGATCTTAAAGAAGCAGCACAAGTAAACAAAAAGGAGATAGAGGACTTGAAGGTAAAGGGGAGAGATCAAGAGGAAAGAGTGGAGCGATTGGAGAACTATCAGAGGAGAAATAATTTAAAAATTTTGAAACTCCCTGAGGGCAAAGAAGGCAGTGACATTAAAGGTTTTGTGGTCCAATTGCTTAAAAAGGAGCTTCAGTTGGAGGAATCCGAAGATGAAATTGCCAGAGATATTCAAAGGATCCATAGGGATCCGTTTAGGTTAAATGCAAACAGATCCAAACCCAGGAGAGTTTTAGTTAATTTCCTCTCGTATTCCTTAAAAGAAAAGATCCTGGCCAAGGCTCTGAAAAATAAAGTGTTAGATCTAGACGGAGCAAAAATTGAAATAAGATCTGATCTTTCAGTAGTTACATCTAATAGACAATGGGAGCTGGGGAAAAGAATGGAGCCTTTGAGAAAGATGGGAGCTACGGTTCAATTGAAATTCCCAGCTTCACTTAAAGTAATGATAAATAATAAAATGCATTTGTTCCGATTTGTGGAGGAGGTTGACAAATTTATTGAGGAACTTCAATCGGAGGTTTAGCTATAGCCCCCCTCTCAGCTCTACTTTGTATCTATTTGGTTTACTTCCGTTTACACGCCATGGGGTTCTCCCATAGGGCTTTTGCCATGGGAAGTTGGTTAGGGTTTTCCAAGGGTGGGGGGGTGGGTTGGGGGGAGCACAGGGTGGGGAGCATATGGGAAAAAACAAAAAATACCTCAAATGTCTTGTTTTACACTAAATTAGTCAGCAATGCCAGTATTCTAGGGGATGTCTAGGAATAGGGCAAATGAGATAAAAGTTTTAGCATGGAATGTTAATGGGCTCCGGGTAAAGAGTAGGAGGGACAGGATAATGCAATATCTCAAAGATTGTCCAGCACAAGTTATTATCCTGCTAGACACATCTCACAGAAGAAGAAAGTAGGAAGTTTTTTAAATCACTGAGGTGGGTTGCATATGCTGTTTATACGATGCAGACACTGGTTACGAAGGGAGTAGCACTATTAGTTAGGCGAGGAACAAATATCTCAGTAGAAAGAAGTGTCTCAAATATTGCAGGAAGATGGCTGTTAGCAAAGTTAAAAGTTTTTGGCCAGAATTATACTCTGGTGGGGTACTACGGACCGAATCAGGATGAAATAGGTCCATTGGATGAGCTGGTAAATGAACTTTTAGGTTTCCCGGATCAGATTATTATGGCAGATTATTATGGCAGGAGATTTCAACACCGTTTTGGACCATAAATTGGACAGATCACACCATAGTAGAGCGGCGTTTAATCCTAAAATGTCAGATAGGGTTCGAATATTGATGGCTCAGTGGGGTTTGTGTGATATCTGGAGGTGTAGAGCTGGGTCACAATCTGGTTTTACTTATTATAATAAAAAGTATAAACATAAATCTCGAATTGATTTCTTTCTGATTCACAGGGTTTTAAAAGACGCCGTAGTGGAAGTTAAACATATTGGCGTACACCTGTCAGACCATTCAGCTATTCTCCTTCACTTGAGGTTAGGAGAAGGTAGTGTAAGTTCAAGGTGGACGTTAGACCGCACAATTCTACTAGAGGATGAGGCTGTCGAAATGTTAAGGGAGGAGACCAGAGAATTTTTTGAGAGTAATTTGGGTTCAGCCACACTTGGGACGGTTTGGGATGCTTATAAAGCATATTTAAGGGGAAGACTAGGAGCTTTAGCGGCAAGTAAAAGGCGAATTTACTATAGAAAGGTTTTGGATTTAGAAGAGCAGATTCGGAAGCTGGAAGGGGCTCTGAGTAACTTAGGAGGGTTGGAGGTAGGGGAGAGGGAGGTGGCCGAAATCACGAAGTTAAAGGCTGGCTTGTCGAGAGTTATAAGTGATCGAGTTAGAGAGAGGTGGGAGACTAGCCAGCTGGCACATTTTGAGTACGGCGAAGGTTGCAGCAAATTGTTAGCATGGAAAGCGAAAAGCGACCAAGTTAGAAACTTTATAAAAGAGATTAGATGTGAAGAGACGGGGGCAGTGCTGAGTGATAGCCAAGGGATTAGCTTGGCTTTTCTAGGTATTTTGGGAAAGTATATAAAGAAGATTTGGTTATAAATGAGGAGGTTGTATCGCCATGGTTAGAGCATATAGAACCTCTTCCTGAAGAGGCGATGGAGGTATTAAAGATGGCAAGTATTTTTGCCATCAAGAAGGTACTTTATCATTATTAAAACAGGAAAGGGTAAATTCTAAAATTGATGGTATGAACCTTGGTAAAGAATAGGTTTTGAAAGAAAAAAAGTCTTCCATTCTTAAAAGTTCACCTGCAAGAAATTATTGTATGAAATGTACCTCAGGCTTGGACTACAGAAAGTAAAAAGAAATCAATACTGAAATTTTGTCATTTAAACATGAGGTAAATGCCCCAGTTAGATGTCCTGTTTTTATTGGTGGTGGGAAAGGCTTGGTCCTTTAAATTTGACATTCTACACCATGGTGCTCTATGACCCTGTGGAAGGCTAACACCGAAACGTGTAAGTCAATTGTTTGTTGCACCATATGAAATAAATAAATAAAGAAGATTGCTGGAGACTTGGAGACTTACCACTGTGTGCCGCCTGCTTCTGTCCCGCTGGAGACGTGTTGATGAATCAATATATGCGGGATTCTTAAAGGAGTATCCGTGTGATTGATTGATAATATATATATATCAATGTATATATCCAAAGAAATTGCCCCCAGGCGAAGTGCACTCTTCAAGGCAGCCCAATTTATTCACAGAGAGCGGCCTTGGTAAGTTCCACAAACAAAGCAGTACAATGCCTGACGCATTTTGGAATCCATTTCCTTTCTCAAAGGCAGCACACGTCAAACACAGCAACCACTGCCTACCAATTTATGCCCATTTAAAACATCATTGTTCTCAGGCGAAAGCCAATGCTGTGCATCATGGGACTGGTAGTTCCTGTATTACCCATGTGGGTTTGCCATAATCCTGCATGCCCAAAATATTTTTTCCTGCCAGTGCAACTTGGGGTGCGAATATGCATATTCCACGGAGAGTAGCAAGGTTTGTGATGATGACAGTGGTGAGTCATCATAAAGGGGTTATTTTGTGGTTAGTTTAAAGTCTATGCTGTGTTTTTCACTCTCAATGAGTATAGGCAGGCGTAGTGCTTTTAAAGGCTGTGCAAGTGTTCAAATTAGCTGTAGGCGGCCACTCTGAAGCCAATGGATAATTCACAGGAGCTTGTGCTGAGGAGGCAAATTACTCATAGAGCGTTACGCCTTGAGAAGGTTTACCTTCTTCTGAATATATTTGTGAATCCCCAAAAGGTTGGAAGTCAGCTGAACAGGTAAGAGGGATCCCTTTATTAGGTCGAGCCTAGTGCAGCGCCCATGCGCTGCTCTAGGAGATGACCTCTTGTAATCGGTCTGCACTTTCTGAGACTCGTGCGTGTGGCTGTCATCCACCTTGCGGGAGCGAGCAGCAGCACGCATGGGCCATCTGTTTCAAATTAGCGCGGCCGCGCTTGTTGTTTGCCTGCCCCTGCTCGTTTCATTAAAACCAACGCTGGACGTCTTGCGGCGTGCGCTTTTCTTTAACAAATCTGCTTCAAGACAGATTTCATTACCATTAAAACATGGAGAATGAAGACTGGTTGTGGATCTTCGCTAATCCTGCCCGTGTT
Organism: Calotriton arnoldi; assembly: GCA_963921515.1. Classification (NCBI taxonomy): domain Eukaryota; kingdom Metazoa; phylum Chordata; class Amphibia; order Caudata; family Salamandridae; genus Calotriton; species Calotriton arnoldi. The sequence continues at coordinate 536,774 of CAWUFW010007100.1, forward strand.
CTGTTGGTTAGAACACCGGCACAGCACACAGCATGAAACTTAAGGACAGGCCTGGCGGAACCTTCCGCTCTTTCAACCATTTGATGCTCGCCTTGGATGCAGTCCCCGACTGCACGCCACACACTTTTGTTTCCTTGGCTCACATTCCTATGGCGGCAGAGATGCCTCTGTTTGTCGCTGCTGCTACGGGCGCAGGGAAAGCCCAGTTTGGATCAAAACAAATACACTGAAAACCCTGCAGGCTGTGTAGTACAAAATGCATGAGTTACTGGGGACTTGTTCATTTTAATCCCGATAAGCAAAAGTGTTCTCTCCTAGGTAACACGGTGTACAAATAGGGAATTAATTACTTGCGAAAAGTATTAAAGACTGACGGTTCTGACTTTGTCCTTCCTATGCACGCATACATTCTGTACTTGCCCATTCTGCCTCCTCTACATGGTCGGACTCGTCACTCTGGAATTTTACCGGTTGGCTCGGACTCTAGCGTCTGCTTTCAGAGTAGGATTGGCTACAGTGGTCAGTGGGTGCCTACACGGCCACAGCGTGCACTTTGATGAGCAGGGCACGACCATGGTGGCTAGTTGTCACTGAGAAGGAATGTGCCCCTATTCGCCGTTCAGAGCTATACATACATAGGCAGTGCACAGTGAAAGAGCCCGTTCTCCCGGCCACCAATTTCCTTAGTTTAGGAGTGATACAGCCCCATACCTTTTGATTTCATTCATATGGTATTTTCTTTTTTTTCTGGAGCAGGATGTGACTGTAAACGCCTCACGCAACCACACTGTAGCATAATAATGTCCATCGGGGGGGTGCAAGAATGTGGGACCCAGGCTTGTCGCTAATTTATGTATATTTTTTTCCTTTGGTTTAGGGAAAACAACCTTTGTCTGCATTTAATTTGGGGTGAAAGTATTTCCGTCTTCCTAGTCAAAACACTTCTCGTTGAACTTTTCGGCGTTAAACACACTGCACCTTAGTTAAATCTTTAACATGGAAGTTGATCCGAGCCTGCCGGAACAACAATCTAATAAACCAGTCACACCCCCCAAGAGGCGCCGCCTGCCAGTGCACAGAGCACCATGGGCCATTAGTGCGAACTGGTTACAGCCACGAGCGCAGCCGGAGCCATTACAGCATATACACAGCACTCTCATCACCTAATTGAGTGGATGCAAGACGTGCTTGCAACCAAATCATATTCAGGGCACTTCCCAGTGATTGACCTGTGCGGCATTGTGGTTCACTGCTAGAAAACATTGTCTGGCTCCTCTCTTTCTTTAGTAAACCGCTTCTTTCCGAGATCACCCATTTTTTTGTCTGGCATAATCCAACACCTTTTGTTTTAAATAAATATATATGCACTATGCATGCTTACTTACAACGCCTTTCAGTGAGCCCTCTTCATCCATTGTTCTGCCAAAGTCTCTCTCACAGTCTCTGCCCACTCACCACAGTTTGGGGACACAGCCCAGGGACTACTTTTTCAATGGGTGGCTTTACATAAGAAATACTTATATATTTTAGATTATACACAATGCTTCTTCTATCTGTATCAAAAGGCAATATCTCCGGTGCAGCTTTGGAGCGAGTGCATAATCAGAGCTACATACTTTGAAACCAGGTTTGAGGCTTGGCTTAGGCTCAACATCCTGTGATTCTGGGCAAATCACTTAACCTCATGTGCCTAAAAAGGAATCTGACCTTGGAGCTCAGGTAAAGCACTTAAATACTGTGAGAAGTTGGCCTGGCATATGCTGTCCACTAATTATAGTGGGCACCTTGCACCAGTCCAAACAACCCCTTATTGGAGATAGGTTAAAGACAACCTTTATTGAAAGCTATCCTAGTGGTAGCTATGGAGAGCAGCCTTCAGGCTAAGTCTTGAAGGAATGTAAAGCAGCTTGTTTTACCAGTCTATAATCTCTTGAGTGACCAAATAAAAGAGGACCACACCAGGTATATATTCAAAATATATGTATTTATTGCTAAACACACCCCTCTAGTCTCTTTATGAGGCTAGAGTTCGAAGTACATAAATTATAAGTTAGTTATCTACAGTAATAGCACAAATACACGTTTGAGCCCTAGGGGCGTACCAAACCATATACCAATAAAGTGGTATAAGAACCACGACTGAGCTAGACACAGGGCCTAGAGCCTGTAGAAGTGCTTGGACCACAAGGAACCACCCAAGGTAGTGACACAGGGGACCCACGGGGGACGCGTGCAGTGTATGAACACAGCCGCGAATCGCCGTTAACTTCTATGGGGAAAGTCGCGATTTGAATTTAAAAGAAAAGGGACACTTAGAGGAGGACTTGGAGCAAACCCTTTGAGAACTAGGCTGTTCTAGTGTCAATACCCACGGGAGCACCGGAGTACTCGAGTTACCTCACCCAGGGGAGCCGGGTGCATAGGTGTCTTTCGGGGTCGGGTTTCGTCGTCGCTTTCATTGGCGATCTGCTGCAAAGTGCTGCTGGCGGCCAAGTCGAAAGTGTTTGGGTGGATCCAAAGGTGGATCGAAGATCTGAAGAACCTGAAAGCAGAGGGGACAGAGTCTGGGTCACTAGCCAGTGACCAGGAAGGCGATGAGCAGATGTCGAGTGCTTCAGGTAGGTTGACGGTCGTCTTGACTCTTCAGCCACGAGGTCCAGGAGGCGTCGACGACGACCAGGAGCTGGATTCGAGCTGTCCCACGACGTCTGTCGATTGCAGGGGTGTCGGAGACCGGGTTGGACCCAACAAGCCTTGGCAACGGCAAGTCTCGTGGAAATGGAAGAAGGACGATGTTGCAGACCAGCAAGGTCTGTGGGACTCACCCAGCGAGGGTAAGTCAGGGCACACCTGGAGCAACCAGGGAGCCCAAGCAGAAGAAGATTGGCCTTCGGGAGGGTCTACTAGCCAACGGACTAGCGACCGCGAAGGAGCCTCGAGTCAACGCACGTGGAGCTGGCTCACAGGACACTCGTGGAGTGGAGGCCAGTGATCTTCGGTGCAGTCGGTGCTGGAGGCTGGGGCTACTCGGAGCAAAAGCACGACTTCGTGGGAGACCCAGAAGAGGATGCACTTGCAAATGCGATCGGTGTCCAGGGGTCACGGTTCCACGTTACCCACGACAGCTACGGGCCTCAGCTTTGCTGGGGACTCAGGGCAGCCTCGGGAAGTCTGGAAATCCACCTCTGGTGATGCAAAGACTTCGGCGTCCGGCGGGAGCTTCAGCGATGCAGACCGGACAATTGCTTCTTTGGTGCCTGCCAAGCAGGGAGTCACTCCTTGACCCCAAGGGAGATTCTTCAGTCCTCTAATCTTAAAGTAGAGCGTCGAAGGTCCAGGATTCTGTGTCAGAGTTTCGTCCAGGTAAATCTAAAGTCCTAAGGACTGGGGTCCCATACTTATACTAAGGTAGGGGGTTGGACATACTCTGTGGCCCCACCTATGGGAGGGTCAGGGCAGAGGGGTGGTTACACCCCTTTCCCTTTGTCCAGTTTTGCGCCAGAGCAGGGGCTGGAAGCCCCTGAGCCGGTTTGAACTGGGGTATGCACAGGGACACCAAATGTGCCCCCAGTGCAGGACTTCAAAGCACCAGAGAGTGCTCCCGCCCAGCCCCAATACACACTATCCTGTCTGGGGAGGTGGTTACACCTCCCTGGGACAGGAAACCTATTGTCCAGGCCTCCCCTGCCGGAGTTTCGGTCAGCAGCAGGAGGCCAGACTCGTGTCTGTGGCAGCGGCATCCATTTTGTGAGGCCAGGGCTCTGGAAAGTCAGTACCGGGTATACCTGTGTGTACATGTCTCTCCCTCTAGAAGGGTGGAATGCTACCCCCGCCGCCAGAACTGGCGGGGGGGTAGTATTCCAAGATGTTTGACACCAAACACGACATGTTTCCGTGCAGCCATCCCAAAGTTAGCATTTAACGCGAGGTTATAATGCGCTTAAGAGTATATGGTCGGGCTGCACTACAAACAGCATCAGAGAAGGGTCTCCGAACGCTGCAGAGGGGCCCAGCTCATGCAGGGGCACCCTCTCACATAGGAACCACGCACTCTGCCTACAGGATTGATAAGGCCTGCCATAGGAGTGACTTATAGGTTTATATGCGTGTAGGTATGTAGTGATATAGGTAGCCTATATCACAGTAAGGGGTGCATGCACCACCTTACCCAGGCTGCAGTAGCAGACCTGTGGTGTCATTTTGGATGGCCTTCCAGGGGTGGCACAATACATGCTGCAGCCCCTGGTAGGCCTCTGAGGTACCTATGCCCTGGGTACATAGTATACCATATACTAGCTGGGGTTCTGATTAGCAGGGCCCCAGCCAGACTAAGGTCGAAAAACAGTGAAGCATCAGCAAAAAGTGGGGGTACCCATGTGAAGCAGATCCTACTTCAAATGCCGTGATTGATTGATTGACTCTCCTACACAACCCCCCCCCCCCCCCAACGTAGGGACATTAAACTAACCTTGCCCAGTTAAGTCTTCATGTTCTAAGTGGAAGTACCTAGAGAGTCCATCTGCATTGGCATGGTTACTCCCAGGTCTATGTTCCACTGTGAAGTCCATCCCCTGTAGGGAAATGGACCACCTAAGCAGTTTGGGGTTTTCACCCTTCATTTGTTTTAACCATAAGAGGGGCTTATGGTCTGTTTGAACGAGGAAGTGAGTACCAAACAAGTATGGCCTCAACTTCTTCAGAGCCCAGACCACAGCAAAGGCCTCCCTCTCAATGGCTGACCAACGTTTCTCTCTAGGGGTCAGCCTTCTGCTAATAAAAGCTACTGGCTGATCCTGACCTTCATCATTCAATTGTGACAGTACAGCCCCTACCCCAATTCAGATGCATCTGTTTGGACAATGAACTTCTTGGAGTAATCAGGACTCTGTAGAATGGGAGCAGTGCACATGGCCTGCTTTAGGTCATCAAATGCCTTTTGACAGCTAACTGTCCACTGAACCTTTTGGGCATTTTCTTGGAAGTTAAGTCATTCAGGGGTGTCACTATTGATCCATACCCCTTGACAAATCTCCTATAGTACCCAGTCAGGCCTAAGAAGGCTCTCACCTGAGTCTGGGTAGTTGGAGCAGTCCAGTCCATGATGGTCTGGATCTTGCTCTGCAGTGGTTGAACCTGGCCTCCACCCACAAGGTGGCCCAGGTACACAACCTGACTCTGCCCTATCTGGCACTTGGTGGCCTTGATAGTCAGGCCTGCTTTCTGCAGGGCCTGCAAAACATTTCTGAGGTGGACCAGGTGATCCTCCCAGGTGGAGCTAAAGACAGCAATATCATCTAGATATGCTGCACTATAGGCTTCCAGACCTGTAAGGACTGTATTCACCAACCTCTGAAAAGTGGCAGGTGCATTCTTCAGACCAAAGGGCATCACCACAAATTGATAATGCCCACTAGGGGTTGAGAATGCTGTCTTTGGCTTTGCATCATCAGCTAGTCTGATCTGCCAGTAGCCAGCTGTCAGGTCAAATGTGCTTAGATACTTGGCTGAGGCCAAAGTGTCTATTAGCTCATCTGCCCTTGGTATTGGATGGGCATCAGTCCTAGTGACTGCATTGAGACCCTGTAGTCCACACAAAACCTCATCTCTCTTTTCCCACCATTGGTGTGAGGTTTTGGCACAAGGACCACTGGACTAGCCCAAGGGCTATCTGAGGGTTCAATAACTCCCAAATCCAACATCTTCTGGACTTCTGTCCTGATACAGTCCCTGACATGGTCAGGTTGCCTATAAATCTTATTTTTAATAGGCAGACTGTCCCCAGTGTCCACTTCATGAGTGCACCAGGTAGTCTGACTGGGTGTCAGTGAGAATATGTGTCTGAACTGATTGAGCACCTGTCTGCAATCAGTCTGCTGCTGGGTAGTGAGGCTGCCTGCCAAGGCTACACCATCCACTGACCCATCATCAGGGTTCTGTGAGAGCAGGTCAGGGAGTGGGTCACTCTCTTCCTCCTGTCCCTCATCAGTAGCCATGAGCAAGCCCATGTCTGCCCTGTCCACATATGGTTTTAACCTGTTGACATGGAGAACCCTGTGGGGACTCCTGGGTGTTCCTAGGTCCACCAAATAGGTAACCTCACCCTTCTGTTCAACAATGGTATGGGGTCCACTCCATTTGTCTTGGAGAGCTGCTGGGGCCACTGGCTCCAACACCCACACCTTCTGTCCTGGCTGGTAAACAGTCAGTACAGCCTTTGGTCATGCCAGGCTTTTTGAAGTTCCTGGCTAGCCTCAAGGTTTTTAGTTGCCTTTTTCATGTACTCAGCCATCCGGGAGCGGAGACCAAGTACATAGTCCACTATGTCTTGCTTTGGGGGCTTGAGAGGTAACTCCCATCCTTCCTTCACCAAGCACAATGGACCCCTGACAGGGTGACCAAACAAAAGTTCAAAAGGGCTGTAGCCAACCCCTTTGAGGCACCTCCCTGTATGCAAATAAAAGGCAGGGCAAGAGTATGTCCCATCTTCGCCTAAGCTTTTCTGGGAGCCCTTTAATCATGCCCTTCAAGGTTTTGTTGAATCTCTCAACTAAACCATTGCATTGTGGGTGATAGGGTGTGGTGAACTTGTAAGTCACTCCACACTCCTTCCACATTGCTTTTAAGTATCCAGACATAAAGTTAGCACCCCTGTCTGATACAACCTCCTTAGGGAAGCCCACTCTTGAGAAAATTCCCAGGAGGGCTCTTGCCACCACAGGTGCTGTAGTGGTCCTAAGGGGAATAGCCTCTGGGTACCTGGTGGCATGATCCACTACCACCAGGATAAACCTGTGCCCAGATGCTGTTTGGGGATCCATGGGACCAACAATGTCAATCCCCACCCTTTCAAAGGGAACCCCCACCACAGGTAGTGGTATCAGGGGGCCTTTGTAGTGCCACCTGCCTTGCCACTGGCCTGGCAGGTTACACAGGAGCGACAAAACTCCTTGGTGTCTTCAGACATGTGGGGCCAGTGAAAGTGAGGGACAATTCTGTCCCAAGTCTTGTTCTGGCCCAGGTGACCTGCTAAGGGAATGTCATGGGCTAGGGTCAATAGGAAGCCCCTGAACTTCAGAGGTATAACCAACCTCCTGGTGGCACCAGGCTTGGGGTCTCTACACTCTGAGTACAAGAGTCCATCATCCCAATACACAGTATGGGGACCACTAGCTTTCCCAGCAGCCTCAGCAGCAGCTTGCTGTCTGAGGGGTTCAAGAGAGGGGCAGCTCTGCTGCTCCTGGCTCAGATCTGCCCTGGAAGGGCCCCTGTCCCCAAGAACTCAACCTGGTCAGGTTCAAGCTCCTCTGGGACAGTTCCTTCCTCAGGACTGAGATCATCCCCTCAAGAGACTGATCTTCCTTCTGAGCCAAGGGGAAGGCACTGCCTTTACCCTACTACTCCTCTTCTTGGAGGGCACTTGGTCCATTATTCCAGAATCCAAGGCCTGTTCAGTGTTAGACATTTTGGCTTGTGACCTGGTCACAGCAAACACATCTGCAGGGATGCCCAGCATTTCTGCATGGGTCCTGAGCTCCACTTCTGCCCAAGCTGAAGTTTCTAAGTCATTGCCAAGCAAGCATTCAACGGGTAGGTCTGCACTTACCACAACCTTCTTAAGGCCAGTTACCCCTCCCCAGGAGAAGTTAACAACTGCCAGAGTATGGTCTGTTCTGACGTTGCTAGCATTGGTCACTTGGTACATTTCACCAAGTATAATCTGCCCAGGATTCACAAGGTCTTGTGTCACCATGGTGACACTTGCCCCTGTGTCCCTAAATGCCAAAGCCTCTTTTCCATTGATTAAGGGCTGTTGCCTGTACTTGCCCAGATTACTGGGACTCACAGAGGAGGTCATATCCATGCCTCCATCACAGACTAGGACAGCCTGAGTGAGTTCTCTGACTAGGTCAGAGCTCATCTCCTTACCCAGGGTCAACCCTACTAAACCCTTGGCTTGTGTAGTCCCACCACCAACTGTAACTGTACTAGGGGGAGCAGGTGCCTTAGGGGCATTGGTGGGGGCTGGAGTAGAGTCTTTGGACTTGGTGCAATCACTGGTCCAGTGGGTCTTTTGCTTACAGACCTTGCACCATGGTTTCTTTTGGCCTCTTCCCTTGTTAGACTGTGAATCCCCACCTGAAGAAGATTTTTGGGGGCCTTGTGAAGACTTCTGGTCTTTACCCTTCTCCCCACCCTTATCAGAGTTTTTCGAATCTTGCTTCTTAGGGTCACCACCTTGGTTCTGTACCTTCTGCCTCACCCTGGTTCTGACCCATTTGTCTGCCTTCTTTCCCAATTCTTGGGGAGAGGTCAGATCAGAGTCCACCAGGTGCTGATGCAACAGCTGATTTTGACAATTGTTAAGGATCTGCTCCCTCATGATAAGATTGTACAATCCTGTGAAGTCACATACCTTACTGCCCAATAACCAACCTTCCAGAGCCTTGGCAGAACAATCAACAAAGTCCACCCAGTCTTGAGTCTGTGCCTTTTGGGTATCCCTGAACTTTAACCTGTATTGTTCAGTGGTTAGGCCAAACCCATCAATTAGAGCACTCTTCAAGACTTTGTAATTATCAGCATCCTCCTCTCTAACAGTGAGGAGCTTATCTCTACCTTTGTCTGCAAAGGAGAGCCACAAGATTGCTGCCCACTGCTCCTGAGGGACCCTCTGTACTTTACAGGCCCTCTCTAGAGCAGTTATCCATTTGTGGATGTCATCCCCACTCTGGTAGGGAGGGACAATCTTGCTCAGGTTTCTATGGTCATAAGACCTTTCCCTATCTTTGGGGAAATTGCTGCCACCATGGGACTCTAGTCCCATCTTTTGTCTCTCTCTATAGAGATCTAGGGACTCCCTGTCTATAGCCAATTGCTGTTTTCTGAGCTCAAGCTGGGCTTGTTCATACTGAAGCAATCTCTTTCTCCTTTCATGAGAGGATTCCCTCCTATGAGAGGAGACAGAGGTCCCTATTGAGGTGTCAGAGTGGTTAGACTCCTGAGAAGGAGATCTAGACCTTCTGGGCACACTCAGTACTCTTCCTGGGGGACAAAGGAGAGGTCATTCTGATCCCCCTCCTCCTCCTCCACAGGAGGAATTGGGTTTTCCAGGACAAGGTCATTTTCACCTTCCTGGCCAGTTTCAGAGGGGGGCCTGGGTTTCTTCACCCCTGGCCCCTTCCTCATCTTCTGCCCCACCCTCTCTGCCTACCCCTTCAGACCCTATGGGTCTGCTGAGATCATCAGCTAGTAACACCTCCCTGAGGTGTTGGGTGCTGGCACTTTTGCCTGCCTTCAACTTCCTAGTATTGCATAATGCTCTCAATTCCAAGAATGGGAGTTTATCATACTTGGAGGGAAGAAGCCCACTGGCTTCTGGCAAGGACTCACTGGGTCCTGGCTTTGAAGACATTACTAGTGAGGTGTGGTGTATGCACTACCTACTCTAGTGTGGCCTACTAAACTCTCTTGAGTTGTAGAAAGGGTGTGCTATCCCTTAACACACAACTCTAAGTTCAGTAGAACTTACTGTATTACTAAGCTTGATTTATATGTACCTTAGGTACCCTTAGTGGTTTTCAGTTGATCAATTCAATTGAGATTATCTGGTAAAACAATAGCAAGCTGGAATCCCACACGCTGCACACCAATGTGAGAAGTTGGCCTGGCATATGCTGTCCACTAATTATAGTGGGCACCTTGCACCAGTCCAAACAACCCCTTATTGGAGATAGGTTAAAGACAACCTTTATTGAAAGCTATCCTAGTGGTAGCTATGGAGAGCAGCCTTCAGGCCAAGTCTTGAAGGAATGTAAAGCAGCTTGTTTTACCAGTCTATAATCTCTTGAGTGACCAAATGAAAGAGGACCACACCAGGTATATATTCAAAATATATGTATTTATTGCTAAACACACCCCTCTAGTCTCTTTATGAGGCTAGAGTTCGAAGTACATAAATTATAAGTTAGTTATCTACAGTAATAGCACAAATACACGTTTGAGCCCTAGGGGCGTACCAAACCATATACCAATAAAGTGGTATAAGAACCACGACTGAGCTAGACACAGGGCCTAGAGCCTGTAGAAGTGCTTGGACCACAAGGAACCACCCAAGGTAGTGACACAGGGGACCCACGGGGGACGCGTGCAGTGTATGAACACAGCCGCGAATCGCCGTTAACTTCTATGGGGAAAGTCGCGATTTGAATTTAAAAGAAAAGGGACACTTAGAGGAGGACTTGGAGCAAACCCTTTGAGAACTAGGCTGTTCTAGTGTCAATACCCACGGGAGCACCGGAGTACTCGAGTTACCTCACCCAGGGGAGCCGGGTGCATAGGTGTCTTTCGGGGTCGGGTTTCGTCGTCGCTTTCAATGGCGATCTGCTGCAAAGTGCTGCTGGCGGCCAAGTCGAAAGTGTTCGGGTGGATCCAAAGGTGGATCGAAGATCTGAAGAACCTGAAAGCAGAGGGGACAGAGTCTGGGTCACTAGCCAGTGACCAGGAAGGCGATGAGCAGATGCCCACCGATGTCGAGTGCTTCAGGTAGGTTGACGGTCGTCTTGACTCTTCAGCCACGAGGTCCAGGAGGCGTCGACGACGACGACCAGGAGCTGGATTCGAGCTGCCCCACGACGTCTGTCGATTGCAGGGGTGTCGGCGACCGGATTGGACCCAACAAGCCTTGGCAACGGCAAGTCTCGTGGAAATGGAAGAAGGGCGATGTTGCAGACCAGCAAGGTCTGTGGGACTCACCCAGCGAGGGTAAGTCAGGGCACACCTGGAGCAACCAGGGAGCCCAAGCAGAAGAAGATTGGCCTTCGGGAGGGTCTACTAGCCAACGGACTAGCGACCGCGAAGGAGCCTCGAGTCGACGCACGTGGAGCTGGCTCACAGGACACTCGTGGAGTGGAGGCCAGTGATCTTCGGTGCAGTCGGTGCTGGAGGCTGGGGCTACTCGGAGCCCAAAGCACGACTTCGTGGGAGACCCAGAAGAGGATGCACTTGCAAATGCGATCGGTGTCCAGGGGTCACGGTTCCACGTTACCCACGACAGCTACGGGCCTCAGCTTTGCTGGGGACTCAGGGCAGCCTCGGGGAAGTCTGGAAATCCACCTCTGGTGATGCAAAGACTTCGGCGTCCGGCGGGAGCTTCAGCGATGCAGACCGGACAATTGCTTCTTTGGTGCCTGCCAAGCAGGGGAGTCACTCCTTGACCCCAAGGGAGATTCTTCAGTCCTCTAATCTTAAAGTAGAGCGTCGAAGGTCCAGGATTCTGTGTCAGAGTTTCGTCCAGGTAAATCTAAAGTCCTAAGGACTGGGGTCCCATACTTATACTAAGGTAGGGGGTTGGACATACTCTGTGGCCCCACCTATGGGAGGGTCAGGGCAGAGGGGTGGTTACACCCCTTTCCCTTTGTCCAGTTTCGTGCCAGAGCAGGGGCTGGAAGCCCCTGAGCCGGTTTGAACTGGGGTATGCACAGGGACACCAAATGTGCCCCCAGTGCAGGACTTCAAAGCACCAGAGAGTGCTCCCGCCCAGCCCCAATACACACTATCCTGTCTGGGGAGGTGGTTACACCTCCCTGGGACAGGAAACCTATTGTCCAGGCCTCCCCTGCCGGAGTTTCGGTCAGCAGCAGGAGGCCAGACTCGTGTTTGTGGCAGCGGCATCCATTTTGTGATGCCAGGGCTCTGGAAAGTCAGTACCGGGTATACCGGTGTGTACATGTCTCTCCCTCTAGAAGGGTGGAATGCTACCCCCGCCGCCAGAACTGGCGGGGGGTAGTATTCCAAGATGTTTGACACCAAACACGACATGTTTCCGTGCAGCCATCCCAAAGTTAGCATTTAACGCGAGGTTATAATGCGCTTAAGAGTATATGGTCGGGCTGCACTACAAACAGCATCAGAGAAGGGTCTCCGAACGCTGCAGAGGGGCCCAGCTCATGCAGGGGCACCCTCTCACATAGGAACCACGCACTCTGCCTTCAGGATTGATTAGGCCTGCCATAGGAGTGACTTATAGGTTTATATGTGTGTAGGTATGTAGTGATATAGGTAGCCTATATCACAGTAAGGGGTGCATGCACCACCTTACCCAGGCTGCAGTAGCAGACCTGTGGTGTCATTTTGGATGGCCTTCCAGGGGTGGCACAATACATGCTGCAGCCCCTGGTAGGCCTCTGAGGTACCTATGCCCTGGGTACATAGTATACCATATACTAGGGACTTATAAGGGCACTCCAGATTCCAATCAGAGATGTGCCTAAGGCACATGGAAACCATTTTAAAGAGGAAGCAGCTAGGCCTGGGGTTCTGATTAGCAGGGCCCCAGCCAGACTAAGGTCGAAAAACAGTGAAGCATCAGCAAAAAGTGGGGGTACCCATGTGAAGCAGATCCTACTCTCCTACAAATACCTTCGGTTTGAACTTGCTGTATATAAAATTGCAAAAAAGGGAAGGGAGGGGCTTCAGTCTTTCACACCATGAGCTAACTTCCTGCACCTTTGCATGTACACATAACGAATAGCCTGTGCCGCTTGGCACGTGGCATTATATTATTGTATTTATATACTACCCTTATAAGCCATTTTAACACCTTAAAATTGGGTTTCACATACAGGTCATTGTGTAAGGCTGAATAATTGTGCAGTTTGATGGCCAGTCTCAAACTCTATCACTTACTAGGGATACACAAAATGCTTCTTGAGAAATTGCTGAGAAAACAATGCAGCAAGATGTACCATCAATTAAACGAGGCTGAAAAAAACACCCATTCTGTAACCCAGCACAGTGTGAAACGTTTCTCTTTCTTAAGATGGATTTCTACAGTAGCTGCAGACGTATCTCATTTTATGAACAAATCGAGTATTCTGCATTGTGTTGTAGGAGAATTTGTTTGACATCAGAGGTTCACAGCGAATTATTGTTCTTTTAATGTGTATCCTGTCACTGCCAGGTTTTTATTTTTATTTATCAGGACGAGGTAGCGGCTTTCTTTTCTTTAAAATGATGCGTCATGCATTATCACAAGTAGAACACCAGCCCTCCTCCCCCGCCAGCACCTGTCTGGCTTCAAGTTGAATGCTTTAACCTGTGGTGTTCACTGGATCAATTAATAAACATTAAGGAAGGTGTTCCAATAATAACGTTACAAAAATCACAAGCATCATTCAATCACTGAATCACAAGTTCAGACTACCATTTGTACAGAAATAACACTTTAAATAAATACTTCTCAATGCAGTGCTATAATGTGCCTATTAGTGTCAAAACTTCTATGTTAAAGAACAGTAGATGTTGGAGCACCCACGATAATGTGCTGCATGGCTAAATACTTATATGCCCCAAAGGTGAGACCTATTGGCTATGCCAATGCTTGTAGTAAATGTCTTGAGAGAGAACTATCGAGTTGACAGCAGCATTTTAAATGTTAACATGAGCTAAAAACACTACAGCAATGAAATTTTAAATTCATTGAAGCGGTTAGAGCTCAAAATCGTAAAGGCAAGCGGAATTTTACATTTTATTGATAAATATTAAAAAATAAGTGATGGTAATAGCACTTGAAATGGCCTGCTTGCAGTGGATCATGCAGAGACAATAAGTACATTGGTTTTCACGAAGGAGGATAAACCGAGAAACGCCTTCCTTGACCACTGCACTACAATACTCGGGGATATTTTCCAGAATATATACAAGTAAACTAAATAAGTGTTTCTTAGCCATACTCTGATACATTTGCCCAGCATGTTAACTAAAGCAATTAAATGTAACAATGTGGTGTCTGTGTGATTAAAAATAAACAAGAGGAGGTGCCAGGATGTGGCCTGCTACCACAGTTATCTAATTAAGAAAATATTGCGTCTACTCTGTTTTCTGGCATTATTGTTCAGTGTATTTTTGTCGTTTTAAATCAGTGTCCACTTTCACTGACTGAGGGAGGGTAAAATTAAGGATGACTGAACCTTTAGTTCCAATCATTCGTTTTACACCTGGTTGAATTGTTGTTTAGAAAAATGTGTATACCAAGATCATAAAAGGTGCAATAAAGAAGCAAATGTAGTGAGTGCTTAATTTGTAAAATATTAAGTTCCAGGGCTCTGACCAGGAGGCCACTGAGGCTTGCACCACACATTGCCCTTGTCATCGCTGCCAAAACAACTACTGACCATCTCTCGTGCATGTAAATGCGACAGTTCACATTATTCGAGGTCCCCAAAGCTAAAGGAATGGCTGGGGAGGCAGGTATTAGCACTATGTTAATGTATATTGCATTCCTAAACAACCGTTCTGCTCATCTCTAAATTAGATGAGCAGCGCCACCATGTGGTAGACTGTCAACACCATACTTAAAACAGCTAGGTGCCGGTGCCGAGCACCGGAAACCAATTAAGTGCCGGTGCTGAGCACCGGAAAGCACCGGCTCAAATTAAGCACAGTCAGTGCTTTTAAATGGGTCGTTACTCACCAATACTCAGTACCAGCACTTCTCAGCTTCTACCCCTTGAGTACCGGAACTTCTCCTGGTGTCAAGAGAGTACCAATACCCTTAGAGGCAAGCTGGGGTCGGGCTCTGGGGTATAGGTACGTGCTACGCAGGTCCTGCTGAATAGTACGCTTTCAGAGGGAGCTTGTCTGGGAGGCGCTCTGACAGTCAACAGTGAGTGTATTCCAGCGGTAGGTTGCAGCTGCAGCCTTACACTGTAGCAGCCCAACGGGTGTAAGGAGATGTGGTCTGACGACTAGAGCTCCCGACATTGCAACTGTTGCTGCCAGTTAGAGTGCAAGGCTGCTGCTCTGGAATACACTCTCCGTTGACTGTCACAGTGCTGAACGCCTTTCGGCCAAGTTCGGTTCAGGTGTACAGTGCGCAATTGGTACTCTTTTTGCAATTATATATAGCGTACACTTGGAACAAGGGCCTTTACAGCGCTTTTAATGAGAATGCCAAGGCCCACATTAAAGCATTCTTTATTTTGTTTTTACGGCACAGGGAGGTGAAATCCCAGCGTCCGTCAACATCCTGTAAATCTGGGAAAATCACTTAATCTCTCCGTGTCATAAAAAAGTATGCTTTAATGTAAAACCTTTGCTTCTCAGGTAAAAAGCTTTAATGCCCTCTGTCCAAGTTTGCACTACATAAAACTGCAAAAAATACTAATTACGCCCTGCACATAGGAGCTGAACTTGGCCGAAGGACACTACGGCACTTTGCACTGAATAAGAAAATGCTGGTATTGTTAAACGGCTGCCTCGAAGCCATGTCCCCAGACACACCCCTACCAGACACTCCAGACCCATCCCAATCAATTTGGTGAGTACCAGCACTTCTCTTTTTCCTTTTAAAGCATTGTGGGGCATTATTAATGAAAGCGGGGCTCAAGTCTTTCAACTGACTCCAGAGAGACTGTTATATACTAGGGCAAACGTTTTATAAATGTTTGAAATCCTTGGATAAAGTTATTTCGTCGAATCCTCTCCCTCGCAGAGCTTGAGGCAAAACAAAAGATCTTCATTCTTTGCTGTTGGAAATGGCCAAACACTGGAACAAACCGGCTCCGCATGTTATTTGTAAGGATTTATTGTTTTGTTGCCTCAAACACAGGGCACACAGTACTATACAACATAATCCTCAAAGCAGTAAAGGCGTTGATTCTTAATTCACAAAAATCATCAGCAATAAAAAACTGAAAATACCTTGTTACCGTTTTTTAAATGTATTTATTTGTTATTGTTTAAAACAGTTAAATACGTAAAGAAGTCAATGAGTAAAAACTTTGAAGGGCAATAAAGCAAATTTAACATTTCCTCTTATGTAAGCCTGTGGATTTGTCTATGGTTTTTTAACTGTGGATCATTTTTTCCAAACCTTTTTAATATTTTTTTTATCGCGTAACAAAAACATTGCCACAACAATCCGGAAGGGTTCATTACTTTACAATTACAATCACAAATCGGAAAGATCATACCCCAAATCCCTTATCAGGGGTTCATCGTTCCATCTTCACAGGCAATGCATACTGTGCCCTTTTGCTGCCACACCGTTCAAGGTGGTCTGTTATTTGAAGGATCAGATATTTTATTAACATTTCCGCCCATTTAGCAAGTTCGTACAGTCCCGGATCTTTCATTGTCATTTTGTGTGTAAGTTATGTAACCAGGTTTCCACTTGTATTTATGACTTTTAATTTCGACCTATACATCGTTTGTTTGCTTTCTTGTCAGTTTATCTTTTGTATCTTCCCCAGCCCTGAAGAGTCACGGGTTACTACCCTTTGTGACGAAACACGTGTCGGCTGGTTGCTTTTGTTTTGGCTGGTTGCTTTTGTTTTGGCTGGTTGCTTATGCTCTGTTACTATATTAAACACCTATGACTATCATTCTGGTGTAGACCCTCTACATTTCTGCAGTATGAGACATTTCTCCTGATATTATATCCTCGTTACGTGTGCCCGGGACTGTACCTACTTCATTTGTGTGGATTTCTATCCATACCATCACGGGGGTTTTAGGGCATATCCCCTGACCTGGTTTGCACCGTTCACACTCCTAGTATAACATAAACTCAGCGCGAATTAGCTTGAGCGCCATTATTCCTGTCTATACTAAAAACCCCACACTGATACATTTAGCAAGTTCCTCCGTGACTCTGTAACATCTCTTAGTGTAACTTTGATGAGCTGTTAATCTGCAAATTATATCACAGCTTGCTCAAATGCTTTTCTCCACTCAGATGCCATTAGTTCTTCCAGGTAATCTACCACCCAGAGGTCTTAAGCTTTTTCAATACTCCTCAATCCTGTACTAATTCAGCATATAAAACAGTAATCCGCTTCCTACACCCCTCTAAATCCATTAGTCTTTGCTTGACCTCATATTCGTGCTGTATGGGTCACCCTTGCATACTGTAGAAATGGTCCCGCTCCCAGCCCAAGGTCCTCTTGCATCTGCTGAAATGTAATGAATTTGTTATTCAGGGACAAATTTACAGCTGTTGTTGCAGAGGCCGCCCCTCCCAAAGGGGGGGGGGGTTCAGGGGCTGGCGCCATAATCAACGCCGAGCCCTGTAAGAATCTGGTTCTGGGCGCCCTGAAGAGCCCAGAAGCAGAACAAGTAGCTCCCGCGCCCTCCCCACGGGCGCCAGAACGGCGCCAGGCCCCCGTCCAATGGGGGGGCCTGGCGAGATACAAACCCCCCCAATGGGGGTCGATACCCGCAAGGCGGGAAAGGTTGTGTGGGGGCATATAAGCCGCCGCTCCCCTAGGTAGCTCCTATCTTCGTGGAGCGGGGGAGCGGCACACTACGGATTTTGGACTCACCTTTTGGAAGATCATCTGCGAGGGCAAAGCGCTGCTGTTTTTGTAAGGTCCGGGGTGCGCTCGCTCGTGTCCTTTCAAGACCGGGCTGGCTGCGGGGATCGTGCCCTACCGGAAAGGTGCCGGTGTGCAACTGAGGTCCGGAGCAGTTGCCTGCCTTTGGCCCCACGGAGACGCTGCCCGGGGAGACGTCGACAGGGACCGGAGCAGTTTGTCAGAAGTCGTCGCTCGTTCTTGACGGGGACCGGAGCATTTTGTCCGTGCTCGTGGCGCACTGCCCGGGGTGTAGCGGAAGCAGCGGAGCAGCCAGCCCATCCTTGCCCCCACGGAGAAGTTGCTGGCGTTGGGGGAAGTCGTCGCTGGAGCAGTGTTATTGTTGGCGGTAAAGGGGGCATAACCTGCAGTCCGCTCCACGGCCCCGGGGAGAATTTGTTAGTGCCGCCTCCTTGGTAGCTCGACGCGAGACGCGGCCTCCCTGCGGTCTGGCGGGAAATACCTGAGTCTTGGTCCATCCGCTGCAGGGGGCTCGCCGGTGTTTTTCGCAGCGGAACGTGGTGCCAGTTGCGCTAACATTGGGCCTGGGCAGTGACCCCCGCCAGCCACCCTCTCTGAGTGATTTTGCCTCACCGCATCTGCTGTGCACCAGGCGATTGAAAAGGCCCAGCGGCGCTCTCTCACCTGCCTTCCCCTTCATTGCGTGGTGCAAGGAAGCTGAGTTGTTTCTTCCAGCTGGGGGCGAACAAAGCTGCACCCGGTCTCCGCCCACACGAAGCTTCCAGGCCGGCCCAAAGCGGCAACATTGTTTCAGTTCCCTAACCCCCACCCAGCTCCTCGAGGTACAAAGAATTTAAAGGAGCAAGCGTTCTTTCAGCAAGTGAGCTGGTGGAGTGGGGGCAGCCAACAAGCACTGGCAATAGCAAAGGATAACATTTGGTGTATCAGAAGGGCGACAGCACCCCGCGCAGAGGCGTTTACAATGGAAAGCTAAGGTGCAGGAGGGCAGCCAGAGGAGTTGAACGAGCTCCTGAGGAAAATTCGGGCTGCCTCAGAGGTACATGGAAGCAGCTGGCTCCAGCCACACTTGAACCAAGACAGAAGGGATGGTGCAAGTGACCAAGCTACGGGGGACGCCGCTGCGCCAGCACCCAAGAGAAGTCGGAGGGAGGCGCCCAAACCACCCCAAGACAAGGCACCCAGGAAGAGACCTCAGAAGAAAGACCTGCCGCCTGTAGCCATCCCAGCGATGGCAGGAGCCTACAGCGATATCAGCACTTCAGCAACAAGGGGTGAGCACATTAACGCAATTGTACAAGAGTGCTTGAAATCAATGGCCGCCTTATTGCTCAAGGGGCTGGGGTCACAGGGGGTTGAGGGCGCAGGTGTCAGGAGGGGTGTCTGGGCTACCTTGGCACTTGATAGACCCAGGCTGAGCGCGCCAGGAGCAACTGCAAGGGCATGCTTTACGGGGGGCACGGGGGGACTAGGATCCCCTTTGGCAGCGTGGGGCTGCGCAAGCGCAACTAGCGACCCAGCTAGGGAAGTTGCAGCCGCAGAGGCTTATGCCAGACCCTCACCAGGTCCGGCGTCAATGACCACAAGGGCCACAGGTCTAGCGAGTCTTATTCCCTTGGCAGTGAAGGAAAGGATATGGAGAAAAGAATTTATCGACATTTTTTCCCTGCTAGAGATTCAATTGGATGGTTTGGATCTGACTGTGATAAAAAGGATGAGGATAGAAGGGAAAGGCGAAGGGAGAGGAAGGAAAGGAATTTCGACAACTGGCTGGACGCGTTTAGAATAATGGCTTGCATAATAGTTGTAAAATTCCCGCACTGCGCGGCAGATTTGTGGTTGTACGAGGCCAACATTCATGGGGCACAGAGGCAGTTTCCAGGGGATGAGTGGCTGGAATATGACAAGGGCTTTAGTTTGAAGATGCAGAGGCACCCAGAAATGGAATGGAACGAGGAGGATGTCTCTGGGTTTATACATATAATGATGGTGGCTAAAGAAGTGAAAACGTGGGCTGGAAAAAGGGAGCAGCCCTTTCGGGGGACCTTTTACAAAGGGAAGGGCAAGTCCTTTCATAGACCCAAACACAACACATGGAAACCCCCCACCCCCCTCCAGCGGGGCGGCATCAATCTGCTGGAAATATGACGCCAACGAATGCACCTGGGGCTCGTCATGCAAGTTCCAACACATATGCTCCATATGTGTGGGGGGGGGGGGTGAGACACCCTGCGGCGGGATGCTGACGTAAAAAGGAACATAAGGGAGACAGGAAAGATAAGAAAAGAAAACAGTAGCACACGCAACGAAGTTTTGGGGGACCCAAAGGAGTTACACAACTACAAGCTAGCCAGGTCCCCTATCAACACACAGCAACTTCGCAGGCTAGCCAACAAATACCATAACAAAACAGATGCGGCAGTATTAGTGAAAGGCTTTGAGAAAGGGTTCATCATACCATTTGAAGGCCCACTTCCACTAGACGGGGCAAACAACCTAAAATCAGCACTACAGCACCGGGGGTGGTCCGCAAGAAACTTGACAAAGCGAAGTCCCTGGGTAGAATAGAGGGCCCACTGCCACCACATTTGAAAGAGGGTTTGGTAATCTCACCACTGGGGGTGGTTCCCAAAAAAGAGCCGGGACAATTCAGACTAATCCACCATCTTTCCTTTCCCGAGGGGATGTCAGTAAATGACGGGATAAGTACGGAGGCTTGCTCAGTGGGATACGCTACAGTAGACGACGCCATTGACTTGGTTAGGTCAGCTGGCCAGGGGGCACTCATGGCTAAGGCGGACATTGAGTCCGCTTTCCGCCTCCTGCCAGTGCATCCATCAAGTTTTCACCTTTTGGGTTTTCAGTGGGATGGGGCCCTGTACATCGACAAAGCCATGCCTATGGGGTGCGAGGTGTCCTGTGCATACTTCGAGCAGTTCAGCACCTTCCTGGAATGGGCCCTGCACGACAGGCACCCCGTGGGGGGAAAACTTCACTACCTGGACGATTTTTTGTTCACGGGCCCCGCCAGATCGGCAGAATGCAGCAACACACTAGCGGCATTCCAGGAGCTAGCAGGGGAGTTAGGGATCCCTCTGGCAGCAGAGAAGACAGTAAACCCCACCACAAAGATCACATTCCTGGGGATAGAACTTGATTCAATTGCAGGAACAGCCAGGTTGCCTGAAGAAAAAGTGAGAGATTTCAGGGAGGAAGTAAGGGGCCTATGTGGTCGCAACAAGGCAACACTCCGCGACCTACAGCGGTTGATTGGCAAGCTCCACTTCGCGGCTAGGGTTATCCACGCAGGTAGAGTTTTCGCCAGGCGCCTCACCCAACTAACAGCTGGTCTCACCCACAAACACCACCACGTCCGACTTGGGGCTGGGGTCAAACAGGACCTGTTAATGTGGGACACATTCTTGGCAGAGTTTAACGGCGTCCTAATCTGGAGAGAGGGTTGGGTTACAGCCAGGCAGATAGCACTGTTTACGGACGCTTCAGGGAGCACGGGTTTTGGGGCGATCCTTGGCAACAAATGGTGCGCAGGCCAATGGCCTCACAGATGGCACAAGCAAGGCATAACCGGCAACATAACATTTTTGGAACTGTTCCCCATAATAGTGGCTTTAACAGCCTGGAAACAAGAGTTGAAGAACATGAAACTGACGCTGTGGTCGGACAATAAGGGGGTGGTACAGGCCATCAATAAGGGATCGGTGAGGTGCCCTGACACGCTAAGACTAATGCGGCAATTGATTAAATTGCAGCTGGAGGGGAACGTGATCCTGAAGGCCCACCATGTACCGGGGGTGGAGAACGCAGTAGCGGAGGCCCTGTCGAGAGCACAGATGAGCAGATTCAGGGAATTGGCCCCGGGGGTGGACAAGGTGATGACCCCCTTCCCGGAACAACTGTGGGGCCTGGCGGGATAGACTTATCAGCTTTGGTAGACCAAGCCCTTGCCCCAGAAGCGACCAGACGGTACAAAAAATACGCAGCAACAGTGATGCATGGGGGCATACAGACGCTGGAGAACAGGGGCGAGACACAAAGAGCAGTGGAGCTATTTATCCAATGGGCATTCACCAACAAGAAATCCAGATCATGGGCGCAGGCCCACTTGGCGGCCATAGCCCACTTCACGAGGATACACACAGGACAGGACCCCACGGCATCCCTATACCTCAAAGCGGCAACGAAGGGGTGGAAGCGGGCCGAAGGGGAAAAGGCAGACAGCAGGCGTCCCATAGATTTAAAAAAATTGGGCCAGCTTAGGGAAGTGCTAAAAGTATGTACAAGGGACGTTTTTGAGCTACACCTGTTCAGGGCAGCCTTCTCCACAGCATTCTTTGGAGCCTTCCGAATCAGCGAACTAGTGGCACCCAGGAAGAATGGGCCAGCGGGGCAGTGCCTCCAAGCTGCTGACGTCAGACCCAGGGCAGCCTCGGTTGAAATATTACTAAGGAGGTAAAAAACGGACCAGGCCGGCAAAGGAATGGTAGTACAGCTACAGTGCCTCACAGATCACGACTACTGCGCAGTATGCTGCTTGTTCACATACATGGCAGCTCGCCCAGCTGGTGACGGGCCGTTTTTCAAACACCAGGATGGGAGCAACTTAAGCAAGTTCCAATTCACAATAGTGATGCGCCAGGCCCTCGCTAGAGCGGGACTACCCCCAGCAGCGTTTGGCTCCCGTTCTTTTAGGATTGGCGCAGCAACTTCGGCTGCACAGTACAGCATGTCCGAAGCCAGGATACAAGCGGTAGGGAGATGGCGGTCACTGGCATACAGGACCTACATCAGGCCCCAGTTACTGTAGAACCCACTTGCTGGGCAGCAGAAAGGGCTGCGACGGGGGGGGGAACTCGGCCACCCCACATGAGACCGTTTTGACAATCTTTGACCATTGTTTCATTAGGAACACGCCCCCGCCTGGTGTGGGTAGTGGGCCACTCCGTGTCCAGGATGCAGACTTTGTGGCAGCGGGTGGGCCACAAGATGACAGGACGGCCGGTGGGCACATGCATCCGCTGGGTAGGGCAGCCAGTAATGAAGTGGAATCAGTTACCGGCGGCCCTCAAGAACTTGCAGGCAGACACAGCCTGGCACCCAGACATACTGATCATACACCTCGGGGTAACGACCTGGCACAGAGGGGAAGGAAGGCCCTCCTTCAGGACATCCAAGCAGACCTCACGGAGGCATCCAAGCGCTTCGGGAGTACAACCATCATATGGTCTGAAGTGATCAGTAGAATGCATTGGAGGGGAGCAGAGTCACACAAGGCAGTCGATAACTCCAGATGGAAACTGAACATCGCGGTTAATACATTTTGTAAGACCAATGGCCTGGAAAGCATCATGCACGGGCTCATCCACCCGGGCCGCCCTGAACTGTATGGGCGTGATGGGGTCCATCTATCGGAGGAGGGGATGCGGGTCTTCTGGGATAACCTGTGGGGAGCAATGGCCCTGACAGGTTGCAAGTAAAAAAAAAAAAAAAACCTAAGGAGTACGGGGGGAGCCGCAGGAAGACGTTAGCCTCCCTGGCGGCGTGGCGGAGAAATAATGGTACAATGATTGGCTAAGGAGACACACCGACAGGGCGGTGTGTAGGAGGAGGGCCACTCACTTTGGGATGCCGCACGGCAGGGTGAGTTGGTCGAACAAAGGTGGGGGTAGCAAACGGAGACGGCACTCGCAGCCCAGACCCCACCGGACGGCAGGGCACAAATGAGACGGACATGGTAGCGAGTTGGGGCCTAACTCCGGGGGAATAGCTACCCCCCACATGCAAAGGGCGTGGAGACCAACCAAACGATGGTCCCAGAAGGGACAAGACAAGAGAAAGGACTACAAAGAACTAACAAAAGAACTTTTGGTGCCATTTACGAACTGGGGAAGTGTTCATAATGTACCACAATGTAATATGCATAACATGCTAAGGATATGTATGATTTATGACCCAAGATATGACAGTTCGCAAATGATAATTATGACCAGGGGTCATACGAATTATGACCAAGATGAGTTATGTATATAATCCTAATAAACTGCGGCCAACAACGACCACTATAATCACAATGCATGTTGGCTGTTTATTGGAGATACAAGGTTGGTTTGCTAAGGGGACATGTATACTGAAATGGGCACAGTGCGGGGGTTATGCATCCACCCACCTGCCAACTGCGAAAGGACATGTGGTTCGGTCTGTCCTTAAAGTGCTTACTGACCAAATGGGGATATCCCTTGAAAATTGAGAGCTGTTGAATACTTTAACCTCCACCTTATGCCACAATTCTGCCGTCCGTTGAACTGGGTAAGAAGCACTTCCCGGGACTCCCTGTTCCCTCATAAACAACTCCGGCAGTATCTACTGTACACATGCACCAGCCAATAATGCTGTTCCCCAGGTGGGGCCCACCTCGAACTGTGAAGCGCATGCTACAGCTGCGCTGCCGCGTAATATAAAAAAATTAATCGGGGAAATCCCAATCCACCTTTCAGCCACGGAAGCTAGATGTGTGTCTAACTTTACACGTCTGCTCTTCCCAGCTCATACCAAAACACATAACGAGCTTTCTAGTTGCCGGAACATGTCAATCGAAATAGGGCACATTGTAGTCTCCAACACATACAAGCATCAGGCCAAGAATACCATCCTTGCCACAGACAGCTGGCTTGCAATCGAGAGGGGTAGTTTGTAGTTGCTCTGCAGCACGGGGATTGGAAGGGAGTCTGTCCCAGGGGCTGCTGGGACCCAGGAAGAAGAGGAGAGGCAGCACAATGCAACGCTGGAGGCGGCCGGCGGCAAAAGTACGTTTAAAAAAAAATATGTATTGTATTGTCCCCCAACACTCCCCATTCACCCACCCGACTCACCACCCTTTGTTTATGGTGGCTGCTGCAGGCCACACCCCCAAATACCTAAAGCTTTTCCATTCCAATTTCAATCCCATGCCTATAGGGAGCTCCCCTTCAATACGGCCCCAAAGGAAACCGCCATGGCTTCCTACACTGTGTGTGTAATCCTGACACTTCTCTGAACTTCTCCAGTTCATCCAGCACCGACCTAAGCGGCTCGCTCAAATACACCAATGCGTCAGCCGCATATAGCGAGACCATTTGAGTCATATTGCCAGTTCAGATACCCCATAGAAGGAGCCCATGCTCAGTCTGCAGGCGAGAGGCTAGGTCGCCACCCCAAACAGCATTCGGTCACAGACTTTTTTATATGTAAACTAAGTACAGTTTTTTAAAGGCTTAGAAGCCATCTAAAAAAATGGATCTGCGATAACCCAACACCCTTTCAGTCGACGATTTATCAATATTTTTTTTTTTATTTATGCCATGTTCCTAGCATGTATTCCACGTATATATATATATATATATATATATATATATATATTTTTTTTTTTTTTTTTAAATCTGTTTGTGATCCGGGTCGTGTACTCTGGCCTGAAATCTGTTGTAGGTGGGAGCTCCTTCTCGTTGCAAGAGTAAGTCAGTTGACTGTGCCTCATCCCTCTCTCTCGCAGAGCCATTTCGTATTGGCCTGGGAGAGATAACCGTAGATTTAAAATGCCAGCCAGGAGATAAATCCGGCGGATGAAGATTTTCAGAAATTGACCTACTAAAAATAGGCGCTCCTTGCCCGTAATACAAAGTTGGCAGAATAAGATGAAGGAAATGGGCCAAAGAAAGAAACGTTTGCAGTATCTGTTAAATGTAATCCGCTTAATGTGCATTGTGAGAGTTGTGGGGCTAGTGGCTGCTGTGGCAGCTTCTGGGGCTCTTTCGTGAAGCTCCTGGCCGAGCTGCGATGACGCAGGCACTTAAAGGCCCGCCAGGCTAGGTAAACTTTAGTGCCTTGGCGGCGTGTTTGGCCCATGTCGTTTGATTCGCCGATAAATGAAAGGAACGATGCTGTGAGGAACATGTTCAGAGGTTCGCAGAGGTTGTTTTGACCGTAAAATAAAATTGGCCTCGGCCAGATAAGCTGGTGAAAGCCTGAATGCGCCTTTTAAAGTAATCATAGATTTGAGCCATTGTAGGCTGCAGCTTGGCATCACGTCTGTGCCAGTCAGCTCGAGACCTAGATGTTTGCAAGGCCAGTCTGAGAGGATGTAGCGGGCTGTATATAGCTCGGGCCTTGAACTCACAGAGGGCTACAGACGTACGCAATTATTAATATTTCGGCACTTAATAATAGAAAAACATTTTTTTCATGTCTAGAACTGGAAGTGTGCTGTGACCATTGACTCGTTTTAGAATTCTAAGGGCACCAGGAACGGTGACCTGGGAAAATGTCATTTGCACCACTCGGGGCTTTAAGTGGGCCGGGTCCTGCAGGTGCTCGGCACCAGCAGTTCTAAAAAGCAGGTGTTGAGACTGGTCCCTATCGGGCTCTCCATTTTTGCCCTGACCCTCTGGGTAAAATGTTTATTTTTTTTTAAACTCTGCAGCCGTGCCACCCTTCACTGCCTTTGATGTAACTTCAAAGAGACTCGTTGTAGTTCTTTCACAGTCTCATCATTTCAGAACTGAAGCATTTTCAATATTCTATACAACGAAGCCATAGCTGTTGCTTATTTATCTTATGCAACTAACAACCATTGGCAAAGCCAATAGTCCTGTCTTATTGTAGGTGTAATGTTACTTGTTGTATTATATATCTGGATGCACTGACAGAAGCAGCAAAATGCCAGTCGAGCTGCAAACTATGCTACGCACAGATTTTTAGCTTACGAGGTTTTAAGCCACGCCCCTTTGAGACCCCCCCCCCCCCCCAGTTTTTTCATCCCACTTAAAGCCCTGGCACCACTATTTGTGATCTAAGCTGGTTGCGATTTTGCCCCTGAGTTGCCTAGATTTCGCCCAGGAAAAGCGGTGTTTAATGGCACTTTAATCAGAGAACCTCCTCTCTCCCCACCGTTGTTAGTTCTGGCCTGACCATATGTTATCAACAGAAAAGAGATTTACGCAGCACTACCGAGGTCGGGTGTTGCTACCACGAGTACAGACTTTGATTGGACATAAATTGTGTGTGTCCGCAGAAAGAGTGCTCGATTGCACTTTTTGCACTGTGGGAAAGCCAACTCTCAATACAGACAGACAGAGTTGGTTACGTTAACAAGCCCTTGACGATGATCCATTAATCTGAATTGATTTTTATGATAAGTTATGACAAAGGCAATCTTTCTTTAAGGGTGGGCAGTCATTACTGTGTTAAAGCTTGAAGAGCCTGTGTTTTGTTACAGGGAATCTCGCGGATTACCACAGGAGGCATGGATTTCGATGTTCTGTACCCTCTAGAATAAACCCTGTGTGTAGAAGACTCCTTGTTATGAGAATCCTTGTTATGATGATTTATGAAGGGTTGTATATTGTTTTGCCAACTATAAAAATGTACACATTTTGTAATTTGATGTCTGTATACCGAGAGTTGCCTTGTAGTGAATTTAATGCACACTACAATAAGCTTGAGTTGGTTATGGCGACAAGCCGGTGATAAAGGCTTTAAGGCTCGATTAGTTCATTGGAAAATGTTATGTCTAAAACCATAGTTCTAATATTTTCATTATGAAAATGTACAATTAAAGCAGTAGACCTGACTTAATATGAAAATCATATCTTAAAACCAATAGACCTTTGAAGGTTGTTAAAATGTGTTAAAACCTGTAGGCAGTTGCTGCGTTAAATGGATTCTGAAAGATTACTGTAGTAGACAATGGTTTTGGGATTGGTTTTTTCCCTCTGGTTTCCCCCTCCGTCAACTCCTGCGGGTAGAAGATTTACCTTTTGACAGGCTTTCTTTAAGCTCTTAGGAAGTATTGAATATTGTTTATCAACTCTAATTTTGTGTAATTTTTCTAAGTGCATGCCGGGGAGCTTGTGCAGAATTAGGTAGACCTGAGCTGTTTTTGACGGCAAGCCAGTGCTACAGGCGATAGGCCTGATTAATTCTTTGGGGAAAATTATGTCAGACGCAATAGGTCTGATGTGTTTATTATGTAAAGTTCCAACAAGGGTATAGTAGGCCTGGACGGCAGCCCGCATGATCTGCCACTAACGCACTCAGCGCCAACCCCTCTCCCGGAAGCACATGCAGCGGGGTCACAAACGTGGGTGAGCAGGAGCTGGCAAGTAGTTTTTGTCCCCATGAGTTGACGGCCATAGTGGAGTGCAGCGTGTGAAATCAAAAGGCTGCTGACTCCTTCCTTCATCCAAAGAACATGGCAAGGGAACTTTCGAGAGACTTTTGCGCTCACCCCACTGTATTTCTGACAAAAGATCGTAATGCTACTCCTGGGTGTAGAGGTGAGTGCAGTCAGCCGCAAGGAGTCGGGGCAGATTGGGACTCAGCACCAGGAGGAATTACTGCAGCAGGAGACGGTAGGCTATGCCTAATCTAGAGGATTAAAGCTCTTGCTGTAAAGGAGATGGCTCAGCATTAATGGGGAAGGCGCATTGGTGGGAAACTGATCGATGGTGGCTCGAGACTCTCTTTTGGTACTGGTGTCGGCGTCGCTCATCCTCCCCTTCGCATACGGCCTGTTGGAGCCTGGCTGGCCGCAAGTTAGAGACTCTCTTCGAGTGACTCCAGAGGCCATATCTTGATGAGAGCGGTTACTCTTGCATCGCTATTGGTAGCTGACATGCTGATCGGCTCCCAAGAATGGGACTTTGTTTTTTCGAAAGGCAGTCAGAGAGAACTATTGGGCTCTTATCAGAGGGAATATCTTGCTGCAGTATGCGAACACAACAACGGAAAACGGTGAATATCACAGGCACTGCAATTAGTCAATCCACTCCGGTTCAGATGCTGAAACGCAGCAGGGTGGGTCCATCCCTAAACCACTAAAAGTATTGCTCCATCCCTAGTGAAAAGCTCCAAGAAAGTACAATGTGATACCAGTCCAGAATCACAACAAAGAAAACCAAGTGCACCATGGGAAGAAAATGGACCGCCGAGTGGACTGTATAGTTTGCCCACTGATCATAAGTACCCAAAGTTTCCCACCCCTCGTCAACAAAACCTTTCAAGTGAAACTGACAATGATTCTGGCTAGCCTGAATGAAGAAGGAAAGGTCAAGGCAGTGAAGAGTCCTCGAATTTAAAGCAAAGAGGAGATGACGGTCTTGTTGTATTACCAGCAGTTGCAGCGAATCAGAGAATTGCAATCAAGTTGCGACAGGAGAATGACATGGTGGATTCAGCACCTCAGTAAAAAGCTGTCTTGAGACGACAAAAAGAGAAAAAACAGGCTGATCCCAACTTCAGGAGGTCCAGGCACAGATTCTGGTTGAGAAGCCTAGATGTATAAGCGAAGGAAGAGCTGAAGTAAATACATACAGAAGGAACTCCTTGACCCATCTGGTTTACAGTCGACCAATTAAAGGAGATTCCATACACGAAGAGCGCGACTCGGGCGGACCCTGTTCGCATCAGGCATTCCCATTGACCTCAGATCTTCCGTCAGAATAGATGCTCCCAAGGTTCTGATGGGGAGAGATCAGTCCTGTCTGAAATCAATGCAAAGAATGATCTGGTGCCTCTGATAGACAGTGTTCTGGTGGTCCCGCTTCACAGCAGAGGAAAAATGTATCCAAAGACGGAGAGTCTCCAGTGTCCACAAGCAGCCTAGATGGAAAGCACAATGTGAAGACAATAAAAACTGTACAGGTGATGCGGCTGAAAATAGAGATAGGTTATTAGCATCCGCACAACATGGACTTGAGAAC
Source organism: Calotriton arnoldi (assembly GCA_963921515.1). Classification (NCBI taxonomy): domain Eukaryota; kingdom Metazoa; phylum Chordata; class Amphibia; order Caudata; family Salamandridae; genus Calotriton; species Calotriton arnoldi. Next base: position 565,854 of record CAWUFW010007100.1, read on the forward strand.
AGTTATGGATGCTTGAGATGCGCTATTTGAGTCTTGGCGGGAATGGTACAGTTTGACCATTTACCTTTGTTTTGAACTAAAACCGCCTGCTTGACAGGTCAGGTACGTATCACTGGCTTCAGAGAGGATTGATACCCCCACCTCTCCCCCCCACCCCCCGCTAGGGGTTTGCTCAATTTAGAAAAATTAAACACTCTTCAGTGCACAAATACTACCTTCAAAACTGCTGGACGGACTAACAGGTGTATGGATGTGACGTAAGCCAATTGTTGACTCCTGCACTGGTTGAAAAAGAGCACTTGTGTTGACCGATTCATTGCTCACATTTTAAAGAAGCGGGACTCGCGCTATCACACTTAAATTGAATTTCTACTATGTAGTTTTCTTAGGACATCTGGGGCCCTATTATGTAAAGGGCGCACTTTCTCTGTTAGCGCCCGGTGCACCTTAAAACAGGTGCGCCAGGCGCAAACAGGAAAAGTGCGACCTTTTACATGAAATGTGCTGCCCCCAGGGCAGCCGCGCACTCGCTCTGCCATGGGGGAAGCGCATTCCTGTGAAAAACTGTGTTTTCATGGTGCAGGCGGCAACCTGCCTGCACTTTTAAAGAGGATTAGAGATCCCCTTGCAGGTGGGTGCAGTCAGTGACTGCACCCGCCTGCAAGGGGATGTCTGGGGGGTCTATGGGACCACCCTTTGCCCCCTCCAGAGGGCTGCCATCAGGGGGCGCACTGACAGTGCGCCTCCTGAGAGCTTCTTTGCCTCTGCACCCGCGTCTGTAATACGGACGGGGTGCGCAGAGGCAAAGGGATTCCCTACTTTGCATGGTGTCCGCCCCCATGCAAATGAAGGAACACACCCTAAACATAGCTCTGGCGCTTTATGTGCGCTATTGGTAGTACAGAAGGGGCCGCACCTGCGGCCCCTTCTGTTATGCCAAAGGGCCCCGAGGGCGCGCAAATGGGCTGCTGCATTCTGAACAATATGCATTTTTTTCAGATGTTTCTTTGCTAAATTTACATAAAGTCTATTGCAGTAGTCCATCCTTGATAGCACTAGAGCAATAACAACAGTTTTCAGCATGTCTGAGGGCAAAGGATCCGCAATTTTCCAGATGATGCGGAGAGAGAAGAAAGGCTGAGATGACCTTGTTCAATTGTTCCTTATAAGACATGTGGTCATCAATTGTATCTCCTAGGTTTTTTACCTTCTGCATTGGCAAAGTGCCAAGTTCTTCTGGCCACCATGCAGGAGACCAGAAGCTAGGGTTATTGCCAAACAGAATGACATCTGTCTTTGTAGAATTCAATTTTATACAGTTGTGGTCCATTCAAAAACCTACTGCATTCATGCAGCTTCTAAAGGTCTCACTCATATCCTGGCCTTTGTTAGATATTGACACAATTATTTGGGTGTCATCGGCATATGATACCAATGCCAACCGAAATGACTCGATTAAGGCTGTCAGGGGGGTCACATATAGATTGCCATTGGCTCCGTCATGCTGTGAGCAACAGCATTTGTCTTCTCACAAGTGCACATCCTCCTGAAAATGAATGTGATCCAGTGTCTTGGCTGGTGGATAGTTAGTTTTCTATTCTTTACATTTTTATGTCCTCTTTCTCCTCTTTGTTTAGTGTCCTGTAGCTCCCCAGATAGTGTTAACTGAACAGCTCACTTGTCGCTCATTTCATCCTCCGTGTTCTGCATCCTGTGGCCACTTTTCCAAACTGGATGACCGTCTTGAAATGGTATTGTTGTTAGTGTATCATTGTTTTACCGTTCTAAGATGGCTACCATGTTTAGAAGCATTATGTTGGCCACCTTGGAGCAGTACAATATTGGAACACTATACAAGTTAGCATTCAGAGATGGCCTCCCAATGTGAAGTTTACTGAACTGTTGTCTAGTACGTGTATTGGTAATAGGATATAATTCTATTTACCAGTCTAAGATGGCCAACATGTTGCTTCTCAATGTGGCAGCTATGTTGGAACTTTAAAACAACAATACACTATGTGCAATACCATTGCAAGAAGGCCACCTCCTGCTTTGTTTAATTTTTATTTTTGTATTGCAAGAATATGCACACTAAGCTTAGAGACGGTATAGTTATTGTTTTCTACTTATAGTCTGTTATTTCTGTTCCATATCCCGGTTGAGTTTGTGTGGTTGTTTTATTGAAGCTAGGCAAATGGATCTTGAGTCCATCGCAAGTTCGTACTGGGAGAAAGGGACACTTTGCCCCAATTACTTGGAGAGTTTAACTATGCTCAGATAGTATACTCAATATGAAACTCTGTTATCAGTACAAGGAAATTTGTGGACCTGATAGAAATGTGGAAAAATATGTGTGCTTTCAAAAGTTATTAGTGCTGTAAAAGTTTTAAAAAAATTAATGAAATTGGAGTAACTAATGAATGTGTGGCTGTGAAGAAATCAGTAGAATTTTGAGAAACGTGTTGGCCACTGTTATGAAATAAATATTGTTTTTTATTCTGTGGAAGTGAGTATAACTAGTTTGTGAACCTCCATTGAGTTTGAGATATTAGTTGCTCTAAGGTACCAGACAGGGCAAGCCGGTATATGTATAGGGTGTAGAACGCAGGTTTGATCTGATCTACAGTATAGAAATGTGTTTAAAATGCACTTGTAGGTGTATTTTTTGCTTAAGATGGAGCATTACCTTGTCACTGAACATCTGGTGGTTTGGGTTAATATATGTGGCCCTTTTGCTCGTCTTAGGAAACTCAAGGATAAGAAAACTTGGGTTGTAGAACCAGCAAGTGATTCACACATTGTTTCAATCCGATAGAGCAATACAGACTTGCTGAAAACATTTTATGCTCCTGCATGCTCCCAGGGGCCTAAACATCTAAAGGTGGAGTCAGCTTGGATGCTTTATAGATTTTATGCAGCTTGGAGGATCAAAGAACAATCCATTTCGAGTTCACAAAAATGTTTTCTGTTGCTCAGAGAAGCATCCCCAAGTCAACAAGTTTATAAAAATTAAATTATAAGCCAGTTGGTGTCTTGCATCTTGAAGTGTGATGCCATAAATAGACTTTCTCCATCGAAGGGAATCTGTACTTACGCAGGCAAGCACGAGCAGCCCGTCGGTGATTTCCCAGCTTAAGTTTCACATATTAACCAAATTATTAAATTTGTCTACTCTTCATGCTTTCTGATTGATATGTATGTGTGTATATATATCCAAGAAAGAAGTGACTCAAACAGATGGATTCACCAAAGAACAAAAATATATTTCCACTACAACGTTTCAGCTTCCGCCTTCCTCAGGTAGTACAAGATGGTTTGCTCAGTGGCTGCACAGATGACACAGGGTTTTATAATGACATCCATTCTCTGTTGTAGGAGGTGGAGAGCTCTGCATATCTCAAGAGCTCTCAGGACTGCATTGATTCCACATTCCAAATGTAATCTTCACTCATGATGCTTTTTGAAAATTCAGCTGTGTCATCTGTGCAGCCACTGAGCAAACCATCTTGTACTACCTGAGGAAGGTGGAAGCTGAAACGTTGTAGTGGAAATATATTTTTGTTCTTTGGTGAATATTATATTATCAATATTATGACATTGTTGTTCCGTCATTGATTCAATAAAGCTGTTGCACATGAACAACATTCGCCCCAGTGGGCAGATAACAATATGTTGCGGACAAACCCTGCCATATTCAATCGTGATGGTAACACCACCAAATAGATAATTTAGCTTTCTTGCCTTCTTCAAAAGGACCTTCACTCACACGTTCAAAACTGTAACAGAAAAAACACAAACATAAAATTAATCCCTTCACATTAAAAACACACAATATTGATTAAAAACAGTCACTGCAATGGCAAAACTTCAAGGGAAAACAAGAAGACTCTCCTTGTCCCTATTCCCTATTTGCAATCTGGAGACATACATAGCGCAAATTATGCTAGCCTAGATGAACTGCTAATTCCTCATCGCAGTTATGGCCTATTGGGACCAATGTTCTATACTGAATAATAAGCCTTGATTCCAATCGTCGCTGTTCCTGAACTCGGTTGCCACCTCGTTCGTTAGTTCTAACAGTATCCAAAACACAAAAACTCAATAAGTTGACATTTTTATCGTGGTGGATCTCAAAATGGCGAGCAACAGGATATTGTTTATCGCCATTTTTAATTGCACGAAGATGTTCAAGGACTCTCTTTTTAGCCTTATGAATGGTACTGCCTATATACACTTTCTGGCATGGACAAATCAAAGCATAAACAGCATAGTCAGTATTGCATGTAGTATGTTTAGCTATCACATAAGGTTTACACTCAGGAGATAATTTACATTCCTTACGGTTTTTACTGTTTTTGCAGGCTTTACAGTTTCTACAAGTAAAAATCCCTGAATGCCTAAAGTTCTCACGGGTGACGGCTCGACTGCCCTGCATAAAGTGTCTTTCAGTGACTTCGTTTTTTAAACGTAATCTGCGGAAAGGATCCCACACTATCTGCTAAATCTTTGTCAGTTTGTAAGACTGGCCAGTACTTGTTGATGCTTTTACGAACTTCTTGGGCTTGTCTATGGTATGAGGTGATGAATCTAATTTTTGGTCAGAACTGACATCTTTCCTATCTTTATCTACCAAAAGTGACTCTCTTGACCGGTTATCTACCTCTAGACTTGCTTTATTAATGACTGATACAGAATATCCTCCCTCTAGAAATCTCTGCCTCATTACTTGTTTTTCATTAACATAGCTTTCTTGTGTACTGCAATTACGCTTAGCTCGTATCAACTCACCTAAAGGTATGCTGTTAATCAATGTGTTAGGATGGCAGCTACGCGCATGTAACAGGCTATTGCCTGCTGTTGTTTTCCTGAAAAGAGAACTTTCCAGTTTGTTGTCATGAATGGACAGTTTCAAATCTAAGAACTCTAGAGTCTCTCTTGACCAATTTTTTGTGAAATGTAGATTGAAGTTATTAATATTCAGAGTTTCAACAAACTCATTAGCTTCTTTCTCGTCACCTTTCCATACACAAAAATATCATCGATGTAGCGAGTCCACATCACCACTTTGTTATCAAAGGCTCTAACATTTTTAACCACCTCTGCTTCCCAAAATCCAAGATAGAGACCCGCAAACGATGGGGCAAAGCACGTCCCCATCGAAGTCCCAAGAGTTTGTTTAAATATTTTGTTGTCAAAAATAAAATAATTTTGTTTCAGACACACTGACATCATTTCCATCAACATTTCCGTGTGGAAAAAGTATGATATAGATCTTTCATTAAGGAAATGTCTGCAGGCTTTCAATCCTAAATCATGGGGGATACAAGTATACAAACTTGTTATATCTAATGTAAGTAGAGAGTACTCGCTCATCCATTTTAAAGTGTCTAGGCGTCTTAAAAACTGCCCGTGTCTTTAACATATGAAGGTAGCTGTGTCACATATGTCTGTAAGAAAAAGTCAACGTATCTTGACGTATTTTCCAAACAACTCCCCCTGGAAGAAACAATCGGTCTGCCAGGGGGGTCCTTCGGGTCCTTATGAATTTTAGGCAGTAGGTATAACGCCGGTAAAGTAGGAAATTTACACAACAAAAAATTAAACTCATCCTTCTCTAGCAATCCTCTTTCTTTCCATTCCTCAAGCTGTGTGTGTATATATATATATATACACACACACCAAGGTGTATTGAAGAATGAGTGGGTATATAAGTTTCTGAATGGATGATTTAGAAGGTGCGTGACTGACTGTATAAGTGAGTGAATAAATGTGTCTTACTGAATGCATGGGTTAGTGACTAAACTGTGTGAATGTCTGTATCAGTCTGTCAGTTGGTGTGTAAGCGGCTGCATGGGTTGGTGAGTAGCTACATGAGTGTCTATATGGGTTATTGATTGGTTGTCTGAGTATCTGTATGGGTGCCTGAGTGTCTATGTGGGTGGGTGGGGGTGTGTGACTCTGTGCATAGATGTGTGAGTGGGTGATTCACTGGGTGTATGGGCTCAAGAGTGCATATGTGAAGGGCTGTATGAGTGGGTGAGTGTGTGTATGGGTGTGTTGGTGATTGAATGGATGTCTCAGTGGTACATGTGTGAGTAACTACATATGTAAAAGGCAGTATATGTGAGTGTTGGAGTATATAAATGACTTTATGAGAGAGTGAGTGATTGTGAGAGTGGCTCTATGGATGACTGTGTGCTTGTATCAGTGATTGTATAAGAGACTAAATCTGTTAGTATCTGTATGAATACTTGAGGTGGTGTGTGTATAACTGTATAGGTGAGTAAATGGGAGTGTGATTGATTCTTTGCATGACTGACTAGGTGTGTGAGTAACTCTATGGTTGAGTGGCGGTGTGCGAGTGTCTGTATAGGTGTATGAGTGCATATGATAGTGCTGTATTGATGAGTGACTGCATGTACGAGTGACTGTATGGGTGAATGCGTGGATGTGTGTGTAGACCTAGGAATCAGTGAGTGGGTATGTAGTAACTTGTGTTGGTGTGTCTATGGTTTAGAAAATGGTAGTCTGTATTTTAGAGTGGGTGTATCAAAGGTTATATTAGGGTATGAGGAGGTGCATCAGATTATCACATGGATGATGTCATCAGTGATGTCATTTGAGATGTCTTCCTTTATATTTAAGCCCCGGGGAGGTGGCGGTCCCCGGGGCTTGGGGGGGGCCTGTGAGGCCCCCCGCACAGAATTACCAATGGCCCGGGGAGGTGGCGGTCCCCGGGGCAGCATGGGGGGTGGCAGGAGCCCCCCCCATGCATTTTTCAATGAAAGCCCCGGGGAGGTGGCGGTCCCCGAAGCTTGGGGGGCCCGCGAGGCCCCCCGCTCATAAATAAGGCCCCGGGGAGGTGGCGGTCCCCGGGGCTGCGGGGGCCCCCATGGGCCCCCACTACAGAAATCATGAATGCCCCTGGGACCTGGCCCACCCGGGGGCTTTAAAAAACAAAGCGCCAGGTGCGTGAATCTGGACAAAAAATTTAATAAAATATGCTTTTTATGGCCCTGGGGGTCTCTGTGGGACCCCCTGACCAGGCCTAGGGGGTCAGGGTGTTTTTACCCTGCCCCCTTTTCTTCTTTTTTAATGTCTCTCTCACCTTTTTCCTTCTCCCTCGGTACTGAGTCACAAGATGGCTGCCAACACTTCCTGGTTTGAAGTGTTGGCAGCCAATCAAAGGCAAGCTCGTGCTCTGGAGGGCTCAGCCAATCAGATCTCACAATTCTCAAATATCTATATCTGTAAATCTTCAAATATCTCAAAAACTACTGAACGGATTTACCCCATTTTAAAAAAGCGTGCTTTCTGGACCAAGAGCTATCTCTCTGCCAAATTTGGTGTAATTCCGTTCAGCAGTTCAGGTTGTAGCCGTGTCTAAAGTTTCCTATGGAAATTAACATGGAGAAAACACCTTTTGGGACCCCCCCTTTTGTCTCGGCCCCCGCTTGACGAATTGCCCCGAACCTTTCAAGACAGGAGCTGACATGAGTGGAAAAAGTTGTTTTGAAAATTTCGTGAAGATTCGTCAAACGGCGCCAAAGTTATTGGCAAATCAAAAAACGCTTTTCCTATGAAAACAAGGTTCTAACTATAACTACCTACTGGCGACCGCCAGTAGGATATAGATAGATAGATATATATATATATATCCAAAACCAAACCCCTCCAATGCAGAGAAGCAAGAGGCCACACGGGGGAATCCTGTCGGAAGCCTTTATTAGGACACTGGGCATAATGCATTTCGGCGCTCCATCGCCTTCCTCAGATGCCACTGCAAACACGGCACAAATCCACCCACACCTTTTTGAACCTCTGGCTGCGTTCCCATTGGATGGGGAACTCCTCCCCATGATCACCTGATAACACGCCCACTGTAGTTTTAAGATATGAACTACAGATCCCAGAGTTCACCATGTCGGGATGGGCTGTGTATGGGGGAAAGACCGTAATAGTCCTAATTTCCAGGGCAAGGTGTGCAATGTCCAGATGGATGGCCCTGTATTGAATAAATGTCCGCGGGCTTCCTTGGGTCCCCACTGACGTTCCAGCCCCTCGTGCAGACAGCAGGCGGGCCATGGGACGGGATACAATAATTCCCGCCACCTCGTAGAGTCACGAGCTGCTCCCGGCAGAAGCCCTTTCCCTAGTCTGCACTTCGAGGCGGGCCGGAGCTACCAATCCCTTGGTGAAAACACAAACAGCAACAGCTGAACCAGCAATGCCCCGGCCTCTTGATGGAACGGGGCCTCTTCAGCACGCTACTGGCCAGCGTGCAAATATCCAAAACCAAACCCCTCCAATGCAGAGAAGCAAGAGGCCACACGGGGAATCCTGTCGGAAGCCTTTATTAGGACACTGGGCATAATGCATTTCGGCGCTCCATCGCCTTCCTCAGATGCCACTGCAAACACGGCACAAATCCACCCACACCTTTTTGAACCTCTGGCTGCGTTCCCATTGGATGGGGAACTCCTCCCCATGATCACCTGATAACACGCCCACTGTAGTTTTAAGATATGAACTACAGATCCCAGAGTTCACCATGTCGGGATGGGCTGTGTATGGGGAAAAGACCGTAATAGTCCTAATTTCCAGGGCAAGGTGTGCAATGTCCAGATGGATGGCCCTGTATTGAATAAATGTCCGCGGGCTTCCTTGGGTCCCCACTGACGTTCCAGCCCCTCGTGCAGACAGCAGGCGGGCCATGGGACGGGATACAATAATTCCCGCCACCTCGTAGAGTCACGAGCTGCTCCCGGCAGAAGCCCTTTCCCTAGTCTGCACTTCGAGGCGGGCCGGAGCTACCAATCCCTTGGTGAAAACACAAACAGCAACAGCTGAACCAGCAATGCCCCGGCCTCTTGATGGAGCGGGGCCTCTTCAGCACGCTACTGGCCAGCGTGCAAATATCCAAAACCAAACCCCTCCAATGCAGAGAAGCAAGAGGCCACACGGGGAATCCTGTCGGAAGCCTTTATTAGGACACTGGGCATAATGCATTTCGGCGCTCCATCGCCTTCCTCAGATGCCACTGCAAACACGGCACAAATCCACCCACACCTTTTTGAACCTCTGGCTGCGTTCCCATTGGATGGGGAACTCCTCCCCATGATCACCTGATAACACGCCCACTGTAGTTTTAAGATATGAACTACAGATCCCAGAGTTCACCATGTCGGGATGGGCTGTGTATGGGGGAAAGACCGTAATAGTCCTAATTTCCAGGGCAAGGTGTGCAATGTCCAGATGGATGGCCCTGTATTGAATAAATGTCCGCGGGCTTCCTTGGGTCCCCACTGACGTTCCAGCCCCTCGTGCAGACAGCAGGCGGGCCATGGGACGGGATACAATAATTCCCGCCACCTCGTAGAGTCACGAGCTGCTCCCGGCAGAAGCCCTTTCCCTAGTCTGCACTTCGAGGCGGGCCGGAGCTACCAATCCCTTGGTGAAAACACAAACAGCAACAGCTGAACCAGCAATGCCCCGGCCTCTTGATGGAACGGGGCCTCTTCAGCACGCTACTGGCCAGCGTGCAAATATCCAAAACCAAACCCCTCCAATGCAGAGAAGCAAGAGGCCACACGGGGAATCCTGTCGGAAGCCTTTATTAGGACACTGGGCATAATGCATTTCGGCGCTCCATCGCCTTCCTCAGATGCCACTGCAAACACGGCACAAATCCACCCACACCTTTTTGAACCTCTGGCTGCGTTCCCATTGGATGGGGAACTCCTCCCCATGATCACCTGATAACACGCCCACTGTAGTTTTAAGATATGAACTACAGATCCCAGAGTTCACCATGTCGGGATGGGCTGTGTATGGGGAAAGACCGTAATAGTCCTAATTTCCAGGGCAAGGTGTGCAATGTCCAGATGGATGGCCCTGTATTGAATAAATGTCCGCGGGCTTCCTTGGGTCCCCACTGACGTTCCAGCCCCTCGTGCAGACAGCAGGCGGGCCATGGGACGGGATACAATAATTCCCGCCACCTCGTAGAGTCACGAGCTGCTCCCGGCAGAAGCCCTTTCCCTAGTCTGCACTTCGAGGCGGGCCGGAGCTACCAATCCCTTGGTGAAAACACAAACAGCAACAGCTGAACCAGCAATGCCCCGGCCTCTTGATGGAACGGGGCCTCTTCAGCACGCTACTGGCCAGCGTGCAAATATCCAAAACCAAACCCCTCCAATGCAGAGAAGCAAGAGGCCACACGGGGAATCCTGTCGGAAGCCTTTATTAGGACACTGGGCATAATGCATTTCGGCGCTCCATCGCCTTCCTCAGATGCCACTGCAAACACGGCACAAATCCACCCACACCTTTTTGAACCTCTGGCTGCGTTCCCATTGGATGGGGAACTCCTCCCCATGATCACCTGATAACACGCCCACTGTAGTTTTAAGATATGAACTACAGATCCCAGAGTTCACCATGTCGGGATGGGCTGTGTATGGGGGAAAGATATAAATATAAAATTTGTTGTAAAGGCATGCGTGGTAAATGACCATGCGTTCTAAAAAAATGCGTAGTAATGACTTTGTGATGTACAACGCAATTCGTGGTAATGCATGCGTTGTAATGGTATCGTAAAGTAAAAAAGTCGTTGTAACGGCTGTTTACCGATCGAAGCTGGCCCCTGTTCTTCAGTGAGACGTTTATTTGATTAATTAAGAGGAAGGAATGTGTTTTTTTTACCGAAAAGTGCATTCCCGGCTGTTGTATTGTGAAAGTGTCCGCTTGGCCTGGTTTCACTTCCGGTGAGAGAGTGGAAGAGTCTGTTTGGATCTAAAGGAGTTCTGTTGTTGGACGGGGCCGGCGCGACATGTCATCAGAAAACATAGCTAATGGAAAGCGTCCTCCCTGAAGTGTGGAGCAGTGCGATGAGAGGTCAACGAGTGTGCGTCCCACCGCAGTATGACCGTACCGCGTGACCCATATGCCACCTCCAGGGTACGGGAGGCAGAAGCGGCATCGCAGGTCCTCTTGAAGACCGTTGTAGCACTAATTCTACATTTTGGTACTAGGGCATTTTAACTTCGTTGTTCCTGCCAGATACAAAGAGAAGATCCTGTGTTATTCAGTGCCCTCGTTACCTTTTTTGTGGGTTGTGGTGCTTGTCACTTCGCTGCCGCGCCGGTGCACACATAAGGGCACCCCACCTCGTGTGCCATCTGCAGGGCCTCTGCCCTCGGATCACTGGTTTCGGTTTCTGGAGTGGCAACAAACAGTTGCTCCCAAAGGACTAGCCTGAACACTTAGGTGAATATCCCCTGCACCAGCATTCCACGGAAATTCTTTCCTAGCTCTCCCACGTCAACGAGGACGTCATAATAGCACGGCTCCGCTTGCGACACCGTATGACGTCATCGGAGCCATAAGAGAACCTCGTCGGCGTGCTGACGTCAGTTCCACCCATTTTTTCCGTGCCACCGAGGCAAACAGGGGACCGAGACATTTTCACATGTATACATAGTATAATAAATATATATATATTCATTGAAAAAACCATAGGTTTCAGGCACGTTATAGTTAGAAATTAGCAATTAAAAAACCTTAGAAATTCACTGAAAAAACCATAGGTTTCAGGCACGTTATAGTTAGAAATTAGCATTTAAAAAACCTTAGAAATTCACTGAAAAAACCATAGGTTTCAGGGGCGTTATAGTTAGTTGGACATTTCACTCGTACAAAACCATAGAAATTCCCCCATTATAGTTAGTTCAGCTAACTATAACTCGCGCGCCCGCAATGCACTGCTGATGACGTCACATATTACATCACTCATGACATGGTCAGTGACATCACTCATGACATCACTCATGACATCACTCATGACATCACTCATGACATCACTCATGACATCACTCATGACATCATCCAGTGAATGTGTGTTTTTCTGAAAATTAAATATGTTTTATATATGTATATCTCAAGGTCGATGGAAGAATAAATGGGTATATAAGTGTCTAAATGGATGATTTTGTTTTGTAAAATTGATTGTATAACTGACTAAGTGTATCTTAGTGAATACATGGGTTAGTGAGTAATGTTTAAATATGAAAATATCTGTATCAGTCTCTCACTTTGTGTATAAGTGGCTGCATGGGTTGGTGAGTAGCTACGAGTGTCTATATGGGTTATTAGTTGGTTTTTTGAGTATCGGTATGAGTGTCTGAGTGTCTGTATGGTTCGGTGGGGGGTATTACTTAGTGCATAGATGCATGAATGAGTGACTCACTGTATGTGTTGAAGACAGCATGTGTGCAGGACTGTATAGGTGTATGAGTATGTGTATGGGTGTGTTAGTGAGTGAATGACTGTCTCAATAGTGTCTTTATGAGTAACTACATATGTTTTAAACTAGTATATGTGAGTATTGGTGTATATAAGTGAGTATATGTGAGAGTGAGAGATTGGAAGAGTTCCTGTACAAATAAGTAGGTGTTTCTATAAGTGATTGTTTAAGAGAGTAAGTATGTGTAAGTTTCTGTAGAAGTAAGTGTGGTAGTGTGTGTATAACTGTATATGCAAGTAAATGGATGTTTGATACTTTGTTTGCATGTGTGACTATGTGTGTGAGTAACTCTATGGATGAGTGGCGGTGTGTAACAGGATGTATAGGTGTATGAGTACATATGATGAGTGAGTACATGTATGAGTGACTGTATAGGGACTGTTGGTGAATGAGTGGATGTGTGTGTAGATCTTGGAATTACTGAATAGGTGTGTTGTAACTGGTATTGGTATGTCCATTGTTTTGAAAATGTTAGTTTGTATTTTTGAGTGTGTGTATCAAAGGTTATATTAGGGTGAGAGGAGGTCTGCCACTCTATCACAAGGATGATGTCATCAGTGATGTCATCAGTGATGTCATTTGAGATGTCATCAGTGATGTCATGAGTGATGTCACTGACCATGTCATGAGTGATGTAATATGTGACGTCATCAGCAGTGCATTGCGGAGCGCGCGAGTTATAGTTAGCTGAACTAACTATAACGGGGAATTTCTATGGTTTTGTACGGGTGAAATGTCCAACTAACTATAACGCCCCTGAAACCTATGGTTTTTCAGTGAATATATATATATATATATATATATATTCATTCATTCCATGGCTACAGGTCTCTGATCAGATGCCTAATTTGTACCGTCCCTATTTTCAAGAACATCTGCAACTATAATTTTCAGCTGCCTCCACCAGTTTACCAATAACCTAGAGGGAAAGAGAACTGACATTGGCAAAAGTAAAACTACTGAATCTTGTACTCTTAGACCGCCTGTTTGGAGAGAAAAGTGCAGAGGTTGGAAAGTAGGCTTGGTTGGGCGAGTCTGACTACAGCTGTGCATGTGCACAGGTTTCACTTTTTCAGTTTCTTCTTGCATTGTAAATATAATCTGATCTGTCCTCCACTGTCACCAGTGTAGCTCACGTGCCGCAAATTCTTAAGGTGGGGTTTTATGGAGAAAGATGTTTTTACTGTGAGCAATCTACTAAACTGACTTGGAAACTGACGCTGGGAATGTGAATTTGAGCTTCAAGTTCCCTTGGGAATATCTGGATCCATATATAGACCTATATTACCACAGGGCCAGAGCCTTCATGATGAGTAGCAAGTATACATATTGGATGCAAGAACTATATAGGACCTGTAAGTAATGTTTTAGGACTGAAGAGATGAGTTTCAGCGAGAAACACTAGTGAGAAAGGATAGGTTTGGTCCAGGCCTGCAGGAAGTGACCAGTGTAGTGCAACAACTGAACAGATATGAAGGTTCATGAACGTCTGAAAGCGCTCAGAAAAATGTAGGAATATTCAACATTTTATAAAAAATACCGGAATCCTAGCCTACAGGACAGACACGCCTATTATGAGACGGAGCTTGCTGGTAACTTGGCATAAAGGTGGGCCTAAAAAAACTGGCATAAGCAGGCATTGCCCAGCTGGCTTTCAAAACAGGGAATGCCCAGCTGGCAGAGAAAAGGGATTAATATTCTGCCGAGCAGGAACAAAAAGTGGGCAGAAAGCAATAGTTCCCAGTCGCACAGTAATTCAGTACCTGTTAGTTGCAGGGACAGCTCCAGAATTTTCAGGATTTGTCATGTACAAGCAGGCTTGGTAAACGAGAAAAGCTAGTACAGTTATCACGAACGCTCACAAAATATGAATTTTAAGCCAAAGTGGGAGTTCATGGACCATTGGCATTGGAAAGAGAGTTAAAGGATGATTCTTATTGAGCAACAAAGATAACGAGCAATTCAGCTGTGAGAGCAGATCTCACGTAGAGGTTACAGAGGCACCCCTCCCCACCTCCAAGCTGCCGAGTTATAGGTGTTCTCCCTATACAGCATGCTCTAGATCTCCGCGAGAGCTGGTGAAGGGGCAATTGGGAAATTCTGGTAAATATGCAAATACATATACGATTATGCAGGGGTTTGTAATGAGGCTGTTCGTTTTTTCAGTGATTCACCAGCTATGGTATAAGGTCTCCCCTTTTTTTATCCCTTCACTGAAGCAACTATTTCTGGAAAATGGGGGGACAGATTCATTGTGCCTAAGGATCTCTTTAGGTTTGTCTACAATTGAGCTTGACCTCATAGTCTTGATTCTAAAAGTACTATAAGAAGCAGTATAGACTATGGCTTTTCCACCAGCCACATTTAGCTTTTAGGTTTCATGCATTTTTGATGGCTTGTCATTGCTTGGATGTGCTGTCCATCAAGGTCATGGATTTTTGAAGCGGTCACATTTGTGTTCCTGTTATGCTTTGCGATGGAGTATCAAATAGTCATTTTTTAGACTACAAATGCTACATGCAGATTCTACATGAGAGAGAGAGAGAGAGAGAGAGAGAGAGAGAGAGAGAGAGAGAGAGAGAGAGAGAGAGAGAGAGAGAGAGTTTTTTTTCATTTTTTTTTTTTCAGGCATTAATTGCTGCTTTGATACCGTAGACTATCTTAAAAACAGTTATATTCACTAATTTTATTTGTGATTTCATGTATTTTACTTTGCCTCATGATACAACTGTTTCTGTTCTCAAAGTAAAGCCAGTCCTTCTTAAAGATGCACAGAAAACACTGGGCCTTTGTCACATGTATCTACTATGCATTTTTTTCTTGTTTATGGCTTTTAAGTTCACCACCTACAGTGCAAACTTTACCTTCAGATTCATTTCCATAAAACATTTCTTTGACGGTTCAACATAAGTCTGTTAAAGCAGTCTATTCCGCAAAGCCTTACTTCTGGCTCACATATATTATTTAGTCCAAGATGTTGCTTCGTTGTGGGTTTGTCTTTATAGGACAGCAGGAGGCAAGCCCACAGACAGTAGCCCAACTATTGACAAAAACTTACCCTAGCAAAAGGCTAGAACTATAGGCTTTACTAACTTTTACTAGTACTTGTTTTATTTTGACTTTGTATTAGTTTGTTTTGTTTCAACAAAAAAGACTAAATTAGTTACATTGGCAGGTTATTTTAAACAAATCAATCCGCGAAATTCAAGAAGAAATGTGGCTTGCGGCTGGACTGCGATAGCATTTCAGTAGATGTGCACGGTTAAGTACAGTGCAACTCAGACCAGTACTGCTTTTTGAGTCTGAGTATAATTTGGTTCCTATGACATTAGGACAGGTGTGGAAGAAAGCACACATCATGTCATAATCATGGTCATACTAAATAAGGGTGTATAAGCTGCTGACCTATTTGGACAATATGTTGACTTATGGACCCTATGCATGTGCCATAGGAATAAGCAGGTCGCAGGTATTATTGTCATTGTTCACACTGCACACAAGCATAGATTTCCTTCTACGGCATTGAAGCTGCTGGGAATGTTCCCTCTGTATGCGTTTTGCTTATTAACTGACTGTGCTTTGTTTTTTTTAAATCTGACTTTGAGAATCTGTGAACATTTTTAAAAAGTTGTGTTCTGTTTTTACTGACAATTTTCTTTGTTGTGTAGGTCGTAGAAAGGAGAAGAACAGCTACTGAGATCAGAGAAGAGTTTGAGCGCTTACAGAGAGAACGAGAAGAGCGGCGACTCCAGCAAAGAACGAACCCAAAGGTAGGGTCTATATTCCTTTTAAAGAAGATTTTACTTGCTTGTTCAGTTGATAAGACGTTTCAAATGATAGTCAGTGACCCGAAGTAGGCACATTAGAGAAAAGTGCTTTTCAACACGCATCATTTGTAATGCAATGACATAGGCCCTAGTTTCGGCGGGAGGGGGTGAACCCGACTTGGCTCAGCCAGACCCTATTTTTGCCTGTCCTCCCTAAATCGTAGAGGTTGCTGTGCCTCTAGTGAGCATTTTTGATTTAAAAAATTACACCTTTTGCTGACTGCGAGAGAGTCGTGAGAGAAGCTGTAGGAAGTCGCCCTCTATATGCTATACCAAAATGAGGTATACCGTGCAAAGAGTCCAGGTATTCACTTACTATGGACAGGGGCTTGCTCTAGCAATCCCAAGGCACTCTTTTAGGAGGTAGTGTGGTTGAGCAGCCTTAGTCTCACCAGAGATACACACGATACACACTCTCACACGATACACACTCACACGATACACACTCACACGATACACACACGCACCATGATACACACCAATTTATAAAAACAACCCTTATCTTTATATAACTTTAGGCACCAAGATCATCAAAATCAGGCAAGTACTTTTTACAATAGCAGGTTTGAAGAAAACAGCTTTTTGATACTTTAAATCGCAATTGAAGCTTTTCTCTGCAATGTTAACCTAGGAAGAAAACATAGTCTGCATACAATCACTTAACAACGACTTACAGGACCCTTCCCTGGGACTTTAGGTGAGTATGGGGCAAGGTCCAAGGCAGCACCAACAGGCCACCTCGGGAGACACTGGGGCATCCAAGTGGAGAGGGGTGTTTTTTAGCGTCTGGTGATTTTGATACTTTAAATCGTAATTGAAACACTTAGAGGTCATGTTAACCTATGGAGGAAACACATGTATTGTTTTTGGGCACTCAACAGCGACTTACAGGACAAATCTTCTAGACTTAAGGTGAGAATGGGGCAAGTTCCAATGCAGCACAAACCGTTCACTTCGGGCAGCACTGAGGTGGCCGGGTGAAGAGGTGCCTTAAAGCATCGAGTGCCCCAATCAAGTCTATGGAGATGGGTCCGTCGGGAAAGAGTCTGCAGGCTCTGACTGGGGGACCAGTCGGGCTGAACCAACAAGGGGGCTCCGGCCTCACGAAGCTTGGGGACACCTTTGGTTCTCTTTTCCACGGGCCAGGGGCGACTGGTGCAGAGGTGTCCTTAGGTGTCGTGTTTTTGTCACAGGGAGCAGTCGCTGTAGAGGGGGCCTGCGAACAGGGACTGCAGGCGGCGTCAGGGAATCCCCAGTGGGCAAATCCAAGATGGGCTTTGTCTCTGGAGGGCTCTGGTACCACGCTGGCACCGTTGGCCCACTTCAAGTGGGGCTAGGAAGTGAGGGTGCAGTGGTGCTTTGCGGTGTCTGCTTTTTGCAGTGCCAGAGTCTCGCAATCTTCTTTGGGGTGTCTGCAGGATGCAAGGAAGCATCTCTGCTGCTCCACGGGAGTCCCTGGTTCTTTGTTGAAGGCAGGCAGGCCTCCCAGACTTCGGAGGCACAGCAGCCTCAGGACGAGACCAATTTTGGAGCACTTCGATGGGAAAAGCAGACAGACCGGTGGGGCTGGCGCTGGGTCAGTTGCTTCTTCCACAGCCTGTGCTTTTGTGGCTCTTCAGTGTCCTCATTTGTAGGTTGGCAGGATCTGATTCTCTGGTGCCAGGAGCTCCCCTAAATACTGAATTTAGGGTTGTTAGGGGATGATAGGATAGCAGCCAATGGTCTACCCACACTTTGGGGGTCACTGTGTCTCCTTTATGACTACTTCCTGGGGAAGGTGGTCATAACCCGGTCCCAGAATTCATGATTTTGCCATCACCAAGATGGCTAACTTTGAAAAGTCGCCTCCACTTCAAGTAGCCCACCTTAGGGGTGTCACTAGCCTGAGGGTGGACAAGCTTGTCTGACTAGTTAATTTTCCCACCTGTCCAGGTGCCAAAGGGCTCTGGACAAAGGGGATCAGCCTCTTCTCCTTTGAGAGAAAGCAGATTTGCTTACCAAAGGCAGTAGGCTCTTTGAAGCCCCCCTGCCTTGGAATTCTAATCTGCATGCCATCCTGTGGAAGAAGATGTAACATACCCTCTGCCCGAGCAGGCTTGGTTTATGGCCCCCTGATAGCAATGACCCTCACCCTTGGGGCTCAGAAACTAGTCTCTGTTGGCAGGCTGGTTAAACCCAGTGAGTCAGCACACCAGGAGCTGGTAGGTTTCCAGGGGGCACCTCTAAGGTGCCCTCTGTGTGCATTTATTAATAAATCCACCACTGGCATTAGTGGGGGTTCATTACGATGAGATGTTTGATACCAAGCATTCCTATTTTCAGCGAAGCCATCATGTAGCTGGGGAACTCGTTTCTACCAGTGTCCAGCTCATGCTTAGAAAATGGCTTCCCAGTTAACTTGCACTGGCAGCAATGGAACTGACCAGCACAGGGGCATACGTGCTCATGCAGTGATGCTCTCACATGTAATATAGTGCACCCTGTCTTAGGGCGGTAAGGCCTGCTGTAGGGGTGACTTACCTATACTGCATGCAGTGTCGGTGGGCATGGATCACAGGCTGTGTGCCATGTTGTGTTTTCACTTTTGTCTGCACCAAGACAAGCAGCCTGCAGTGGCAGTTTGCTTGAGCTTGGTGAGGGGTCCCTTAGGGTGGCACGATTCGTGCTGCAGCACTTGAGGACCCTCTTTAGTACCTCAGGCCCTAGTTATCAACGGTACCATTTAGTAGGGACTTTCAGATGGTGCTAAAGTTATTGCCAATTGGGGGAAAAATTGCACCATTTTGGGAAAGACATCTGGCACTGGGGACCTGGTCAGCAAGAACCCAGTGCACTTCCAGTCGAAATCACATCAAATAACAGGCAAAAAAGTGGAAGGGTGACCATGTCAAAATGGGCACTTACCTATAGAAGCCAACGAGGAATGGCAGCACAGAGTATGGACCAGGCTTTACTTGGGGGGATGGTAAAGACTCCTTTGAGACTGAAGGTGGAAAGTGACGAACACATTGTACATGGTCATTGGGGTTGCTGATGATAGCTGCATTGCTCACTCCCAGTCCTGCCTGCACTGGATGCCAAGCCACACTCCTCCACTTCCATGTGTACCACATGCACCCATCCCTGCACCAAACGAACATCCCTATCAAAGTAGCACTTAACCAGGAAGATGGACCTATGTGTGTCCCTTCCGGGAGCCATGGAGCAAAACCGGGGATTTAACACTGATCATGTGCAGCAATTTGTGTGTGCTTGGCTTGGAGGGGGCGGGAGAGTCCCATCAGTTTGATCACCCAACCTGGTCTGCAAGCTTAAGTACAGCATCAGAAATTGGAACAAAAGGAAGAGATGAAAGTGTTAAGAATTTGAGGGATCGGCGAATCTTTGAGTATTTCCAGACAAAGTTGCTGAATATAGTATCTAGTTTCTTTAAAAATAAGTCTTCAATTTCTAGGGGAATAGACCTGAACATATATAAAACCTTAGGGAGCATGACCATTTTGAGTATGTTGCATCGTCCTATGAGTGATAAGTGAAGTCTATCTAGACAGCCTAAATCCGTACTGATCTTATTGATCGCCGGCAGCATATTTATTTTCCAAATAGAATCTACATTGCTACATATCTTGATACCGAGATAGGTTACCTCATTTAAGCTTCGAGGGTCATTGCAGGGGGTTTTAGAATTACATAGAATCTGAGTTTTCTCGGTATTCAGCGAGTAGCCAGATTTACGACCATACTCACTAGCTAATTTCTGAATTTGGGAAATTGTGTTTTCTGGATCAGTGGTCACAATTGCCAAATCATCGGCGTAAGCCATTATCTTTGTATCATGCCCATTACAGATGACTGGTAAAATTATCTGATCTTGAAGGATTTGCTCTATAAATATATCAATATAGAGAGCAAACAATATGGGAGAACAGGGACAGCCCTGTCTTGTCCCTCTTGCAATATTGATGGAGTTTGATTCTTGTCCCATAATATTTAATCTCGCGTATGGTCTGTGGTACATTGCCTTAATGGCAGTCATAAAACCAGGCCCAAACCCTCTCTGTAGCATAGTCGTCCACAAATACTGCCATGAAACGCGGTCAAATGCCTTCTCGGCATCGAGGAGGATCATAGCCATCTTATCACCGGTTATCTCCGTTATATCAAACGGGGCTATAGCACGTCTGATGTGATCCGTTGTGCCTCTTGTTGGTATAAAACCATGTTGCCATGGTGAGACCAGATGAGTTATGATCCACCCCAGCCGAGTTGCGAGTATTTTTGAATATAGTTTAGCATCGGCGTTCATAAGAGATATGGGTCTGTAGGAGGCAGGATTATCAGCGGGTTTCCCTTTTTTTTTTATATACCACGATATCAGCTCCTCGCCAGGATTCAGGAGGTGTCCCACTATATTGTATTCCGAGGAACAGATCTAACAGCAGCGGGGTTATTTCCTCTTGAATCACCTTGTATAGTTCCAATGGGATACTATCCGGACCTGCCGCTTTGCCTAATGCCATGGAGTTCAAAGGTTATAGTACCTCTTCCATCGTAATTTCTTTATCAATCTCCTGTTGCATTTCTGCACTGAGCCTACGCTGACTCCCTAGAACTAGCTCGGTTTCGTTAGAGAGCATAGGGACAAGATTATCCTGCTGATACAAATCGTGATAAAATTTTTCAAAGATCTTAATAATATCTTTTGTTGCTGTCTGGAGTATACCCTGTCGATCTTTAACTTCCGTTATATTGTTTTTGACTGCTCTCTGCTTGGTCCGCAGGGCCAGTCTTACCTACAGTCTCCCCGTATTCATATCTTTCGCTTTTATAAGCCTGATATATAGCTGCTCCCTTCTTGGTGTAATAACTATTTATTTCGGCTTTTATAATCATTATTTTCTGTCGTAGTAATAGTTCTTCACTCTCTTGTTTTTGTCTAATTGCGCTAGTGTGTTTTTTTTCCAATTCCCCAGTTCTGTTATCAAAATATTAATTTAATTCTTCTCTTGTTTTATGGCTCTACCAACAAAACTGATTGTTTCTCCTCGGAGGCCTGCTTTAAAACTATCCCAAACTACACACCGCGAGGAACTATATCGGTTAATCTCATAATATTGTATAGTCCATTGTTTAATGTGTTTAAGATATTGATCGTTAGATAGTAAAGACCTTTCGAATGTCCACTTAGACTGTGGACGATTTTCAGTCTGAGATACTAAATCCAAGACTAAGGGATTATGATCTGAAAATAATTTGGGTAGTTTCTTTATACCTGCTGTCGTGACAAGAACGGGTGATACCAAAAAATAATCTAGCCGGACATATCCGAGGAGGATGGTCCGCTCCCAACCTTAGATATTATTATTATGCTACCTTCTTACAACAAATGGCTTTCGTGATTTCATCAGGTACCGGGGATAGGCAATGTGATGCAGACAGGGCCCTCCCCACGATTTATGAGCTAGCCATAGGAATCGCTGCATAGGGAATACTTCTCCGACAGATAGAGACTAGTTATTACAAAAAAACTAGATTTAAGGTGATAATAGCGATTTGGAAAATATGGAAAAGAATGGTAGGACTCATGAAAATATAAAAATACAATAGATACACGCCATTGTGGCGATCTCCCCTCTTTCCCATAACAATATATGACAAATTGGGTAGGCAATGGGAGAAAAAGGGAATCTTGAAGGTGGGAGATCTTTATCTAATTGAACAAAGACTGTCGTTCCTTGAGCTACAGCAAAAGTATGGCATAACGACCGGAACACATTTTAAATATAAACAGCTTACCAGCTTCTTAAATCAAATCAATGAAGAGGGATTTACTGTGAACAGGATTCTTTTAATAGAAACCATGTTTCAACCCCAGATAAGAATCAAAACCATATATAAAATTTTGATAGATACACTTCCTGACGATCTCGACGTAGTAGAAACTAAATGGGCTATTAGAATAGGTGATTCGGATATCGATTTGTATAACTCAATAGCGATAGCCAGGGATACATTTCTCGCAGCCAACTTAAAAGCCCAACACTATTATACGATATATGACCTCTATTTCACTCCCGCAAAATTACATCGTTGGGGTAGAAGAGAGGACGATAAATGTCCCCGATGTGATCAAGGGCCAGCGGACACAATCCACATGTTTTATGGCTGCGAGAAATTGGACTCCTTGATAAAAACATATTGAGGAATTCTTATCAGCTGCAATCGATATCACAATTAATATAACTCCTACTCTAATGTTGATAGGATATGATGAGAAGACACAATGTGGCCATCGTAAAATCAATTTAGTTTTTATCTCGATAGCAGTGACTCGGCTTCTCATTGCTACACATTGGAAAGATGAAGATCCCCCTCTGTTTCAGGCTTGGTTAGGCCGCTTGCTTGCTTTATATCACCTGGAGAAATCACTATATAAATGTAAAAGCCGATCTGCAAGCAGGAGAGGGAGGAAAATCTGGGCTCCTATGAAGAAATGGATAGGGAAACAATCCGGTATTTAAGCATTTAGACTGAACCATGGTTTTAGATCTTATGATGGTAAATAACTGATTAGAGTCTCTCTTTCATGTATTTTTTTAATTTTATTAAAATTCTCTTTACTCTATGAAATGTTGGAAAACAAGCTCTTGCGGAATTACATTTTAGCTACATTTGTATTTAAAATTGCTCTTGTATCTATATTTTTGTATTTTGAATACTCTCAATAAAAAAAGGAAGAGATGAAAGGTGTCAGAGCTATTTTATTTATTTATTTGCAAAGTTTTATATAGCGCTGGCTAGACCCGGAGGTATCAGAGCGCTTTACACGAGGATCAGTGAGTTACAGGTTCCATAATTACATAGACAAGTATAGACATAGGAGAAAAGAAAAAAAAAAAAAACATGAGATTACACAATAATGTGAGAATTATTAGCGCGTACACACGTCTTATGCGGAGTGAATAGGTAGAGGGGGAATGGTAAACGGGGGTAGGGAATGCAGGTAGGAAAACACAACGGGGAGGCGAGGAAAACAATTTCCGATATCCGGCTGGGTAGGTGCCGGCCGAGGGGCGAACCAGAGCCAAACTCCTCTATAGCTGCATATGACGGCTCCATCGGGCATCAGCCAAAGTTGCTCGGGCACCGCAGTAAGTACAGACAGTTTTGGTTTCCGCCCAGGGGGCATCGTTAAAGTTCCATCAAGAGCACCAGTCACGGTGTTGCTAGTAAACGCCGTCCGCCTCATCCTCCGGCTCGCCCCCAGCTAGAGTGGAAAGTAAAGGGGAAGCCCAGAAACAGATCAGGATAGGGCTAGTTATGGTGGACAAGTCAGTAGGACAAGTGAAGAACAATGAAGGCATGCCACAATATTGGACGGCTCCCTCCACTAGGCTCACTCCTGGGATTTAGGTACTAGACAGGGTTTCTGTTGAGGCTTGGAAGATAGCCCATCATTCTGCTTAAAAGAGTACTCGAGCTGGAGTGAATACAGGACATGCTCCTGGTGTGCACTGTACCAATTTCCCTCAGTAACTAACTCTCACTTTGTCCCGAACTCAAGCTCCTGCACTTGTGCGCCACAGAATTGAAGTAGGGGAGATATTTTCCTGCAGTGCACTGTGCAAGTGTTTCTTAGCACTTGAGTACTCCATCACATTCTTATCCTAACTACAATATCCAGCACCTCAGTTCCACAGGAGTTGCATATGTTGGTGTCACTTCCAACCTCAACTGAATTGCTCAGTGAGGAGAGGACGTGCTCCTGCAAAGTACATGCACTACATTTTGCAGTGCACTGGTGATGCAGTAACCATTTAAGATGAGGTATGCCCGTGCACATTACTGGTGCTATGACCGGAGTGAGCGCAGAAACAGTGCATATACACTTTAGTAAAGCTGGGAGTGCAAAGAGGACTTCTGCTCTAGTAGTGGACACTGATGCAGTTCTTAGTGAAAGCTGTGGCAGGATATATCTCTGCACCGGTGTTGTCGCTAGAAGTGAAGGCAATGAATCCTCCAGCAGACAGTGCATAAGTGGCTTCAATAGGTGGTGTTCAAGCACTGCTCCAACTCTGGTAAGGATTTGTTATGTAAACTCCCTTTGATTAAATAAAGTGCCAGGAGCCTCCCTAAGGTCCCACCTGTGAGACTTTTCATAAATATATTCCCACCGCTTACCAAAGAGGCTTCAGTTTGTAAAAAAAACAGATATCACTTCCACTCATCAGTTCTAAAACGTGCACTACCAGCACCCACACTTTCAAAGTGAGGCTGAATTCTTTATACACCAGGTTACCAGATGACTCCACACATCAGGTAAATACAATGTTTCAGTTACAGGCATAAACTTATTACAGTGTATGGATTTATAACCGGTTCACTTCAGTTTAACTAGTTGGACTAAAGTTAAAATGTATTTTGGTTTCTAGATTGAAAAATTGATTTAGAATATAGTCCCGCGAATGACACTGAGTGATCAAGTAATCTTACTTATGCATTTCCATCTGCACAGACTCCACATCTCTCTTTACCACATAATGCGCGAGATCAGCATTTTAAAAGGTGGCTCTGATGTCAAAGGGTTTGGCACCAATAAGAGACATAACTTTCAGTGGGATCTTTATGTATTTAAGGGTCTGCTTTTGTCTTCATAATCGCTAAGGAGGAGCTAATCTCTTCTAGTAACTCAGTTCCTGTGGACTAGTTCGAGCATTAATTGATTTAATTTTCAGAGTTCTCCAAACGTATTAAAACTTTTAGCCAAACTTAAAGGGAAATTACTTGGTCCAAGACATAACAAATCTGCATGCTAATAACTTTGCTGCCTGGGCTCTTAAGTCCGGTCTGAACAACCCTAGTGATGTCCACACCACCACTGCTAATCTTAATGAATGTTTGAGTGGCTGGATGAACTAGCCCCTCTTAAAATCAAAAGGGGAAATGCTCAAGCTTCTCGGTCCCTGGTTTTAAAGGCTCTCTTTGAGGAAAGAGGTCTCTTAAGTATTTTGGAAAACGGGTGGAAAGTTTCACCCATCCCTTCCATACTTGAAAGCGCAAAGGCCAGCCAGAAGATGCCATACAGTCAAAGCCAAGGCCCCACATATTAAATCCTTGATTGACACCGTGACGAACCACCTGAAACACCTCTTTAAACAGTCAAAGTGGCTCCCCCCTCCCTTTACAACTGAAGATCTTGTGGCTGAATCAAATTAGTTGATCAACTTTTTATCATAAAATCAATTCCATTGATCACATTTTCTGTACTGCATCTCCCTGGCCCAAACACGGACATGAACATTTTGTGCAAACCCAAGACAAAACGGCTTAAGTTCAGCCCTCTTTCAGAAAACAATCTACTGAAAGTCATAGTTAAAATGAAGCCTTTGAATCACTTTATGGACTGCGTTCTGGGGAATATTTAGTACGGCATGACTGCACATCTTTTGCTGCACTGGACTATGTCAGTAAACCTCACTTTCACAAGATATATAGATGCAATTTGATTGTTTCTAGTTATTTAAACCATAGCAATTAGGAGAACTATTAGAAATCGGTTAAACGAGAGCATCGTCCGCATCACGAATAATTAATTCAAGGTATATATCTGCAAATGCAATACATTGTGCAACTGCCTAATCATTACATCTTTTCCCGTCAGTGTACAGTCATCTTATGTTATGTTACAATTCTCCCAAGGAATCAATCAAAACATTCAAGATAAAACTTCAACAGAGTGTGCTTTAAAAGTAGTCTCAAACTCTAATGAAACGGATTAATTCAAAAATGTGTAAAAAGGAAAAAATCTAATTTGAGCAAGGCACCTTAGCGCTATTGATGCCGGTACACCTGATATGTTACAGTTCTGCCAAGGAATCAATCAACAACACTCAAGATAAGACCTTCAACGGGGTGTGCTTTTAAATAGTCTGATGAAATAGATCCATTTAAACATGTATAAAAATGAGCAAGGCACCATAGCCATTGATGCCAGTACACCTGATGTAGCATTAATCTAGGGGCTAGTCGCCAAAAGACCAGTTCTAGCATCTAAGCGACTGGGGGACAGCGGCGTCTGAGCACTTTCATCAGGCATCAATGCCTGTCCGAGTCTAAAGCTGCTAGGTGTGATAACGTGGGGAGTGCTACCCCTAGCTTGTGCAAGTTGAGACCTGAGTGGAATAAAAGTGTGCTGTGCAATGTCATTGGGCTTGCGACGCATGCCAGGTTCAAGAGTGCCTTATGCAATGCCGGGGGACTTATCCAGTCCGTCCCGCCCTCATCCTAGGCTGAAAGCTCCATTTCCCCACTAGTCCTAGCCAGGGTGTCATGGTAAGGCTACGGGCTGGTAAGTAAAGTGCATAGTGCACTAGCCTCGAGCTGAAGGGGCTGTTCTTAGACTAGAGTCCGGTGACGGCTTTCAGACTACCCCATTAGCTAAATGAGGAGCTCGGATTCAGTAACTTTTGGACAGCCCTAAGAAATTTCACGCACCTAACTGAAAGCTGTACATTGGCACCAGTCAAGCATGCGTGGATGGCCTGGTTACAATGATCTATGCCCAAGTGACGGAGTATTGGCTTTGACCAAAAGCACGGTAGACTTTTTAGAAAGGGACAAAAGCAAATTATGTGCATCAGCGATTCCTGATTCCTGCTTACAAATTACACAGTCTGCAGTTATGATTAGAGGAGCCTTTTAGGCGCCCACATTTATATGCTTTTAACTGTATTAGTCCACATCTGAGCCTCATCAGTTATTTTTTGAAAACCAATTTTATGTGGCTGGAGAGACATGAGGCCTTCTCCATGTTCTGGTAGAGAGGCATGCATAGGTCCGCATGAGCCATGCGTGCAAGTTCTTGCCTGTCCTCTCCCGATGTTATTTTTACACTTTTAGCTAAAGCTTTTGAGGTTACCTTTGGTAGAAGATTTTGATCCAAAATGCCCTGTGCGTCCAAAAGTTCTATTGAGCTCCTCACATAGGATTTCCATTGAAGCTTGTCATCTTGTATACCTTGCCAGACCAGTTCTTTGAGGGATCCTTTTGGAGCCAACTTGAGTTTGGCGTAGTAGCCCAGGAACCGTGCCTTCGACATGACTGATTGTTTGCATAGACCAAATTCCAATCGTATTTGGGATGACGGAGTGGCGTTGTGCAGATGGAACAAACACCTGTAACAATGGTGCTTTGTCCAGCCATGCTGCGAGCTGGTCTTTAAATATCAATGAACCGTAGGTTAGGGTTGGGATGAACTTGGCATTGACAACTTTGCAAACGCCTGTGAGATCTTGACTCGCATCTTTTCTACCAATTTCTTAAAGCTCACTATCATGGACAGGGCGCTGTCTTTAAGACTAGAAAGTTGTGTTACATTCGAGCCATGCTGGTTAAAATGAACGCCCAAGAACTTTAGGTTTGATACTAGCTCCAACTGTACGTCTTCCATGACAAATTTGAATTTGTTGGAGCTCTTGAAGCATCTGGCTCCTCAGACCATGAGTTTGGTTTTGGAGTGATTAGCTAGAGGTTTTGTGCAAGTGCATCCAAAGATCGATGGAGCCCCTCTGCTGTGTAATCAAATAGTAATGTTTCATCCACATACTGGAGACCATGTATGTGGGTGCCCGCAAACTTAGGAGGGAAAGGCACGGGCTGCAGCCAGTGCGTCATTCATGTCAGCCAGATAGAGGTTAAACCGGAGCGCAGCTAAGATGCATCCCTGTTTTACACTTGTGTTGGTCCAGATCTTGTTTGTTGCGACCCTGCTTGCCAAAGTTTTCACTCTCACCCAGGTTTTGGTATAAAGGCTCCTAATGACTCTCAGTGGAATTTCCGAGATTCCCCAGTTGTGCAGTTTCACAAGGTGTGTTCCCCAACTTCTAAAAATTGGTTGGGTCACTCCATGGAGTATCTCAACAATTTACACCCTGTCTCAGGTCTGCTCTTCTTGTAAAAAGTAATTCTGAGCTGTTTTGCAACACAATTTGCAGAATACATTTTGTATAACAATCTTTTTATTGAGTTTGTCTGGGTGAAGTACGGAAACCACCCTGCTTCAGGTTGTCGATGATCAGCTCCACATTCTTAACTCAGGCAGCTCTTGCCTCCTGATTCTTCTAATTCTTTCATCGACATTTGATGCACTGAAGCACTCCCTCCTCACTAGAATTGCAAAGGAATGTATGGGTATTGAAGGAATGAACCTCAACTGGTTGACTTATCACTTGTCCAGCCTGGTCCACAAATTAAAATGAACAATTCCTTTTCTCTAGTTTGGTAGCAGTGATGCAAGAGGGTTCTACAAGGTCAGTTCTAGCCCCTACTCTAATCTTTATAAAGAGCCCCATGACATCATACTCAAGAGCTCATGAAACCATTAGCATTAATATGCAAATGATATACAGATCTGTCATAAGATCTGCCATGGATATGCAACTTCTTTCAAAAACTTTGCAGAAGTTGCAAGACTGGATGACTTCACATCACTTGAAAATGTGGTAAACATGGACTTTCTCGTCATCGCATTTTCTTACTCTACACTACTAGTCCAATCTTAGCTTGACTCCTTTTGTGTTCTGAACTGTAAACCAGTTACCATCAGCAGTTCTAGATCCATAGACATCACTCTTGATGAAAGACTTAATCTTCAGTCACATATCAATAGAATGTGAAAGTGGGTAGCGGCTCTCGTGAGCCGCCCCCAAGCGGACGAGCTTTGGAACGCCTGCACACTACGAGTGGGATTATTCCTGAGAAAATTGGCAGCATGTCCAGCAACCCGTAAATATTCTCTACTGGTTGAGGGAGGAATCCTGAAACTCTAGTGTCTAGAGATACGATTTCGAAAGTAGGCATTAGCTGAAAAATATGATCTTTGTGTGAAAAACTGAACTACAACTACCAAGACGCTATGGGGTAATGGCGCTGTTACATGCGAGCAGTGTGTTCCTACTCACTTTCACATATCAATAGAATGGCCGTAGGTGTGCGTTTTCAGCTAAGAGTTATTTGGAGGATTTGTCACTTTATACCAGAACAGGACCAATAAACTCTTGTTCAATCATTTGTGCTGTCAATGATTGACTATGGGGTTCTCTCTTCTAACTAATCTTTCCAAAATACATCTTGCCCCTTTCACTGTAGTATTGTACAGACCATTTCTGGGAGTGCTACCAGAATATGGAACTAACTCCCTTCTAGCCTTTACACCTCTGCCTCGATAGGCACTTTCATGATGTATAATATTGCTCTGTTGTCTGACAGTTTGCAGTGCATTTGGGGTTTTCTTTTGGTGGTTACCTTATTCTCATCTTGTAACTTTTCCACTTGTCATCGTAAATAGCTCTAATGCTTCATGGCCATGCTCATAAAATATAAAATTGCAAAAATAAAAGAATACATATATAGAAACACACACACACTCTCGTTCACTGATGCGTACTCACACACTTGTGTACTTTGGGGAGACTAAACTTGCAAGAGCTTTTAATAGGAGATGTGCCCCGCCTCCTTATCTTCGGAGATATTCAAATAAATGATCAATTTTGACAAGGTAGAACGCTTGGTTTTGAGCAGCAGACCTGTTCCACAGGTTCTAGCTGTAGGCCTCCGACCTTTTTCTGAGAAATGGGCTTTGTTTATCCAATACAAAAAAGACTTTTACGTCTCAGAAGTTCATGCATGTTGGGATACAGGAGGACGGTCTCCAGGGAGCTCACACCTTTAGCTATAGGGAATTCAATTCGCTCTATTGAGATTGGAAGTGAAAGTGGGCACATGATTCTCCAAATGTTAGTGTATGGACAGCCTGTTCATGAGAACGTGGCATGCTGCTGCAGTTTGGAATGTGGGCCAATTGTGTTCTTGCAGTTTGTGTATCGCAGAGTGGGATGAGGGTGGAAGATGACAATGCGCTGCCCTGCACTGCACAAGTACTTTGCAGCACACAAAAGTTACAGGATCCTATCGTATGGAAAGGTACGATCCCACAGTGGGCAGGTGCTGGGGTTACACAATACAAGCTACATCCCTACGAAAGCCAATAATTTGCCGCCAACAACGTGACCACGGACTTGCTGGCTGAGAACAAACCTAACAGAACCTTCCCTTGCAACTGGCATTAATGGGGGCCAGTTACAGATATTATGTATCCCTATAAAGCTCAAGGCTTCTCTAGGATTGCTTTTGAAACCCATGCAGGTTGTCCACATATGCCTTCGAATATACCATTTGGCCCTCATTCCCTCGTACATTCCTCCGTGGAGAATCCCTAATCCCTCCATACAGTTGTTTTTTAATCCAGCCAGGTTCTTACCAATGTTGCTGATATACTGTGATGTGAAATGAACTATTTGCCATTGATATGCCCATAACTGCCTTGGTAGAGAACCTGAAACCCCACTGTGAAGTTGTATTTCATTTATAACCAGGACTGACTAATGGCGCTGGTCCTGTGGGCTTGGAAATGCAACCTCTGCCACGTTCCCTGGGGGAGAAGCTGCAAAGGTCATGCAAGCTTGTCTGTAAGGTATATTCAGTTGTGGCAATGTTTTAGTCTACTATGCAGTTGCAGGTGGTGTCAGAGCACAGTGGCGGAGCAGGGAGTGGGAGCGACGGACGACGACGAAAATGAAAAAAGAAATATTTACTTGCCGCTCGCCGAATCGTTGACGTGGAGCTCCTCTGCTGCACTGCACAGGCTCCCAAACTCCCCTGCGGCCAATCCAGACGCTGTTCTCATGCATGAGAACAGCATCAGGATTGGCCTAAGCGCCCTCACTTTGCACTCCCAGTGAGACTGGGAGACTGTGTCTGCTGTCTACAACCCGGCAATGCAGATGGGGTTGGAAACCGCTTCAGTGCGCATGTCAGTTTGACCGTCCTAAGACGGCCGGCCAAATCAACATGTGCACTGACAGCAGTGCCCAACACTGACTGTCCTCTTCTGGCCCCGCCCCAAGACTCGTTCGTGTTAAAAATAAAACTATGATAAACTGTTTTACTTCGTTTTATTTTTTGTTTTGCAGCTGCTGGCGGGGGGGGGGGGGGTTGCGACGCTCCTCAGACACAGTGGAGGAGCCACCGCTGTTACTATGCTTTATATGCACAACTGGATACACATTTCCCCCAAAATCATGTTTCAACAATTCTTATAGTCACTTTTCAGTGGTCTGTCCAAGTCAATGGCGAAGGTCTTCAGGTCAGTCTGACCTTTGTTGTCAGCTGGCTTTCAGATGCAACAATACATATTGAAACAGATGTAGGCTGCCCACATCCTCGTCATATTCACAAGTGGGACAGCTTTAGCAACTTGCTCTCCTTCTGAGCTTATGGTACCTTTTCAGACAACTGTAATATTCTCGTTATTTATGGCCTCCTTGTAAATGGAGAGCTTCCCCCAGTACTGCTTCCGTCTTATAGCTAGTTCCTCAGATGTACATGAAACGCGGAGTGTAAGGATGACAATAAGGATCACTCATTGAACGTCCAGAGCACATGCGTTGTACAGATTAGCCTTGATCTTCTGTGTATCTTTCTTCCGTTCATTATGGAAGAAGCGAGCTCCCCTTGGTGCTGCTGTCTGCGCACGTTGTGTCTCAGGAAGGATGGCCCATTGTTACAAGTACCATTCCTCCTAAGAAATGTGTTTTTAAAAAGATTGCACTTCATGTAGTTCGGAGCCCCTGCTTCTTCAATGCACCAACTTTCTCCTCTTCTGATTTAAACTGACAAGCAGTACGTTGTCTCTTTTGATGGATTTTACTCAATATGATTATTTATAAGATAATATTTGTCTACAAATCATATGCATTAGAATGATAGATCTGCTGGTTTGTGCACAGCTATCGGTGGGCCTCAGGTCAGTTGCACATGGAGTTTACATGCAACACTCATACATGTTGATATGCTTTTGTCCGTAAACTGTTCAATCTTGCTGACGCTTACATGGCCTGTGGCCTTCTACCATTATCCCGTTGTTGCTGTCCCACTCACACTTAGGAGCTGTTTTACAACAGCTCCACTAACTTCAGTAAGCTACATGAAATGAACCACTCAGGTTTTTGAGAGCCTCAGATATTCTTAAGCACCTGAGGATAGACTGAGAGTGGGAGGCTAGCAATGCAATCCCCAGATAAGGCAAAAATATTGCAAAGTTTTCCAAGTGATGCAGTGTAATAATTCACTTTTGCACAGTTGTAAACAAACCTTAACCCACACATCCAGCCACTCCAACCTCCAAACCACCTACAGCTTTGTCTCCACACAATGCTCTGCAGACAGCAAACTTTCCATTTAATCTACGTATTAAGACAGAAGGTGAAGTGGAGAGGTGAGTGGTGTTTTTTTTTGTTGTCAAAATTTGGTAACTCTACCACACTTCAAGTGAGTGTTGAGATGTTTCTTAATGCCTTAAACACAGGCCGCTTACGACCTCGGCTCCCTTAGCAGCTGCTTCAACCGTTTCCATTATTTACTCTTCCGACAGTAGGCATCCTGGAAGGTATCGGCAGTCGTGGTTGCAGAAAAAGAAAGCTGCGTTCTCAAACCAAAAGAGCCATGTTGGCTCATCAGGCGAATGTTGACGATACATAGCACTGGCTGCAGACTTCTGCATTGATTTTCAGGCCAATCGGCCTTTCACCATTTTGATGCCAGTGTACTGGGTAACAGTAGCCTGGGTAACCACAGGACCTGTTATGTACTGAGAAAAGAATGGGCATAAGTCGCCTTATGATCGCGTGTACTTGTTATTTGTTACTGTTATTGTTACTCTTGTAATTGTAGTGTTGCTCAGATATTTTCTCTTTTTGTTTGTACAAGTTTTCTGATATACGTGGGGAAGTGGGAGTGTGGGATGTGAAATCCCCTCAAATGGAGTTGGTCCCTCCTGTTATTGAACAGCTGTCATCATTCATACTACAAAATGACAATTTCCATTTCTGGTTGCGATGTAGCGCTTCAGCTGTATATTCTGCGTTTCTTACTTTTTCTTTAGAGCTGTAGAGAGAGATTAATCATAAAGAGATTTATTAAACCCAAAAGTCGTATGTGGTTTATAGTTAAAATAGACAACATTCCACTTTCCAACATAGAAGTACAGTACATTCTAAAGAAGCAGTGAAAGATAAATCTAAATATATCTGTTGTGAATGATACTTCTGTTCCATAATCGCAACTAAACTTGGTTGCTAAGAAACTGCTGAGTATACCCATGAGATAACTGCATAAATAAAAAAACAAGTCAAACAGACATCAATTACTCCGATACACTCTGCGAGAAAGAAAAAACCAAGGAGCTCCTGAAACACAAAAGGACGAGGATGGACTAATAACTCACTGTATGGATTTTCTATCCACAAGCTAGCATTCACTTTTCATACAGGTCTAAAAACTATTTCCAGATGAAATCTTACTCAAGCTAAGAGCGTTTTTGTATGGCCTCTGGCCGTCTACTATCAACCCACTGTTGCTGTGGCACTCGCACTGAGAAGCTGTTTCTCTTCAGCCCACTGACTTCAGTAAGTTACATGATATGAACCGTTCAGTTTTTTGTTTTTTTTAGATCAAATGGGAAATGTTGTCTTTGTGTCTCAGTTGTAAAGTTCTTTTTCACACTGTTTCTAAATTTGCCTTGCCCATAAGCTGTATGTCGAGAATTAGTTTAAAAGAAAATTTCCAGAACCTCAGAACAATATTTTTGGGCTACATTATACTCGTCAAAAGTAGGTTTTTCTGTTGGATCGTAAGTGCATTCTCTGTTTAGGCTCGCCAAATAAATTCCTTGGTCGATAATTGTATATCAGAAGTCAGACCCACGTTTTTCTTTCATTGAACTTTCATCCACCAGTTTGGAAAAAATGTGGCTTTATAGAAAGGTGTTGATCTCTGTACTCTACTAGCACCTTAATAGATCCCCAGCACTTCCCCTCTTCCAACATACCAAGCTTCCAAATATTTCCTGGGGTCCAGTGGAGACATCAACATTTTTGTCGTATCGCAATACAACTTGTAG